>JARDYJ010000012.1:23982632-25195132 GCA_029215755.1 Spea hammondii | reverse complement strand
CGCCTCCTGATGACTCGGCTGATCAATGTAAATCCATTAAATAAGCACAAATGTTCCATTTTCATGGCCGCCTGAGCTTATGAGTATCTAAATCAAGTCCATTTGATGGCTGTTATAGGGTTAAGTGCGAGGTAACAAGATATTGAGCTTAGCACAGGTTCATGGACAGATTCAGCATGCATGTTGTCATCCAGGAATCATGCTATGGACAAGACACCTGGCTCTTTTATGGGGCAATCATCTTATACAGAACACATCTTAGTGTCCTATAAAGGGGACATATATATATATAATATGGGATTCTGTTATAGCAGAGGTCTTTAATAACCACTTTGTGTTTTAATTTTCAAAATGCCCCTTTAAAGAGCTTTGCTCTGCTTTTTATCAGCTGTCTAAGTGGGAGTTTTGTTTACACAAAGACATCAGTCAATATTTATCAGGCCCATTCACCGTGCCTCCCATAATGAATTGCTCATTAAAAGCAGTTAGTTTTAGAAATGTCTCATTAAAGGTGATTGCTTTCATGTAGTCGTCCCAAACTCAGCACCACATCTTAGCCATCTCTATGCCATCGGCATCCTCATTTATTCCTCTCTCGATGGACCAAGTGAGCCAAAATCCATCGGCCAGAATTTACAGCCAGTCAGAGCGGTAAGATTTGCTCAGCCGTTCACAGCATCAGCAACTCGCCGTTCTGATGTCGTGCAAACCCTTCAACTTTTACGGCTAATCACTTAAAGTAAACTCAAATCCCATGACGCCCACTTATTACTTATACGTAATGGCTGCACCCCTGACCTTTTAGAGTCGGTTTATTGGTAACTGGATATATTGTAGAGTTAGCATCTCTACGCCATTCTCAGCTAAGATGGTATCGGAGGGACAGTAATCACTATTTCCCCCATTTTAGCCATACTCTATCTCGAGTCTCTCCCTTCCTTTTTCACTTTATGGTTCTTTTCTTCCTTTCCCTCCTTCTTTTCCTTCCCTCCATCTGCAATAACTCCCTCTTCATCATCGACCTATCCATCCTCACTAGAGCACCATCTTCCCCTAACACGCTACTCATCGGTTACAAAGCCCAACCCTGAGCGCAAACGGTAAAAAAAAATAAGGAACATATTTTCAATGTGCTGAACATCTAGTCCCCAACAGACTCATCCCACACAGCATCTGTTCCCCAACACGCTTCCTCCCCTCTTCGAGAGTCTCTTACAGTCATTGCATCCAAAACACACAAGCCGTTCATTTCATCCCAGCCTGACCTCCCTCCTCCTACAGCAACATTATTGCTATCTAACACGCCTCCGAACGATTGGGGTCACATCAAATATTTGCTAATCATTTTCCCTGCTGGCTCGAAAATATGTAACGTGTATAAAAAATAAATATATACATATATATATATATATATATATATATACATACATACATACATACATATATATATATATATATATATATATATATATATATATATATATATATATATATATATATATATATATATATTTGTAAAAGTTCAATTAGCCTTTTCTAGGGTGGCATGGTCCCAAAAGCGCCCAGATCCCAGATCATCCCTTGTATATTATATCTATTATCCTTTAATGTTTTTAATATATACATTATTGATATTCTAACAGACAGGGAAGTGGTGGCAGGGAGATTCTGGAAAGAGCAATGGAATTCTGTATCATTTTAACTATTCTTACAATTCTAGTTCTTTGGGGGACTTCCCCGCTCCCCTCTCACACCCACTGTGAGCCTCCTTAAAACTGAATGACCTGTACCATCAAAAAGAAACTTGAGCTTCCTTTATTTATCCAAATATCTGCTGTGTTCTGGGATGCCAAGCAGATTACGATACGGACCCACCACCTGGGTAATAGGCCAGATGTTGATTGCTACCCCGCGGTCTGCCGCGCTGCTTTATCCCACATATAATGAGTTTGCTCTTTCTGCAAATGATTAGGTGATATGAAGTACACAACTTTCTGGTTGATTTGATTCCGTTTCTGCACATACAAGGCTACTCCCTACCGCCCCATTACCACCACCCCACAGAGCCGAGCTATAAATTATTCTGTTCCGTCCACCCTACAATTTAACAGAACACGGCTGCCTCGATTCCTCCTTCCTACTCTTACTCTTTCCCTTTCTTGTCACATCTTCTGCCTCTCCTTTTTCTTTTTTTCTTTTTCCCAGTTGACTCCCCCTACACTATTAACCTCTTATAATAGCCACCTGCTTTACTCTTTTCGCTTATATATTATTATTTTTACTGGGGGCCCATACACTTCTAGTTTCTCTGCCCCTTCCCTCTCAATTCCGTTGTAAGAGCGTTCTGCTGCCATCACAAAATGGTGCCATAAAGTTCTGTATAATTATCAAATTACTAATCGCATGATGAGCAGGGAAAAGGGAGCAAGAACCATGCAAGCCATGGAAAGCAGCAATTATAGCATAGTAGGTTGTCTTCGTATTTAAAAAAAAAAAAATAAAAAATAAAAAATCATCCTCGGCTCTGAAGATAGACGCGTGCGGGGCCCAAAATAACCTCCTGACAGCCAGGGGGCTCCGTGATGGTCCTATCGTTAATGACAGGCTTGTTGTGTCAATGCTGCGAGGGCATGCAAGACTAGCTCATCTAATGTCTGTAGAGAGAAAAGAGCCTTGGAGAGCATTGCTATTCAGGGAAGGATTGTGGGTCTTAGCTAGGATAGGAAGATAGTCCATGAGGCCTTTTCTCACTGGCGGAGGATTGTGAGTCTAATTTAGCTTCTTGACGGGCAGATGGGGTTGAATTTTGAAATCCAGATACACAACAGTTGGGTCGTAATGCTCTATGGAAGCCAGTGTATTCAGAGACTTAAGAGGTCTGTATTATGACTTGTTATTTGGAACCTTAATTTCATAGCTTTGTAACAATGGATAAGTGTTATCCGTAACTAGTATCTTGCGAGCCATTAAAACATCCCAACAAGTCAGGAGCTGGTTATTAGCACATGTACTTCAGGGTACATGGCAGAAAGAGCTGCCACCTCTTGCAGAGGCATTTCCTGGGGCATCTAGGGAGTGGCGATGGACGTGGTTCTATCGGTTTAGTAGATGGAAAGGACAGGAGAGACTGGGCGGAGGAGAGGAGAAAAAGTAGAGGGGAGTAATTAGAGAAAATAGAGGTGAAAGAAAAAAGAGGAGGAAAGGGGGATGGATGGAGAGAAAACCACGTTACAGAGCCCAGGTATATGTGGCCAACAGCATCTATCACTTGCCATAAGGCTGCCCAATCACCCTTCTGCAGAAGGCAGATTCTTTTGGCCGCTGGCCTGTGGTCATAGAGGTGAGGTAGACCTGGCAATTATCTCTTTAGTCAAGTTGGGCTCATGTAGATTGTTTACCTCGACCAAGACTTGCCGCAAAGTATGGTAATGGGTCTCTTGGCCCTTAAGATTATGAAATTCACAGCTATGATGCAGGTTTTATGGACTCTAATATTTTGTTGCATTTTGTCCTTGCTTTTATCCGGTGCTGAGGTTCAGTCTACATTTTCCTATGTCTCAGGTGCACACTGTTTCAATTGATGAATGCAACCCCAGCTTCATTGGGGGGGGGGGGGGGATTACAATTGAAATTTTTTTTTTTTACGTAGAAAAGACACTATTTCCGTCGCAGCTGCTTATTGGCATCAGTATGTGAGCACCGCTGGCTGTCTTTGTATGCGAAAGTATCCACGGTGTTCTATGTCACAGTGGCATGGATCAGGTCTGAGCCCTCCTGGGACCCGTCCGTGCCTTTGGCATACTAGCATGCAGTCGGGCTAGCATGCCAACAAGTAAAAGGGGACGATGAGGGACGAGAGATCAGCTCTTTATTCGTCGTGAAGAGATAAGCTGTGAATGTCGAATAAATTTTCAATAAAAATAATCAATTGTTAATTAAATGTCCCTGGAAAAAAACACTCCCAGAATGCACTTCTTTTAATCTAAAATGGATGCAGGAAGATATTCTGTTAAGTCATCTGTTGAAACAGAAGCTCCGGGGGGGGGAGCCAGAACAGAGAGGATGCCAGACTGGGGCACCTGCCGGAATAAAGTGACCTCATTACCAACTGGATGGCCCCACCAAACCAACTGGAATGGATTTGCGAGGAGGTTTGAAACGCAATCTCACAGGGCTGTAAAAATGATTTGCAGGCAATGGCTTCCGGTGTCATTATTTCACGCTTTGATTTTTATTTATTTATTTAGAAAGTGTTTTCGCAGGAAGGATACATTGAGATTCCTCTCGTCTTCAATAACGTCCAAGTCCAGATACGGGATTACGCGCGGTTTCACATCTAACAGTAAATAATAAATATATGCATACAAATATATATTTATATAATTGGGGAAACGTACAGCTTGTAAAATTGATACAGATAAATAGAGAAAAGCAATAAGCTTGTACAGTATATGAGTTTGTAACCTAATAACCAGTACGTTCTGATTTTAGAAGTTGGGATTTTAGGCTATTGGTATCCGGCTAGTGGATGATTTGACGGAGTCTGGGAGCCTATTCCACATATGAGAAGCTCTGAAAGAGAACGCACCTCGACCTGTTAACTGCTTAAAGTGAGGCATGGCTAGTACGGGGCTGGTGCTGGAGCTAAGACTGGGGGGGGGTAAAGGGGAAGGTTATGTACTAAGCAAGAGAGCGTCCCTGGAGGTAAGCGTTGGTCAATTTAGCACTTAACATTTCGCAGTGATTAGCGCACAAATTGGTGCGGAATTACAAATTACCCCATAGTCCAAGTCCGGGTTTGTTAATGTATAGAGAGCCAATCCTAGGATACAGCTTTGATGTTAGCTTGTCAATATGGAGGCCAAAAGAAAAACTGGGATCTAGCCACTTACCAAGATACTTATACAAATTTACCTGGGTCAGGTTATAACTTGATTTGGGCGTGATTTTTATTTGGGTGGTTTTGCTCTTGTCCCACACAAGAACACATTTTAGTGTTGGAGAGCAGTTTGTTGCTAGCTTTCCACTTTGTAACCTGAGAAAAACTTATAAAGTAACAAATTCCAAGAAGGCAGAAATCAAACGTTGACATAAGCACTCAACATACTGGTATGGAATATCGTGCTTTTGGGAGCTTACATTCCATTCAGTTAATTTTCATGGGCGATGCTGGATTTTACACATGAATTAGAGTGGCTGGCGATGTTCTATACAGGAATTAGAGTGGCTGACGATGTTCTATGCAGGAATTAGAGTGGTTGACGATGTTCTGTACAGGAATTAGAGTGGTTGACGATGTTCTGTACAGGAATTAGTGGTTGACGATGTTCTATACAGGAATTAGAGTGGCTGACGGTGTTCTATGCAGGAATTAGAGTGGGTGACTGTGTTCTATACAGGAATTAGAGTGGGTGACGGTGTTCTATACAGGAATTAGAGTGGGTGACGGTGTTCTATGCAAGAATTAGAGTGGCTGGTGATGTTCTATGCAGGAATTAGAGTGGCTGGCGATGTTGTACACATGCTAGAGTGGCTGAAAGCTTTATGCAGGAACCACATAGCAGATAGTGTTTTGTACAGGAACATGTTGACATTGTTCTATATATAACGTGGGAGACAGTATTTTATACAGAAATTGATTGCAGACCGCGTGCTATACAGTGTCTGTCTGTGACATTCTCATCCCTTCAAATGGCTTCCTAACCTCTCAAGTATGCTACGATATGCCTCAGGTTTGATCCTCATCCAGATATCTGTCTAAAATCCATTCCATAACATCTGTCTCTTTGCTGGATAGTTTCTTTTCTTCTCATGATCTCTCTCCTTGTTCTTTCTCACTCTACCTTGTCTGTATCTCTCATTGTTGTTCTCCTATTCCTGTCCTCTCTCTTTCCCTTGAGAGGACCTAAAATTTTACTGTCGATATCCATCATGTTGAGCTGTCCTATATTGATGTCCATGGATCTATCTATCCCTTATCTCCAACAGTTGTGACTTCTAAATTATTTGCAGATCTGTCCTATAAAGACAGCGATTCGTTAAAAGCGACCATTGATTTTAGTTTCTTTTAACTCCTTAGTGTCTGACATGGCCTGCTGGGCTGTGGCGAGGCTGCTTACCCAACTTTGATCCCATTTGCGATGGATCTGCGTTAGGAATTTACTACAACAGCTTTTGTTCTAGATTTTGCACATCAAGGGGAGTCGGGCATGTCGGGATTGTAAATGATGAGAACTATTCATCAGTCGCCTAAAAGAGGCTTTTTTGGCAGCAAATTAATGAATGTGGCAGCATTGAGTATCACAGTGCATAGACTGTGGAGAGCTTTCATCTCAGCCAGGTCTCAGAGCTCTTTGCGGCACTTCTGATGTGTATGCGAGAGAGGGGGGAGCGAGAGAGCAGCTATGTACGTGCGGTGGCACTAAGCGGAGAGTTCTAGTCGAGTATTTACAATGCAATGGCGAGTAGGAACATGCGTATGATTGAGGAGAGACCAAGAAACAAGAATAATTATCTTACAATAAGAGAAAATGCAATTGGATACAGTATGGACTTTGGATAAAGATTTCACCTTTAAGGACAAATGGTGGGCTGCGCTGTCTGGTCTTCAAAAACCTTATATAATGTCCTGTTTACCATCAGTTCTATAGAGATCTTTTGAGAATTGGACTTTGATTTTAAGTCATATCTGCTGTCAACTTCTAATTATTCTATCAGACAACAGGGAACTCTTCTGCCGTCTTACAGGACTCTGGATGCTAGAATATGATGTCCCAAACTACCATGACCATCATTCATCATTAAGAACCAAAATTTCCGCTATGTATGTATATCACTGAGTGATATATATATATATATATATATATAGATAGATATAGATATAGATATATAGATATGATATGATATGATATATTTTTTTTTTGATTGGCATTTTAGTGCCCAGATCATTAGTTTCTAGTCAGGAGGTTAGCAGGACCTCTCACCTAGAGATCTGAACCACATGATGCTATTAAGACTTGTCGAGATGAGATGTTCCTCATTCTAGAAGGAAAAAAAATGCATCCGGCATCGTAGTCTGTGCTCAAGGGAAACATTGTCGTCCTACATAGATATCCGTAAGAAATATCCCCATAACGTGAGGGCATATACGCCTTCTGAATGCTGAAGTCACTCCAGAATACTGGAGTAAAACAAAAACACCTGAGAATCCGACCTGCGGTCTTAAGAAAATATTTATTCCAGAAACTGCAACCGGGAAGCGTATTTTAATACAGTGGTAGCATTCTTCTTTATTAAAAATGGGAAGCAAGGGAGGGAATGAGGGGGAGAGCACAGATTTGATAGGCAATCAAATAGTTGCAAATTAAGACAATGGATGAGGTTTTTTTTTTTTGTTTTTTTTTTCTCCTCTTTCATAAAGGAATGAAAATGCTCGTTAAACAGAGAGGGATGACAATAGAGAAGACCAGGCATGATAAAATGTGATGTGTGCGTGCAACCAGGCAACAATACTCCACTATAAATACCCAACAAGACAGGCCGAGCATAAAATAAACTCAGAAGAGCCTCGGCAGCACGGGGTATAATTGATTATAATGACTAGCACCCGCATCTCCTGAAGCTACGGGGAGAATGGAATTATTTTTTTTTTCTGTCCCATTTAACACGCTTTTTTTTTTCCCTTCCTACAAAGCAGCCTGCCAGACAATGAATGGATCATAAGTTATCCACCGATAAAGAGAGAGAGGGACAGAGAGAGGTCTGAAACAAATAGAATAAAGGCAGGGGGGCATATTTGATGTCCAATGGCTCCTTGGACTTGAGTGAATTGTTGAGATACGTGTTTAAAAAGAGACATCGGCCTGCAATTTTATGCCCTTGAGTAATAACCTTACTTTTTTATTTCCTGAGGATGCAGGAAAGTCTAATCTAGGAATTCATACAATTTTTCTTGTTTCTGGAAGATGCTGTAGGATTCTATTCCATAAACCCCAATTTTAGGCACAGAATTCAGTATATAATATTATTGGCGCAGGTTGGGTGATGACCCCCTCTAAATTTTGCGGAGTAGTACAAAGATCTACCAATTTCTAGACAACAGAATACTGTTTGCAGAATCCCTTGATAACTTGCCCTTATCCCAACTGGGTTCAACTAGTGTAACGATGGAGATTCCCATGTTTAAGCGAATCCCATTGGTTTCCTCTACTGGGGGGCCAATGTTTTTGTGATCTGCGGTTCATTTTAGTGACTATGGAAGGTGAATATTGTATCAAAAAATATATTTACCAACCCCCCCCCCCCCAACTAGTCAGGACAAAAGTTAGTGTCGAGTGTAACTCATTTTTGCCTGTAAGATACACATACAGTGACTCTTGATTGGAGCAGTGAACTAACAAGACAGGTTGCAATAACAATTTAGGGGTAAAGGAATCCTGCTGTTGTCCAAAATGGGACAAGGAGTGGGTTAGTAAATTGGCTCGCTAAGCTGAGAAATACTACTGGGTTTAGCACACAAATGTTGCCAGTCTTCCGTGGACCGTACGTTACCATGTACCACACGTGCAGGTTTGCATTTGTGTGCTTGAGCGGCCACACCATGTACAATGCCAAGGGTTGCTGCAGTGGCATAAAACTCTGTGCCAGGGGACTCTGGGTGGTGGATATGTTGTCTGGAGTGGTGATGACCATCTGGCAGTCTGACGGATGGCAGTGGGTTTGGTAGATGCCAGGAGAACACTAGCCACCTGACTGCATATTGGTAACTGCAATACTTGAGACAGACAGAATAATGGTTTAGGGTTCGTTGTTCATTGTTTGGGCAAGACATCTAAGTTCCAAGGGTAGCATTCAATGACATAGAAGGCGATTCTGTGCTTTGACTACTGCAGCAACCGTTTAAAAGACATTGACATTGCCGATTGTATCACTGTTCCTGCACCAAGTGAAGTGCATTCCGCAAAAGGAGGACTGACTCCATAGTAATACCTATGATTCTGGAACGAGGTGGGGGTACCTTTGCCGGATAGATATTACCATTTATTTTTCACATTCCATAAACTAGAATCACATTTATTAATTCTCATAGGCTTCCTTGTATGAAGCTGAAATCCCTCTCCACCATCGTGGTTATTCTGGGAGTTGCACCATAACCAGGCAAGAGTTACAGGTTATTAAAATTTGTTGTAGACGCCACTTATGTAATTCCGAGCAAGTTATCAATTAGCCGTGCCACAGAATGACATGAACAATGACAATGTCATCTCAATGTCACCGGGCCCGTAGTGTAAGGGAACTGCGTTCAGCTTGTATCAGAGTAGTTGAAATGCCCAACAGCCATTTGAAAAAAAGAAAAAAAAAAAAAGCCTTGCCCTTTCTGGCGTCCTTTACAGGAGCTGCACTAGTGTTAACGAGGCTTCTGTAATTAGGACTGCTCTAATTGGAGGGAGGTCTATCCAGCACAATTAAAACTGCAGGTCTCCTGTCGGGAGAAGAGCAGGGAGTGATGTGTGTGCTAAATGCAACTAATGAGGCCCCGGCAGCAGCCTGCGAATGTCAGTGCACTGGTGGCTTGACCTACTTCTGTCCCTATCAATGCTTATGAGGGAGAACCACGGAGACAGACAGGCCTGAGACTCGTGGGTATAAAATACTAAAGGGTCTGTCTCTATACCAGGTGTAGATTAGTAGCCGTGGTCTGAGTTTTGCACACCTATTTAGGTAGCCATCAACACTTGGGTGGTAGAAGGTTAAACTATGTATCCCTACAGCTAGATGAACGTCTAATGGAATGGTTCCTAACCCCAGGCAACTCACAGCTTTGACGGCTCCTTTGTGGCTACGTTCTATTAAAGCTGTAGCCCTTGAGATTGGTGTTAATACATATAACATACAAATTGTGTGTCCGACGGGAGGAAGAACATTGAGCTCAGCAGAGAGGTCACAGCAGGAAGAGGACAGGGAGCATCTGCTTTGGGTTAGGGGGCAGTAACCGGCATGGCCGGGATGCTTTACCAAAACTCTGTATGATACTTTGTGATGTATTAATTGCTATTTATGTAACTGAATGAGGCATTTAAGACTATATGTTTACACAATTTCAATATAAATAGATTTGCTGCACATTTGTGACTTTTAGGGCTGTAGAACTTTGTGGTACCTTCATATCCAGCAAACGGAGCTCCTAGGGGAGGAAAGAGCCACTGGCCAAACTAAACAGGGACACTTGGGTTGATGTATGAGGAATGGTGTACAGGAGGTTTGAAAGGAGTCTGGGGGGTATAACACCGGAGCAGTGATAGAGATAATTTGATTCCTGGTTGGCTTTTTTATACCTTCTCCAGCAGCATCAAAAAATAACCACTGGTTTCATGCGTTCCTTTGGATCTGGTGTATGGTTTCACGTGGCCCTTTAACAGTTAAATGTCTGATTATCTCACCTGCATCTCAACTGCAACAATTCCACAACCCCTGCCGTTCAGTTCATGGATCTCATCGGCTCCCGTCAGAGCTTTGTCCTGCATGAACATTACCTCAATGCCGACCGTCACAGAAACCCCAGGCAATCTCACCAAGTGATACGTTCTGAGTAGTTTAAAAAACAGGGTTTATTAATGTGTGCGCTTGAGTTAGGGTCATGTGCCCCTTGTTTCTCTAAAGTGATTCTGCCCCTTAACCTTGTTAACAGTAGCAGGGCTGGACTGGCCCTTTAAGGCCAGCTGCCACCTGATGACTTAAGTGTGGATGACGGCTGCATTAGGGTAAAGAAACACAGCAGAAATAAAATTGACTCTATCCTCCTCTTGACGTAATCACCTCTGCCCCATATGCAAATGTACACAGTGCTGAATAATAATAAGCGTGATGATGTCACCAGAGCTGGAAACAATGTAAAATCTGCGTTCTCAAACTATAGATACCTAGCGCTTTGTGTATTTAGTTGGCATCGCGTAGCGGTTCGCATCTGTCTGATTTTATTGACTCGGTAAAGCAGCCGTGTCTCGTTTGGGCCGGTGGACTTTGAGAACCCCCTTGTGTGTTAAACTTGGGCGCACACATCGCTTTACAGTATGTGTGACATTAAGGCAGCATAAAAAGCAAATGAGTTTTTTTGCCCGAAAAATGTGACCATAAACAAAACCCGGGGTTTATTGCGGACACAGATGGCGCCGTACAATAAATTGTGTTTGATTGTCGAGGATATAGCATGGTTCGTAAGAACATTCACCGTCACGCACTTGGCAGTGACCAGAGGACCATATTTAATAACCTCTAGGGAACCTTTATTTTATGTAACAGTAAAAATCCTTAACAACTATTCCAATTACCACAGGATCAGTCCCAAATCCGACCTAACTGGCCTGTGCCGGGGTTGTTTAGTTCACAGCGTCCATGCGGATGGGAGACGGGGAGAGTTTCTCAAACTCGGAGGGGTCTTCTAACTAGGATTTATGATTCAGTTGCCAGTACGGACACCTGGCGGCTCGGTTCAAAAGCCCTTCCAAACTTTAAAAGTGCTTCTAAACGCAGGTCAACTCCCTGATTAGTCCCCAAATAATGATTATGGATTCTAGACAGAGTCCGCTATTGAATGCTTTATTAAAATCAATGGAAAACAACTTCTACTAATCAATTCCGGGGGTCATTCAGAGTCTTAGCGCAACTTAAATCGATACGTTTTTCCCCACATACATTCCAAACTATATAAAAAAACAAAAACAAAACCACCTTCTAGAATCCATAAGACATGTCGACAAAATGTAATGCACTGTAGAAATCTGAATACACGTAGAAGCAATCAACTGGAGACCCAATATTGGGTGAAATTTATTCAATAACAAGTTATAATTGTATACCGTTTAACTTGCCCTCATTTATTCTGTATCTAGATGCAACTTGTCCCACAGGCCTTCTCCTTGAAAAAAGGTTCATCTTGCATCTTCCAGCCCCAACGTGTCTCATTGAAGCATTCTTCGGAGCTTCAACATGTTGTCCAAGTTAGAAAACCCCCCCAGTGCACCGGTTTCTGTCTCTGTATCGCAGAACCTTCGTGGCACGCCAAAATGGCTCCTATTCAAGGGAAGGCAAGTAGACTTAGCAGACGACATGTACATAGGACTTCATATTTTTTCACACTGTACAGGGTCAGACTGGGAATATGGTTCATATAATGCAAAAAAACAACCCATCATAAGTACTTATGTATTTAAATAAATTACTGAAAATAGTTATTTAAAACAGACAAATGACGTTGACAATAGGTAATAAACATTGCAAACAAACTTGTAGCTCTACAAAAAAAAAATAGCTAAAAATGAGGGGAGGGGAACGTGAGCTGCATAGATTATCAGAGAGATTGAATGTGTCAGTTTATAGTGTTAGCTGTGTGTCTGTCAGTGTATAGTGTTGGCTGTGTGTGTCAGTGTATAGTGTTGGCTGTGTGTCTGTCAGTGTATAGTGTTGGCTGTGTGTCTGTCAGTGTATAGTGTTGGCTGTGTGTGTGTCAGTGTATAGTGTTGGCTGTGTGTCAGTGTATGGTTTTAACTTGTGTGTGCATGAATGCATGTGTGTGTATGTATATGGATCAGTTCTGCAGCTTGATTGGCGTATAGGTGGCCGGCCGGCGCCAGGGGAGGTGGGCCTACGTGGAAACCTCCCGGTATTCTGGCCCTGATACTCTACCCATATTTTGCCCACCTGCATTACTGCCCATGGAAACGTCAGACTCATGGGGTAGGGAAAATTTCATTCCTGGACACCTTTGAAATAAATGGTGTTTTATGACCATCATGTTACAAGCACCTGCTATACCGGCATAGCCAGCTGACATTATTATCCGGTTCCTTCCTCCAAGTAGGTTAAATCTTCTGCAAAACACGCTAGTTCTCCTCTTGTATAAATATAACCCCGTATAGCAATGACATAGGAACAGCAGGTGTCATTTTATGCTTGGGTAGATTTGTTTGGGGCAGAGTAGTTTCTTTGATCCCCAAACCTTTGTTGCTGAAATCCTCTGTGTGTTTCCTGAAACAGTAAATTGAAATAGGCAAAGCGAGATAAAACGTAGAAGCAATGTAGAAATGGCTCATATCACCAGCACACCTCTCTGCCAAGGTGTATTTGGCACCTTGGCCCCCACCGTCCTAAATAATAAAAGGCTGTGTAGAGTATGTGGAGTGGGCAGTCATGATTTTTCTGGGCTCCCTACACGTAGATTTTGTTCAGGATTTCTGCGTGTCAAGCAAGGCGTACGTGCAGCAACACCGCGGAGCTTGCAATCATTACTGATAAACTGAAGATGAAACGGCAAATCTATCTCCAACCTGCAACCAGTGCCCCCAGTGACCTTCAAATCATGTTAGGGGTCGTGCACCTATTGCTAATTCCAGAAGCCCCAATAAATGCCTTGTATTAGATAGGGTGATAGAAATTGAGAGAAAAGCACACACCACTTTGGGCCATACCATACGCGACAAAGGGCAGTGAAAAGTGGATTGACCCCTTTAGGATTAAGGGTCCATCACAGCTGCCCCCTTCCCCAGCAGCTATGGTAGCTGTGCCGTTGGGCTCCGTTTATCAAATCTGAGAAGTTCTAAGTCAACTCACTAAACGAAACATTACGTTCCGGTTCAGCGCTCGTTTGTAATATAGACAATATAATATAGAAAGTCCTCCCCAATCTTCAGTGGAAACACGGAATCCCCCTCCGTGAATACAGCTTGTCGTACGCTTCCAGGTAAACAAAACACATGGACTCCTTTGGTTCCTTAACGCTGATCGGTGTCAGGAATCCAATTAAACCGTACCTATGTTTGACACCTCTGCCAGCCGTAAAAACACAGGAGAGAAGTTGTATGTCGGAAGAGATTTTCCTCTCCGCTGATATATTGACCTTTCGCGAGGTTAAAAGGATGTGAAAGTAATCTTAATTACGTCTTCGCAATTCGGATTAAGGCAACCGTCATAATGAACGCTTTCATCTCTGAGCTGTGGGAGAGCGTGCGGTTATCAGATAACTCTGATTTCTGGTTACCTGGAAGAAATTTTGTATTTTCTGTGATTTCCCGTCTGTCTTTGGTGATTTGATTCAGCGAGGTGGGAAATGTGACCCGCAGAGCTTGCAGTCTGTTAGATAAAATAAATAAATGCATTAATTCCACGGTATAAAAAGATATAAAAAATTCCCGTCTTGTCGTCTTTGCATGGAAATGATGTATTAGTGAAGTAATTAGTAAGGCAGACTTTGTTTTAAGGGAATAATTAATGAAAACTCTTGTTCTGCAAGGATGGAAGTGTTCAGCATTCAGATTGTGTATTCCTAGGATGCATGTCAGTGGAAATAATGAGCCCAAATATGTGCTGGGGACCCTACGGTAACAAAATACAGGCCGTTCCAAAGAAAAGTCACATGTCTGTTAAGCTGCGGCCCCTGTAAGGAGAAGCAGAAATGTCTTGTTTATGGATGAAAGGGGAAATTCTTTACGGTAGAATAATATGTTGAAAAAGCTAGTGTACTTTATAACCTTACCCAGGAACTCTGGGTTTGCTCTCCAAGGTAGCAGGTAGCAGAGAGGTCCCTTAAAGTATTTCTGGTGCCCCCCACTTGGAAATACATTGAAGGTTTCTGCAGAATCACCCCATTTGTATTTGCCCCTTTCCTCCTGTCCTTAAGCTATTTAGAGTGCAGGAGATGTACGATGTACCGGAGTCCGCTCCGCTTTAGAAACGATCATATGTACACGGCAGACGTTAGAAACTAAGCGGTCATGGCTTTAATACTTTACCAATAATAATAAAAAAAAAATCATGCCAGGTTCTTGAAACCTGCAATTCCTTGACCTGGCTTTTTGCCCGGAACAGTGGTTCAAGATGAGATACAAAATGTATCTATATTCCTATAGCAACCAGGTATTCTGGAAAAAGGTTAAACTTGATGGAAATATGTCCTTTTATCGCTGTGTAACCATGGTTACTAAAGGACAACGGTCACAAGTGAAGTGGCGGAATGTAGGTTCATGTGTGAAAGTGAAGTTTTAAGAGAGATGGACCTTGGGAAGTGTATTTTTGTTCTGTGAGATGTTAAAGCGGCGTCTGTCAGAAGGTTACTTAAGTTAATCGAACATTGATGTTGGCAAGTAGTTTAGACGGCTTTTATAAATGGAACCTCCCCATCGGATGCGGTAATCTTCAAAGTTTGGTCTCTGGTCTGTGACGGGGAATACAATATTCCTGGTTTTGTTGCTGAAATTGGTATCGTTAGTTACATTTTATATATAGAGACGGCAGATTCTGTAGCGTTGTTACAATAAATGATACAGAATTACCAATAACATTTAAATTGACACTAGAACACACCTAAAGACACTGGTTCTGCTTTTACAAGTTTACAGTGTATTAGGAGGTGTCTCTGGATTTGATCCGCACAATTGTAGTTTCAGTTAAGGCTCTACGCTGCCTCTGGAAGATACAATGCACCCGCTCTCCTTTAAACCGCATTGGCATTCTGCATTGATAAATCTAAGGCCACGCATTTGGGAAAAGTGATTGCATTACTTCGGAGAACTTGCTGACACTAGTTTGCACATAATAACGGTAGCTTTTCTAGTTTCTTATACTCTGTACTGAATGAAAAGTAGAAAGTCACTATTTTATTATCCCCGTCAATGCCTCACCTTTTAAATTTACAGCAGATATTATATAAGTTGTGTTGGAATTTCACAGCATCCGTCTGGTTTCAGTGGAGTCACCCGCTTTCCTGTCTGCTTGATAATGATCACGGCCACGTTAGAATGAGCTCTGGGTCGCTGGTTTGTTTGGTTTCCCTTCATCCTGGGATTCCGCGTCGAGTGTTGGGATGTGTGGCTCACCTTTGACCGTGTTACTTAGCCCTCTACACGTGTGAATAAGGCCTTGTTAAGCTGTTTCTTTGTTTAGAAGATCATCGTATTTTTATGGTGTTGGGGAGACTGAAGAAGACCTGAATTTCAATGTAGATAGAGGGCCATAGAAAGCAGTTTGTATTCACCAATAGACAGCTCATTATGAGCTTCTTGGTCGGCCCCTTTGAGCTCAATACACTTACGCTGACAAGACGTTCCTTGGCAGGGAAGAGAGGTTTGAACTATTGTTCCCCTCTTGGGAAGCGGGGGCTTTGTGACCTTCCCGGAATGTGGTGTTCGGAATATCTGACGCCCACCTTTGAAATAGTTCCTTCAATGCGGTTCTGTGCTGTTCTGGGCACTGACCTCCAACGTGACCTTCACATGCTTTGAGAGATATTCTAGAAGAGATATAGTGTTCCCCATAATATGTATCCCTTCTCTCATCAGCTTCCGTTCTTGTGGTAAGAACATTTCGTTATCCAGTAGATTTGAGCCCCCATCGGCAGCAGCGCAGCGTCAGAACTTCTGGGGTATTCTGATACTAAGCGGATACAGGAGTGTTACGCAACAAACAAAACCCCAATTAGTTAACTCAGAGGGCTCTTTAAAATGAACTTATTCCTTTGATCGCTTAAATTGTGAGCTACGAGCTCCATTTGTGTTTTTCCACATCCCGTATGTGTCGAGTCAGTATTACAGTTAATGATACATATTAAGTTTATACATTATTCATGACGGAACATATTATTAGCGACGTGACGTGTAAGTGTTTCAGACTTGATTGTGCGGCAACAGTTCTATGAAATCATCTGAATAATTAAAATATATAAATCATTGAGTATACATACGGTTTATAAACTAGTAGTTCTGAGAGACGTCGGGGTTAGGTATCGCTGCAAAAAAAGGCACAAATTCTTTAATATTCCCCACGCGCCTTCATTACAAATGAATTAAGCGGATTGTTGTCAAGCAAGAGTAACTAAATTCCTGAACTGCTTGTGGCCCTCAAGGGCTGGAATGGAGGAGCCATGTTGAAGACAATATCCACCAGGTCTGTGCTAGATTTTTGTGATATTCAGACACAGAATCTGAAGGATTAATCTATGAAATAACTGAAAGAACTGTAATAACTCATAAAACTTTAAATTTCTGAAGCTGAAGTATGATTTCTCACAAAACGTATGTGACGTAATGTAGCGAAATACATTAATTTTAAATATTTAAACATGCATGGGACCAACGACTGATTAAGGTTGGAATGTTTACAGCAGGAAAAACTGGCAGATTAGACGGGGGCTGAATGGGCCAGATCTTCTGGCAGGTTCTGTGTATTTGAGTCTCCTAACCACTATCTATATATATATATATATTTGTTGGCTTTCACATAATGGAACATTGTTAGTCTTGTTATATTAAAAAAAAATTTTTGCAGCATTTATATAGATATATATATATTTTTTTGTCTTCCATAGCGAGCCAGCCGGTCACATCAGATGAGATTGTCCCCACAGGAGGAAAACTAATCTTGAAGTGCACAGTTGAAGACCATGATCATTCTTCTCTCCAATGGTCCAACCCAGCTCAGCAAACTCTCTATTTTGGGGAGAAGAGAGGTGCGTGTCTGTAAACCCAATGAAAGAATAATTTCAGCGGGGATCAAAGACTATTTTAATAACTTTGATACAATGTTCTAATATACTTCTCCTAGAAGTCATGGACTATCTCTTTAGTTCCCACCCTTGTAACTTTATCCTTGATGCTCTCTTCTCACATTTTTGTTTAATTCCATATCACTCCCCTATCTATTTCTTTTCATTGACTTATGTATAACTTGTATATCAACCCTCAGCTCTTCGGGACAACA
The DNA here is from genome assembly GCA_029215755.1 of Spea hammondii. Lineage (NCBI taxonomy): Eukaryota > Metazoa > Chordata > Amphibia > Anura > Pelobatidae > Spea > Spea hammondii. The sequence continues at coordinate 25,177,387 of JARDYJ010000012.1, read as the reverse complement.
GAATCCAGTTGGAACGTTCTACGCACAACGAGCTTACAATCAGTATTGGCAACGTGACTTTATCTGATGAAGGTGACTACACCTGCTCCATCTTCACCATGCCCGTCAGGACTGCCAAAGCCACAGTCACGGTTCTAGGTATGTCTTGTGTTCTTAATAGTATGTTTGTCTACTATGGACAGCGTGTGCATGAATCCATATATCGTAATTCTTACACTTTTAACAATTGAGTTTTTAAAATCTAAACCTTGTCTTTTAAGGTTCATGTTACCCTATGGAAAACTTTAAGATGCCAATGGATAAATTAATATATAAAAAGTTTTAATCTATATACTTTATATACTAGCATCTTTTTTACAGTCTCGACATGGAACACACGCAACTCACAGAGCTATTACACCCGAGGAAATAAGACTGAATAGATGCACGAGTTCACTTTGTGAATACCATTGTTTGACGAGTAATTGCTTTTGTTGATGTTTTTGGTGCTGGAGTAAAGCTGTCACTACATATAAATACTGTCTGTACCTTTCCGTTTCTCCTTTCCTCTTCCTTAGTTACTTTTGGTGATGTTTCTGCTTCTCAGTGATGTCATCAGAGTAATTTTAGACAGGATTTAATTACTTGGCAGTACATAGCCTACATATTAGTTTCCTCGAAAATCTATAAAGATGATGTTAAATTGATTGCTATGGCTGTTATGTTTGAAAGAGCATAAAGCCTTACACGAAATTGGTTCTCGGAAAAGAAACAACTGACAAGGACGTTGTCTGAGATTCTGATTCTGATGGCATTCTAAAATAAGACCGCTTATGCTTTTCTTATTTTGTAGGGGTGCCAGAGAAGCCCCAGATATTTGATTATGACATCCCACTTAATGAAAACGACAATGCCATATTAAAATGCACAACCAGTGGGAGCAAGCCTGCCGCCAACATCAGATGGTACAAAGGCCCGGAGGAACTGACAGGTGAGCAAGTGAAACACGAGTATCCAACTCTGGATACAAATGGGCTGGGGGGGTCACGGCTCAATGGGACTTTGTTTTAAGAACCTTGGAGATAACAGCTACATGGGCCGCATGTTTCTTGCCTGCTGCCGAGTTCTACATTGACTGAACATAAGATTCTCCTTGCCCCGGGACTACATAAGATAATAAACCTCAATGTTTAGTGTCTGAAAGAGAAATGCAATTTTATTTTAGGGGACATCTTAAACAACAACCATAATCAAATATCTGCAATGTACATTTAATTACATTATAATGACCTCAGCTGGGTGCTATCGACGTATTCCTTTTTTCGCAGGAGCGAAGATCAGCACATCAGAAGACACCAATGGTAAAACGTTTACAGTGACGAGTATCATTGAGTTCAAGGTAACCCGGGAGGATGATGGAGCCGAGATCACCTGCAGCGTCAGCCTCGACTCCATGCAAGGAACGGATAAATCCTCCACCCACAAGATCAAAGTCCTGTGTAAGTGAACTCCGCTTTACTAAGATCAGCGATACTATGTTTATTGATTTATACGTTTTGTCAGACCTACCGGCGGTGAACTCACCCGATTTGGATCAAGGTAGGACTGCGGCTCTAAAACGGGGATTGTTAAGCTAAAGCTTCCACGGTGCTCCGCAAGTCGCGTAATGAAGTCTGAAGAAAGGCCGGTTGATGGTCGTTGTGGTTTGTCAATGCCCAGAGAATCCGGATTCACTAAGTTCTCCGATGGTCCAGTAAGTGTGGCCATGGAGCTGCCAGTGGAGCGGCACGAGACGGGAACGTCTTATGGACGTGTGTTATGGACGCTCACGTAACTCGTTAACCCAAAGTAATAAATATAACGGTTACATCAGTTAAATAACAGTTATAAATAGCGGATACTTCATTTATATAAATTAATCTCAATAGCTACATTGCTAAAAAGAACTTAACTATCATCCTTAGATAGTATTATTACTTACGCCTCTTCTGACCCAGCTGAAAGCAGTGAATTTGCATTGTTTGCTTCTCTGTGTATTAAGCATAAATGTCACCACTTCGGGGCACGCAGGCGGGAGGTGTTTGTCAATCAACTGCTTTGCCTTTAAAGGCGTCTTTGTTTAGGGAGCGCTCATGTGGCTTCCTTTCTCTATTCGGAGATTAAGAGCAACCTGCCTGTGAATGGAGGCGTCCTTATTGAGCGGCCGTCCCGTTTCTTCCTCGTATGAGTGACAGCTGATATGAAAGAGAGATGGGTTATTATGTTTTTCTTTCTCTGCACAAATGGATCTACAAGTCACAGAATAACGTGATCATGAACCAAAAAGAGAGAGAATGAATAGTAAATGAATCATGTATTGAAAGGCAGCTGTGAGCAGCAAGGTCTTTACCATAACGGTGTTTACTGGAAAATACCTGTAGCTCGTGAAGTCTGTTAATAGAGACGTTGAGATAAAACCTTTACTAAAAAAAAATGAGTCATTATACAATAATATAACCCCCCCTCCCAGGTTGCATTGACAAAAACCTAGTTTTATCTTATTTTGTTCCGATGAACTCCTTTTTATCTGCAGACCTGGAAGCCGCTGTTGTTGTTGTCAGTTGTGACTTTCCCATTTCTAACACTACACTGAGCTGATGCTTTATGGCAATGCTTAGGAAGTCCATGGACTTCAGTCAGTGTCAGTCTAGGTGATTTAGTCTGTGCCATTCTGTTTGCTGCAGGCAGTATCATAAGGAATCAGGGTAACAGCAGTAGAACACATACAAATGGCTAATTTTATATTAAAATTAGAATTGTTTTAAGAGTCTCAATAGTCTCAAAGCTTATTATAAAACTAGTAATAAAATGTTAGGAGTCCCCCTTTCAGATTTCCGTGGGCACTGAACAGGAACCATTTTGTTATAATCAGCGAGCCAGTACCTACGATATAATGTTTTAGCATATTTATAATAAATGTTTAATGTATTTCGGAAGGTGTTTTTTGTTAGCCCCTCATACATTATCCCGATATTTAATAATACTGCATAAACTACCGATAGAGACGCCTTAACGACAAAATATTATGGTCGCCAGCCACAAGTAGGTGATAAAACCGGGCATTAATTAATAGAATTATTTGCATAATTTCACACCTGTCGTCCCCATGCATCAAGTAATCATATAGTTCTTATCTCTCAAAGAGAGATCATGTTTGAAGTAATAATCCATGTGTAATTTTGATAGGTTATTGCAATATTTAATTAAGAGATTAAATTTACCTTTAAGAAATCCGCCGCCCTTTGATGAAGAGACTCCAAAGTGTTGGAGGAAAAGGAAATGTTGCTCTCAGAATTTATAATTAAAAGATGGTATAATTTATTGCTTTGTGAAAGCGCCGTTCTACGTGGGTGAATTCTAACGAGTGATGCCCCTTGTCGTGTTTCTCCTACAGGAGCCGTAATACCTCTTAGTGGCCCCTCTTTGGGACCCAAATCCCTCTGTCCCTCTCTTTCATAGAACAGATAATTTAATGGCAGAACAGCCCCGTTCGGCCCGTCTAGTCTGTGTTTTTTCCTGCTGTAAAGACTCCATCCTTAATCCGCCCTATCCCATGCATACTTAAACATCTCTCGCTGTATCGGCCTCTACGCCTTCTGTTGGGAGGCTGTTCCACTTGTACCACCATGTCAGTAAAGCAAACCTTCCATTCCAACTAAGCCTCTGACCCTCTAGTTTTAGATATTGGCCTTGTTTTAGATATATATTTCTCGTCTTTTAAAATAAACCTCCGTCTTGTACGTTGTTAAATCCCTCTACGTCTCTCCGCAAGGCTGTTCATATTGAGATCCCTTTTCTCTTTCAACCCCTGATGCCCCTCTTTTCCAGGAGCTCGGAATGTTTGCTCGGTATGAGGGTATAACAGGGTTCTACAGCCCTGAAAGCCCCCATAATGTGTACAGAAACAGCAGGAAATTTATAATTGAAACTAAGTAAATACATTGTTCTTCTAATCAGTTAAACAGCTATTATATCATGTCACATAAAACATCTCGGTAAAGAGTCGAGACATCCATTTTCAGCACAAAGCTTCCTAACGTTACCCCAATTGCTTAGTTTTAATCACCAAATGCATAACATTGCTTTTTTCCATATTAAATCTGTTTAACTTTCCGCTCTTCCCTGTTCTTTATTTGTAACAAACCTCTACAGAGTCTAAACACCGTTGGCCGCTTTTACAACAGTAAGCTGCGAGATCATCAAAAGACATATTTCAGAACACTGCACCCAAAACTAATCCTTGATATATCCCACGTTCAGCTGTAACCGAACTGCGAAAGTTCAATTTCCAACAACGATCTGATTCAACTCTTTTAACCAGCATTCTCTCTAACTACAAATGTTATCCCTTAGGCCTATTCTTTCTTTATTATATACCTAGCTACTGTACAGCAAACTATCAAGTGCTTTTACAGAATCAAAATAGACCACATCTATCACCACTGAACCTCTCTCGGCTTGCCGTCTTTCTAGACACCCAGGGGATTATTTCTTTTGAGAGATAAAATAGCTGCGGTGGGGACGCGGTGATATTGTCGTGCGCTGCGTCCGTGCGTACGATTCCAATGATTATTCAACATCGTTTTATTAGCTAAATAATAGTTTTATTGAATGTTTCGATGAATATTAAGCATTTTCTCGTCTTTGCAGTAATATTTCTCTTGCTAGCAATAGGCATTTTTTTTTCCCCAGCTGAGTTTTCTTTTCGGTGCCCTGTGGCGTGAAGCCAAATGAAATGGAGATTGATGGTTCGGTTAGCTGGGAAGCTTCTGCCGTTGACCTCTCACTAGTAATAAATGAAGAAAGTCGTTCGTTTAGCGCTCTGCCAAAGGCTTACTGTCCATTTAAAAGTGAGGAGGGCAGTGAACTGCTGTGGGGGTCTCATCGCTTAATACATAGGACCCCGGAATATGAGCTATGGCTTGTCCATGAAAGAAACCTTATCAGAAGTCTTTTCATTGAAGTTTGATAATGTGAACCCGAAGGCAGCTTTTTGAAAATGTCTATGGCGTTGACCTATCAGTGCCGGCTTTAATGTCACCTGATAATTGTGTTCCCAGCAAAAATTGTGTGAGCCAAAATTTGACATGACCAAAGAACGATTTCTGTGAAGGGTTCGGGCATCCAAGAGTACTGTGAACCATGTTTCTAATGCCACATGCGGGTCTAAAAGTGTTAAATTCGGCGGTATAGGTGGGATAGGACCTTTAACCCACTTTTTTAAGCGTTTGTTATGTTTGATGTTACCGCTGCCCGCCTCCCACGTAAACGCTTTCCATACAGAAAAGAAAAGCTGACAAAGATTTATTGGCAGGTCTCCAAGCCCGGCTTCTTAAAATGCGGCTTGCCTTCCTTAGTATTTACCTGCAGATGAAAGGGAATATTCCTCCGTGGGAGGGGGGGCACGTTGCGCAGGGTGGGGGGAGCACTCCGGGGAAAATCAATGTGGAAGAGATAGGGAATATAAACACACACACATTCCAAAAGGTTAGACGCGCGGCTCTGGGAGAAGATGAAATAATAGAATAGCAATCTTAATTCATACACGCTGACAAGCAGCGGGAAGGGGGGGAGAGGAGAGAGAGACTGAAAGATGGTATTTGGGGCCAGATCGGCTTTATTCAGTAAATAAAATAAAACCAGGCAGTGTCGGCAAAACTCAATTACGGGCGAATCTGCAGGGTTTATTCACTAAACAAGTCGAGATGAAAAATGAACCGAGTTATAAAGGACTAGCCCTCCAAAGATTTCTCCGAGATGACCGAGATAGCTGTGGGGGAAAAAACTAGTTAAACGTCATGATTTAACTGTGTATTATCCGGGCTTTCCTCAATACATGCTGAAGCCCTGTAAGTGATTAGTCTCCGTAGCTCCGTGTCTCCTCGGGTACTTTGATTATTCATTAATGTGTAGAACGCTATAACTGCCCTCGTACCTCCGTGTCTTAAGTAAAAAAACATTAAGCCCCATTTCTTCCATCTCGCTCCCGTCCCTCGAGTTCATTTCTTCTTGGCTCCTCTGTACTCGCTTTGAGTTCATTCTGTCTCTATTCCTTCATCAGAACATTTGTGTAAAATCAAGGGGGGGAATCAACTGGTTGTCCTTGCTGACCGCAGGCGAGATTCATCTAGTGAACGATCTGTTTTGGGGGTTATATACCATGCGCGAAAAAGCAACGTGGCACTTTCATTGTATGTAGGATGTTCTTATTTACTGAGCACCAACAGATGTTCTTTACAGTATAATAAAGGGGATGCACACTAAGTGCGCTCATGTAATAAGTATAATGGCCTACAGACCCGCAACGTGTAGCTTAGGGAGGCTCGGGTTGGGAGATCGTATCTGTTGCCATAGCCGAGATATTTCTTAGTAAATAGTAAGCACGCATTTCCAATAACTTGAGCCTCTTCCTCTATATCTGTGTGCTTCAGAAACGAAAAACCCATTAAGTGTCCATCCTTGGGACCCCAAATTCCTCTATACCTTTTTCCTCCCTTTGATGGGTATGAGGGCATCACAGGGTTCTATGGCCCTAAAACTCACTGCCCAGTGGGACGTCTCGTAAAATAAAGTTACGGTAAAGTCCTTTACTTTATTACCATAAAGTGTAGGTTTTGTGAAAGGTCTACTTTAAATAATCCTTTATCATAACATTTCTGGAGCCCAAACTGGGACACTTTGATTTGGGATATAGGGCTTTAGGCAGGGGTACCATATCCCGGAGCTTGCAGGGTCGGACAGAGAAGATCAGAGGATCTCCCCAGCTGGCCACATGATCCTCACTGCCCAAAAAAGCTAGACATTGTGGCTATCCATAGGACATTGACTAAAATCCTTACTGTCCTGCAGACGACAGGACATTTGGGATGTATGTTTTCCTGTGACGTTCAGCTACCTGCCCTCCTTTGCACTTTACCTTGGCTGCTCCTGACTCGCTGCTAACAGCTATTTTTTATTTTCTCTAACTAGTCATGCTGTGAATTAACCCTGTCGCGCCAGTCCACCTTTCTTGCATGCCCACCATCTATTCCTCTCCAATGCCAAAAAGCACAAATCCGTCAGACTCCTTGTATTAATTATGCAAATGGAAGGTCATTAGTATGCAAATGGTCTCCGTGCAGCGCAGGAGAGGTCTGTTGTATGCTAATTATTCTCTTCCTCATGTAAATTGGATATCAAGACGACCCCATTAGCTCAAAGCTTGGGGTCAGTAGGGACTCTTTTTACTGTTAAAGGGCTGATCTGAGTAACCTGCCAAAAAAATAATTAGCATACCATATTCCTGCCTAAACACCAGCAACATATTTAAAAATGTCTTTCTTGTGCATAACACCGGCTGGTAAGATTTTTTTTCTTTGTCAGTAGTACCTCTTATCCTTGACACACTAAACGTAACCAAAATAACAATAACATCAGGTTTCGGCACAACGTGCAAGTCTGTGTATTTAGAGAATGGAAGATCTAGGTTGGTTTATAGAATCCTTTTTGTGTGCGAATCCATACTGGACAGAGAGGCATGGCGTCCTCGTTGCTGGCGCGAGCCATCTGTTTGTACGATAGCTTTACTCGGTGATAGTTGAGGAGGAGAAATTCTGTGGCGTACAGAACCGAATACATGGGTAGGCTACCCAGAGCACACCGCGTGCTCTTATTCTTAACATTTTCAATTCTTATTCCGTTTTTAAGATTTGGTCAACTTTATTTTAGGTTTATGTCAAAGTTTGTGCTTCTCTCAACACTTTGTACAGGTGGGCGGAATTCTATAAGGAATCACTAAAGCTCCATGTTTTCTCTGATGATGTCACTAGCCTTGAAGCAGGTCTATATAACGTGATAGAATTTTTTCTGTTGTGGGGGGTGGGGCTCTTATTCTGTGTCAGAACTCATCTTAAGACACTTTTGTCTGCACAATCCTGATGGTATTTGTCACCGAAAGTTTCACGGGATGTATCATCTTAATTAGTGAATGCGTGACAAAATAATAAAAAATAGAAGGTGTTAATGCCCGTGACAATCTCCAGCTGCAACGTAGTGTAAGGTTTGTATTTCAGAGCAGAATATTATCCAAACACGCATCTCGGAGATGTCGTTACAGGCAGTGAAACGCGTGCTCTATTGACTGCGTGGCTTTCTGAGAAACTGTTTATAAATAATTGATCGTTAGCTGTGCATCCGCGATAATTTGGCCGCTCCCCATGCTGTTTCCTCACTCTCCGGAGGATAATGAGCAAAAACCCAAAAGAATCCATGCAACGTAGACCTGCTCTCATCACCAGAGCGTAGAACGTGTATGCGTTTGGATCACTAGAGATAGAAGAGCTGTGTAGGGTTTACTTGCCTAACCTACACATTACCCAGTTCACTATATATTATGGACATCCAACCATGGAGAATCTCTCGGGCAAGAAGTTACGTTGGTATTGTGTACTCAATAACTTAACAAAAATCGTATTTATTTCAAATGAATCTGTCACTTCCTGCTCTCAAGATCTGCATGATTATTTCTCCCCATTGAGGCTCTTTCTCCATTTAGTTGAGTTACCTCTTTGTTCTAAGTTGGTTCTGACAGCATTTGTAAGGGAGGGCAGAGGCAAATGGAGGGAGCCCAAGAACGGAAACTACACAAGTCTCTGCTTCTCATGCCTTACAACCACCCTGTTTTAAGTAGAACAGTCTGTTTTGTTATTGTTCCAGGCCACGTGGGTGTCCTGCTTTGCAGTGGTGGTGATGGACTCAATGGAGAGATCAAAAGACTTCCCACTGACATACCCTTTTACCTTTCAGGAGCCCAAAACGGGGACACCTTAGTTGGGATGTGTGGTTAGATGCAGGTCGTGGCGCTTACCACCTTGCGACACGTTGAAGGAGAGCTTTGTATGCCTGTACTCTGCTTCAGTGCCTTTCGAGGAGGCCACTTGGGAACTGTGATTGAGGTCTTTGCTGCAAAACTAAAGATACAACTGATATAGTTGGCCGGGGCGTCCAGGAGAGATCTTCTGATCTTTGTATTTGCAGGATTGACATCTCAATGACGGCTCACACAAGGGGCACGGCCTATAAAAACAGAACACCGCTGCTTTATTAGACCGCATGGTTACCCACACCTCTAAACATGTTGACCAATGGGAATGCTGGAGGTAAGGCTTCATTGACCTAAAAATGTCTCTTAATTTTAAGCCTCAAAAGCACAAGCTATTAGCAATCAATAACACTGTTACTTGCACTGTTACAGTAGAACATTGGCAGCGTTGGCCTGTTAAATTAAATTTAACCTCTTGCTTAATGGTGGTGGGGGGGTTAAAATCTCTCTTTGATTAAACGGCAGGTTTTGGCTCATGCGTGCCGTGTCTGGAGGGTGCCTGGGTATAGGATATAAGCCAGACTGCCAGGTTTCTCTGCTCTGAAAGATGTTTGATAAGCGATTCAATTTCCCTCGGAGTTAACAGCCATGTCCAAGTGACTGATAGTCAGCGTGTGCAAGCAGCTTGCGCGATCTTAGCCAATTTATATTGACCCGGGAGGCTGAAAAGCATCTTTATTTTTGCTCTAAAACACCCCTCGGCCCCAGTCAGAGGAGACAAAAATGCGACATAGCCTTCCTTGGCTAGAAAGAGGTTAAACATTTTGCATGTCTTAATGTCTACGTGAATAGGAATGCATATTTAAGTATATTTTGGACTTTGATATATAGATATGATGTATTTATGTTTTGGTATATTCTCTGTGTTAACTCATTTTATGCCTGGGATTACCCAAAAAGCAGACATAGGCATTGACATGGTTCGTGTTCCAAAACAGTAATAGTAATGGATAGACTGTCAGACTGTCAAAATACATACGTACACTTGTACACTGCCCTTACAAATGCCTGCCCATCTACACACACACACACACACACACACACACACACACTTACTTACCTTTACACACACACACATTTACACACACAAACATCCTGGCTTACACTTGTCCTTGCATCCACACACTTACTTGGCCTTGCAAACTCTCTTCCCTTTCTCATAATGTCCCCCTTCTCTTTGACCCTCACCTTTCTCTTTCTCCCCATCTCCATCATTCATCTCTCCCCCTTCTATTTGACTCCACTTTCTCCTTTTCTTCCTCTCTTCTCTGTAGCTTCCTCTTCTCTCCTTTCTCCTCCTCATTATCCCTCTCTTATATCTGTCTATCTCACCCCTTTCTGTCTTAATTTCTGTGCGGTGTGCCCAGCTTTGCTATTGGTTGCTGGGTTATGACATTGCCTCTTTATTTTGGGCTGGTTGGAAGCAGATCCATGATCTCCCCAACAGGCCCTGCTCCTCCAGTGGGGGCAGTCTGGAGAGACGGCAGAGTGGTGGGCACAAATTATGGAGATGGACACCTTGCCGAATAGCCTACAGCATAGAGATATGGAATTTAATGGCACATAAGACCCTAGGCCCACCTAGTCTGCCCATTTTTCTTGCTGTAAAAGACTGGCTGGGAGGCTGTTCCAGTTATCACCTCGGTAAGGTGCATTCCATCTGACTCTCTTGTTTCATGTTATTCTCCTCCTTCCATCCTGTACTTTGTTAAATTTCTTTATGTATTTAAATGTTTCTGTCCTCTCTCCAACAAGCCAGGCACATTGAGACCCCTTAGTGTTCCTGATTTTTTTTTTTTATCCTGCATATAATTCACCGTTTCAGTAGCTCTTCTCTAAACTCTCTCCAGAATGTCTGCATCTGTCTGGTTTCTTCAGAACTGTATACAATAAATGGAAAAACAACGAAAAAGGGTGCAAATAAAACAAAGTGCCCCCTGCCAATGTTCCATGTGACACATCCTGTGTGTTTAATGTTAAAGCAGCTTCGTATTGGGTAGAGCTTTGCAAAGTGAAGACAAAACATTTCATAAAGTGAAATAGATAAACACATGGTAGTAAGATGTGAAAAGCTTTCACTCGGTATGATTGGCATGGAGGGCCAATAAGTCAAAGCTAACCTGTGTACTGTGGGAGGGAGATGTAGTCACATTAATGATGGGTGCCAGGAGGGCATGTGCTTGGAGCAAAAACCAGGCATAGATTGGGATCATCGGAAGCCTCTTCTGTGCTTTCATGAGTCGCCCACTGAATCGGTGTCATCCTTCAATCTGTTACGGGAGTGAGAGCAGTGTTGTTGTTGTTGTAATTGAAGTTATGAAAATGTGAAGCCAACATATTAATGGAAACTCCTTTGCTCTTAAGCCACCTCTCTGCTGTCTGACTTCTATACTACGAGAGGCTATAAACCGATTGCAGTGGATGCCCCGCTTCCATCTAACTATCAAGCAGGGGGTCACAGAACACGGTCCCTCCTGGCATTTCAAATGTGCAACGGAGGTCGCTTTTCTAGGTGTGGAAGAGGGCTGGGTGGTCAGGAAAGCGCATTACCCTTAATCAGCCCAGTTTACCCGCTGCACTGCACCCATCAGATTGGTGTCTACAGTTTCAATCAGCAGAAGGGTTGAACTAGATGAACGTACGTCTTTCTTCACTAATTGCCGTGTCCCCCCACATGCCTGTTTGCCTCTGTCATTGTGGGAGTTTGTATTACATAAGTAGAAGACCTAACGACACGACAGAACTCTACAACACATTATGCAAGTGTCTTGTTTGGTATCTTTTTGACGTCAGGCTGGATGTATAAAGAGTGATTCCGGATCAGAGCTAAAACTGAAGCAGTCAGCAGGAATATTATATTGCTTTCCGAGGTAATTGCCCCATATTTATAACCTCTCCTCAAAGAATCCACAGAAGAATCGTCAACAAAAGACCTACTTAAAGCAAACGGGGAATGATTTCACGTGTAAGCTCAGTGACAGGTGCTTGGGCATCTCTATTAAACGAACTGCAAACGTGCGAAGGATTCATCCACAAAAGCTGCTTCTGTTTTGTCGGCTATTTCTCTGGTTGCTGCAGAAAACATCCCAAGCCTGTGGTTCTTGAGGAAAGAGCCGTAACTTCATGAGGCAAGAGGGTCAGGTGCCGCAAGGTGGGGGGTGCACTTCAGGTGTGGATGTGTCAACAGCGAGGGCTGGTAGACATCATGATACAAGCAATGCTATGCATCTGGGGAATACAACTGTGTGGTAAAGTTAGGAGATGGATGTCTGAACTGAGATCTACACTGAGACTTTCTATGCAACATTATGGCTTATTATAATATATTTTGACCCCCTTTCATTTCCTTCCTTTCCTCCATTCCAACCCTTCCAGCCTTTCTCAGTTCCTTCTGCCAATTGCTGCTGGGTTTCATGTGGTCTCTGGACAATATAAGTAAAGTGCATAATCTTCCTTCAGGGATGTTCTTTTGTGGGATAACGAATCTGATCATTTTCACCGATTTATAGGCCTACTGTACTTTTTTTTTTTTTAATATATATATATTTCTGCCTATTGCACCCTTTATAATAAAAGCTAAAACAAGCTGTTGGCTACCAAACTGTGTTCTAAAGCTCCTATGGTTACCCAAAGCCCATGCTATATACTTACCATTTCCTTAACATGCCTCTAACCCACAACGAGTGCACATACAACGTGCAAAATTTCACTTTGTAAATCCAATGACTTCGCCTCTTTGCCCCAAACATGCATCAGCTTGTCTTCCGTGTCCTCGCCCAGACTGCCGCTACACCCTTGAGTAATGCGCTATTTTCTCACGTTTCCCAAAAGCCTGACACTTTCTAGCTTCTGCGTATGATAAAAATCGGCCTTATTTGGCCGTGCGTCTTCGGTGTCTTATCCCCAGCCGCTCTGACAACAGGAGATTTATGTATTTGTTCCAAAGTGTTAAGGATCGGATAAGTTATCCGCGGCTCTCCATACAGTTCTTCATAAAGCATCGGCACTTAGCAGAGGACTGGGGAGGTGTGAAGGCAAATACCTAATGCAGAATGGATTTAGTGGAAGGTTTAGGAGAAGGTTTACGACCAACCGGGCATATCGTCGGATGAACCAGAAAGCGAGTCTCGTTTTAAACGTTATATAAACAACACTCGATAGCATCAGCCTGTTGCCTTTCCCAATAAACAAGATAGAATGACCATTCCGTAATTGGAGGACTTATGCGTTCCGATTAATGCCTCACTGACCAGTAATAGGTCGAACCTCATGGGTAACGTTATCTGTAGTTGGCTTAGACAATATAAGCCCGCAACGCTACATCCATAGATCCAACGTTGGGTAGGCAGAGACACCAGCACTCTAAGGGTTGGCCAAGTCCGCAATCCAAAACGTTGGCCCCAGGCTTTCTTTAGATCGCAGGATCTGCTTAAAGAACCCAGAGAAAATGCGTACTGTTCGCGTGACTTCAAGATCATCAACAAGAGACGGCAGCCTTGATTCAACGTGCCAAGCGTTTGCCATTCATCACCAGGAAATTTATTGTCAGAAATGAAAGCCTATAATCGCGTTCGTTCAATGAGCTGAGATATGAGGTAGACACACGTTGTGATTTTTCTAATTAAAACGCTGAATATTCTCTGTTACCTCCCTTTTTTTTTTTTTTTTTAAAAAAAAAGGCTTTTCTATTAGTAACTTTCTAATATTCTTTGTTTAAGTTCTCAACAAAAGTTAATTTGTTGTAATAGATTGTTAGCTCTGTGGCTGTCTGTGTGAAGCCCGTGGGGTAATTGCTTTTTGATTTGTATACGTTTCTATAATTTTTTAAAGCACGGATTATGTTAATTTGTGACAAGTTCTTTTCTTTCCTCTTTTTTTTTTTTTTTTGTAGACAGACCCACTGCAAGGATCGAGTCTCGGCCACAAATGCCGAGGGAAGGAGATAAGCTGCAGTTGCAATGTGATGCCTACGGCAATCCAGAGTGAGTCGAGTTCCATCAGAGAGTGGATAGAGCCCATGTTGCCTAAACTGCCTAATCTCACAACTGGAGGTGTCATTTCTGTCTGCGTATATCTCAAACTGCACTCACTGACGCTGTCTGTATGCCCGTCACCGGCAATACTCGCATTTACTCGCATTTTCCCCTCCCCTTCTAACTGAGCTCTTCTACAAGTTCTCTCTCACACCTCCCACCGTTTCCTACGATAATTGTCCAATTTTTTGTAATTATACTTTAAAACATGCAAATGTGAGTACTTTGATGAATTAAAATGTACTCGTTTTTATGCTGTAGCCAGGAAATCTCGCCTGTCTCTGAAATATAGTGTAGTGTAATATGGTGTAATATAGTGCAATAGTGACTGCGTGTGAAACCAGGTTGGACCATGCCGGTGAAGAAAAAGTCTTCTGTCCAAGAGAGGGTTGGAAAGGCGCGAGATACGAAACCAGCCTGGGTTAGAATGCCTGGAAACTTTTGGGTTTGTCCTCGAGTGGTCAGTGGTAGCTTTACTCCTGAAGAGGGGCCACCAGAATGTTCATTTGCCATTCTTATTCATCGGCTGTTTAAGTGATTATGGAGCAAAATGTTTTGTTTCACCCATTCCCATAAACCACATATTGTACTGAACGTCTGTTCATTGCCGCATTTGCAGGCCTGAAATTTTCATTTGGGAGCGGGAAAACGGAGACCTCCCTCTGTCCGCAGCCTACGATGGAAGCACCTTGGTATTTACCAAGCTAAACAAAACTGACAGCGGAACCTACATCTGCAAAGTGTCCAACCGCTTGGGGACTTACAGCACCCAGTACAAGCTGGATGTGAACGGTAAGGAAATCCTCTTCTGCTTTCTTGCCTTCAGCACAGCGATGATGTATTGGGGGTCTCGATTGTCTGTAATGTACCTACAGGACAGTCACATTAAGGTGATGCTCTGCCGGTCTGATGTTGACCAACAGTGGATCATAGGAATTGTAGTTAGGGTATGTTTTTGCTTAAGGTTTATTAGCCTATCAGTAGTAAGATTGATAAATAGGATAGAGGTAGACCTATAGGCTATGGGTAAATTCACATATTCTACATTTATTAAACTCACGAACACTTATGGAAGTCCCGCAGGTTTTACTCGAAGAAAATTTGTTACTGAAAGCCCAGAGAAGCCGTTAGATTAAAAGCTGCTAGATTTCAAAGAACTCACTTTGTGTCTCCTTGGTGAGATTCCCCTCCAAAAAAAGGTGGAGTTTCCCCTTTTAACTCCTGAGTGTGCACTTCAAGCTTCCAAATGGTCACCTATAGACAACTATTAGTGTCCTGACTGGACGTTATACCCTCCTCATTCAGTAACCGATGGAAACATATCTTCTGCTAATGGTTCTATTCTCAGAACTGCCACTTTTCCCAAATCTCACATTTTATACTGTACGTGCGTAATGGTATTTTCCGATTTTAATAGTTTAATAGATGTGGGCTACAAGCCTAGCTAACATCTATCTCACACAGAGAGTTAACGCTCTGCTCTCACGTTTTGCAGGGAGACTCCCCCTGTTAAATCGCTGATTCCTACTGATTGGTTCACGTAGACTTAGTAAGTCCTCTTCTGATTCTTCTTGACAGAAATGTCTCCCCCCGCTGCTTGTTTAAGTGGACAGAACACAATAATAAGTTTTTCGCTTTTGAGCAGCTTAAGCAAACTTCCCACATTAAGGACAAGGCTTGTTGGAATCGGTGTAGTCCCTCGGCTTAGTCTTCTAGAGTATTTAACCTCTCGCAGTCGGACTAACTCCATCATGGTTCCCTTAAAATTGACTTAGAGGCTGGGGTATTGGTACGCTCGGAAGTTAAGCAATTTACAAATGTCCAGAGTTATTTTACTGGGCATGGATCTGCCATCCAATTCGGATGGATTCGGACTCTGAGTATAGAGATTTTGCTAAACTCTCCTTTAGAGCACCTTTGGTGAAGGAAGATGATTTACTTCTTAGAAACTATATTGGGATTCCTGATAAATAAGAGTTGATGGCTCCTGAAGTGGACCCGGCTTTACTTTCTATTACCGGGAGTAATGTATCTGCTGATACCATACCATCCCAGCTGACCCGCGCAGGTTCATATACGCGTTCAATCCATGTATTCTAACTGTATTCCGGTCCCAGTATTATCATTTCACTTTATCACACTATTTTAGACCTCAACATTTTTGCCCCCCCCCATTGCTTTTCTCCTCATTCTCCTTTTCTTTTCTGTCCTTACTTTCCCTCCTGTCCCTCTCTCCTCCCCTATAACCATAAAAATGATAAAGCTTAATCCTGTTTCATTTGTGTCACAACTTGGTTTTTCTGATTAAAGAAAAAAAAAATCCCGATTTCTTTCCATCCCACCCCACGGTATATTCTGCAGTGTTGGAAACGATCCAGTCAAAGAGGTGTTTCTGATTGTTAGCGCTCTCTGAACCATCATTTTGGCAAGAAACTTGATAACAAAAAAAGCCAACTCTTTGTTGCACTCTCCAGCCCCAGTTGGGGTGGAAGAAATAAAAATACAGGAGGACAGGATAAAATCCGTGTAGCACCAGAACCCAGACAATTGTTTAATCCCTGGTTGCTTCCTGCCTCGAAGTCTTATCACAGGTACAAGGTCGGACCTTCTCCGTTCGGTGATGCGCTATTCCCTGGCTGTTCTTATCTTGCCGCCAGCTTCCCCTCTCCATTTATTTCCTCCTCCGCCTTTTTCCTTTCTCTCCGTTCCTCAAAGATTTCATCAGTTCCCTGTAATATTTTGTTTATCTCAGATGCCTTCTATTCTCAGAAATACCTCGTTTTAACCCTACACAATTCTGCATGTGTCCTGCTTTCCTTAGAAACCCTAACAATGTTTTTTTCTCAAATATCATTCATTTCTAGATATAAGGGATGTTTTTTTTTGTTTTTTTTTTTTTATCTTAGAAGAGGTTTGAGCAAAGCCTGCATAACGTATTACTTTTGCTGACTTGGACCCAACTTCAGTTTTGATGCCTCCTACTAAAGCTTCTAGAACCTTACGTAATAGTCACAGAGATCGTGTAACCATGAGAAGTAGTGATTGCTAGCATTGCTCCTCCAAGAGGCTCGGGATGCAGACCTTCTAAGGTTTATACAAATGCTGCCAGATGAAGCCTTGCTATATAGTGGACTACATAAAAACCATGTTTGCAAATAAAACAGCCATTGAAAAACACCATATTTCATGGAAATTGGTTTTTAAATTGAAAATATGTACCAGTAACGGGCATTTTCTAAAGCGGTACCCATTAAAAACAAATTTATAGCAAAGTTCCCCAAAAGAAATGTTTGAGTCTGACCCAGTGTGAACGTCGCATGGACGGGACGAAACACACGTATAAAAAAAAAGTGTTTTATTTTTCAGAAGCTCCATTTGTATCCGGTGCTAAAATGAGGGCAGTTCCAATTTCTCCTGAACCGTTTAATTTTTATGTTGCCTGGTAATTATCATTCTTTCTCATTATCTCTTTTTAAACTAATTATACTGCCAGCGTTAGCCAAACAAAGCATCAA
The DNA here is from genome assembly GCA_029215755.1 of Spea hammondii. Classification (NCBI taxonomy): domain Eukaryota; kingdom Metazoa; phylum Chordata; class Amphibia; order Anura; family Pelobatidae; genus Spea; species Spea hammondii. The sequence goes on along the minus strand of JARDYJ010000012.1, from coordinate 25,159,961 downwards.
AAGATAGGCATTCCGAGCGAACCATCTCCATATACATTCATACGTTTACAAACGGTCTTAGCGGAGGAGGATATACGGAGATGAAGAACTCGACCGCAAATGGAGACGTTAAGGCGTGTTATGAAAGAATAATTTAATTACGGAGTTTAATTATCAGCAATCAATTCAAATAACTTGATTGGAGAAGATTGTGATTACATGTTTAATCTGCTCGGAATGTTTCAGGGAAAACAGGGGAGGGGTAGTTCGTGTTAAATGAGGATCATCGTAAGGGGCAGAAAAGTCCCTGACCTTGACAGCTGAGCGTTAATGACAGCAGAGGGTGAGTGGATGTGACGTTCGAGACGGACGAGGGGAATCCGTAACCAGCCACTTTCCATATATTTCCCTCTGCCGCTGATCTGGAAATAGGATATTAGATTGCAAGCTTTTCTTGCCATGTTTTGGGGCAGAAGGGCGACAACAGCATTGGGCAACCCTAGACACTGGAGGACATTTGGGCCAAACGCTTGCTTTGTCCGCTAAGAACCTCTGTGGGCGATGTATAAAATAAAGGACAATCTTCCTTCCGCGTCGCTTCCGCATTGTGCCTTGTTTCCTCGCGGTCCAGCCCCCGAGCCGCCTCGTCTGGTTCTTTGTTGCGCCTCATTTGCTCCTTGGATGCATGCCTTTTACTTTCATCATTTTGCCTCTATAACTGTATGATGTGCAATGTCTTGTTCTGTACACTGACTGCTATGGATGGTTCCGTGTTTCCCTCCCCTGCCCCTACTCCCCCTCTCCCCTATTTTTCTTCTGTACGATTTTGAAAAAAAAAATAAAGGACAATCGTTTTAGGGGGCAACCAGTGGGCCGCCCTCCCCTCTAGAACAAAACAAATACCTTTTTTTCGTTTCGGATTTAATGAGTGGCAAGATAAGTGGAGCAGCTTCTCAGCTGATGTAATAGAGAACTTAAACATGCATAGGATAGGCATATGGCTATCGTGACATCAAGACAGGACCAGAGACTGATTACGGGTTCAATCTTTTCTAGTTTTTACTTGATGGGCCGAATGGTTCTCATCTGCTGTCAAATTCTGTTTCTATAGGGGTGGTACGTGATGGGGAAGGGCTGCTGAGCAATAGCAATGATATTATTTAGCGCTAATGTGGGGACATAATGGGAACAGATATAGGAAAAAGTTATAAAGACCCATAGAGTTATAGAAAGGGGTGATATGGAGTAATCCGAGGCTTTAAAGCGTGTTTATGTGGAGATGTCACAGGATGATTTAAAAGGCGCACCACTAGAACATATCGTTATTGGTGGTGTTTACACGAGCAATGAAATATTCTGGAAGCCCACAAAGGGTGATAAATGGATATTATAAATGAAACAATACATAGAAATAATTATTGTTAATTAGGCGTTCCATCACATTCAGAACTTTGAAGACGAAAGAGAACATTTACGGTGACAAACTGTGCCACCTCGCATACACTTTCCTCGAACATAAGAAATCTTGTGCACACAAGCCTCTTCATTTCACGCCTAGAATCTCGGCAAATAATTTGTGTATCGAAGCGACCCTGTTATGTGTAGGCCTGATAAAGGAACCCATTTGGGTTATCAAACCAAAACAAAAATCCCATTAGATCAGGCCCTGGCTGCCCCGTCCTATCTTACTGCGTTCCTAATTAGAACCAATGCAACGATCATCATACTACATAATCAATTTCCCCCGGCTCCGTTTCCTGTCGCTCTGCTAATCAACAGAACAAAACCTCTTTTCTTTGAATACGTTTGTGTATTAAACAGCGAGAAGTTGGCATCGATTTAATAGCGCTTCCCTTCAAGTGCTTTCAGAATTTAATTTGTCCAACAATTGTTTAATTTAAAGAGTTATTTCTGCCCCCTCCAGAAAAATCAATGGAAGAAATGCAGGGGAGGGCGCCACCGGGAAACTGCTTGAGTTATTACCGTGAATCCTGTTTAACCCTGTCCTGTTTGTAGTGGTGTGCCTAAAATCACTGGTTCTCACACTTTTGCTTCCCACGGTGAGTAAAAAAGAAACTGATTAGCGAATTGGATGCAAATCCTGAGCTGGCATAATAACCCGGCACGCTGTATATCTTGATACTCTTGCAGACTGTGACCCCAAGAGGGATGGGTTGGAATAATGATGGGGTCAGGCTTTGGGCCGGCAGCCATGAGCCCCTTTCCAGTCGAACCTCCCTCTCTTCCAGTCAGAATTCATCTGGCCGTAGATGCGCCTTAAATACTGTCTGTAGATTGAAAGGTGTAATAGATCCAGCGTCTTCCGCGGACCATACCCAGAAAGGCCAGACGTCTAATTGTTACCTACACAGGGTTGCTGAGGAATTGAGGAGTGTTTTTGGAACACGGTATTTCTTCATCAATAGGACTCCGTTTTTAGATGTTAGTTCGTCGGCCTTGGTCATGCCTCGTATTACAGAAAATTCCACAAGACCACAACTCAGAAATCTAGAAACCTTCAAGAAGCGTGGCTGGCCAGCAGATCAGACTGCTGTATTAACGTATACCACTCCTGCTAGGAGGCTGTTCCATTTATCTACCACCCTCTCAGAGAAGTAAAACTTTTTTACATTCCACCTAAGCCTCTACTCTTCTAGTCCTGGATTCCGAGCTCTTGTTCTAAAATTGAAGTATTTAAATGTTTCTGTGACGATACGTGATCGCCACGGTTTGTATATCTCAGCCAGCATGCGATTAGTAAAAGCCCATGACTTAGGTGGTCTACCTTGAGCGCACCAAGCCAGCCATGTTGGTCCTAAGAAGTTGAAACATTGTTTCCGTTCGTACCCTCAGTTCCTTCTTCCCATTCAGCGGACACTATGGAGTATTCACCTGCCCTCAAGGAAAGGCTAGGGTCTAAACTTTATGACTGCAGAGAGGGGCGATCACTTTATTCAGAGTTCATCTGAGGTTCTCCGATAGCCCGAGCTTTTAAAGGTAGCTTTTATCATTACATTTAGCCCAGAAATGTAGCCACCGGTCCATCTTTGCTCAGCAGTTCCTTAAAATGTAGCTTCTATGCCTAATGCTCACGAGCCTTATCGGTTTCGTTGGCGTCAAGCGGTGCGCAAGTGGACTGATTATGTGGGAGTAAAGTATATTTACTTCTATATATATAACCACAGACCGGCAAAATGTCTAATGTAATGGAACACCGACGTTTTAGGAGTGTTAAAAGCTTGTACGACTATGGATTATTTATTTTTTTTAAAGTCTAATTCCCGTTTTTTTTCCATTTGCTTAATTTTCGATACTTCGTTCTTGTTTGGCCACTAATGGCGTCTAATTAACTATTTATAATGAAATGCGCCATGCTTTCTATCTCCTGAGTGACTTCTTTGAAGCTTTTGCCAAGGGTCGGAACAAAGCACCGGAAAGTGTTTTGCTGCATATATCACGTATGTCCCCATGGCAACATCTTATGTTTAAAGAGTGTGGGGTCGGCCATCTTGTGAGCTCCATGTATTGGAATGTTTTATTTACACCGCTTTTTATTATTTCAATATTTTTCATGAAAAAGACCTTTAAAATAGACTAAATTGTTCAGGAAGGCTGCCATCAGAGGCTGAGTAACAGTGGGGAGGAATAGTCTCCCAAAACCAGGAAACAAGAGGTTGTAATGGCTACATATTCCTGGGGAGAGTAGCCCCTATGCTTTATAATGGGCCATCAGTCTCCTTTGTGCTCCACGGGCCGATTGGGGAGATCAGAGTTCTCCCTTTTACCCGAGTATGATGTCATATACTGGTGCTCGGCATAAGGGACAACAGCCCAGGAGGTAAGTGGAGGGGGGGGTGCTGGGGCAGTGCTCTGGATCAAGCTTATGGGCAGCACCCATCAAACATCCGTCATGGCTGCCCCCAAATGTACCCACAAAGACTATATTGTTCGTTCTCTTATCGGCATTAGATTTATTTCATATAGTGAACAACAAAATGTGATATTTGGGAAAAGTGGAAGATTTGGCGTAAGGTAAAACCCAGAGAAGGAATCGCCAAGTAGGTTTCCGGTTCTTTTAGGTGGATAAGTAACATACCCCAGCGGCTGGCCATTTTCTGGACTCCGATTACAGGTTCTGGATAAGCCCACAGACCACAGCTCCTAATTTTTATTGTTTCGTGATTTCTGGTTTAAAAATCTGTAAAAGTATAAAAAATTTATTAAAAATTAAATGTGGTTTGACTATACAGAGAATGATGGGTAAAAAGCCCCGTGCGTGGGGCGGTATCATGCATATAAAGCATGATTGCTATGGCTTTTTAGATTGAATGTTATAGATTGTTACATTAATACATCACACAGCTCTTGTGACATGTTTGACATCATTTATCTGAAACGCCATTATCACTAGTCCTTAAAGAGTGCCTGTCATCAAGATTGCAAGTATTTCCATGCAATGTCACTTAATGAGCATATCCCGTCAGCGCTCGCCCCCGTATGCTAATGAACTGAAGATGCGACGGTAGTTTGGGAATTTTGTAATCTCAAATTTTTAGCAAGCTCCCGAGGATTGTTGTGTGGTATTTCGGAAAGAAAATGTGGGGCCCGTGATATAGTTCCAGATGACAGGCTCGCTTTACGGCAGCTAGTGAATAATCCGCGAGCAGATAGAGCTGCTTCCTTAATAATCCTGCTGACCTCCATGAATAACATTCGGTGTCACTGGGTTTGTTGGCTGCTGCCACTCTTGCTAAACCCGTTGTCTGTCATTTTACCAAGTCTCATTTTTCCCTCCCCATGCCTCCTTTCACTCTTACCACCTGCGTACTCTCCTGCCGCTGTGTGCCGCGCATCGTCCTGACCTCATAATCCATCCGCAGACGGCTTGTCATTTTCTCAAGGTATCCGCTAACTTCACGTTCCCTTACTGTAGGTGGGAGGTGTGCACGTGTGTGAAAATGGAGGCCAAGCCTTCACACGCTCCTGACATGTGCTCTGCGAATAGGCAGACAGTCCCGTGTTTGGGATGCACGAGGATCGGGTCGCTTTATTTATGTCATCATCGGCTTCACTAAAAATCTGTGTGCCATTAGAATCTATCGCAATCCACAGCAGCATCAAAGTGGTGAACAGCCCACTAATGGTGCTCCATCCTAATGTAACTTAGCGGGTGGAAACCGTACTCTTCTCATATAGGAGTGAGAGGCCAAAACATGCAGCATTTCCCATTCCGTTTGTCCAAACTGGGATAACTGGTTAAAGCGCCAGTGACCGGTGTCATTGGAATGGGGCACAAGTCTAGGGAGAATTGGGATTATCTGCCACACAGAGAATTTTCTGAAGACCCTGATGTATGATATGCTGTGCATGGAGCTCCTCATCCATGTATCCTGCGTGCCCCGTTCAGACACCATGGAGCTGTTCTTCTGTTATATTGCCACTTGTGCTTTTTCACACCTTCTCCGCAAAGTCGTCTCCTGCCTGTTTCCTTTTTCCAAAAGGTTATTATGCTTACTTTGGATTGTTGAAAACAATTTGGCCATTCTATATGCCATTCGTTTCTGTGTAAGGTCCTTCCATTCCTCCCCGTCCTTCGATTGATCGTTTTTCTCCTCCTTTCTCTGCTGCTTTAACATGCTTTTCCTTGGGTCCTCTCTTCCTTTCAAGAAGTTTGATCCTGTTATGTATAGCTATATATGTATGTATGTATGTATGTGTGTGTGTGTGTTCAGCTCTTCTAGTCCTTAATATCCCTTGTTCTTATCTTCTGCCAGACCCAAGTCCAATCCCCTCCACATCAAGCATTGACCATGCCGTTATCGGAGGAGTTGTTGCTGTGATCGCCTTCATCCTGTTCTGTCTGCTAATTGTTCTTGGACGCTACCTGATCAGACACAAAGGTAAGACCCACCAACCAACTCCTAGTCCATTGGATTAGGGGCAAAGATACATTTGGCAGGTTATTTATTCACAGTGCTAATAGAGACTACGGAATATAGACTGATAACAATTGTTATTCTCCCTGATGTTTGTTGGATGGCATCGTAACATGTATGACAAGTCTTTGTCTTCTCCTTGTGTTAGTGACACTTCCAATGTACGTGATGTAGAGAGTCTACGTTAAAGTAGAAGATGCAGCTAAAAGCCAAAGTTAGTTTCTTATTTCCCGTAAACGATCTGAGTGATCCGTGCTCCACGTACAATACCCTCTGAAGCCGTTATTCTTCTGTAAATTGAACCCTTCCTTTTCTTCTAGAGAGATAACCCTGTCCACAGAGCTCGTTAGACTTCTGTAGTTCAGTACAAGATGGTATATATACATACAATCGGCCATATCTGTAAAGCGCATTTATTGACACTTATTGCTCCGGTATTCCTCTTTATAAATACGGTCTGATGTATGAGCGAGGAGTTCACAGCCGGTGCGAGGTAATCAAGGCTTCCGAATGTCACCTGCGGCTGTCTCTGGCCAGCTGGGGACAATCTATAGGTCTCTGTAGTCCTGTTTGGTTTGAGCGGTACCGGCCTCACAGCAGTTTTTTGTAGGGGGAGAGACCGCAAACACAAGTCAAGTCAGAAAGATTGACGCAACAGGCAGAGATAATCCGCGTTAATTTTAGCTGGCCGAGGTCACAGCGGGAAATCGCTGGGATCAGTCAGTGGGGAAGAACGTCGTAGGTAGGGAGCAGGAGCTTTAATTGGCTCGCATTGTTAGTCACAGGTATGGTAGGTTCGCTGAACAGCAGATTCAATATTAATTTACGACAGGGCTCTGTCCCCTCCAAGGCCCCGTCTCCCTCCCTTGGCCGTCTCATACAATCATTGAGAAAGTATATTTAAAAAATCCTAATTTCTGGTAACCTGCTCCTAGTAGTTTTATTTACAGACATTTAACCAGGCGAGACAAGATCTAAATGTAGAGAACCAGTAGATTTTTCAACAATTACTGAAATAGAAGATTAAAGGAAGGACAACACTTACAATGAAGCCATTTATAGCTGTCCTCCGGTGCGTGTTAAAAAGATTGATGTCTCACAGAAGATATCTTATGAGACGTTTTCCCATAACGCGATGTCAGTATGGCTTCTGCGCCTGAATGTCAAGGTTATTGATCTAGGTCTTGGCTGATTCTAGATACGCTGCCCCCGACTGCATGCGGTGGGCTATTTTGTCAGGGGATTTCACAAATCCCTCACCCTTCACAGTATGTCTGTTTGTATCCCACTTCTGCCACCATCGAAAGATGAGGATCATAATGGTGAAGCCGCAGTGTATTCTGTCTGTCCTTTCTCAGGTACTTATCTTACCCACGAGGCAAAGGGATCAGATGACGCGCCAGATGCCGACACGGCCATTATCAACGCGGAAGGTGGTCAAGGAGGGTCCGACGACAAGAAAGAATATTTCATATAAGCTCCTGATAACTCCGCAACTGCAACAAGGTCAACACATTATACCAACAGCGCTGGCAGACCGGAAACTCAAACCAACCTTCGATAAATCTGATACACGCAGACTCCTCTCTCTAAACGAGACCGCGAAGGAAAGACGGAACGAGAGAGAGAGAGAGAGACAGTGAATGCAGAAATCATGCTTCTTAAATGAACTTGTATAAAAGTTATTACTAAAAACGTTTAAAAAGTTAAAAAAAAAAAAATTTGCTTGCTTAAATCTACATATCTTCAGTGAACGCACTAATCTAACAAACATAATAATCGTGAGTTAAGACAATTTTTTTGTTTCTTTCCTTCTGAAGTGTGTAGAAAGTTTTATGTTTTTATAATTTACGTTGGAATGTTGGGTGGGTTGGACGGGGGGGTGCGCGGGGTGAGAGGGTATTTAAATCTGTTGATTGTTCTGTTTGCCGGGTAAATAAAGCAGGTAGGTTAGGCTTTTATTTTTTACAAGGATGGCTTGTCGTTTTGCGAACTATTTTGGTAGTGACTTGTTTGTAGGACCCCCATCATCAAAGCTTCCATTTACAAGCTGCACGGCCTCTTTGGGGTTGGGGCTGAAACTGAAAGGTTACGTTTTTTTCGGATATTAACCTGTTATCGACCAGGAGCTAGCGTAACCCAGGCTGGCAATTTGATTGGTGAATTTCACAATGGGGTCTGTCATATTTTTGAACCTTCGAATCTTAATGTCTGGTGGAATGACATGCTTCCCGTTCGTTTGCCCCCCTGACCGTGGGGGAGGGGGGCAGTTTGCTTAGTGGTGTCTATATAGAGAGGCATTGCATGCGTTGGGTCATCCCATTCCAACAAGCTAATGACCACAGGCTTGGAGGCTATATGGTTAAAGGGCAATGTTTCTTATGTTTAAGATGGCAGATGGCACCTTCAGGTTTCATCCATAATAACGGGATTTATGAGTTTAGCGCTACTTAGCACGCGCGGGGCCCCGGCTTCACCCAAATGAATGCATCATTCTTCATGAGGCAGACATAATAATATTAACCAATAAATCTCTATATTGTCATCTCCTGTATTTATCACGCTTGGCATAAATTGGCTTTATTGCCGTGTGATTGCTGCACTGTCCATCATTTGTCATTTTTTAAAAAAAATTATTAAAGTGTTAGTCTTCTATATTTGGGAATCCGGTACGTGGAAATAAGTATGTATACGTGTGTGTATGTATATATTTATATCTGTGCGCGTCTGTATGTGTAACTGCACACAAAGATATTTACTTTGATTCTTAACATATATCCATGCGCGTGTGTGAATGTATATACGCTATATATACAAATCCAAAGCCTTGCATGTTAAGTCATGTGTACATATGTTAAGTTTGCTCCGTGCGGAACACGTACCTCTGTATAAAGTTAACTGCCTTGTATAACATCAAGACAATATTTATGACAGCCATTAAAAGGTAAAACCCACTGCCGATAATATTAATTTTGGTTATTTGAGAATTTTAATACAATCTATTTTAATCTATTAAAATAAATGTTTAACCCTTTTTGTGGCCCCAGGGCATTTTGAGTGCCCTTGTACATATGTACATAGGAGGAGCATCCGTTACCTTTTCACGGTTGGATAGAAAGGGGTGAAACGGGGGTAACAGTCAGTGTTTCTGTTCTGAATTACGTTCTCGTTGTACATTTGCAAATTGATTATGAATGTAAAACATGCATGTGCCACAAGCTTGAGAATTCAAGTACAGCCCCCATTTGGGAGGTGGGTTGGGGTACTATATATATACATAATGATACCTCTGGGGCAGTATAGAAGCCCCCAAATCTTTTAGGTCTTCCCCAGTGACTGAGGAGATACTTGATAAGTACTCGGGGTTCGTACTACCAAGAAACGGCGGTCACGGAAAATCCTAGGTCCCCCGGGTCTCAATTTTCCATTTCCTCTCCTTACCTTTTCATTAAAAAAAATTGATATATTTGCGGCATGTCGTGAAACGTCATCGGTTCCTGGTATTAAATGGGTAAAGAACGTCTCGTGGCAAAAAAGATGCTGATGGGTGAAGTTGTCTTGCAAAGGATTCTGGGAACGGGCGCGAGAGATTTTATAGTTGCATGTACCGTACGTAGGATGGAATTCCTTTGGATATTTAGCTGAAGGTTGGGTAAACGTGATATATTTCTACAGAGAATTACGGAACGGGGCAGATGCTATTTTTGTGAAGAACAAAGGTTTATATTTCAAATATCCATAAAGAAAATGTTCTAAATTGGGTTTCTAGCAGAGAACTCATAGAATGTTCGTATCCTCGGTTATATTTTACATACTGAAGGTGTCTTCCTCTCTAATATTTAGGATTTTTAGATGATTATATAATTTTCTGCGGTCCTATCAAAACTGTCTAATTTTTTTTATTAGTTTTATTTTTAGATCAGGGGACGTTTAGGCTTCAGACATGATGACGGTGAAGGTTCCGGTGAAATGTTCTCTACTGAGGGGTCATGGGAAAAGAAGGTAAATTTGGGCGAAATTCAGTGGGGATTGAGTAAATTTGGTGGAGATGATACTTTTTAGAAGTATAATGTATCGGAGGCTTTCCAGGCTATCTAGGTCTCTTCTTCAGGTGTAATAATAAAGGTATCATCTTCACCAAATGCAATCTCTGGCAGAGAAAGATGTAATAAGAAATACTTATGAATAAGAGGAACATGAAATAATAACGCGGGTTAGAAATGATTTTCAGTGCCGGATTCAGTTATGGTTTTCTGGCATAAGTTATGGTTCTTCTTCTTCATAGAGGATTCCGCTAAAACTAAATACATAAACTTGGGCTGTTCCAACGCTTTCGACACCTATAAACCCATAAAACTATTTCTATGATCGTAGAAGCCACATAAATATCAATGTTTGGCATGATAACAACTCAAGTGACCTCTCCAGTCCTAAACGCAAACATTACTAATGTCCGAAGAGGGGGGCTTTGATTGAAACAGCTGGGGTCCCGTGCCTTTTACCCATGACCGCCAAGAACAGTGGGGTATTTGTCTTTGGCGCTGCCTTGGGCCTAACCCAGGACAGCGCCACCAGCTGCTTTAAGGATGAATGGCGTCCCAACCTGGCCCAGTCCTCATAGTTAATTGCGGGGATCAGTGACATCACTTTAACCGGCTCGCTGAAGACCCCCTGGACCCATTCTCCAGAAAACGCCACTGCCTGTGTGCTACCTGCGCCAATGCTAACCCTCTCCTCTGTATTTTACCCCAAACCTGTCCCTTTTCCTCTCCATCTTCTCTGCTCGCTGTACATGATTCATAGACGGCAATTTTCATTTCTGTATTTTTCATTTGTCAAAACATTTTTATTACAGTTGTTAATTTTACGGAAGCCATATCGTCAGTTTTTTTAATAATCTGACGGTTTTGCGCTAAAAGCTGATGAGTAAAGTTGATATCGTATATCCTATCGGCATCTGGCACACATAGTTTCTTACAAAAAAAGCAGTCCATACAGATGGGGGGATTCAGAGCTAAAATACATTACTCCAATATGTTAATAATGAATCAGAACATGTATTTGTAGGATATGTTTTAACAGTTTAGTCTTTTTGGAGCTTTGACGCCCAACTAACGGCTCGCAGCCCTCTACAGACTTATAAAAAAAATTATAAGAAAGTTAAAGTATAGATTAAAGTAGATAAAAAAACATAATTTTTTTTTTAGATCTATATATTAAATTAGCTGGGTTTTTAACGAAAGCGCATTTAAATGTTTTTTGTTTTTTTTTCCGGTTTTAGCTTTATCATTGGGATAGAAACATAAGTTAGGGGTTCTCTGCAGTAACATAATGCCCTTAGGCACCGGGTTGGGAGCCCCGATCGCCTGAGAGGGACTATGTACTCCCCCCCCCCCCATACCTGCCATGACAAGTATACACGTCCTCGTCATCAGCCGTTAATTTCTTTTTCATTTCTATTTGATGAACTATTCGCCAAGCGCTGTGTATGGATCAAACGGCGGTTCCTGCGTCTCGAAATGCCACGTTCGGTTTAAATCCCAGCTGCCCGTAAATAGAAATAAGAATATTAGAATATTATGCAGAACTTTAAGGATTAAACATTCTTTTGGGCCAGGCTTGAGTGTAACTCGTCCTTGAAGTGACCTTTGCAGATGGCAGCCTGCGTGCCGCATAGTCCCTTATCGGTTCGCTCTACGCCGCGGTTCGCCGTCTCTACAAACATATGCGGAGGGCGTTATTACGCAGGCGTTCGGGACGGAATCTGGCCGCAGATCCCGGCCCCGCACAGTACGAGTCGACGCGCGCGGCGGGATTGTGTATTCGCTGCTGCCAAACGACTTCCAGCGGCCAAATGTCGTTGTTATGTGAGCCGTTTGGCAGACAGATGCGTTCGCTGCTGTAAAAAGGGAGCGCGCGGTAGACGGTGGGACGCTGTAGACTTTGTAACCGTTTCACTGCTGTAGCAGACGTCCTTAAACACTTTAAAGCAGGTTTTTATTCATTCATTTAAACATTTGGCCTCCTACAGAACAACCACTGCCTGTGAAACACCTGGTGGGCACTCTGCCTGGGGGGGAATAAGTAACTTTGTTATTAATATACACAAAAAATGCTACTTAAAGAGGAACTGTTATTAATGGACTAATATAGGGGCATCATAGTCTGCAGCGCTGTACAATGGGTAAACAGGACATAAGTAGTGCATTATATATTTTGGACAGAAACAAGGGCCCTGGTCATAGGAGCTTACAATCTAGAAGGAAGTGGGGGGCATATTACACAAGAGGAAGGTGGACCAGCCGCCTAGCTGTATCTTAATGTGAATATTGCTTACATAAGTATTACCATTAGACATATATACAGACTGACTGAAGATATGAGGGTAAGGTGAAAAAACCCATAAAATTCCTAAAATCATTAAACCTTTTAATAATCTCACCTGGAAACGTCCCAAGGCCGGGCGCCTGGAGCTCGCCGTCTCCTTTAAGGAGGCAGGAATTGTTGTAGCCATAAAGAGGATGGCTCTAGCCCCAGAATGTTTGCTGGGTATGAGTGCGTCACGGAGCTCTGCAGCCATAAACATTTGTATAAAATCAGCATAAAAGGCTAATAAATTTGTGTGTAAATAAAATACATGATCCGTCTTCTAATTTATTAATCACTGGGTCACAGAATACCCGGCTTCACAACACCTAAAAGGTATGATGTCATAGGCGCACCCACGCTATAAAATGTTTACACGCACAATGCTGATTGGTCCAGAGGATGCGCTGAGGGAAACGCTGTGTTGTAGGCATGCAACAGCTAATGTATACTCCGCTAAACAATGTGAGATTCTCCTGGCAACACGACTGTACCGACGATATAAATATCATTTCATCTCGGCCTTTATGGTTTTTTTTCTTTCTGGAATATCCCGCAGATCCACACTGTTTCTGTAACAGCCTGCGCAGAACGCGCCGTCGCTGTGGATTTGACATGTCGCAGGCAAAGTGTAGTTGGATCTGACAGGCGGCAACGGCAGCCATTCAGCATACACCAAGAAAACAAATGCTTGCCTTTTATTGTTGGGGTTCCAGACATCTGTTCCCAAAGTAATTGCTGTACCTTTACCTATATAGAGTGCCAGTTTTTATCTTTAACCCCCCCCCTCCCCACAGCTGATTGGCTGTGCCGTGACATTACATCATCGGCATGCGCCTCCAGAAGTCAGCTGGGTGGCAAGAGACAGCATGGCTTACACTGGTAGACACATCTTGTTTTCAGGAACTTTTTTCAGGAACTTAATGACAAGTTTCCTAACCCAAAAAATAAAATGCTGGGCAGGCGACGGCCGTTTCATTCTATAGAATTATAGAATAGAATTATGAAAAATGCAGATTCAGTTTCTGGCGTTCATCTCGATGATTGGCCTCGAATAACTCCAACCTGCGGCTTTCTGCATTTTACACCGTGTCAGCAAGTTGTGTCAATTTCGGTTTTTTAATAATGCAAAACTTAATTAAAACCGTCTCCTTTCCACTTTAATTTCCAATCTGATTTTAATATCACTTGGGCGAAGCCTCCGCGTGAATCCCTGTGCCAACGAGCGCCAACGAGCCTGTCATTATTGACAAGCAACATAAAAAATATAGCTATTGGAACTAATGTATTGAGGAGTGGGGGGGGTGTGTAGGTGATTATGTATAAAGGTTTTTTCGCCAGGGCAACCAGTGGAATGGTCATGAAGCGGTACCCAAACCTCATAAGGTAAAAAGTATCGGGGAATAGTATATAATTTATATATATGATGTAAGAAAAATGGTATCCAAGTACTCTGACGTTCAGTTGTTTCCAATTTAAACCCAGATTTAAATGAGTCTGTTGGCTGCGGCAAATCATTTGCATATGGGGCAGGCTATGAAGTAATAATCTAGTTGTGCTGCTTTCTATAGATAGTTATTTTCATGTTCCAGACTTACGTATCCGCGCCCTGCTCCCGGATCAGTTCCTGCAGCCATCTGCCGTCGCTCGTAGCCAAAAAGTCATCCAGCCAGCTCGTTCCTTCCGGACTGGCGTAGCGTTGCCACGCTCTGGTTCTCCCCGTACCGCCTTACATAATGTTCATATCGCTCCGTATTCCCGTGTCAGAGAGAGCTGTCATCGCGCCGGTCCCGCTGCCAAAGAGAGACGGGCAAACACTGAATCCGGTGTTACGGGCCCAGCTAGTGTTTGTAGTCACAAAAGTAACCGAAAGATAAAGTCTATCCCCAACGAGCTGCCCGTCGGAGATATTACCTTAAAGGAGAAATACAAAAATGTATATTCTTTGAACGCTGAATTCAAAGGATCCTGGTGCGAAGTTTCCAAAGTGGTCTTATCCCCAATGGCAACCCACAGAGTATATCTACTGATTGGACCATTTTGTTGGTTGCTATAGTGATAAGAACGCTCACTTAGCGACAGAGTCCCTTTACGTAACGGCAAATGCATTTCACATGTTGTCCGGGTCCTCTTTCCGCTCAGATTTTCCCTGAGGTCGGAATGTTTGCTGGGTATGAGGGTATTGCACGGTTCTACAGACCTAAAAGCCCCGATAATGTGTATAGAAACAGCAGGGAATGGCTTTATCAATTAAACCACGTAAATAAAATGTATTTTTCTTATTTGTAATAAGTTACTTGGCTACATAACTATCTGAAAATAGGTATAATAAGCTGTCCCTCTTTGGCTTCTTGTCTGCATTGTAGAAAGATGGGATTTGTTTCTAAGCTTAACATCAAACTCCGTTTGTCCGTTGTATTTATTTCTGTTATTTTGTGATATTTGTGTGCCGATTTTCTCTCTTGCATCACATTATCTTGATTGCCTACTAAGTCCTTTCAAAGTAGACTTCCATAAATCCGGTGATCCCACTGCTGACACCAATACCGGATTTTGGCATCATTTACCCTGATGTAGCAGGATAAAGTACTTTGTGTTTCTCTGGTAGTATATTAAATACTGAATTTGGGGGCAGATAAGACTGATTCGGCCCCCGTCTGGTCGGCCCCTTTTACCTGCTGTAAAGACTGAAACCTTAATCAGTCGTTGGTCTCGTCTTAGATTCAGGAGCCATACGCCTGTCCCATGCATGTTTTAATTCCCTTAACGTATTAACCTCTACCACTTCTGCTGGGAGACTGTAACACTTATCTGTCACCCTCCACCTTTCCATTGGTTGCTATGATGATAGGTCACCATAAAAAGACCATTGTTGAAGTGTGTTAAGCCCTCACGGTGGGCATTTAAATAACAGCATCCGCATGGATCCAGCGTGCCATGTATGGTTCTATGCAAGATGCTAATGGAACACGTTTATACAAAAATACGATTTATTTTTTTTTCCTCCGAAGTAAAACATTTTTATGGAAAAAAAAAAAGTTAACTTTTTTGTTGCCAACCTCAACACCTCTCCATCGGGGAATAAAGTACAGAATAAACTCCAGCCAAGACTTGGCCACTGTGGAGTTGTTTTATTTTCTCCATTTGCTTAATATCTATATGCTGGATCTTGATCTATACATTTTAAGAAATGTATATCACTAGAGCTAATACGTTTTACTTAGACATTAACAATTGAAAGCAATCATCTAAATCCAGAAGCCATTACCTTGGTTAACGTTTTGAGTCATCTCTCTCCTTTTTTTTTTTTTTTTTATATATATATATATAAATTCGATGGGTTAATAAGTCAAGCTGGCCCTATAAGATCTGTGCGATTTGTGTGGACTCCAGTGACGCAGTTCACAGCTGTAATTAACCAACAACATCGTATTGTCTAATCTCGTTAATTACCACCAAACAGGTTTTATGCTTCGTTCGCACATCTTGTTGACAGGGTGTAAAAAGAACTCGAGGAAGGGTATAGATAAAACGTATAGATTGACAGCAGAGACCCCGTGTTACAGCAAGGAGGGGGAGAGACGCCATGAAAAGAGTCGAGTCGGATGCCCGGCGCTCAGGCTGATGTTCTAGCAGCATAAAGTGACAGATAGCGGTGTCGCTTTATATAGATCACCGTGTAGATCTCCCGTCGAGGGCTGCATTTCACTAGATCACAGCTCTCCAGAACACAGAAAGAGAAGAAAATTTGCTAACTGCTGAGGTTTAGTCAAGAAGAAAACTGTGGAATTTCACAGACTACAAGAGATGGCGATTCATCGTTCACCGAGCAACCCATTAATTTAAAAGGACGGCTTAATAACCCATGGAGCCTCACCAATGAAGGATGCATATTGAAGTACTTTGACGTGCAGGAGGGGGGAAACTGAAAAGGCAGAAGTTAGGAGAAGCTGCTGCTCCAGAGCTGCAGTACATCCGCCCTCAATGGTCTTATTTTTGTGCAGCTTTTGGCTGCTTCAAGCAACCAATTCCAGAAGAGTGGCCCCCATCGAAATCAATAGGAGAGCTTTCTGCTCATACCACGGGAGTCTTATTAGACCCCCAGATACTCTTGCACGCGCCAGCGCTGTAGCTTTCTAGAGGTAAGTATACCGCGTTTGCTCGCTGGCAAGCAGGAGAGGTGTTCAGCAGATGCTCTACAAACCAAGGAGTGGAAGGAAGAAGAAAGAGTGCAGATGCCCAAGCGAGATGAATCCCTCCATGCATTTGCAAGGGGACAAAAGTGTTCATTTAAAGGGGGCATTCTGCTGTTGGGTGCATTTGATGGGGTGTCCCTTTAAATCAGGAATTCAGACAGAGGAAATGAGAACGGAGGGCCTCCCTGAACCATAAACTCAGAATATTCTACACTCCAACAGGGCATCTCTGCTCCTGGAAGCCCACATGCTTCTTCTGTAATGAGCCAATGGAATATGTTTTTTAGGTGGATACAATCTAATCCTGTGGTTGAATTCATAGAAAACTGGGAATGTTCACATCATTCTCCGTCACAATCAATTCACTAAAGCCGGGAGTTCACAAAAGAGCTCGTGAGTTCTAACAGAACGATGGCGTAAAGCGTAACGTCGCAGGGATCGGCTCAGTTGTAAAACTTTGAAACGGGAACGTTAATCAGGCGAGGGACCCATCGGACTGAAGTAAATCGAATGTCATCCGATGTCAACCAGCTGTAAGCGAAACAAGACCTCTGTTCCACCAAACAGACCCCCCCCAATAATAAAGAAGTGATTTAAAACGACAGTAAAATCTTTAGAACAAATAAATAGTATGTTACGAGGTTGTATGTTAAGAGATCTTTTCCAATGGAACATGACATCGTATAACATATCGTTTTCTATAGGCAGTAGGGGTGAGAATGAGGCCCGAACGTGAGGCAGCTCACTTTATATATCACGTATCAGGACTATGTATAGGAGTTCAGAAGGTCTTCTGGTAACAATAGTTAAATTGCACACGTCATTTCTTAGTTACTGGCTTGTAGCGCCCCTTTAATAACATTAATATAACATTAATGTAGATAACATTCCTCCTGTTCTCCTCCCCATCAGCAGTTTCCTCTTTTGTCAACAACAAATTCTTTGTCTATTCTTTTCTGAACACATTTATCAGCATGAGCGACCCAGAATAATTCCCAGGCGGCCGATGAGATGTTTTTGTGTTCTTAACCAACATTACCGACGTTTAACGTGTGCGGGAAAAATATTCACAACGTTTTGTCAATCTGCTTTCTCTGCTCTTTCGGTATTAAAAGGAGACGAGGGGGATAGGTCTGCAGTAATTTAAGTAAAAAATATATTCTAGATCTGATTCCTCAAACGACGTCTCTTAATATATCTGTCCGTGAATCAGGGTTGGTCCTAGCACTTTAAGGCCAGTGGCCGCCAAATGACACACGTGTGGCCCCCAACTGGATATGTCCTTCAGTTCAGCCAAAAACGTTCTTTGTTCGTTCAGCCTATGATCCGCTTTTAAAACCACACCATCCAGACGATCATATTAACGATGATGGGAGAAATATTGGTTCTCATTTGCATGTAGTTACTGGAAGCACTCAATGCTCTTTGATTTATTCAATGAGATTGGACTGGGTTTGGCACAGATCCTGTTGTTGTAACGGCATCATGCCTGAAGCTAAACGGCAAGACGTAAGATAATTAGGGTCAGTGGTTGAGAAGGTGGCAGATAAGTGGAACAGTCTCCCAGTAGAAGTGGTAGAGTCTAATGCAGTGAGGGAATTTAAACACGCACGGGATAGACGTTTGGACGAGACCAACGACTGATTAAGGTGTAAATCTTTACAGTAGGAGAAACGGGCTGGTTGGATCGGATCTGTTGCGAAATGCTTCGGTCTAAAGCCTATGTTTGCCGTCCTGCTGTTAAGCTTTCTGGTACATATTTCTGGAGTCATGCTATTATCACACACACGTCTTTGCAGCGATATCAGCTCTGTGTGCTGAGCGGGATATTATACGATATAATACATAATCACCGTGATTGCAAACACTATACGTAGTATTATGACATGGCAAGGAGAGTCATTGTACAGAGTGGCTGGTGGTAGTGGAGATTAAGTGGTCAGATGGTCAGAATCCTTGGCTGCAGTAGAAGTCACGCCGTGCCATGCTGTAATGAAATGTATGTATACGTTGAACAGAGCTCTAGTATTCCATTTGGGTTACAAATAAAGGTATTGGTGAATGGCTGCCAAATATCATGAATTCCAGGTAACAGTTCAGGTTCCGATGTCTGAGAGTTATTCCAAGGGGCAAAAAAAGACCACAATTGTCATATCGCTTCCGAAGTTACCGGACGGCGTCCGCAGGGAAGTACAGCCCTGCAAGTCATCACGGATATCTAGATTTTTATTGTGCTGTCCTGAGCTTTTTGGACGTGTTTTAGGCATGCAAGTGTATTCCGTTTTATTTCATTACCTTTCCTTTGTTTGTACTGTGAACCCATATTAATACTTACTAACACTACTCAGCGCATGTCTAAAGGGCCGCTGTATTTACTTACGGCGACTGCGGAACCCATTCGGAAGATAAATCATTCGCTGACAAAATTGTAGATATAACTATGAATCCAAGAACAGCATACAGTGCTTATTGGCTCAATAAATGAAATATAATTTTAATAGGATTTTTAAGCGTATAGGAAAAGATGCTGTCTGGACCCTTTAAATTGTGTGATTGATTTTTATTTATTTTTTTTTGGTTTAAGATCAACTGTTTATTTTTGAAAAACATTTTTTTATAGAGAACCTGATAAAAAAAATATATTAAAAAAAATGGTGTTGAGTAGAGTTAGATTTTTTTTACATCTAGCTATTTACCATGTTTGATTTCTTAAAGAATGTATATAAGTGATGTTTAAGCTGTGCTTAGAACGTAGTCCCACAATGTTAGTTCCTAGAACGTCTCACGTCTTCACGTCCTGTCTGGTTTTCTTCATAGAGATAAGGAGCAGACGCATTAAAAAACATTGATCGCGCATACACAAGTCCTTCAACAGAGCTCTATGGGTCATGCCGCTGGATCGAACCGTTTGGCAATCACCATAGAAGGCAATGGAACTTTCTCGTTCGCTGTTCCACATTTAGAATTTGAATAAAAATCATTTTATAAAAATACATTTGCTAGTAATTAAAAAAATGCAATCTCTCTATATTTTTTGTAATGGTGGGGCCTTTCCCAATTTGAGAGTAAAATCTGGGGTATTCACGTATTATTATTTTTACCTTTTTGTACTTTTGAATGTGACTATTTTCTGTTGTCGTTAAACACAAGGCAAGAAGAACAAAGTTAGATTTATAGTTTAGAAATGTGAGTATGAATTTATTTTCTATACTGATATACTAAATCTGGCATTCTCTGAATCTGCCTTTTTTTTCCTTTTCTTTTTTTACTACTTTGTGTAAAACTGAAAAGCATGATTACTAACTGTTGTATTCTGGCCGGTCTTTTGTCTCTGATGATCGGTAACTGAAGGATGATCTACACAACAGCAAGAATGTTGAATATCGTTATCTAGCGGATGGGATAATGCTCCGTTGGCCAGAGGGGGTTAAACCCTTTGGGGTACTTTTTGATTGTTGTGTTTCGACAAAGTCCAACGTAGGAGGTTAGAATTACGTTAACAGCCCTTGTTAGATAGAAGGGAAGAGTGCCATTTTCAAATTATAAGACCAAGGAAGGGAAAAAGGATAATGAGATAGAAGAAATGAGAAAAGATAGAACAACATAAAGATGAGAAAATGCGGAACAGGACCTGTGCATTTTGGGCAAAATATTTAATATACATTTTGGGAGAGATATGGTTATAGGACGGAAAGGTTTCTCTCTACAGCGTATCCTCCACGCAGACACACAGTAGATTGATTTTATGAATGGACTGAAAACTACGCCTTGAGAAGCTAGATTAAGATAATAAAATATGTAGCGGCCGTATTTAAAACACACATTCTAATAAATTAGAAACTGTGCTTTTTACCCGTCGACACCTCAAATTAAAGAAGAACAATATTAAATCAATTACATTTTTTTTTTAAAAATGGATAAAAAAAAAAAAAACGAAACAAAATTGAACTGTTAAATTACGAGATTTCGATTAGATAAATCAGCCCTCTACAATTTCCCAAATTTAATGAAGCCATATTTCTAAAGAGCTCGTTTGGACGCCGGGGTACAATTAAGCTGTCCTTTAAACTGTTGTGTTGGTCTGTTCCTGTATATATCTCTATATCTGTCAGTTTATAATCTTTATTATTCTGTGAATCTCAAAAAATATGCTATAATTATATCTCAATAATAAAAAAAAATTAACTCAGTTCAACGCCTGTCTTTATTTTCTGTTCTACATTCTATAAGGATAGAAAAAAAAAATCCAGATAAAAAAAACAAACTGTGAAGCGTCAAGGTCTGAGTCGAGCACTCAGTGTATCCAAAAACGGCTGCCAATGCCAACTCCTACCGCCGCCATTTTTGAAACACAAATTTAATAAAAGTGGTTAGAACATTCCCTAAAAGAAACCTGATAGAAACCCCGGCTAAGCTTCATCTTTACAGGGACGTCGAATGGGGTTGCTGAGTTTCAACAAGCATTTTCTACGATTCACGTATGGTTGTACAGACATTGTTAACATTCTTTCGGTCCCGGGCAATGATGATGCAGGGCGCGTAACACAAATGGCGTCTAGGGGCTCTAATTCCCCCATGGGAGCTCACAGTCAGGGAAGCGGAAAGACAATCAGTCTTGTAGTCTTTGCTAGGCAGCTAAAGCAATATGTTTGAATCCAGAAGTACAGAAACGTCTCCAGGGTCCTCTCTCAGTACTCAAGCAACAAACAGATTAAGTGCACTGGGATCTAAGCGGATTAGAACGGCACCGTGTCCCTAGGAGGCTCTCCCTACTCAACCCAATGCATTGTGTCACACAAGGGCCTCATGTATTCACAAGTGCTTGTAAATGGAAAGTGTCACTGGCACAGACTTTAGATAACGGAATCCATTAATGAAAAGCATCTATAGTTCTTTGGCGATCCCAGGCACAAGAAGTTAAGTCTTTTCTCCATGGTATACACACAAGGTGTTTGTTTTTTTTAATAAATAAATATTGCTTGCTATAGATGTAGGACAGATCCGCTGAAGAATGCTAGAGGTTCAGAGGAAACCAGCAGTGTCAATACAGCTGTTGGAACGAGGTCTTTCCATCTATGCCTTTGTCTAGTAGGAGAGCAAAAACATCAATGACTTAGTTATGGCATTTTCTCCTGCCCCAGTCAACGTGGCTAGAGTCTTGGTCAAGGGCTGGTGCAAACAGAGATTACTCCACCAGATCCCATTGAGAAATCACCACCTTGACACCCTACCTGCAATAAACATTTGGAAAGCTGGGTGCCAAGGTGCAGTTGTTCCTGGTGAGGGAGCAGAAGAAGAAAGACTGATGCTAAAGGAGGAGAACCCTACTACCCCAATTGGCCCGGAAGTTACCCCAAGACACCCCTCACCCCAGGCAATACGATAAGCACCGGAAAGAGGAAACTCTGTTGCAACCCAAATATTTTATGGAGGAAATTCATATAAAATAAGTTGAAGGAGATTGTGTCCTGCACTCGCTTGATATAAAGAGCTTTTCATGACCCCTAGGCCAACGCACTTATGACTGCCAGAGAGACCAGGAATGAGGTGCAACTAGGTAGGTCCATCAAGGATCCAGTCAATATGTTTTTTTCACTAAATTGTAAGATGCCCCATAATGTTTCCAGAGCCCTAAACACTTGCCCTCTAAAAATGATGCCTTCAAATAGGTCTGGGGTGATTTTAGAGATATGTATCAATACACAGAGAGATAGGAGTGCAATATAGTATAAGCAGAGCACCGCGAATGCTTATTTAGTAGACAGTGGTGGGGGGTGTCAGCGCGCAGCATCCCGTTCCCTTCCTCCCACCAGCCTGAGCTGGGGAGAAAAATCAGCAGCCAAGAGGAAAAATAATAAGAGTGTTAGCGGCACCTGGAACTGATCTCACTGCAATTACTGTCACATATAAATATCCAATTTATCACGGCAAAGGTGCAAGTCTCACTGGTCTAGGAGGAGACGCGCGCCCGATGTAGCTGGAAGTGAATATCGGGGTCCGCAGACCCAAAGAAAACATTGCAACAAACATCAAATACTGATTTTTCCGCCCAAATATAATAATGCACCATGTAATATAATGATGTGTATTTGTTTACTGCTCTATAGGAGCGGAGCATCCATGTATTTTACAGTCACGCGGAATTTCTACAGGCGGAGAAATAACCGTCTATAAATAAATAAAGCATAATAACAGTAATCTATAGTGACAGACAGAAGCACAGTCACGGACAAGGGCGCACAAGCACGGTGACATAATCAGAGAGACAGATTTGCAGATGAACACGCTGATATATTCAGATGCGGACAGGATTTATACGGGGACGGGCAGAAAACAGAAATATTCACACGCCGGCTGACATATTCCAGTGGAGACAGAGAATCGGAAGCGCTTACAGATCGGCATATGGATCAAGTCAAAAGACAGGTGGCTACAGAGGCAGGGAGGACAATGTACCTTCATAGGTTTTAGCTGACTGTGCTTGAACACAGGTATATTGGCCAAGTATATCTCTACCATGTAGGCGAGGAGTGCTCCACAACCCAAAGTTACATGTGTGCTGACCACAGCTGGACTTGGACAGAGGGCCAAGTTTCCAGAGGCACGCAGAATGTCTACCCCAACATTTCATGTGTCCAAATTGGGGTACGTGTTAGGGAGGGTTGCAAGAGACAGGCGGGGGGTGGAAGTGGGAAGGGCAGGGGGGCACGGTCATCCACCCACCATACCTGAAGAGCCACCCCTGGCGATCAGTTGCAGCCATAAGGAGGCCTCATCGGAGCTGCAAATGAGGTCAGAGGAGAGTAGTAAATGTCGCCAACTGGCCCGTGGGATAACAGGGCAGTTACCTAGGACAGTCCTGCAAAAAACAGGACCTTTGGGAAGTATGATATCCGGATGATCTAGATCAACTAACTACTCGTGGTACCCTACACTCATTTTAGTTATACCTCCCCCAGGGGCAAACTCAACTAAATCAGTCCAACCCACAGAATACCCAAATATCATTAAAGGTGCCGCTGACCGCACAAACCGCTCCTAGAAATAGTTCTTGGACCCTCAAAACCTTGCGTCTTATTCAGTGGTTTTTTCCGGTGACACAGATGAAGGCACAGATAGGTTGTTGTTACAGAAATCTAAATAAAAGCTTATATTTTCTTTATATGATTAAAATAAAATGACAAATCTGTCACGGATTATTCTGATAACATACCACAGAGGGAAATTCATATTTTGTCTAAGATACTGGATCGTGCTGCACCCTTACAGACATCCTGGAAACCTCTGCCTGGAATGGGTACATGTAGATTTTAATACATAAAAATATCACAAATTGATAGACTTTGTCTTAATTTACACAAACGTGATACAAGACACAGCTGTGCGCCAACACAGCCTTAAACATACGTGGTGTGAAGACTGTTGCTCTAAGATAATAAAAGGATCTCAGAATTGAAGTCGAGGTACGGGAGATGGTAAATATGCATATTCTACGCCCCCGGGCAGTGAACGGGTTACTGCAAATGAAGCCTCTTGCATCTGGCCTGACTGTGCTAGCACATGCTGGTGAATACGCAATGAGCATGGTAACGTGCCGCACCAGAAGGAGGCAGCGATTGCTTGTTGCATCGCGGCACTCGGTGTATCAGGCAGGCCGCAAACAATCCAGGTGGCCATCACAGAGACCACCGAGCAGGGTGGAGTGGCGCAGAGAAGACAACGTGCTGTCCCACCTACTCTGCAGAACGTTACACTTAAGACTAAATACATCATTAGAAATGCTATTCTGTAGTGTTGAATGCCAAGACACTTCCCAGAAAGACTTCTTCATCAATGAAAAGTTCTTCATTTTTGCCAGGAACACTTAAATGTCATGTGACGCAAAAGGAGGCACTGATAGGTAATTGCCATACCTGGAGTACGCTCCAGATCACTTTCCTCTTTCTCCAGGCAGAGGGGGTGGTGGCTAGCCGTGCCCACTCCCCACCTACTTTCCTGGCACAAAAGAAGTTTGCAGCTAGCCCCACCAGACCATGACCAGATAGCCCCACCCACATGACCAGATAGCCCTACCCCCTCACAAAGCCAATCCTGCAGAAGAAGGAGTGTTTTTAGCTTAAAATATTCAATATGTACAATATGAAACCCACCTTATGTGTATCCCATGGGAGCAGCCCTATTAATTCCCTGTTTTTATGCATCTAGGTGATTATTCCTCCCTATAAAGTTATCTCCCCAGTTAAGTTGCTGATTGATGTTGACTGGTTCAGGCAGCCTTTGTAAGAGTGAGAAGGACAGAAAGTTGATTAGACTGGCTGTGCCACCTTTTTCTGTATATCTCAGCTTCCCTGACATCAAATAGTCACACACTGTTAAACGTCTTCACTAAAAAAGTACCCTAGATGTGGAGGATGTGGTATTTTGTTTTATGTAGTATACATCTAAAAAAACAAGGGGGGTGAGCTGTGTATCTGCAGAACAGGACGGTCTGGATTGCACACTGCCAGCCTGGACTATGTGATAAGTATACCTACCGTCATGCCTACCTGCAGCCACTAGTGGCCACCCTTCCCTCTCAGGAACACCCCCCCCATTACTAATTATTCTGGCCAGCTGAGCAAAGTTACCTGAGTGTTACTCTGACCTTAAATACCTGCTCTGCACTCTAGTCTGGGCATTTGCATTTTAAGCACCCTACTGCCGTGGCTCTGTATCCTGGGCCTGGCAGCTTCATACTTATCTTCTGCTCCGGCTTGTTTGTGGATACCTGATTTGGCTTGTCGACTGTGTCCTTCGGTTACCAACCTGGTTTACCTGACCATGTCTTCGCTGTCGTTGAGTCCAATTACAGAGACCGGACCCCACCAGTCCGACTGCAGAGGTCCCTGTCCGTTTGTCCAGCTCCCTGTCAGTGGACTATCCTGCCGTGTGTCCTGCCTGAGGGCTATCCTTCTAGACTATCTACAGATCTGAGCCCGAGGTGCCCGACCCCTGTCCAAGTCCGAGGTGCCCGACCCCTGTCCGAATCCAAGCTGCCTGTTCCAGCTGTTTTCCTGCCGAGTTAATGTTCCTCACAAACCGTCAGCTGTGTTCCCAGCAACAGTGCCCAGCCAAGAGACTTTTCAACCCATGTATTACCTGCTGTCTGTATCTTGTTCATGTCTTGTTCTGCTGTATAAACCAGTCCTGTTCGTATTTCATGATGAGCCAGTACACTCCAATATAGACTGTTTCCTAAATATCCAGCCTTGTGTGTGTTTTCTTTTAGCCTGTGTATACCTTTTGGCCTGGTTTGTTTGTGACCATTCTCCTGGATACCTGATTTGGCTTGTCGACTGTGTCCTTCAGTTACTGACCTGGCTTACCTGACCATGTCTTCGCTGTCTTTGAGTTCGGCTTCAGAGAGCGGACTCACGCCAGTCCAACAGCAGAGAGCGGGCCCCCTGCCAGTCCGGCTACAGATCCGAGGCTGAGGTGCCCGTCCTCTATACGAGTCCGAGGTTCCCATCCCCTATCCAAATCCGAGGTGCCCGTCCTCTATAAGGGGTGCCAGTCCCAGCTGTTTTCCTGAGTTAATGTTCCTTAAAAGACTACAGCTGTGTTCCCAGCAACGTTGCCCTGTCAAGAGGCTCTACAACCCGTGTATTATAACTGTATCCTGTTCATGTCTTGTTTTGCAGTATAAACCAGTCCTGTTTATATTACCTGATCAGCCAGTAGGCTCCAATACAGACTGTTTTCCAAATATCCAGCCTTGTGTGTGTTTTCTATTAGCCTGTCTATACCTTCCCGTCCGGTATCACGCATTGTGCGGTACAGACACAGCCCCGGGTATCCCCTGTGACTGGGCTCCTACCCTGACCCTTTTTACCCGAGTCCTGACAAGGACAAATATAAAAAATGCACATATTTTGTTCTTGCAGGGAAAAGACTAAAAGCTAATGACTGGCCATTAAAATACGAGACAGCTGACAGTGATGACATTATACAAGCGGCTGTGTGTTATACTAAATTGTGTGTGAAACCAGCGTATGCGCGATTATTCCGTTTTACCCCAGCACCTAAATATTTTTCCTTGTCACTGAACTGCTATACAGACACAGAAGTGGATATTTATGGTCCAGGGTTTCCCAATGTCATTGTCAAGGACATCACAAAAACCACAGCAAATACCAGCGGCTCGACAACACCATTAATCCGGCCTGCCAAACCGTTACTTTACGCCAAACCACACTGATGCAGTCTGCGTCTCGCTAATCACGCCATCGCCTAATTCCTTCCATCTGATTTTCCTTACGGCAGAACAAACCAAAAGGCACTCGTGTTAATTAGTCAGACAATTGCGCTTCAAAGACTCGACAATTCTCATCTCCTCGCCTGACCGCAAAAATCTCTTGTATTATTTTTATTGCTGTGTATTATGCGTTGGTCGAGTTTCTGAATATTCCGTGATGAGACAGAATTTATAAGGTGTGACTTGGCCCTGGAGACACAATATGCAGATCACAGTTGGCTTACGAAGCCAAGGGAAGGGGATGAATTATAATAAAACCAGGGAAGTCTCGGGGTTTTTGACTCAATCTCAGGGTAAAGGGGCAGTTTCTCGGGTATGTTATGGCTGATATCCCTGCTTGAATGTGGGTGACTCAGTTTAGTGTATTTTTAAATAATGAGAAGCTAAGATTTTCACAAGGTCCTTTGGTTAACCCATTTGGTTAGAATATTCCTAACGGACTATTCAATGGTTAATATTTCAATAGGCTTGGGTTTAATTAAGAATGGGAATAAAACAAGCTCTATTCCTGTTATTGGTGCTGAATAAATGAGATGTATATTGAAAGCCTACAGAGAAATTACCGAGGCGATTCTATATATAATTTATATGAGTCCAGAACCACAAAGGACATATGGTCAACCCTAAAGCTAGTCTTAAAAAAATAATTACAAGGGCTATCCTGAGTGTAAGAGAATTTCAGGAGAACCTTAGGTAGCATTTTTTTTGCTGACCTGAATCGCAAGCATACAAGATCCATAACATTTTTATGCGGTCTTATGAAATATCGTGACGTCCGCATTGTAAATCGTATGTATTTGGAAAAAAGAGCCAGGCACTCCGAGTTAAGAATCATTACCGAGCTGAATTCTTTCCACCGCACAGCCTATAGCCGGCGTTCTATAAAAAGCAGCCCATGTTTTAAAAGGACAAATATCCCAGGATCCTCTAGGTGAAGAACATTTTAACAGGTTCTAGACCCCGAAGGCTTTTCTTCCTCAGCTATTAAATGAAATAAGTAAGGTAGCGCGTGTCTAAGCACGGAAAAAAGAAGACTCCCCCTGTCTGTCTCCTGTTCCCCCGTGCGATTTAGTGCCTGATGAAAATATTTTGATAATTCATTACCTTTTTAATGCGTGCGTGAAATCAGAAGGTGATTATGGTAATCAGCTTTCAGGAAATAACTCTTGAGATAGGAGGAATTATTTTTATATAGATGCGGTATAAGGATAATGAAACCAAGTAGAGCTTTTCCTTAGCTAAAAAGAGGCACGCAGAAATTTTTGGCTGGTAGGATTTCTCTTTTTTTGGGTATTATTTAAAACGGTGATGGGAAAAGAGATGGGAGAGTAACGCGAGGCTTGCTAAAACCCTTCAAGGCTCACATTTGCTACGTCCGTGCAGAACTTGTGAAGTGCCATTGAGGTGCTTGTTGAAATGTATTCACTATTTTTGAGTTGCTGTTGAGTTCCTACATGTTATCCAACACCATCATCTGAAGGACCTAACTGGGTTCAGCTTTGAAGTCTCTTTTTCCGACATGGCCAAAATCTTTTGTCGCTCCAACTTGATCCATGAAGTTACTTGGTTCCTTGGTTGTATGCCAGCCAGCCAAAGAGAGAAATATACACAAGGAGTGTTCTTATGGGTGTACATCCTTCAGCCATACCAACATACACTATTATTCAAAGGTTTGGGGTCACATTTCTAGCTTGCAGAAGGGTTTTCTCACAATCAATTAGCCTTTTAAACTTAAACTTGGATCAGCGAACACAACGTGCCGTTGTAACTAAATTGTGGTCCACCTGGCTTTGCTGCCTTCTCCTACCCACTGAACTTGGCTTTCCTGAGTACGCTTGCTACCCTTCTGTTCCAGCCACACTGCTGACCCGGGCGCTGGTTTTCAAACCTGCTTTCTATCAGAATCATTACAGAATAATCTGGCCCATCATGGAGATCGCTGGATCAGGTTCTGCATTAGCCCATCAGGTTGCATTTAATGTGCAGGCCCAGGCACAAACTATTCAATTGCTGAAAGATCAGGTAACTGAGCTACAAAATGAAGTTTGTACCATGTGTCATGAATTTACCACCTACAGTGCACATGATATTGTGGTGACTTCTGCTACCCCTCCACAAGATGTCCACTTGCCTCTGCCAGAAAAGGTTAGAGGTGGCTGCAGGAAGTTCAGGGGTTTCCTAAACCAGTTCCATTTGAATTTCATGATGCTACAGATATCCATCTGAAAGAGAGAAGGTGGGATTCGTTTTCTCCGTATTGAAAGATGAAACCCTGGCCTGGGGCTCCCCTTTACTGGAGCGCAACAGTCCCATCTTGGGAAATTTAAGACACTTTATTGATGCCATGAGCCTAGTTTTTATGGCCCCAATCACTGTGCTACAGCAGAAGCCACTCTCCTTAACCTACATCAAGGGAGGCGCTCTGTGGCTGAATATGCTGCTGAATTCTGACAGTGGATTGAATCAGCCCGGAGGTGCCATTTTTTCGAAGAGGGCTCTCAGCTACTATAAAAGATGAACTGGTTCCTTTTGATGATGAGTATGATTGCGGTTGGCTACCCGTATCGATCAGAGAGTCTCAGAAAGAAGGTTGGAGAGATAGGGCTCTTTAAAATCAAGGGCTAGTTATGGTTTCCATTCAAGAGATTTTGCTCACAAGACCCCACAAGTATCTGCTGATTGTGAACCAGAAGCTATGCAAGTTGATTTAACACGAGTAGTGAAGGGCATTATGCCATCAATCGCCCAGGCAAGCCTGAAAGAGCAATAGCTATGACTGCTGAAGGTGCACAGATCCACCATCAACCCCCAGACTTCAGACCAACTGGTTTCTCTCATAAACCCTTGTTTTCTCTGACACCGGGTGAAGTGGGTACGATAACTCAGCGGCCCCACCTAGTGGTGTCCATCACTTTGCAATATGGTAATAAGACATTTCCATGTCAGCTATGAAAGACTCAGGTGCAGGAGGCAGCTTTGTGGACATTAAATATGTGCCAGCAAATGAAAGCTAGTCAACATTGAAACCTTCACCTGTGTTAATGGAAACAGTGGATGGTTCTCCACTTACTTCAGGCCCTGATACACACGAGGATGTGCCTATAAAACTGGTTCTAGAACTAAATCATAATGAGACATATCTTTCCAACTAATTTCTTCTGCACAGTTTCCTGTGATGTTTGGGAATACCCTGGTTTACTGTGCATAACCCACAGATTGACTGGAAGACTAGAGTTTTGTTGATATTGTGGTGGCTTCTGCTACCCCTCCACAAGATGTCCGCATTGTCTCTGCCAAAAAAAAATGGAGATGGCCGCTGAAAATTCAGGGGTTTCTTAAACCAGGGTGTTTTGCGTGTCATGATATTACCCAACAGATATCCATGTGAAAGAGAGAAGGTAGGGTTCCTTTTCTCTATACTGAAAGATGGAGCCTTGGTCTGCTGTTTATTGTTACTGGAACAGCACAGTCCCATCTTGGGAAATTTAATAGTCT
Source organism: Spea hammondii (assembly GCA_029215755.1). Lineage (NCBI taxonomy): Eukaryota > Metazoa > Chordata > Amphibia > Anura > Pelobatidae > Spea > Spea hammondii. Next base: position 25,129,695 of record JARDYJ010000012.1, on the reverse strand, counting down.
TGAGATGCCATGAGTCTAGTTTCTGATGACCCCCAATTACTGTGCTACAGCAGCAGCCATTCTCCCTATCTTACTGGTTCCACAAATGGCAAGGCTGGTGTTTTGTCTAGGGCAGGGGTAGGCAATCTTTGGCTCTCCAGATGCTGTGAACTACATTTCCCTTGATGCTTTGCCAGCATTTTGACTTTAAGAGCATTATGGGAGATGTAGTCCACAACATCAGGAGAGCCAAAGATTGCCTACCCCTGGTCTAGAATATCTCATCCTCTTGATAGAAGAAACTACTATCTTATCAGAGAGTAGATTTATAGGAGTTATCATTCCTTCCAACTTAATATCTTGCATTAAAAAAAGGTTACGTTGAAAATCCAGTTTGGGTCACAACGATTGAAAGTTTAAAGTTTATTCCATGATTCTAAACCAGCAGGCCATCCAGGAATCTGAAAGACACTGTCACAATCCTTTTGGTGGCCTACATATCATGAGGATGTTTTCAAAATGTTTCTGTTCTGTTGTGTGAATAAATACAAACCTGTCATCAGCTTTTCATCCACAAAGTATTGGAGAGACAGAAAGAACCAGACTTTTGAGCAATATGTTTGAGCAATATTTATTTTGTTAGTTATCAACAGTATGATTGAGTAGATTACCTACCCACTACAATGCCCAACACAGCTCCATATGTCAGAGCCCATTTTTTTGCCAATTATGGTTGCCATCCACTCCTGCAGTCATAAACCAGCTGTCTTACAGGAAAGCAAGGAACCATTATAATAGACTATTATAACTATAATATCTGGATATGGCGAGAACGACAGATCATCAGAGCCAGCAGAGAATGTTCATGTTCCTTGTCTAATAAAGACTTTACCAACAGCGTCTGAAAATATAGTCTTTTTGTCTGTGCCGGATGCTGACTTATTTCAGACGCGATACTTCAGCAGAACCAATAAACACTAGACTGTGTTCTTTGGAATCTTCAGAAATGTCATCTGAGGCTAACAAAGGTATGTACAGCAAATGAACAATAATGATGAATAGCAGAGTTTTGCTGGTAACAAGTTATATTCTGGTAGCTGAGAGGTTGGATGGTATTCTCTCTGTTGGCCTAAGATGTTCTGACCTCACTCTACGTGACAGCTCTGGATATATATGTCCTTGCGCTCTAAGTATCCAGTTTACCATATGCCCATATGTCTCCAAGGCCATTGTCCTCATTTCCCGTTTCTCCAATGGCCTTAGAGGGTCACATCGTTATCCAGCTGTGTCCTCCATTATAACGTCTTAAACACCAATGGCCTTAAACATTCCTCCATGCTTCAGAAAGCCACTGTGATTACCAGAATGTTATCAGAGTGTACCGGTATCAATAACCCCACGTACCATCCTATATCAATATTCATTCATTGAAACACGCATGCATAAAAAACAAAACAAATCCTAACACTACAAAAACTATTCTACAGTATCTTAAAAAATAGAGGCCGCTCCTGTAAAAGAGGCTGAAATGTCAGGAACCAACATCACCAGGACTTGAACTCTGAGTTCCATGTTCATGAACCTGTTTTCCAAATCCAACACTCAGTTCTGGTATCCATCACTCTACAAGCCTGGGTGTGATTGGCAATTCTCCTCAGCTGTGTTTGGTCAGGTGTCTGCTCTTTGCCTATAAAAAGCCTCAGATGATTGCAGCTCTTGTTTGCCTGTTGCTCATTCTGGACCATCTGACTTTGCTGCTGGTCTCCAAACCTGCTTATCGTCTAAATCATTACACTCAGATGTAAGTATTTCTTTACTGGGGGGGGTGGTGGCTGAGAGGAAGGCCTCTCAGCAGATATTGTAGTTGTTCATACAGTAAGGCATTTTAAAGATGCATACAATTATCTTAAATTTAAGAGAAGTCAAATGAATAATGTTGAGGACTTACCAGATGAATAACCAGAAAAAATGGGTGGGTGGGTGTGTGGGGGGGCAGTTTGTATCCGTCCTCAGAGTTCTAATATACCCATCATTGTGTTCTGTTTTGGTTAAGTGAAGATGAGTGAAAGGTTTTATCAAGCACAGTGGTAGTTTATTTGGCAAAAAAAACCTGACTGCTCAGCTAAATGTTGTCCGACTTGATAATGCGTTTGAAGTTTCCATGGAAACTTCAAAAATACAGCAATTAACGTTCTAGACGTGAAGGATAATAAGACAAAGTGCTATCTCGAGGCTTACCAAACTTTTATGTGTTGTATGTTCTACAACTTTAGAGTCTGTTACTTTTCATAGAATTTAACCTTTTTCAGTGCTGGTGGTAAATCATTTTATAAAGATAAGTGTCTGGGAGTTTAGAAACAAAAATACAAGTTGTAGAGAGTACAACCAGGGGCGTCACAAGAAACCACGGGTCCTGGTGTGAAAATTCCCCTGGTACAGCTGGTATGTGCCATCATTGCCCCAAACAACTTGTTCCCTTACAACACACAGCAAATGTAAAGACATTTACACAAATTACACATTTACTCATTCTCACTTACACACGCCCTGCTTGCACGCAATTGCTTGTGTACACGCCTGCTTACATGCTATTGCACACTCACACAATTGCTTGTGCACACGCCTGAATACACGCTATTGCACACGCCTGATTACACGCTATTGTACACACACAATTGCTTGTGCACATGCCTGCTTACATGCTATTGCACACGCCTGCTTACACGCTATTGCACACGCCTGCTTACACGCTATTGCACATGCCTGCTTACACGCTATTGCACACGCCTGCTTACACGCTATTGCACACGCCTGCTCACACACACACAAATTGCACACAACTGCACACGGCTGCTCTCTCACCCACGCTATTGCACACGCCTGCTCTCGCACACACACCCTGCGTGCACGCAGTTGCACACGCTTCATAATGGGACATTGAACCGAGTTTTACAAGGAAAGAGCAGCTGTCATTCATCTCAGTCATTGTTAAAGGAAATTGCATTCAATTTCTACTTTTTAGACCATAAAAAACAGTGAGTAGATATTCCTCGAGCTGTGTAGGATGCAAAATCGATAAACAAGGTGGGATAATTACCGTTAAGTTTTCAACTACAAAATTATTACTTGCATATAAAAGTGAAAAAAAGTCTGAAGCCACTTAAGTTACCAGAATTTATGGAATATAAATGTATAGTTTGATAGCTATGTGGTTATAAAGTAACCGTTAGTGACGTTGCTCCCACCACTATAGATGTGCTCATACGCTGCTGAAGTATTGCCGGTGTCGCCTCCTCGTTACCACCCACTTCGTATCTTTCTATAACTTGTCCTGCTTATTGCGGTACCAGGGTGGAAGAATCAGTGTGGGCAACTGGGTAGGATGTCCTATGGGTGCACCTACGTAAGTGTGGCCACAGATAAGATCTGGGTACCAACTCCATTTGGAAAGGAAATATTTTTTTTAATTCTCTGATTTATTAAACAAGGATACATCCTGAAACGGCACAGACAATGACAATGAAATTACACATGGCATGACAACATATTAAACACCTGGGTGTATAGTAGGACCTTTTGATCTGTGAGCCCCAAAGCAACTAGTCCCTCCACTGCTATTTTGTTTGTGTAAAAGGTGTCTACATTTTAATTGAGAACTGAAATAGGTCTAAGAATGGTGGCACACAATCCACCAAGATGTCTTCTAAATGTTTGGGAATATCAGCCTGGCACAGCTCCCTTATCACTGTGGGAGAGCAAAACATATACTAGTAATGGAGTTGGGTTCCTTGTGGGAGGAAAGCCTGGGTTCAGAAAATGTCATGGTTTGGGACACCGTCTTGTTTCGTGTACATCTTAATCACATTTAGGGGGGATACCTAAGGTAGAATGGTCAGTGACAACATTAAGGCCCCTACTTTTAAAGCTGCCCACATCTTATGAAGTGGCAAAGAAAGCCAGTCTGTAACTAGTGTTACCATCACGGCAGCATAGTGTGGGAGTTTAGAAGAGCCCTAATCCTTCATGATATTCATGTCTTGCAAACAAGATAAAGCCATAGTTGGGGACTTCAAGAGAAGCCATGCTTCATTTCTTCTTTGTCCGACCTGTGGAGCGGCATGTGGCAAAACTCACTCCATCCATGCTCCTCCAACACCCTGCCCAGTTTATTCCCACTAAAATCTCTCCCCAGATCTCTCCCCCTCTTCTATATCCATCCTTTGATATAATACTACATAACATTTTACAAAATAATTGGAAGAACGTTTCCAGAATACGCAATGGGGGCCAAGTAGATTTTTTAGGGTTCTAACCCATGTGAGCCAGGTGAAATACGCCACTGTCCACCTAGCCAGGTTCTCATAGGATTCTGATCTGTAAAGTTGACCCATCCTGTGGAACAAAGAAACAGAAGCTACAGATTTAGGTACCATTTATTCTCGACTTAGAAAGACGGCTAAATTATAAAGACACCTTTATAGTTGAAATTCTAAAGCACGGCCTCTGAAGGAAGGAAACAAAAAATATTTTTAAATAAATTAAATTGCGTGTTAGCAAACCGTAGGTGAGAAAATATAGAATGAAATATTAATAGCACACAGTGGAAAAAAAAAATCAAAGTAATTTCTTTGCTGTTCTGACTCGGTTGCTATCAGACTGACAAAAAATCCTATCAGAATAATACATTCTAAATACATGCAACCTCAGCATCCAGCAATCAGGAGGCGAGGAGGCTATTACTGCCGCATGCCTACCTTTAACCGTTTCAGGTGCCGAGAGATGCAATGTTTTTCACGGGCTCAGAATCGGCCCTACTGCTTTTGCATTAGAGAGACGTGTTTTGGATGTGTCACGAGGCAGGTGCAGGAACACCTGTGACCCGCGTCTATCTGATTGCAGAGCACCTAGCGGGAAGGGGTGGAAATTTTGCTGCAGGTACAAACTATTAATACGCCGATCGAAAAATATCAATCGTTCTTAATACTTACCCTCCTACATGTCAAAATCCGAGCTTCAGAAATCCATATTCTGGATATCTGTCTTCTTAACCTTGGCTTAGAACGCAGTATTTAGCCTCCACTTTCTTTTGATTTCCTGCCAGTTTGTTTTTTTACTTTTTATATCCTGGCAGCTTGTATAACGAGATCCGTTACAGATGAAAAGTACAAATACGCTAAAAAACTTAAATCTACAAGTATTTTTTTTAGCATAAATGAAGAAAATGTTTAGCTTTGGAGTCATTTACTGACTTTTTAAAGAAAAAATCAATGACTTTGTCCCCGAATGTAGTATCCAGTAGACACGCCAAAACAACCCTGCGGCAGGTAATCTGTACATAAGACTTAAAACGCCAGTGCTGAGCACACTTGCACGCCCTCGCCACTAGATGGCAGCATGTATGTGTATAAAGCAATTCAGGCTGACATGATTTATGAACTGCAAATTCCATGCAGTTATACACATTATGGCAACGTGGGCCGATAACCACTTATTTTAACCCAAAGCTTTTGTAAAAAAAAAAAATGTAGGGTACATTGGGGCTCCAGTAGATTAGTAGGAGAGATTTGTGGGTCAGTAAATGTCTCCTCTGGCTGGTTACCTTTAGAGCTATTGCTATATTTTCTGGTAATAGGGCATGATAGACCAGAATGGAGAGCACATATAAAGACTTTCAGGTTGTTTGAGTAGTGTTTAGAAGATAATTTTGTTTTGGAATTATAACACCGCTAAGAGTCGCCTTCTTATGTAAAGCCTCCAGCCCGACCCTTCCTCCATCTCAGGGGAGCAGGAACCTATTACCGACACGTTTCAGACGGCTGCACACACAGGACTACAATGATACTCTACGCAAAATGATGCATATATTATAAAATCGCTTACACAAAGGCTGCGCGTAAAATCACATTTTCACGATACTCGGATGCTGTTCTCGCATGTGGAGTTTCCCAGTCAATAGAAGGAGAGGAAATTAAAACAAGTGTGAGTAACTCGGGAATTAATGAGCATCACAAAAAAGGAGTATTAGTTATGAAAGATAAATCCTGCCATTAGGTGCATCGTTGGGTGACCTGCCATCTGCTTAATGTCCCTCATGCCAACTTATTGGGTCAACCACTGCTGCTTTTCTGAGCTGTCGTGACCAGAACAGTGCTCCTTCTATGGTACCTGTGCTATGATGCAATATGACACCTCCCCCTTATGTAGTGCACCAAGATGTGATGTCATGCTTCACCAATATAATGCCCCGGGTCTGTCCTTTTAACACATGCAGTTTTCTGTGGTCCTTAATAGAAAAATAGGAAGACCCTGCAGTTGGAACACCAGTCTTCTACGCTGGCGTAAATGGAATTGTGCTGAAAGCAGTAGACATAGAGATAAAAAAAACCCCTTGTAAGTTATGAAGGCCACATAAAGATGGGGGTGGGAGTAGAAAGCTGTTTCTCTTTAAATGCTCTTTAGAGAATTCCTGAAGACTGACTTTGAGGATGACTACTTCTTGGTGACCTCTTGTTTTCCCAAACACCTGGCTAAGTGTCAGTACATCCATCATATCTCCAGATAACTCCTGTATGTAGATCCATCATCTATTCTTATATATCCTCTAGGGCATACATATAAGTATTCAGTTATCCAATGTTTTTTTTCTTAAGAGGATGGGGCAAATATAGCTTGGAATTCATCTTAATACACAAAAAATAAAACACAAAGCGTGTAAATGCTGCTTTTTGGGTGTTGCAGAGATGAGATATCAACACAAGCACCCAGTAGATAATTTGCCTGCTTAAATATTGGGATTGGGCTTCCCTTTGTACATATTTTGAAGTCTAGGCCATACTTCTGGGCTAGCACCCCCTTCCCCTGAGGCTAACCTCTACCAAATGCATGGCAAGCCCAACCATGAAAGAGTGACGGCTCCTGCTATCATACCCCAGGAAGTTCCCAGGGACATTTAAAAGTCTAAAGCCGGCTATGAGAATATTGGCATTCAGTTAGACGAAATTCACGATATGTATTCCCGAAATGCTTTTATATATTACCGCCTGTATGTGGATCCCTTGCTTTGCTGTGTGTTCGTATACGTGCCAATTATTTTGTTAATGAAAAATGTAGCACCAGATGCAAGCTGTATATATTACAGAACAGAGCCTGCAACTTTTTAATATTTCATTCCAGTGGAGCTTTTAATAGAACGTTAAGCTGTGATTAGCTTGCTAGCGCTCTGACTTTAATCAAACTTTCATAAAGGTGGCTTAAAAAATGTTCACAATAACAGCAGTGATTTCTTTAGTACGTATGGCCTGCATCACATTAAATGCAACACGGGAGAAAAGGGGAAAGACTCAGAGCTCATGGACCACCAAGGATAATGTGAAATGCGTTGGTGGTTGAGGGCACCTAGACCAGACTACACTGTAGGTAAAGGGATGAGCATATCTGGGAACTTCTCACTGAGGGCCACCCAGAGCGCTCCCTCTTTTTGTGAAGGAGCATGGCTAGCTTCAGAAAGCTGAATGGGAGTGGAAGGGGAAATGGCAAAAGTAACTTAGAAGTAGTTCATCTACTGGAGACTCAAACCCAGGGAGGTCCCAGGTCAAACCCAGGGAGGTCCCAGGTCAAACCCAGGGAGGTCCCAGGTCAAACCCAGGGAGGTCCCAGGTCAAACCCAGAGAGGTCCCAGGTCAAACCCAGAGAGGTCCCAGGTCAAACCCAGAGAGTTCCCAGGTATGAGAATAAAGTAAATCAATGTTCTGCAGAGATTGAGCTCTAAAGAACTGAGATCCCTAATAAACCCAACTTATTGAACTCACTAGCTACAACTCATTATTTAAGAGCGAATTAACGGCCTAAATTTCAGACTCCGAAAAATTCAACCACAAATGATAAGTAGTCTCTGAAAATATCAAAATTATAAACACTCAAGCACCCATAACATCATAAAGAGTGCCAGACACTTCAGATATTCCAAAAACAGTCTTATTGCAGAAATCTAGCACAGTCTGCATGGTTTATTACTTGATTTGGAGACAAATTAGCCGTGATTCAACTACTTTGAAATAAGAAATTGTACATCTTCGTATGTACCTTCACGCTAACCTCCGCTGTTCTGCCAAGAGCAAATTTTTGAAGTTAATGCAGATATCAATGATTAATCTGCGTCTCCTTAGCTTTGACCACTTGCTCTTGATTATAAATGGCTTAAATGAGAGAAAATACAATTAGAACGTACACGGCTGCTCTCTCTGTCCTGTTTTCCGGGAGATAAAGTCTGGAAGATATGCAAATACAAGTCACATTAATAATGCGTGGCAGGGTTCCTGCATATCGGGATTTTAAGTACAGGAAGGAATTTAAACCCCCGGGATAACACCTCTGAGTGTTGGGGGGACACACACACACTTTCCCTATGGGAGGCTTTCGGGCTTTTTTTAAAAAAAAATTCTAGTTACATAGTTTTACATTGTAATAACGTGTTTGTAGATGAAGTAAAAGATGAGGTGGATGTCTCTTGTAAGGCATTGTAGTAAAGCAGCTCCGCATATAAAACAAACCCACAGTCTACAATTTCCACCATGACTGCTCAATCGGTAACATTAAACACAAAAATACACAAAACAACAATAACACTGACATGTTGAGAACTACTAAAGAGAAGAGGGCTGTGCTCTTGAAAGCATGCTAATAAATCCAGCTTTGTTCCCCGTTATTTTTTAGTAAAGCTGACCGTGTGGTAACTCCCCTCACCCCCCCCAAAAAAATGTAATGTAAATGGTGGTGTAGCCGGTGAGATAGCTCTGTTGGTAAATGCCTGGCTGCAGACCCCGTCTAAACCTCACAGGTAAAGAGTGTACAGTGGGGGGCATCAGAAAAAAAAGCATTGAAATGAGATCTAACACCAATTTCCTTAAGGGTCTTCATCAAGACTCCTTTAGATCTCTTGAGTTCAGTTGATTCCTCCCTGCCCTGATCTACAAAATATCCACATAAACCAAAGTATCCTAACTCGGTTGTCTTCGGATCCCTGAACCATGAATGTTTGTAGGATTTGTTCAGATACATGGAAACTCGCAGAATGTATGAATAAGTGTGTGATGTACATCTCTCTGCCTCTGTCTGCCTCCTCCTGACTCGCACTATCCACTAATCCGGTGAATCCCTTTCCAGTAGTGAGCGTGTTGACCTAATCAGCCAAGCTGAAATTTCATTAGCTCTTATCAGACTGCTGGCGCAGCTAACAAACTGGGGAAAAACACGGATACCAGAGCGGAGACCGCCTCCAAAACAAGATGTATAGAGAGGTGGATGTTTATACAGCATACAATGTACACAATGCAAAGTAATGTGTGCAATAATTCGGTATCTTCATGAGGATAAAACGGCCCCACCTTGAGTTTACAAATGGGGTCATGTTTTTCCAGAAGGAGGTATTGCATCAAGAGACTGGCACCCACTCACTACTCTCAGCCAGCCTCAAACACACTGAGGCACACTCATACTAGCCACTCATCACACTACCATTGCAAAAACTTAGCCAAACACACACTACTCTTAGCCAAAGAAATCACAGGACACACACCACTCCCAGCCACACAAATCATTAATTATTAATGCCTTCTGATCTCTGAACCAGCAATGTTCACAGCCACACACATCACACTGTACCACGCCGACCCCGTCTCTGCCACACACATCACACTGTACCACGCCGACCCCATCTCTGCCACACACATCACACTGTACCACGCCGACCCCATCTCTGCCACACACATCACACTGTACCACGCCGACCCCGTCTCTGCCACACACATCACACTGTACCACGCCGACCCCGTCTCTGCCACACACATCACACTGTACCACGCCGACCCCATCTCTGCCACACACATCACACTGTACCACGCCGACCCCATCTCTGCCACACACATCACACTGTACCACACACATCACACTGTACCACGCCGACCCCGTCTCTGCCACACACATCACACTGTACAGTGCCAACCCCATCTCTGCCACACACATCACACTGTACCACGCCGACCCCGTCTCTGCCACACACATCACACTGTACCACGCCGACCCCGTCTCTGCCACACACATCACACTGTACCACGCCGACCCCATCTCTGCCACACACATCACACTGTACCAAGCCGACCCCATCTCTGCCACACACATCACACTGTACCACGCCGACCCCGTCTCTGCCACACACATCACACTGTACCACGCCGACCCCGTCTCTGCCACACACATCACACTGTACCACGCCGACCCCATCTCTGCCACACACATCACACTGTACCACACACATCACACTGTACCACGCCGACCCCGTCTCTGCCACACACATCACACTGTACAGTGCCAACCCCATCTCTGCCACACACATCACACTGTACCACGCCGACCCCGTCTCTGCCACACACATCACACTGTACCACGCCGACCCCGTCTCTGCCACACACATCACACTGTGCCACACACATCACACTGTACCACACCGACCCCATCTCTGCCACACACATCACACTGTACCACGCCGACCCCATCTCTGCCACACACATCACACTGTACCGCGCCGACCCCGTCTCTGCCACACACATCACACTGTACCACGCCGACCCCGTCTCTGCCACACACATCACACTGTGCCACACACATCACACTGTACCACACCGACCCCATCTCTGCCACACACATCACACTGTACCACGCCGACCCCATCTCTGCCACACACATCACACTGTACCGCGCCGACCCCATCTCTGCCACACACATCACACTGTACCGCGCCGACCCCGTCTCTGCCACACACATCACACTGTACCACGCCGACCCCGTCTCTGCCACACACATCACACTGTACCACACCGACCCCATCTCTGCCACACACATCACACTGTACCACGCCGACCCCATCTCTGCCACACACAACACACTGTACCGTGCCGACCCCGTCTCTGCCACACACATCACACTGTACCACGCCGACCCCATCTCTGCCACACACATCACACTGTACCACGCCGACCCCATCTCTGCCACACACATCACACTGTACCGCGCCGACCCCGTCTCTGCCACACACATCACACTGTACCACGCCGACCCCGTCTCTGCCACACACATCACACTGTGCCACACACATCACACTGTACCACACCGACCCCATCTCTGCCACACACATCACACTGTACCATGCCGACCCCATCTCTGCCACACACAACACACTGTACTACGCCGACCCCATCTCTGCCACACACATCACAGTGTGCCACACACATCACACTGTACCACGCCGACCCCATCTCTGCCACACACATCACACTGTGCCACACACATCACACTGTACCACACCGACCCCATCTCTGCCACACACATCACACTGTACTACGCCGACCCCATCTCTGCCACACACATCACACTGTGCCACACACATCACACTGTACCACGCCGACCCTATCTCTGCCACACACATCACACTGTACCACACCGACCCCATCTCTGCCACACACATCACACTGTGCCACACACATCACACTGTACCACGCCGACCCTATCTCTGCCACACACATCACACTGTACCACACCGACCCCGTCTCTGCCACACACATCACACTGTACCACGCCGACCCCGTCTCTGCCACACACATCACACTGTGCCACACACATCACACTGTACCACACCGACCCCATCTCTGCCACACACATCACACTGTACCACGCCGACCCCATCTCTGCCACACACAACACACTGTACCGTGCCGACCCCGTCTCTGCCACACACATCACACTGTACTACGCCGACCCCATCTCTGCCACACACATCACACTGTACTACGCCGACCCCATCTCTGCCACACACATCACACTGTACCACGCCGACCCCATCTCTGCCACACACATCACACTGTACCACGCCGACCCCATCTCTGCCACACACATCACACTGTACTACGCCGACCCCATCTCTGCCACACACATCACACTGTGCCACACACATCACACTGTACCACACCGACCCCATCTCTGCCACACACATCACACTGTACTACGCCGACCCCATCTCTGCCACACACATCACACTGTGCCACACACATCACACTGTACCACGCCGACCCTATCTCTGCCACACACATCACACTGTACCACGCCGACCCTGTCTCTGCCACACACATCACACTGTACCACGCCGACCCCATCTCTGCCACACACATCACACTGTGCCACACACATCACACTGTACCACACCGACCCCATCTCTGCCACACACATCACACTGTACTACGCCGACCCCATCTCTGCCACACACATCACACTGTGCCACACACATCACACTGTACCACGCCGACCCTATCTCTGCCACACACATCACACTGTACCACGCCGACCCTGTCTCTGCCACACACATCACACTGTACCACGCCGACCCCATCTCTGCCACACACATCACACTGTGCCACACACATCACACTGTACCACACCGACCCCATCTCTGCCACACACATCACACTGTACTACGCCGACCCCATCTCTGCCACACACATCACACTGTGCCACACACATCACACTGTACCACGCCGACCCTATCTCTGCCACACACATCACACTGTACCACGCCGACCCTGTCTCTGCCACACACATCACACTGTACCACGCCGACCCTGTCTCTGCCACACACATCACACTACCATGCATGCCTTTCACACACATCTAATATTTCGAAGGGCAGAGAGTACATGACGCAGGATACTCTGCAGAACTAGAAGATTATGAGGTACACCCCTCCCAGCATGGCCGGAGAATGGGGATTTACGGAGACTTTGAACTTGTGACATACTGATAGTTATATTTATAACAAAGTAACATGTTTGGAATAACAATTATTTTAGTTTGTTTTGTTTATAAATGTCTGCTGTTTCTATACACATTATTGTGTCTTTTGGGGCAGTAGAACCCTGTGATACCCTCATACCCAGCAAACATTCCGACCTCCTAGAAAAGACAGGGATTTGGCTCCTATTGAGGGACACATGGTAGATATGAAAGGTATATCCTCCGCCAGTGAGGCAGGCAAGCAGGGTAGGGCAATGCAATAAAGGATCCTGAGGCTTTTGGGACACAAACCGAGCAGAATGTCTCGAAGTGTCAGTCCCAGAGCAGCTGTTAATCAGTTTTAATCACTTCCATTCAGACACCTGTTCGAAACCAAAGTTTCATTCCTCTTGCCTCGAGCTTTAAAGCCATCTAACCAACCCCTGGCTCGCCATCAGCATGGATAGATACTCAAGATTAATCAGTAACACTTTTTGATTATGTTGCAGGTGTCGGTACATTGAGGTCTGCAAACATTCATGGAGCAAAAGGGTCACACTTGGTTCATTTATTCTGCACCCCTGCAGTGGTCCACGGGCATCTGCCCTCTTACCTCTCCCTGCACTATTGTGTGTGTGTGTATATAATTTATATATATAATTTTCAGCATAAGCACAGCACGCAAAGACCCTCACAATTAAAGTAGTTTTGACTCAAAGTCCCATAACTGAAATGCTAATCAGCTGGGCCACATTTATGGTAACAAGCACACAGATTCATACCTCCCAAGTGTCCCAGTTTTCACAAGACGGCCCTGACTTACGGGTACTTTTGCAGTCTGGGTTCATGGCCCAGTTGGGGAGATCCTCTGATATCCCTTGACCTGCTCAGCTAGCTGTAAAATCTATAGTACTGACCTCCACTTGCAGCCTCCATCCCTGCCCACTTCTGCACTCATCATATCTTATCTGTAAGCTCATAGTTTAGTGAATGAACCCCTAATAAATTTGAGCACGTAAAGCAATTTCCAGATAACCCCATATAAATGTATCCACATACCCAGCACACCTACAGCATTAATACAAAGCATAATTTGTCTTAAGTACAAAGTTGAACAAGTTACAAAGAGGCAAATTATATATGATTACTTATACAGTATGACCCCCAACCCCGCAGGACCATAATGCCCACTGCTCCAGACAATGTAAAGTTATTTTCAGGTTCCCAGCAAGCATTCTGAGCTCTTGAAAGAGGGACTGTCCCTTCTACACAGGGGCACTTGATAGATATAAAATTTTCTGAGACCATCAGCTAGGCAAAAAAGTAGTCATCCAACACAAAAGAACCCAAAGCCAAAAAATATTATGCTTTAAACTATACACAATTCAAATACATAAATAAGGCTTTTTATAATAAAACTCTATTTTCCAATGTGCACAGAAAACGAATACATTAAAAACAAACTGTATCAAATCATGTTATATAGCAAAATATTAACTTAATAAATATAAATGTATAAAGGTAAAACCTGAAAATATATATATACACCGTAATATGGTATCTTACAAAATGAATGCAGGCTTCTCTATGAAAACACATTTTAAACTCAAGCACAAAATATAGAACTCGCTAAACTGTCAGTCGAACTGTCAAAAAAAAAAAAAAGAATAAATCGTCAAAACTCATCACTATAGAAAATACATTCTAAACCTAATCCACAGCACAGTGGCATTTTAACTCCGAAAAACCTCAAAATATACGAAAACCGGGACACTTACAACTTTTCGGGGTCTTTGTAAAGGAGTAGCCTGGGTTATGGATGACGGCAGGACTATTGGGGAGGAGGGATTACTGTTGATTGATTAATGCCACCTGTCTTCAGCCATGCAGTTCAAAGCCAGTTATTGGTTTGACCGGCTACGTCTTGCAAGGTATCAAGCTGCAGGTCGCTAGGTGTATTGGTTTCATGTGCTGAAAGTTTTATGGAAACTATGTATGTTACTTTTACTGAGAGGGTGGTAGACGGGTAGAACAGCCTCCCATCAGAAGTGGTAGGTGTTAATCCAATAAGGGAATTTAAACATGCATGTGGCTCCTGAATCTAAGGCGAGAATGATGAATGAATAAGGTCTAAGTCTTTACAGCAGGAGAGACGGGACTAGATGGGGCCCAATGGTAACGCTTGATATGTACTGGTGAGCAACGTACAAATTATATTGTAGAAATTCAGTAATCTACATTGTGAAGGTCCAACCCCAGTGAGCTTCTGCTATAGGATGAGCGTGGCTGGCCCTGTATAACGTATAGTTTAATCCACTTGTATATAGTACAGGGGTAAGGCAACCCTTACAGTCTGAGAACTCTACCAGAGTTAGTAGAGCCATCACTCCCTATTGGGTAAATAAAATCTAAAGCCGAGGCTTGGTAAAGAGTCACGGCTACACGTTACCTAGGCTGTCATGTAAACCATTTTATCCAGGACGCATCTAATTTTTACATGTTGCTGACCACCACCTATAGTGCCATTCTCCTTTAATTTAATGTCGTAATGGATTTCCTTATGCAAGTTTATGCATCACACATACTACAGGGTAGCACTATAGAAACATGTAAAAATCACGTGTGTAATTAGGTAGTAATTGGCAGCTGTTAGACCTTGGAGTATCTTTGGCTCCAAGGGGGGAGAGGTAGGAGGGAAGGGGGCACTTGCCCTCCCTGGAAATTCAGAGGCCCACTGGATCAGGGGAGGCACACTAGGCTGTTTACAGTAAATTAACTAGATATAGAGGCAGAAAAAAACACCGGTAGTCGCCAAAAAAACTTTAGTTCTGTACACCCCTCTGCTTTCAGAGTGGTTTGGCCTGCTCACTTCATATTCCCCTCCAAGCTCCTCCCGTTCCCTTTGGTAGCTGCTTCTCAGAGTCCCCCGAGCAGAGGCACAGTGCGCAGGCTGCAGACAGAAGGTAGTTTTATTTCAAATGTGTATTGCATCTAGGCTTGGTTTACACCACATCTCCCATGACTCTCAGCCAGTCTAGTATGTTAAGCATCATGGGAATGCAGGTACAACCTGAGTGCCAAATGTTAGTTTTTATATTATGGATTGGTACTGCAGCTTTTGTGGAATGCACTTCTCATGATAGTTAGGGAATCTAGTTGGCTGAACATCATGACATATCTCATAAAACGAGAAAAAAAGAGAAAGTAAAATGTCCTGCTTTGGTTCCAAGCTTTTTTTTACTCCCCTCTATCTCCCGTCTTTTGGTGATGCTTCAGAATACTACACTACGCGATGCATGAACTATTCTTGACTGCAACTCTTATGCTAAGCAAGCAATAGGAATAGCTGGTGCCTATAGATTGGGGAGTGGGCAGGGGTGACTACAATAAGCCTACAGTCCAAACAATAACTTTTGACTTTACAATCGGCAACCATATTGCTGGCTGACCTTGATGGGCTGTAGCTAGTATCATTATGGTCATATAACTGTTCCTATTAATGGGTAGCCACCAGGAAACCCTGATCCAACAAAGGTAGGTAATGGGGAGGAGGTAACGAGGTATCGGGTGGGAGAGGGGAAAGGAGACACCCCAGGAAAAATCCTGTGGATGCCCATGGTAGCCATGCCTTGGCCGGTAATGGTAAATCTAGTGGCTTTGTCAACTCAAAATGGGTGAAAAAGATTTTCAGGGTTTGCCAGGTAGAGTGGATTATTGATCATGGGAGATGAATCTAATTACTCTTTCTTCTTATAGCCATGCATTTCTTGAAGACCTGCACCATGTATCTTCAATCCACCAACGGCCTTGGCGGTAAGTAGAGACGTTTCTGATGGAAAAGCTCTGAAACGCAAGTTACTTTGTTTTTGATGAATGCCAATTGTTCCCTCTGGCGTCTTCTTGACTAGCAGGTTCTGGATTATATTTATATCCCATTGTAGCTCCCAAAGATCTCTACGTTATAAAACAATCGGCCAGAATGGTTAGTATTACTAAATCTTCAGCTGCTGGGTGCCTCCATCCTCCAAAATAGGTTGTAACGGGGGTATAATAACTTAAGTATGGATAGGTCTACATAGGATCCTCCACCCTTTGGTTCCACTAATGCCGACGGAGCGCTTCAAGCCCTGAGTATATTTGTCTTCTCTCTACCCTTAGATCAAAGATCTAAGTTCTATCTCGGAATTAGTCTCTCTCGGCTTCTTTTTCCTTTGATTTGCTCCTTTAATTAACTTTCAGTCCTCGTTTGTTTCTCCCCAGGAAGAAATCAGATAAGGCTCTTTTCCCACTTCTATAGTTTTTTGTTTTTTTTTAAAAAGCACAACAGACGCATCATGTCTTATGCAGAAATGTAAAATGATCCGTTAAAGAAAAATTATCATCAGAATGAATTAGATCTTAATTAGCGCGTTTTCAGATACACCAAAAATAGCCTTATTTTTAGAACTTATAATCACAGTTTGATAGGAATATATAATTTTTTAGACTCTTTGTTACCCATTTGTTGTGTGACTTAGGGGAGGGTAATATTTGCAGGTTTGCACCCAAGAATAAGGAGCTCTCTGATAACATCTTCCACTTGTATTAAAAAGACCCACTACTCTCAGCCAGACTTTCTGCCAACAAAGCCCTTATCCCTGTCCCATAGTTCCACTGTATGCTCACATCCAGGCATACAAATGTGCAACATTTCCTGACTGCAGCTTGAGAGTATCTTGATACCCAAGTTAAACGTCTGATCATGTATGTCAGTAAAAAAAAAGCATAGCACCTACTTGATTCAATGGGGTCATTTTGGTGAAGCCCAACATCTGATCTGCACATTGAACTAGACAAGGATGATAGCTGGAACACCCCCCCCCTTTAGGCGTTCTATAAACATATACTTTTTAGAAGGGGGCATCTTTAGCTTCTCTTGCATCTTTAGCCTCTGTTTTTGAGACGGTCTGTTGAATGCCTTCTGCCATATGCAATGGTCTGTTCGAACAAGCGTTCTGCTTACTTGCAAGGCATGAACAAAATTCTGGTACAAGCAACTGGTAACCGAATAAACCCCGGGTTCCAAGGTGTCCAAATGGAAGGAAGGGGGAAAAGTGGCCACCAAAGGATCCATTCTGGATTTTTGGCAAAGAGTATCTGCATGAGTACCTGGTAGTATACACCCGCATACAGACCACTTTAATCTGTATGGTGGGTCGTTGATGACCCACACTTGCTGGGCTACATAGTCAGCATTTTTTATTACCAGCAGCTCTTGTTAAGGGGTGGACAATTGCCAAGGTTGCTGATATCATGCACTAACCACCTGAGGTCAAGGTTGGCCAGCCAGCTATTACTGTGCTATAGTACGATCATGTGCAGTCAACTCTTGGAAGAGAAAGCTAATCATTAGCTCGAGGGTTCGGTTTTATGCGGCCGTGCTGTGACATGGTGCTGTATCTTTATCTGATACGCTGCATACGTACGGATTGCGATCAAAAGTAAGCTTAGTGAGAAGACTTGCACCGCTCCCTGTACGACCGGCTGAAATGACTCAAAGGGCCATACTCTGTACAGTGACTTTATACACAGCCAGCCACGCTCGCACATTCAAACCACACGCACTCTGAGTGACATAGACTGATTAACACACTGCAGCTAGTTCAGACATTTTCCCAAGCTTCGAATCTTGAAATAAACCACAGCTCCTCAATCATTTATATACTCAAGGCTAAACTATTTTTTTTCTTTGAAGAACGCTGTCCCAGCTGCCCACGGAATACTTTAGGCACAGCGAGCCTTGGAGCTTACATTCAAATGTTTGGTTCCAGAGCCATAGTGTTTTCTTGGAAAATGCAAGCGGTAGGGAGATCTTTTGTAGCCTAAGTGTTCCAATGCTTATCTTCTGTTAAGGTTTAGGTCTTTGTGTTGGGGTCGGTCATTTTTTCTTGATTATCATTGTTCTTTTTTTTTTTTTTTTTAAAGGAAATTCTGATTATAGACACAATTGTGCAGCCAGATATGAATTCCCCACCAGCACCGTTTCTTTCTCTTCTATTTAAACTGTTTGAAGTCTTATCCAGTTAGTCCATTCTTTACTCATAGAGAGGTCTATCTTTCCCTCTACATTTGATCATTATTGTAAAAGATCACTAGAGTTCTCTGAGAAGGTCATTATGCAGTTGATGTCCAGACTTCATCTTACGTGGCTAATGCTCAGATACTATTTTTTCTCTTTTTAGGGACTATTGACATTTGACACCAAATTTGTTATATTCTGCCCCAGTTCCAGAGTCTACTGTAAAACAAATCTGGTGCCAGAAAGGAATGGGAAGGACAGAATTAAGTAGACTTGGGCACCAGGGGGCTCTTCGTGTTCGTCTTCATGCTCGTCTTCGGCAAAAAAAAACAACAACTTCGTATTCAGCCAATATTCACACGTTCCTGTCTTCTCTATGGGCGAATATTCGTGGACATTCTTCGTGTTCGTTTTTTCCGTTTTTTATAAGGGGTTAATACAGGGTTAACACGTACCGCAGCAGCTCTGGCGCCAGGAGTTTAAATGTCTGTATGAGCAACTCTATTGGTCGCCAGCGGGGGGCTCAACCATTGGTTGATGGCAGACGAGCCCCCTGCTGGCGACCAATAGAGTCGCTCGTACAGACTTTTAAACTCCTGGTGCTGTAAGTTGGCCCGGAAAGACTACTGGTCTCCCTGCTCTATCAGTTAAATGTCCGTACGAACGACCAATAGTCGCTTGTACGGACATTTAACTGATAGAACAGGGAGACCAGTAGGATCTGCCGGACAAGTTGCTGCATTAGGATTTTAAAAGTCTGTACAAGCGACTCTATTGGTCGCTCGTACAGACTTTTAAAATCCTGGTGCCGTAACTTGTTGCACCTTAAGGGGTTAAGAGGCCGTGCGAGTGAGCCTATTGGTCAATTGCACTGTCCTTTAACCTACAGATTTCAGCTCCCGTTATCTAACGCAGCATCGCAGGGGTTAACGGGAGCGGAAATCCGTAGGTTCGCTGTCAGGGGTTACAAAGGTCGTGCGAGTGAGCCTATTGGTCACCTGCAGGGTCTTGTCCCTGTAGGCGACCAATAGGCTCACTCGCACTGCCCTGTAACCCCTGACGGCGAACCTAGGGATTTCCGCTTCCGTCAACTCCTGTGATGCCGCTTAGATAAGGTAGGCTAGATGGGGAAGGGACCCGGGAGATTAGCAGACGAAGACAATCACGAAGATTCTTCGTGTCTTCGTTTTACCGCCGCTCTCTTCTGTTCATGTCTTCAGAAAGTAAACGCACTCTTCGTGTTCGTTTTCATGTTCGCCCGAAGACGAATGCACAAGTCTAGAATTAACTATGATTAGACATTTCAACCTCTGACCTAGATACTGATATTCCAGTCCCATTTGTGGTCTGGCTGAGGCTTATGGGAGTTGAAATTTGGAGCACCACAGTCTGAAATAACTGGGTAAATCCATTATTAGCTGATGTCAAATTCTGCAATTCTCATGGGTGTTGGATCATCTCTATCACCCTTTATTGACATCTAGATATTAAATGCTTCACTGCCCAAAAGAATAAGTTTCTGACACATTCCCCTATCCAGCTCATATGAAGAGATCTGCTGCTGCAGACGTGTTCTAATTCTGTATTAATGACTTGCTTTAATTAAAATCTCTGTAAATGGGAAATGTCAGCTGCACACGCCTGGGCCCAAAAGATTACGATGGATGGTTGGAGCACCGTCGAGACCTGTAATGAGGATGTGCAACAAGACAAAAAGTTATGTCGTACAGGATTCTTTGGGTGGGTTAAAAATGTCTACAGGGTAATTGCTGTTTATAGGAGCGTAATTAATTAATGATAGGGCATACCTGCTATTTTACAGATTCTAAACCAGTGTTCCAGACATCCTTCAAAATCACCAAATTGTCTGGTTTTTCCCATAGTGGGGCAAGGGCCTGTTTGCCCCCCCCCCCGTGCCTAAATGTAACCATCCTGGTTGAGGGTCGTAGGAAGTGCGTTCAACTAATTTGAAGATCAGTTGACCAGCCCTTGTTTGTCAAGTTCTAGATTGTACCCATTCTTGGTTTTCACATCAGCGTATTGAGGGGTTTTGTCACTCTAGTACTAATGTGAAAATCCCCCCTGCTTTTTATGCTGCGCTGAATGGGGGAGCTGCCATCTTGCTGCTATATCATCTTGTAAATTGCCGTCTAAGATAATTATGATAATAGCTTTACGGAGGAACTGAGCAGCTATAATCCATCTATACACTCTGCGAATCTACTAAAAGAATGCAGACGGAGTCCAGGAAGGGGTTTAGAACTTTCTTGTTGGACTGAGAATAGAATTCCGGTGCAGTATTCACTGAGGGATCATAGGGAAATATCTGAATAGCGTACACAGTGAAACATATAAATTACTGAATATGATGGCTCTATAAATCAAATTGGATTATGCTGATTCTTTGCTTTGTGTATAGGGTCACATGAAAGTTTAGTATTTCTCATAATGCTTTGAGGTTTCCAAGTGGGTACAAACCCAAGGGCTCGTAGTGCGGACACGTTAATCGTCATTATTCAGGCTTCTCTTCAGTGCGCAATTATTGCCACACCCTTGTTTTACCGCATTCCGTCACCTTGCAGGACATTAAACTTCAGGGTTCCAAAAAACCTCTGTCTGCTCGTTTAGCTAAGTGGCTTTCTGGATTTCTCCCAAATGAGTCAGCCTTCTTTATTCTCATCAAAACAGTATATCTACCCAGCATCTCCTGACATTGGTGGACCATATATCATTCCGCCAGCATAATAAAAGCTACTGTGGCTTTATCGATCCATTTCTTTTATTATATTAACTGCATCAATATCTAACTGGTATTTTTTTTTTTCAAAAACCCCTTTACTATTGGGTTGAACAACGTTATCTTATGTCAATTCAAAGGTTAAAAGATTGATTTCTGCTGAAATGCTTTTTTTGATCAGTCTAATGATGTTTGACAGCTGACTCCGAATAGGTTACTTTATTTCAATAGTGAAAAATGGCTTGACGTCACTGTAGCAAGCAGAAGGTTCTGGGATAATGGGCAAATACAGAACTGCATAATCTCTAAAGAATCCTTGTAATGTTGAAGCTATTACTGAATCTGTATCATTAGTGTGGCTTCATATTGAGCATTCTTGGAACCTATGGAAAACTGATATTTGGGTATACCACACCATTTGGTTTCCATATGTTGTCTGTTTGGTCTTTGCTTTAACTTCTTAATGACCAGTGACGTGCCAGGCACGTCACACAAAAACAGTTAAGCTTAAAGGGTGTTGCTAAAATGTCTCTAGCGATACCAAGGGCTGTAAATTCATACGTAAAATAAGTGTGCGGAAAATGCAAAAAATTACTACCACAAACTTTGACAAAGGCTGGTGATAGAATAAGTCCATGTTAAGATACCATCATTTTAAATACCCCAGAGTTTCTAGTTTTCAAAAATATGATTTGATGGGGTAAATTGAATTAGCCAGCTTCAAAGATGTCCCAAATAAGACATGGCGGCAGAAGGACCAGATGTCTGTTCCAAGTAAAAAAAAAATAAATAAATAAAAAAAAATTAAAAAAAATGCGCACTTCCCAAATGTGGGGTTTTACCTCCCAAACAACCTGACAAACCCATGCATGGGGGTATCGCTGTATTGGGGAGATTTTGCTGAAACATATTGTGGTGTTTGATAGTGACGTGTACCAGGAGCTATAAATTCATTCCTGAAGTACAATTTGTGTGAAAAACCAGATACTACCACAAACTTTGGCAAAGGCTACTGGTAGAATTCATGAAAGGAAATGGTTAAAATACCAGCATTTGAGTTACCATGGGGGGTGTCTAAATTTCAAAAATATATGGTTTGATGGGGGAAATTGAATTGATCAGCTTCAAAGATGTCCTAATTAGGACATGGTGGCAGAATGACCAGATGTCAAAATGACAATTTGAAAAGCTGAATTGCGCTTGTCCCAAATGTGTCATTTTAGCCCCCAAATAACATATACGTTGCTAAAAACATATTGGGGTGTTTGGCAGTGACACATACCAGGAGCTGTACATTTATACCTGGATTACAATTTGATAAAAAACACAACTACTACCACAAAATTTGACAAAGGGCGGTAGAATTAGTGCATGGAATGAGTTAAAATACTAGCATTTAAAAATACCTTGCGTAGTCTAGTTTTCAAGCATAAGGTTTGATGGGGTAAATTGCATTGGCCGGCTTCAAAGATGTCCCAAATCGCACATGAGGCAGAATGACCAGATTTGGAAAAAAAAATGCTTTGAAATAGCAAAAAGCTACTTGTACTTAAAGCCCAATAACTTGCAAATAAAAGGGAGTGCTTTTTTCAATGTTCATATTTTTTTATAGGTAAAGAGCACCGTAAAAGTGTTAGAAAAGCCTTGGTCAACAAGGGTACAAAAATAGGGGTTAAAACCATACTCTTTGTAATAGTCCATGAGACAAACCTAAAACTGTATGCGGGACACAATTAGTTAAGTTATAGGTAGGAGCTAGTAATGGGTAATGGTGTGACGAGGCTGGACCTTTTGCTGAACTCCGTTTTTATAAAGTTGATTGGGCCAACAGGGAAAAAAAATGAAAACTCTATTCTTTCCCAAAGTAATGCAAAGAGACCTGGATCGCAAAAGGAGGGTTTTTGATATTCCGCCAAATTGTTTGTGTAATTTGCAAATGCAGAGTCAGCGAAGAGGTTTAATCGGCTTAAAATTCACAGTCCAGACTGTTCAAAATGAAATGGGGGCGGGGGTGGTGGATATGCCTTGTGCTGTTAGGAACGTGTTGTGTTCAGTAACACACATCGACGTAAATTTAACATTATTAAGCTTACTGCTATGGCTTCCAACCAAAACACACAGCAACCTCAATACACAGAGGCCAAGAAGGTGGACATGTGACTGCTAATGTTGTCGGGGGTTGTTGTAACCTCATCACCTATTGATCACATATTTCTACCCTGTATGACTTCATGTCCGGGAAACACCTATATTCCTGTTTAACCGTGTGTTCTGACTTGGGCAAGTCAGGGAGAGCCACTCTGAAAGACTTTGCGTTGTTTCTTGTTGGTGCGTGAAAGTGAAGCAACTCTTTATTTTTGTTGAGGACACCGAGAGAGTACCTTGGGGAAGAATTATTTTTGTCCCTATCTAATTTTGTTCCAATAAACTTCCTTTATCTGGCGGCCGCCATTGTTGGTGATAGGGTGACTTTCCCTACTCATACACCACACTGAGCTAATGCTTGTTGGCAATGCTAATGAAGTCCGTTCCTCCATAGACTTTCATTCACTGTTTTTGTTTAAAAAAAAAAGTTCCCTTTTCAGAGCAGCGCTCTGTCCCTTCATCATTGGGCTTGACTCTTTTACTTTGTGGCTTATCCACACCTGCTTAGCGGGGGTAAGAAGTCCTGGCTTCTAAGCACTGATACAGAAATTTTGTGTTGGCAGACTGTGTCTGGGTTTAGTTTTCAATACCTGGCAAAGACCAGCTTCACTAATGATCTGCTAATAAAGCAGAAAGGAGTTACTATAGCTGCGTGTTGACAACAAAATATATGATAAATGTATTTTATTTTGTATACTTGGGGATTAAAATATCCCACTGGTTTGAATAAGCTCTTAGATGATGCTCTGAATAGAAAGATTATCAGGGAGCAAACAAGTCAGGCTGTGAAGATCACTAATCTGTGTAATATTAGTGCAGGATAATGACAGACTTGATCTCAAAGACGCTACCTAGCAGGATTTGAATTGGCAGCCTGCCGGGAGCACACACTCAGCCTGGCACTGCCGGCAAAGCAGGGCCAAGAGGCAGTGAGTGAGACTGGGGGATGGAGATAATTGGAGAGGGCAGAGGTTGACGGAATGAATCGGTGAGTGACAGAGTATGCTTGTTTATAGCCCAAACAATGCAGTTTAAGGGAAAGTTTATGCGCGAGTATGAGAATGTAGGTAAACACAGGACTGTCTTTACATCTAATGGACATGGGGCAAACCTCTTCTCGTTCCTCCTTTATGGTTTGCTTGTCACCTGCTGCAAAGTGTATATTGTATATTTACAGGTCTGTGCTGGCAGTTGTCCTACAGACAGAGTTAAAAGAAGTGAGGGGCTGTGAATGAGTGAGAGAAGGGAGGGAGATACAGCGAAGGAATGGGGAGAGGGAGGGGAAAGGGTGGAAAGAACGGAGGGAAAGATGGATTAAGTGGAAGAATGAATTGGCAATGGAGTGGTGGAATTACATTAAGGGAAAAAATGCAACAATGAATAAATGAAAGACGGACAGTGGAATGGTTGAGGAACAAATGGTTTGTAGGACTGTGGGGGAGCAGGGAATGATCCAGCAATAAAAGGAGTGGTAGCTGGTGACACGAGTGAGATAAAGGGGATATGTTGGACGATCAAAGAGAATGTCTGTGGCTTTAAGAATAGAAGCTGGAAATGAGGGGAACGTGCGGGATGATCACTGATCAGGAACATATGGAGTACCCTCACCACCAGCCTTTTAGCGTCATCTGACTAAGCCAAATGTAAATATCACAAAACAGACGTTAATAAATTAGCCCATTGATTTCCAGAAGGGCCAGTGACTCATTGGTACAGTGTATTCACACCTTTTGACTTTCTAATAGTTAGAATGATGACGCTGCAGTAATAGAATTTTTTTTTATGTATGTACAGTACATCAATATAAAAACTCAATGGGAACTGAATCTCTGCTACCAATTTTAAATCTAATAAAGTAAAAATGTCATTGCCCCAACAACATTTAGCATGTTTTGAGATGGGGGTAAAGGACGTTACTAATTATGAGACAAGATAATGGTACGTTTTGGAACTTAAAGGATGCTGAGTAGCACAACCTTGCCATCTAGTGGCATATTCAACGCTGATCTCTCACCAAACCTGCTAACAGGTCAGATTTAACTACGATTGTGCTGGAGCACAGGTGAGCTTACCCGTCTTGTTTGCACCACCTGTACTGTCAGGGAAGGAATCTGAAAATATATGCTTTTTTAAAATACCATATTCGTATAAGGTTGCCTGTGATGGAATGGGTGGGATGCTTCATGTCTTGACATGTGATTCAGAAACCAGAGCACTTGTATGAGTTGCTGAGTGATAAAGTAGCCCCTAAAAAGATTGCTGCTTGAATTACCACTAATTACTAGTCCTTGGTGGCTTGCTTTTTTTTGGGGGGGGGGTAACTGAGGACTGCCTAAATAATACCATGATGGTAATTTGAACAGCTATTTAAGGGATAACAATCTTAATGCATTTCCAGAGAACTTGGCTAAGGTGGGTGACCATGTATCTAGTCGCATCCTCTTCTGGCACTGGACCAATCTCTTTCGACACGACCCAACACGCGTGTCGCAATTTTTTTTTTTTTATGGCCTAGCCCCATAGAGCCTAAGCTGGCCCACCGAGAGGAATGCATACAATCATGGTGCCGCCCATGAGGAACGAATTATCTGTTTTTGTCTAGATCTGTTCCTCTGTTCTGCTCATTAGTGAAGGACGAAGCTGGATTGACAAATTTAGCAATCCAACTTAATGAGACCTGGCAAGGGAGGGGGGCATAGAGTTTCATTTAGTTGGCAAGGCTGGTGCATATTACAAGATGGGGAGGGTTGACAGACAAATGCCAAATACCCCCACCCAGATCAGCCTGGAGCCCTGGTAATCAGCTGTGATGCCTGCAGCCCCAGAAAACTTCAAGTACATTAATCCAGATACTCTTGCTATCTCTCCAAAGACCCCTAGAATCGGACAATAGATGCCCAAGCACCAACGTATTTGTAATTTTTCGATCTGGTTTTAAGTGTGCATGTAAATAGTTATTTGGGCTTACTAGAAACATATTTATGAAATAAGCTGTCCATGCGTGCACAGGTGAAAGCCTTTGTTCTTGCACAATGAGGAAGGTGACAGACGCCTGATAGAAGCAGCCTTGTGAATTTGATTAATACACATAATAAGACTGTCATGGGATTGTATACATACAGCACGCGTGTCATCAATCTCCCCCCTGTAATAAATTCATTGCGTCTACAGCACATTTCAGCCATACACAAAAACAGCTGTATAAAGGGGAATAAACATGGCCTGAAAACCCCCATTCTTCCTCCTTGGACATGACTGCCCATGGTTAACGTATAGAAAGACCAAAAAGTGTTATCTGTAGCTCCAGAACTGACGTGCCTTGCTCAGCATTTGGCAGAATGTTCATATGTCTCTACTATATCCGAAATAAGAAGGGTGCTTGTATATAACCGCAGATGCCTTCTTTTCAGTCAGCTACTTGAGAGAGTAAAGTATACAGTTCCTGGTTATATAGTGAGGGGTGATTTAATTTTGTATAAACCTTAGTGGTTAGGCTGTTGGCCTACGACTTGTTACCAGATTGGCCAAGCGTGGCAATTGATACATGCGATATTAACAGTGACAAAATTTCAGGACAAATCTGTTACCCTCCCACATTTGTAGACTCTGAACCTCCGCTTAATACATTGTGGCCAAGTGCCACCTCTTATCATACACTAACTTACACACATTGATTTAATACATACAAGGATGAAAGAGAATTACAATTTTTCAAAAATGTTTCGAATTAATGTCGATTAAATATAGATATATATTTCTAATTGCAAACTCGTTGAAAAAGACACGGCGTTCTGTAGAATGTTCTTTGTGTTCTGGCTCTGTATGGAGGGGAAGCAGATATCGGCTGTTCAAGCTGGGAAATGAGAGGTTGGAATTGTGCGACTCACACTGACAGCGTGCTGTTTGATGAAGGCTCTGAGAAGCTTAGTACAAGCTAGAAATTTTCTCTCCAGAAGCAGCGTTTCATTAATTCTTCAAAAAAAAAAGCTTCTCAATGCCTTTCAATCCAGGGAGAGCATGGGTTTACTTGCGCTAGGCTTCCAAAATGTAAGTCTTTTTAGGCTTGCAATCTGAAATCTTTTTAGGGGATCTTGATGTATATACAGTATAATGATGTGGTCAAATTTGACCTTTGACCCCTGCTTCTGGAGAGAAGCAATATTGGTGTATGAGCAGCAAAGCTATTATGATTCCATGCTCATGCAGAAATACAAGGTTTAAAGACCTCTTCAGCAGGCATGACTTTCTGATTCGGTATGATGGTGCTACATAAACCAATAAATGGGAATAATACGCAGTTTTAAGCACAGAGGTATAGGCAAGAATTTTAGGAATGGGGCAATAGGCACAGGAGGGGAAAACCACCAACCAATTATGATTTAAGTGTAGAGTGTAGATCAGCAAAGGTATCCGGTGGGCAAGACTTTATACTCGCTTAATAGGACTATTCTGTAAGCAGAGGGATAGGGAAATTTGTGAAATGTAACTAATACCCAAGTATGATAGACTGGACTGTGATAGGGATTTTCTTATCAATTATCACATTGTTTACCCACTAGAAGTGTGAACACCTTCTGACACCTCCAGGGGCTGATTGCGACCTACACCTCGTTATACTACCACTGACTGATCCAAGAACTTAGCCCTGAACTGACCTAAACTGTTTTCCCATGTGATGCCTTTTACATTTATTTTGTATAATATGCTGTAGGAAGGGACCTGAGAGGTCTCTAAAGCTTGCATTATAAATCTGTCAACTTGATACCTTTTTAATGGCTAACAACTTGTACGTTTAACAGCATCCACCGCTAACATGATACCAACTCTACTTTTATCAATATGGAAGATACCCCAATGTACTGCACAAAAATGATTGTGGAAGACCTCCAGCAAAAAACTGGACATCTGGACAGCAACATCTTCTGTCTGACCACCAGAAAAAAAAAGTTCACCCTAATCCCTAAAAGCTTGTGCTAAAGAACCTCACCTTGGACACACCACAGCATTTATGCACCAGGACATAACAGGAGCTACACAACAACCCCAATGGGGATATATTACAAGCAGACTTATGAGCCCTCAATGTACGGATTCGACCAAACACTGCCCTTCAGCAGTAAAACTGGACGCTACAAACATTCTACATAAACACTAAGGAACAAACACAGAGATTGAGACACAAGGCAGGTTTCAAAGCAGAATCTGCCAACCAATCGGAGCAGAACTGTTGTGATCCTCTCGACACAGACCAAAAAGAGGAGCTTTACTTTCCAAAGGCTTATTCTGTCTCGCTAAACATCGACAAGGCAACACTCTGCAGAGACTATAAAAAACAAAACAAACCTCTCCTGGAATTCTTACATGACCGAGCGGGCGGTAAGGGTAACATCACAATATACCCTCAAATATACACCATAAATAAAAAATCTACCCGGTCTACTAAACCAGCAATAAACCCTACACTGGAAAGATATATATTTTAAAAAAAATTACAGAAATACTGGAGAAACATGATGTATCAACATCCAATCTCACCTACAAGGAACGGAAAGCCATACAATCACTATTATGCCATGGGCCCTGTGGACACCACATACTATGTACAAGAGGCAAACAGGCAACTGTCTCACAAAAGGCACCATCCCACAAACTATCTCAAGCTCTAAAACGAAACAAATCTAAAACTCAAACATAACACTGGAAATTTTGGCTGCTACATGCTACCAAAAATAAACAAAGGAAAGCCAAGGAGATGCATCATTTCATAAGAGGTACTGATAATCTGTCTGGATAGAAAATACATTGAAACCGCTAAACAAAAACCCAGCTTTCTTCAAGACACCACAGACCTCTTAAACTAGTGGACGTGGGCCCATGTCTAGAAGACCTCCTTTCCTGGCCAGGAATACCCAAAACAAAACATGGACACAGAACCAGTAACACAGCTCATACAATTTATACTGAACCATAACTGTTTCAATGCGGACAGCAATGGCCATACAAATGGCGCCACAATAGGCAAACATTTACATCCTTGCTCTACCGTCACTACAAAGATATTCTACTCATCTGGAATTTCTCTCTCCATGACAAGTATATACCCAATCCCACCATCAACCTCAAATTAGCTATTCAACCACAGAAATCAACGTCTTGGACACCACTATCGGCATTAAGAACAATTCCATCGACACATCCCTGTACCGTAAACTTTCAGACAGACCAACCCGAATGAAAAATGGCAGGTTCCACCCTAAACGTACAAGAAACTCCAGCATATACTGCCAGGCTATAAGATACAACCAAATCTGTTTTGATAAGTCAGACCGAGGCAAAAGACTACGAAAACTTAAGAGACCTTGTAAAACAGGGCTACAGCTCCAGGATTGACAACCAAACACAGAAAGCCACCAACATTACCAGAAAAAAAACTGCTTAGGTATAAACATATGGGAGGCCACGTGGCACTGATTGTCACCTACCACCCTCAAGCTCAAGTTATACACCAAATATCAAAAGAACTTCACACTACATACCAATGGCAGACCTGGGAAAACATATTCCCATAGCCCCCTTACGGTTTTGGACAACCATCAATCTAAAACAACTGATGGTAAGAAGTACCATGAACAAAACGCCAAAAAATGGCACCTCTTCATGCTTACAAAGATGTAAAACGTTTACAAAATGGCCAAGGTCTCTATACTGAGTTCACATTGATGCCATAAGATAAATGGTTCCTTAATCTACACGTCATCCATGTTACATCTTGTGTCCAAAATGTCCAACAGCCCTGTGTGAAACGGGCCAACCATTACATAAGATCGAATTCACACAGATCCAATGCCAAGAACAAGAAGCTACATACACCAAAATGGATACCGCATCAGAGACATCACTCGCTATCTTAACTGGACTTTCCTATACCCAGAGGGAGGGAAAAATATGGGAAAAGTAAACTAATGCTTGAATTTAATAGTCTAAATGATGACCTTGACTGTGATAGGGAATTTTCCATTTATTGCTTTGACCAGCCTGCTAATCAGAAATCCCAACAACCTGTCCCCACTAGAGCACCTGGACGATTGTGAGCTAGACCTTATTATACCGTTATTCATTGATCACAGAACTTGGCTATGGACTGAACTGACCTGCTTTGCCATGTGATGCCTTTCACATTTATTTTGTATAATATGCTGTAGGAAGATGCCTTAGAGGTCTTGAAAGCTTGCGTTCTAGATCTATTCAATGAGCCAATAAAGGTATCTACTTGACTCTACCTGTCTTCAGGGAGCACCAAGGATCATTCATTTTGGTCCTAGGAATGGTACTAAAATTGATGAGGGTATTAAAGGGAACATGTATGTGCATGAAAGAAACTGGGCCAGGACAAAAATAAGTGGTCTTTCAGGTCCCACACTGTTTAAAAGATGACCCCCCCCCACCAACTCAATTTTAAACCCACTAATCTAGACTGCCTACTTTGGATAAGTCTTAAGGACAGAAGTAATCACTGCAGGGACTACAGTTAATCTATCTCTTAACCTCTTATTTATCCAATGGTGGGAGTTTCAGCTCTTTAGCAAAAGATGTAGTGTGATGGTTCTACTTAGAACCCATTAAAAAATATATCATGATGTATAGTTTGTTTTTTTATAAAATTGGAAAGGTTCTACAGCAAATGTATTTGTGCATCCAGGCAACAATGTTTTTGTAAATGGCGATCATAGGTCATATTTGTAAAATTGGTGGTTTGGATATTTCTAGAAACCTTTATTGGTGAATCATCCCTTTTTTATATATATATATTAGAAAATAGTGTCCATCCAGAAGCTGCCTGATGCTTTTGGTTGGGGTTTACATAGAAGTTAAGCCTGACTCCGACTGTAGAAATGTAAAGTGCTTTGGTTTTAAAGGCCCTTCACAAATTTGATCTATTATTAATAATCACATTTCTGCAGCTCCAGTTTTCTTTCTGTCCTTAGTTTCCCTTCTGGTAAAATCACTTAGATTCATTTGTGGCAATCGATAACAAGGATCAATGGCTGTGAGGGAAAAATGCGATGGGGAGGAAAGGAAACCACAGAGAGGAGAGACAGCAGGAGAAAATGAGGGAATAAAAAACAGAAGTATGTTGACCCTTAGAAACAAGGACTGTCCAACTTTTAAACACCTAAGGCCCCCTAACTTTTGGAATATTTCTGGATTAAGTAATGTAGGTAGTACAAAAAGAACATGTGGTCTTCAGACTCAAGGTGGTCCCTGAAGGCCACATTGGTGGGTTTCAGCTGGAAGGCAATGCTGTAGTGGGGAAGAAGGGCAGAATATTTTTGTCTTTGTAGGAGATGAGGCCATGAATTGGACCACTAAAAGCTTCCTTGTAATACCTGTGGTATGCAGGCCTTCCAAAAAGACCAATTCTGTTTAATGTCCTTTTGACTTCTACTTTTTGTCAAACTTTACCACTCTCTAGAGGAGCCTACTGAGAAACTTTTCACGGAGGGAACACACAAGTGATAACCAGATGTGACCACTTGTGATATGGCAGGATGAGGTTTTTTTCTTCGAATTCTTGAAAATCAAAACCTATTGTCCTTCAATTACCTGCCTTCCTTGAGCACCAGTTTCTGACCAGAACATAGATGTCTGGACTGCCAAATAACGCGGAACTAATTAGAGAGGCATATGGAGAAATGTATTTAAAAGAGCAGAAACACAGTGCAAGAGGGCCAACAAAGAGTGTGATGTTAAATTGTGTTGACTAGGGGGAGCGTTATAGAAGAAGCTGTTTGGTAAAACTGTTTCATATTCTCGATTTCTTTGGATAGTCTAAATGAATTGTGCATTCTGTATAAAGCTCAGAGCTTATAGGCAAGTGAAGTAATACTGGTACCTATTACAGAGCATCCACTGCAGTTTTAGCTGTTGTGTAATTGTAGATGCCAGATGCTAAATTGGGGCATTTCCATGCAACACCGAACAATGGGATATTTTAGCATCTGTCCAACAGACAAAGGGTGCTGCTGATGTGACTGTCCTGATTAAAACAGGACACTTGGCTCCTATGGAGCTGTATCCTGCAGCAGCTTTGGGCTGGAAAGTTAATAGAATGGCCATGTAATGGGAATTTAGAAAGCAAGAGAGGAAAAAAGACAGATCGTAATAGGAATGGTTTAGAGAGATAATTGAAAGATATGGTGTTTGACAGGACATGGTGAAGCTGTAAGACAATCGGAGCGAGTAAGAGGGCAGACGGAAAGCTGGTGAGGTTGATCATCGGACATTTAACATGATGAGGAAATGCTGTGTATTGTACGATGGATGGGGCTGGTTTGGTGCCAGGTTCTCTGGTTAGATGAAATTATAGTTAAAACGGTCTGCTATATCGGCAGGGATTGTGCCTTAATCCAGCATAGTGTGTGAATTTTCCTTTGCTGTGGCGTCTTCGACCCTTATTCCCCCCCCTTCCATAAAATTTCCTCAGTCATTGGCCTGTTTGTAACCCCCTATGCACACGCACCTTCCTTGTGACATACCCCCCTAATTGATTTTGCCCCTCTCAGGGTGCTTTTGGGTAAGCTAGGTGTATATGATGCCTTGGCAGGAGAGGGCTGGCAATCATCAGTCTGGGTATCGATCTTTGACAAATCCAAAAGCGCATTAAAGAGATAAAACTATAGAGCGGCACATAACGGAACCAGTCAGGGTATAAACAATGCCTATATGATTGTAGGGAAAAGCTGCACAAAATCTTCAAATCGGAGGACCCTAGGGGCAAGTTACACCCCCCCCTTCTATATAGCAAAACCTCCCTTTGGGAAACTAAGGCAGGCACCTAAAATATGAGCTAAAAGCGCAAAGGCAAAGTACCTTTGTTCTGAATTGAATATATCTTACTATATATAGGAAGAAATTCTAACTTAGAACATTAGAACTGGAGGACAATTATGTCGATAGATGAAATATCTCGTAATGTGTGTGCATCAAAGATGTTTACTCGGTGATCAACACTGCTTAGATCAGAAGCGAGTGTACGCGAGGACACTAGATCACACAATCCTGCCACAAACTCGTTTTACTGGATAAAAGTGTTAATCCATCACTGAGCCATCCTTCGGGCTTCATGTGGCAGACTCGGGCCCATCTGATAATCCTTCAGATGAATGATTGGCTTCTGTCAAAGTCCATATCTATCCTGCTGCTATCAGCACTCCTCATCTTAAAGCCCAAAAAGGCTCTTCTGGGACACATTCTACTTAAACCGTATTTCTTCGTTTTAGCAAAAAAGGATTTGTAATACCTGCTGGCGCTTCATAGAGGGCTGAAATAAATATGAATCTCATCTCCAAAATGAAAACGTACGTTTATATTTTGGGGTGGGGAGATATTCCGATATCTTAACTTTGTATAAGATTTAAATTAAGCTGAAAAGTAGCTTTCAAATATTACGTTAAAAAAAATATATTTTTCTTATCCTCCACTGGTGTCATGCATTGTACATGTGTGTATAAGATACCGAGATGGGAGAAAATATGGTCACATTACAAAATCGTGATAGGAGTGGAATTGGTAATACAGGAACGTGTTCTCTGAAGTATAATGTGGATGAGGGTGATCGCAGTCTGTGCCTTTGGTGGCAGACTGGTCCCATTTACTGCCTGGGCTGAGGGTTTTCACGGACGAACGTGCTGCCACCTAGTGCTAAAAGGGAGCTTCCCGCAGATATGCCTAACCTCTTTAATATATATTTAGATTATGTATTTATATTAACACTTCAATGAATTATTCCGTACTTTTGCCACTTACCGTACCCCAGTAAATATGGGGGTCACTTTCTCCTGTTTTTGTCATGGACCTGAAAGCACCACCTACCCTTCTAAATATACAGCCCAAATGCATCAAAAACTGGGATGTGAGCAGCTATGCAGCAGATAACCCCTACATAGTCTATTTACGCCCCCTCCCCAACCACGTCTTCGAATATCTTAGAAAATAAGAATTGACAAGTCAGTTACAGAAGGTGAGAGTATACATGCGTATATGTAACTGCAAATGTGCGTGTGTTGGTGGGAATATGTGTTGGCATGGCATGTGTTAGCATAAATATGTGGTTACCCATGTTTGTAGCATGAGTATGTATATGTAAAAAAGTGTTAAGGGGGCTGCAAGGGTCAAAAAGTGCTAACGCTGCCCACGCTCTCCGCATACAGTACGCAGGAAGAGGAACACCACTTCTGCGGGTACGTGGTGTGGGCAGGGGCAAAGGCAGAGTTTTTGGGGTAAAGAAGACAGAGCTGTTTGGGAGCAAAGCTGGCAAAGTAAAGTGGGGGTGGTTAGAGCAAGTTTTGCCCCAGGGCCCTGAGGTTTCTAGCTGTGCAGTTGAGCTCCAGCCTTGAGGGATGACCTCCTGCCCTGCTCCACAGACTTGAAGCCATTGTCATTGTGTGTTGTCTCGTGAAAACACCCCACCAGATCACCTGGGAACAGTAAGCAAGTCCTGGGTGTACATAAAGTAGAAAACCTGGGATAAAACGAGGAAATCTATTATTGCAGACATCTTTTGTGGGGGTTTTTTTTTTTTACTAGCTGGGGAGGGGTGCCAAATACTTTTGCCCCGCTTCATATTCTCTGCCGCCCAATAAGTCTTTTCTCCTTCTCCAGACATAGAAACATTGATTTAGAAGCCGTTGGGGGTGTTCAGACTGCTCAAATTTTCGGCATTCTGCTTGATATTCCAATGAGCTGGCATCAGTAGTTAAATCTAAGCAGGACTGACAAGCCTCGGCTCATCTCCCTCACTCTTTCCCATATGTCTCCAGGCTACATCACCAATTGATATTCATCACAGTGAGTCACAGTGTTTAGCTAAGGAATATTATGTGTGAGATGAAAGGTGCTATGGTCACAATGCTTCTTACAAGAGCTCCTAATTACATCTATCAATTCTCTGTAAATGAAAGGAGTGAGATGCCTTTCGGTTTTCTATCACATTTTTCTTATCCCTTGAACTGGCGTGGGGTGGGGGGGGCATCAAATGCATTGTGGAAGAAATGCCAGTCAAGGGATCTGCTGTCTACAGAAGGGTTAACACATCCCAGAATGTGACTGGTGAAATTTATTCTATATTGCCATAATTAGAATGATATTCACAGCATGAGCATTAAGGGTAAAGGGCGCAACCTAACCTGAAACATTTTAACAAAATGAACAATGTTACAATTGTAGAAGAAAAAGAATTGAGGCGCATTCAGATACAATGTCGCTGATACAATATACACATTCTAAATATTAGGATAATAAATCCTCATCAAGACACGCAAAACTTGGCAAAAAAGTGTTTTTCCCCACCATTAATTTCATGGGCATATTTCGATCCATAGCCCCATTTGCAGACATACCTGGATACGAATCCCACCACGTTGACATTATCATGGAACATCCACTCTAAGTATTCAAGGTCCTACATTCGTAGATGTGATGAAGTAAACATGGGCTTTAGGCCGCTGCTCTTGGATCTTTAGCCCACTTCCCATGAATACTTGGGTTCTTGGGTTTGAAAATAAGAATCATACTTGCACCGTCCCACTTAGAGCACCGCTTGGACCATCCATCTTTGCATTCCTAGATATGATTATATTGGCTCACGACATGTGTTCTTCATATCACAATATAGTACTTAATGAGGGGCAATGTTATATTTATTTTGACAGTTTTATAATGCCAAAAAAGCCACCGGCAGCTGGCTATATATATTTTATTAAATGTGGCCAGAGCGTCTCATTAGAAGAAAACCATTATTTCTTCCAGTGGAGCTGAAAATAGTTTACCGCCACAAAACAGAGCGAAAAGTAATTGGGATTGTTCAATTCACGGACTAAGGAGCCCTAAGAGAGGGTAAAGTTTTTAGAAGGAAACAATTTGTTACATCAGGATGGTCCATCTGTGTCCTTGAGGGCCGTTCTTCTGCCAAGGTTTAAGAATTTCTCTAACATATAATTAGCTAATTAACTCTGCGACATATACCGCTAAGCAATGTATTTAATAATGGGTAATGGTGACGGCGGTTTTTCACTTGTCCACTTTTCTGCGCCAAGTAACGATTTCGGCAAACAAGTTGTGTTTTTCTGGTACTTCTGCAACTTAAGTAAAGCTTTCTAACTTGCAAAATAGCCTAGCAATAGATTTCCATCCTATAATAGAAACTGGGAAACCTACGATCTGATGGCAGATCAGACCCGTTTGGCCCATCTAGTCTGCCCATTGAGCTGTAGTTTATTGAAATAAACTTCCCTCCCGTACTTTGTTAAAAGGGTTAATAGCTAACTCCTTACTAGTAGTCCTCAATGTGTCGTGTTAATACTGGAGTGAGTACTGTGAAGATGCTCGACCTAAAGACACATGTGACCTCCAGGAACCTCCTAGATAGGTTCAAGTACCCAAATAACTGGAAATATAAGAAGCATTTCAGGTCAGGCTTGATTTTCTCACCTACCGATGAGCCAGACAGGGCAAGGCATTGGGTTCGAGCCCCCACTGGTTTACCCAGCGCAACCGGAAATTGTGTTCGATTTCCCATAATCGCTCTTTAAACTGTAGGCTAGTTTTATGTATGGCTTTCAACCTGCATTCAACTTCCAAAGGGCAATTTCTGCAATTATAAGCCCTGAGTCAGAGTATAAATGACTCTAAAGGCTTTAAGAAATGATGCATTAAACAACTTTAAAAGCCTCCAGATTGGAGTGTAATTAGGGGAAAATTGAAGAATTTTGCGGTGATTATGAAATATATTTAGGAAGCTACAACAGCGTGGTGCTACAGAAGTATTTGTCCCATGTTTTTTGTCCATTACTGTACTTTTAATATGCGAGTGCTCAGGACATTTATTTTATGTAATTATAGGCCTACTCAGTATCTACCAAGTGTACTTAGAATGAGATCACATCAGCCATAGACACCCATTGAGTTCTGTCCAGGAAGGAACGGCTGTAGATCCACAAACTATATGGGTGCACCAGGCTGGTAGGGATACCACCTTTGGGTTCTCCATTGTTATTGAGGAAATTCATGCGGTGGGGCCCATCACATTTTATAAAACCTATGGCTGGAAACCCAAGGACTTTTTTTTTTTTTTGGTTTAAACACCGGAAAAGGCTCTAAACAGTGTTTCATTTCATGTAACGATCACAAGCAAGGACTTTGCAAGTAACCTAAAACTGCAACGTTTCTAAAATAGTAACCTTGCTAGAGCCTATCCTGCTCAGCTGCCACCAAAGGTGACGTCTAATGGGGGATGAGTAACCGCGCAGATCTAGAGGAAAGACAGTTAGTATGGGTGCTCCCGTGGTCGCCACGTAAGGGGGGCTTCTAATAATGCTTGTGTTGTCTAAACAGTGTGCCGCTGTACTGATCCTGAAATGTGATCTCATGCAAGGAGAATGAAGCCACGTGTATATTTAACTGGTAAAAAAAAAAAAAAAAAAAAAATGGCCACTGGAGATTAAAACCATTAATTTAATGATTAAACACAATTTTTCAGCTGCTCAAAGTATTCACCGTGCCAGTGCAATTGAAACTGCTGAGTAAATGGAAACAGGGCTTTTTAATTCACAAACAGCCTGACACGCAGGGCCGTCTGAATTTAATTTAGCAGTTGGTCCAGACTCTTGTCCCCGATTTCCATCATCTCACTGTGAAAAGACATAAAACTTCATCATCTCTCTGGCGTGGGAACAGAAGGTGGACGGACACAGCTCTGAAGTGCTCATTTAAAACCCTAATGGGCAGGCTTGAAGTATTAGTCCCATAGCTTAGGGTTTTCAAAGCATAATTGAGTTAAACAGACTTATTATTTGGAGTCTGGGATTTAAATGGTTCATTCTCTGAAGCCCTTCTGTACCATTAGTAACATGAATTATATACAACGCTCAATTACAAACTGCAGACGTAGCGAGGCTTTCCTTGCCGGGCAAAACGGGGGCTTAGCAATGGAAATGATACTTGTGGTTTGTTGGCAATCATGCCTTAAAAGAGAAGCGAATGCCGGCATACTTCACTTAGGCCAGGGAACAGGCTCTTGTTTGGATGAACTGTTTTTGTTGCTGAGGTTCCATAGATGCCAAGATAAAGTTGACTGAATCCTTAGAAGAAATACAGACTTGGGTCAAGGTGTAAATTTTTATTTTAGATGGTGGAGTAGCAGTCTGATTATACTTCCATTGCCTCTAAACCTCTACAAACTCCTCTTGCGGGCATTCAAACAATGGTAATAAAGGGTCTTCAACATGGAAGCTATTCACTGCTAAGATGTTGAGATGTGTAAGCATTTCTTTGGGGGGGGGTTTATCTTGTGTGACTCGGGCTGGTAAATGTTCATCCATCTTAATGTCTGAAGTCGGTCATGAAGCCCCCAGTCGCTTTAGTGTTTTCCAGCTGCTTTATATTTTATGGAGCTTATTCTTCATTGATACAAATGGCTATTTGTATGGGATACCATGGGGGTACTTATTGGCCTATTGATCCATTTCGCACCATCATATTCTGCAGTAATGCGGAATGGTCAACGACGACAACAAGCAGTCCATCCCACACCAATTAGGAGTTCCAAAAAAACAAGCTGACAATGGTCCTGCTGAAACACAGCTGACAATAGCAGAAACAGTGGATAAAAAGTACAAAGGGATCAGCCTCGTTGTACCCGATTCATGTATCTTTGTCCTGCACGCAGGCAGTGATTTACAAGAATAACGACACTGATGAATGTATCCATGCAAAACTGTTTTTGCCTATATTTTCCTTTAAAATGTTATCTTAAAAGTAGTTTTAACACGGAACAAGTTTTTAGACCTAATGTAAGTGCGTCATGTCCGGCTTCGGTGGCTTTTCTTGCGGCAAATCACGTCATTCCGTTTTTAATATTCTGCCCGTGTAGGTAAAATCTCACTTAATGCTTTAGCACCATCTAGCGGACACTGCTCTGTATGACTCTACGACAGGTGAACCGTTATTATTGGGAATTAAACAAAGCCGAGGCGTAATAACAGAGGGGGGTCCCATGTCTCAATCCAGAGAGTCCTCTTCTCCAGTTTCCAGTTCGTTCTTCTGGGCTTAAAATGTTAAAATTTTGATGTCATGATACGGCACATGATTCGTCGGCAGGAAAGGACAGATGTCTTCCAAGGGACAGATCTTCCTGCCTACTCCCCAGCTGGGCCTTGGACACCAATGCTAAATAAGCATGTGCAAGTCGATATCCAGATTTCCTCTTCTCCTTCGGTAGCGTCCCCTTTGCAGTCTTTTATGCCCGTATTCCCCTTTTATACCTTCTCCACTTAGCCTTCCCGCCGCCAATTCCTTCCTCCTTCACAAACCATATTCCTGCATTCCTATGCCCCCCTGTTTATTACTCTATTCCCGTTTTGCCCCTTTTTTTTCACTTATCTGCCCTGTCACCCTTTACTAGTTAAATACCATATCCCTATAACATATTTTTGGGGTATCTGGTCATATGTGGTTATCTCGCGAGGGACTAGTGTCCTCTAAGTGCAATCTTGGCTTAAAGGTGATGTTCCACCTCCTGAATTCAACACTAGAAATGTATTAATCCTATACACCTAACCAGACATTGGTCTGTTTTCTCCTATTTAGTTTCTGCCAGGAACACTTAATTGTCATGTGACACAAAAGCTGCCACCCATAGGTTATTGCCATAAAAACAAAACATACAATCTACTACGGCTTATTTGCTTTACATTCTAGGCGTTGCGAATGTTTTGTGTTAGTGGAGCAGTACCTTTAATTTACAAAGTAGAGTAACTGTTATATATATTTAATAGTTGTCATTGTTCCAGAACCATTTTTATAAGGGACACTGCTGTACCCATGTAAAAAAAACAAAACCAAAAACATACATAAATTTAAAAAAACCTTGTATGGAAAAAAAAGCGGTATGTTGTACCGCTGCACAACAGAGATCCTCTTGCTTTATTTTCGGCTATCCAGAAGGAATTGGGTTAAATGAGTGTGACATTTACCTTATCTGTGTGTGAACCGGTGGTTATTGCGCTATAATATACTCTGTATGTGTATTCCCTGGCATCTATTTAGCTAATAGGCGTCTTCGAAAGAATGCGATAGAAGGCCAATTCCTAATAATCGCTGCGCAATTGAATGTATCTGTGACATTTTCAAGTGGAATTGAGGAAATGACCCCTGTATTTTTGTATTAGTTCTGCTAAACTAATAGGCTTCGAACGCTGAATCGGCCCTTAAATACACTTTAACTTGAGTCAGGCAAGTCGAAATTTCATAATATCACATAAACTGTCGAATTTTTTTTTTTTTTTTTGGTGATACTATGGACTATTCCTAGCGATTGATGAATTACATTTCTGGTCTTTATTGCTGTGGGAATAATGGCGTGCCTGCATTGAGTTACAGGGAGTAATTATTTATTTTTTGTTCACTTTATTTAGGCGAGGGTCATTCTGTGGGACCGGTTGGGGGATGGCCTGAGAAAAGGCCGTTGGCTCGGACACATATAGAGGTCATTGGTGCCTAAGATACATTAACTGCCCCTGGGCCCAGCTAAGCTGTCAAATATTCCTTGCGCTCTAGTGGTGAGCCAAGAGGATGGTGATCCTGATGCCTGTTTGCTCTCATGGTCCATGAGTTCTGCTTCCCCAGAGCTCCAGGTCACTCTCCTTTCTCCATGGAAGAGAAAACGGTGTCTGATTCTCCACTTGCTCCCGACCTATTTAATACTATCTGGGGCTAACCCTGCCCACAGCTTTTCATATAACGTTACGCGCGTCACATTAAGGGCCCTAGATGGAGAGCGCCGGGTTGATGAGGCTGTGAATGATATTTACGTTTTAATTGTATTTTAATATATCCACATTTAAAACGTATTACAAAAACATCACACAGTCACCCGGACGGCGGAATCTGCCAGTCTGTGGAAACGGGGGAAATGACTTAATTTATTCTCGTTTGCGCTTCTAATGAATCTGCACTTTTATATTTTAGTCGGGAATATAGAACACCTCCCAAGCTTCCTTTTTTCACAAGGACCAGTCCCTCTATGGGACCCAAATCCTTCTCCTGATGTTCCTGTGTAATTCTGATGGGACCCTGGGAAAACCTATTTTTGGGCCCCAGATAAATTTTTTATTTATTTCTGCAATAGAAGCGTATAAAAACATGTATATATTTGGCTATTTACCAATTCTGGGATTCCTGGTGTGTTTTCATTTATAAATGAAAGGCAAGTGTGGCAGAGAAAAATATTTACACGTTTAATTGTATATATTTTCGTTGTTTACAAACAATACAGCTACGCATGTATGTATTCCGAACAGGATACGTACTATCTGTACTTCCTGCTGCAAAGCCTCAAACCTTAATCAGTCGTCTGTCTCGTCTTAGATTCAGGAGACATGTCTATCCTGTGTGTGTTTAAATTACCTTACTGTATTGGCCTCTATTACTTCTGCTGGGAGACTGTTCCACTTATCTACCACTCTCCGTACAGTAAAAGTTCCTATTAAAGTGAAGCTTTAATTTTCGGTTATGCCCTCTTGAATACTGACTCGGAAACTGACAGGAAGTGCCCCTTGGAACAAACCATTAGTGGCATAGGGGAGGTGGGGTCTAGTATTCTCATTGAATGATGAGCAGTGGGGAAAGGGGCAGCTGTTTGGGCATCTGCCTTCTGATTAAGCTGCCCCTAGGTACCAGTGGCTTCTGTGGCCATTAGCCACACCTCTAACCACACCCCAAAAC
This sequence comes from Spea hammondii, assembly GCA_029215755.1. NCBI lineage: Eukaryota > Metazoa > Chordata > Amphibia > Anura > Pelobatidae > Spea > Spea hammondii. The sequence continues at coordinate 25,087,180 of JARDYJ010000012.1, read as the reverse complement.
CCTGCAGCTGGCCTATGGTCCTCACAAAACTTGGGACAGCTATGCAGGACAGCCCCTGAGGATCAGAGGACCAGGGCACATGGATTACAGGCAGGCATCCCTGGACCATTAGCCCGTTTAGATAATCCAGCCTTAACTGTAATAGAATCTGCATTGGAGACGCAGAAATAGAATTCGTTATTATGCCACATTTGCTATTCCTAACATCCCTCAATGCCTGATTACCATTTTACAACATAAAATTACTTTATCTAAATTGAAAAATACATTTTATAAGCCTCTGTGTAATTACTTCTCGTAAATATAACGCCAGCGCGTTAATAATGGCTTCCGCATTCCCAATTGATGTGTATTTAGATAAGACGCGGTTGTTACAAGCGCTCCGTTTTTACTCCAGCTCATTGATTACACTAAAGTTTGAAATACGGCCGAAGCGGGCTGCCATCATTCTAGAAACTGCCATAAATAGTACAGATAATCAAAAAGAACACGGGCTAAACTCTGCTGATCGATACTCATTAAGTGGTTAAACAAAATAATACAAATAAACTGTTATTTAAAGCAGCCCTTGGGTGCCGCAAACCCCATTATTGCCCCTTTTTTTTTTTACAACAAATTGCTGTCACTATTTTTCCTTTCAAAAAAAATAAATTGTGCTTTAATATAAAAATAAAAATAGACTAAGTATGATCCGTACAGAGGCACCTAATTTATTTGCCTTTTATGTTTTTACTCGCCTTTTGGCATCTGTAAAAATCATATTTTTGCAATTTTTGTCCCCAGCACATAAATATGTATTAAGCGTAATGCCTGTCATTATAACTGCCTAATTTAGGGTGTGCAGTCCTCCCATAACTCCCGTTTATCGTTCGTATGATTACGGACTAATTGAGGTGGACGTGATTGCGCGTTTTCACTAATTTCTGAGGAGGCTTTAAAATAATACAACGCGCACGTAACCGCAATGTCCCCGTTACAATACATTCCCGGCAAGTTTCAGTCAACAGCAGGAAAACTAAAAATACATTGTGTTTAATCGTTAACGCATTTTGTCTGGTGCGTAAGCGAGACATTATTTTGCAGGCGCCTCGTGAATTAAAAAAAAAAGTTATAGAAATCTTAAACCTGTGATTGCAATGTGGGGGAGACCTAAAGGAGTTTTGAGGGTACTAAGCATGATGGGTATTTCTGGCAAAGGGGGTAGAAGCTGGGGGGTAAAAGTGACTAAACGCCCTCTTTGTACTCTGGAACTCTATGGGATTAGAGCGGAGTCTCTGGCTGAAGCCTGTGCTTCCCGGGGTCTCCTGGCCAGTTTATTCTATCTCTGTGGAGGTGAGATGTTCACGCCCACTCCGTTCCTATGTTCCGCCTACACTCCACCCACTTCGCTGTGTTACCCACCCATTACTGTGCAAAGTCCCTCCCCAGAAGAAGGGAGAGCTCTGGGAAGCCTACCCCGGGCTCCTGTGTTTGTGCATTTTTGTGTAATTTTGTTTTTTTTATCCAATAGCAAGCATTTACTCACGCTACTAGAGTAACGGTGTGCATGTACGGTACTTAGAAAACCTCCGAAATCAGATATGGCAGAAAAAGGCTATTAATGTTCTACTTGCATAGCCCTATATAATATATACACGAACCGGTTCCGAGTGAGAACAGAGATGTCGCATGTTGAGCCCGGTGCTCTACTTGGCGTAGGGGCTCTGGTAATAAAGGATAGGGGCTGCCAACCCACCCTAGAAAAGCTAATTAGCCTCTTTCTGTTGAGTATCCAATGCTATGTACCATCAATTGGTTGTCTTACGACGCTGGTCATCAAATTTGGTTTGGAGCCAACCAAAAAAATTAGGAGATGGGTTTTTTCCTTCCCCAATTATATGAAGAAAAAAAAATTACACAACTTGGAGCCCGGAGTTTGTCAAGCCTTGCCTACACCAACATACATTTACACTCTAACGTACAGTAACACACAACCTAACATGTTCACTAACATACGCTAACATTCTGACACGATACACTAAAACACTCTAATACTAAATGCTGATTTACAAACCTATGCTAATGCAGAACTGTAACAAACACCATACACGCTAGCACCACACTCTATACACATGTGCATACATACAGGCTAACATGTATAAAATCAAACTGACAGTATGGACACACACTATACATGCAACACACACACACACGCGGACTCTGGCACTATACATGCAACACACACATGCAACGCACACACACTCTGACTCTGCCACTATACATGCAACACACACATGCACCGCACACACACTCTGACACTATACATGCAACACACACATGCAACGCACACACACTCTGACTCTGGCACTATATATGCAACACACACATGCAACGCACACACACTCTGACTCTGGCACTATACATGCAACACACATGCAACGCACACACACTCTGACTCTGGCACTATACATGCAACACACACATGCAACGCACACACACTCTGACTCTGGCACTATACATGCAACACACACATGCAACGCACACACTCTGACTCTGGCACTATACATGCAACACACACATGCAACGCACACACACTCTGACTCTGGCACTATACATGCAACACACACATGCAACGCACACACACTCTGACTCTGGCACTATACATGCAACACACACGTGCAACGCACACACACTCTGACTCTGGCACTATATATGCAACACACACGTGCAACGCACACACACTCTGACTCTGGCACTATACATGCAACACACACGTGCAACGCACACACACTCTGACTCTGGCACTATATATGCAACACACACGTGCAACGCACACACACTCTGACTCTGAGTGTGTTGTATGTATAGAGCCAAAGTCAGTGAGTGTGTGTGCGTTGTGTGTGTTGTATGTATAGCGCTAAAGTCAGTGTGTGCGTTGTGCGTGTTGTATGTATAGCGCCAAAGTCAGTGAGTGCGTGTGCGTTGTGCGTGTTGTATGTATAGCGCCAAAGTCAGTGAGTGCGTGTGCGTTGTGCGTGTTGTATGTATAGCGCCAAAGTCAGTGAGTGCGTGTGCGTTGTGCGTGTTGTATGTATAGCGCCAAAGTCAGTGAGTGCGTGTGCGTTGTGCGTGTTGTATGTATAGCGCCAAAGTCAGTGAGTGCGTGTGCGTTGTGCGTGTTGTATGTATAGCGCCAAAGTCAGTGAGTGCGTGTGCGTTGTGCGTGTTGTATGTATAGCGCCAAAGTCAGTGAGTGCGTGTGCGTTGTGCGTGTTGTATGTATAGCGCCAAAGTCTGAGTGCGTGTGCGTTGTGTGTATCGTGCCAATGACTCATCCTTTATTTTCGATAATCTATACACTTTTAAGGTTTAGAATTCTTTATACTCTACACAGAGCTGTTAACGCTCATCACTGGACATTTCTTTAGCTTTACAGTATTTTTTGACAAAGCATTTGAGTATTGACGGGATTCGGCATTATATAAACTATTCATCAGGGCACCAGGAGGGAACGTCCAAAGCGTCTTCAAGACATCACTAAGGATCAATAGTACATCAGATCTTAAAAAGCATAATCAGCCATTAATGTATTAGCCTTTTGTTATTACTGGAGCACTGGAAGGACAACTTCTTGAGGTCTTCTCAATGTCATCATGGGGTTGACTTCTCCCACTGACCACTTTGTTTTTGTCCGCTAATTTTGATTTTTGAGGAATGGTGTAAGACACCAGACTGTATTCTAACTGATGCCACATGACACAATTATAACACGTTTAAGGGTTCTCTCCAGCGTCTTAGCTGTTCCTATCACTGCACTCTTCTGGACAATGTTCTGATGCTCTGATGTTCATGGAATCTGCTGGAGCCACTTGGGCCTTTACACTCCACATCTTTAGTTCTTTCAGGCTACTGCTGTCGTAAGGTCCTCTTCTACCACTATGATGGGTTGATTGGCCAGGAAATCCCACAGGATGTTAGCCCTGCTATTCTACACAACCTTTTATGGCATCTCTCATTTGGACTTTGAAGCCCATACTATGTGTAGCTGTTCCTGTACGTAACGCCAGCTACTCTGTTGTGCCGTATAGTGTATGCTGCTACCGCAAGCATCTTATACTCGGCCACTACGTGTTGAAGCCTCTCTACAAATCTGCACCTTGGGTCCTGTCTGGTGTATTAGTTGCTTGCCTCTATAGATCTGGTGCCTAGTGTTGCCATTATCAGGCTGGGTTTCCGATGACTGTCGGGACGCCTGTGTTGATGGCGCGGGTCTTTTTCTTAACCATTGAGCTGGCTCTTATGGATTTGCCTTATCCTTTGGTGGCACTTGGATGTTGCTGCCTTCTTTGCCTCCTCATCATGGTTACCATGTGACTGTGGGATACCAAGGTAGCTGGTCTGTATGCCTGTGCCCTTTTAGTTTTATCCCATCAGTCTTGTGTGTCTTCTCTTTTCTACAATCTGGCTGCACTTCTCCAGTCCGATTGACAGGTGTTGATGTACTGCTATCAGTTTCTTTGCCCAGTAGGTATGGACCATGTTTGGGTCATTTGCTCTCCAGCTTTTCATGTTATTGACTTGCTGTGATGATGGTTCTTGTTCTGGGAGATTGCTGTGGTCAGCTCTCAGGTCCTGTAGCCACTTTGGTCCATTTTATATAAAAAAAAATCTCTACCACTTCCTCAACGCTGCAGACATTTTTTCATTTTATTTCTAACATATTCCATAACGTAGTAAGTGTCAGGACCCAGGTAAGCAGGTCAGGTAGGAGCCCAGTAGCAGGGGACACAAGGGGTTCCGTTTGTACCCCACGATGCATGACAGCAAGTGGGATGGTATGGACAGGCGCAATGAAACACAGCACAAACAGGATACTTGGAAAGATACTGTATTGATGAAGGTGATAGGACCAGCAAGTAAAGGCAGTAAGTCTCTAGGCAGGATGCCCACTGGCAGGGCTGACGGATACGGAGGCCCACGGGATGGGCTGACGGATACGGAGGCCCACGGGATGGGCTGACGGCAGGAAGCCCACTGGCAGGGCTGACAGGTACGGAGGCCCACTGGCAGGGCAGGCGGCAGGAATGCAGGTACAGGCAGGAATGCAGGTACAGGCACTGGTTCAAGGCCAAAACAGAGCGGTCTAAACACTCCAATGCAAAGGCCCTGACTAAAGGGCAGGGCAGGTTAATAAAGGCAGGTTCTACTCAGGTGATCAGACTCGGCTGACCTGGTAATCTGATCCCGAGCACTCCAGAGGGAGGGGGAAGGTGGCCACTAGTGGTAGCAGCAGGACTACAGCAAAATAAATCATCCATGGTCCGGGCTAGTAGGGTGGAATCCTGACAGTAAGGACATGTAAAGCTCTCTGTACCCAAAGGAACAGCTCCAGAAAAGAGGAATATTGATGCTTGAACACTTTTAATACCTGATGGTATAACTGGAGATGTATTGATTGGATTAAGTGTATGATGCCTGTTAATACCCATTTGTTTATCGAGGGAATTTTACTAAGTAGAGTTGGAAAATCCATTTTGGGTCTTAGACATCCCCCTTTATTTTACACCTAATGATGCATTTTTCCAAAACTTAATGTATTTTCAGTATATCTAACTTTCCTGTTAAGTGATATGTACATTAAATGTAGGGTTATCGAACGTAGTTTATAAATGGCAAGCTATGTATTGGTACTAAACTCACCTAATGTATCCTCCTATATGGACATAATCTACATAAGACGACGAAACAAACACTCTTCATTGAGCTTTGGGAAGAGGTCAGCCTTTGTGTGTGGTTTGTAGTGTCATGAAATATACAAATTGCAAACATTGTTGTTTACCACTATATGAAATGACTACATCCTCAGAGGGTGACATCAAATTATGGTGACCAAATGTTAATCCACAAACCCATCCAATGTCCTTGAAAGCTAAGTGCAGATACCACCGACACTGTTAATCCCTGACAACACTTATTAGAGAACCAACCACCAAAGTAAATGAGGATATGATGGTTGTCTTTCTCATTGAATGGCTGCCAACGCTGGAAATTACCCTCCTGATGCCACTCTTTTCTAGGCGCTCAGAATGTTTGCTGGGTAAGAAGGTTTGTAATGTTGGGATTCATGAGGTGCATGTGGTAGTTGAAACAGGTTTCTACAGCTTATGTCCTTTATCAATACTGACATAATTTCCCCTAAAATAAGACATTTAAATTGAGCAACTAATTGTAAATATATGACCTCTTGGAATTCTTGTGAATATTGTCTGTGCAAGAAACAATTTAAGAACAAGAATTAGACCCCACTGCTACACATCAGGACCCCCATTACACAGACAGCATATTGGTATTTCATGATTGAGTGACTTAGGGTTCTATCATTTGCATTTTTATATAACTGGTAACGCAGAGTGGAATTCTTCTCTCCAGCGTCTTAGCTGTTCCCACCACTGCACTCTTCTGGACAATGTTCTGATGCTCTGATGTTCCTGGAATCTGTTGGAGCCACCAGCTGTCTTAAGGTCCTCTTCTACCACCATGATGTTGGGTTGATTTTTGCCATTTTGTGGCATCTCTCATTTGGACTTCTGGCACAATGTAAGCCCAAAAATATGGGGTGTATCTTGGGTAATGAATCCCGGAAGGGGCTCTTGGCGAAATGATTTAGATGAGGCAACTTGCATACGTGACTGAGAGGCAGCTCTTCTCCAGGACACTATGGGTGAAACCCAGAGAGTTCCCAGAGAGTTGGTTATCAACCAATGTGACTTAAATGTCTTGCACGGACCAACAGAAGTGTGTGTTATCAACTAAGAAATGCAACAAAGTCTTGAATGCTTACAAAGCAAAATATTTTAAATCTAAGAAGAATGAGATAGAAAGTAGGCTGTTTTACAAGACCGATTCTTATTTTTGTGCAGAGTGCGCTTGTCTGCTATCAATTTCTATATTTCATTCAAAGACAAATTATTGCTTTCAGTGATTTTGCCTCTAGTTATTATTCCCTTATTTGTGTTTGGGTTTTTTTTTGTCAAGATATTTGAAAACTCATATTACGCTCTCAGGTTAAAAACGCTGTCGCTGCATCTAAGGAAAGTCTAGTTTGTTAAACATTCTAGGCTGAATAATCGGGTTGGAGCAAAGGTTACTGTAATAAATATGAATAGGACATTTTATGCTGTATGAAAGCATGTTTTGTAAGAAAAAATAAATTACTTTTTTGTAAAAGGGGCACTCTTTGTTTTTATATGCATCTTACAATGTGTGACTTATCCACACTTTAGTATAAAAAATATATAGATTTACTGTCCCTGACACCTCCACCAAAGAATGCATATTAAAGTACTGGCACAGTACTTTAATACTCAAACAAAACATTTTTTAATTATAAAGGGTGTACCTGAGGTAGAAGCTGCAGCCTTGGAAGGAATAAATGGGCGAGTGTATGTGGTGGGTTGATGTAGCTTTGAGATCCATCTTTGGGTTTACTAGTAGAAAGAAAAATAGGTCATTATATTTTGAACACTTTAGGACAAATTTAGAAACATGGATCTGCTGGAATCACCCCCCCCCCCCAAAAAAAAAAAGTAGGGATACATTTCCACATATAGCCATAACCTTTTTTACACTTTACCAAACCCAACAAACCCATACAGATCTTCCACACTTTATAAGTGTTTGTATAAGGTCCGACAATGTATACCTCTTTAAAACAGATGATCCCACAGCTGACACCAATACTGTATCATGGCATCATTTATCCTTACGTACCTGATGTATTTCTTTGGTAAAATGTTACCCAATGTTTGACATTGGATAAGACGCCTTTTGGGCCCTTTAGTCTGTATTGTTTTTCTTAATGGGATTTTGGGATCCCATTAGATCCCGTCTTAGATTCAGGAGCCATATGTCTATCCCATGCATGTTTACATTCTCTCGCTGTTTTACCCTCTACCACTTCTGCTGGGAGGATTTTCCACTTTTATATCCCCATTAAAATCCATCCCTATCATCCAATCCCTCTGAAACACTTCATTTACTTTCAACATATTCACTTGGCTCCTCTGTAAGATGCCTCTTTAAACCTATCGCTGTCATCCACCGTTAACATTTTTGGGTTATTTTTTATTTATTAATTTTTTTGGAGAAGGCAGAATTTTTTGGCATATGGAAATTTTACATCTCTACAAAGACAGTCTTCTCATCTTTTGAATAACAAGATTCAGTTGCTAAATTCAGTTTGACATAATTAGCTCCTGAGGGTTAATCCCATCTGCCCTATTTTTTTTTTCTTTAGCGGCTCACTTTGTATTCCTCTGTGTTTGGGGTTGGGGGGGGGGGGACCTTAACAGCTCTGAACCCTCAGGCCTTGTTATTGTCAAAGCCTGAGCTTGCCTAATCACCCGAGAGAATTCTGGCGCATCAAGACCTTTAATTAAAGGGGTGTCAGGAAAGAAATGATCCACTCTTTCACTTGTCACTACAGTTACGGTAATTACAAAGTTATAATAATAAATAGTAGGTTGTAGTCTCTGCGGAGAATTTTGTACGGAGCTGGCTTGTCAGAGTTTTATACTGTGATCTTATTATAAATTTAATTCCAGACACTGGGAAGACAAAGCTAGAAGAAATTTATTATACGGCGGCGTTCAGGTAAAAAGACCCCCAACCACGTCCCAGCACACAAAATAAATCGATCCCAATAAATACTGTTAATTAAAACCAAATGGTCTCTTTACGACTTCAACATTTATAAAACAAGTTCAACTTGTGTTGATGCATCAATGTATCTTGTGCCGTGTTTTAATTTTGGATCTGTTGAGATGCTGATCCTCTGGCATGTTAATTAAATTACAACATCTTTATTACATTTTAATACAAGATGAGAGGAGAGGGGGGCAGAGGAGAGAAAGCGTTCGGGGGTTAGGATGTTATAGAGTAATTTCACTTCACGATAAGGGTCCGTTTTAATTGACTTACTCTCTGGAATTGAACATTTTGTAACCAAATTCAGCATTAAAACCCTAATTCCTAGTGCTTGGATGGTCAGATCCCCCAAATAAACAATTCTTTATCCATGGCAAGTTCTGCAGCCTTCGTAATTGTTTTATGGAATGTTTAATTATCATGTGACAAAGAAGCAGGCACTGATAGATTGTTGCTATAGAAACTAGTAAATGTGTATGTGTGCGCCATTAAATCTGCTAATGGGTGAATGACATGAAAACTCCGTTGGGTCTAAATGGGCAACCACCTATCGTGAAGGACTTATCCTATGGGAAACCCCAAACCCGCCAGTCATGTTACTATCGAGCTTAGTGAAGACTTTGCTCTTGAAGGGCTAGCCCATCCATAGCAACACAAGGCAACGGCAGACATTGCACGCCATTCTTAAAGCCACGGCAAATACAAGGACAGGAGACTCATGGGGGTTGCTGAATCAGTTTGTAAAGGGCAACAGCAGCCTGAGGGCCAACCCTCTCTACTACAGAGTACTTAATAAATTGGTTCAAAATGGCACTTGGAACGTCTTAACATTCGCGCAACACAAAGGTGACCTAACTATTGACCAGTTACATGTCTGGGACCATCATAGGAGTAGTACAGATATCCCCAACACAATAATCCTTCTCCCTAAAATATCATCCAGCAATATAAAGGGGACCCAAAACCATACTATGTAGACAGCCGGGCGTCTGCTCACGTCCTGCGCCGAGGTCACCTTCAGTCTACGTCCTACCAGAGCTTTCTTACTGGAGTTCGGTGATAATGACCGCGTTAGACCGTAACTAAATTATACTTTGCTTGGGTGAATCATTTCAATTGAAATTTAAGTGCATGGAAATCCATGGATTATTTATGCGACTCCGAGAAGTTTTAACCCTTTTTTTCCCCTCACGCAACCAAAGTTATTTTCATAGCGTTTTTTCCCCTCAACTTTTGTTAGCACTACAAGTTTTTTTTGGTACATCTAGGAGGTTTCCAAATGAGCGGACTATGAGATTCCTGAAATATTAGCCCTTTTAATAGCCCATCCTCAAGATTCTGGGTAGTGGCTCTGCCAAATGTGGTGACTAAATGGTACTCATGCAAACTTGTTTAAATATATCAGTCACCTGCATTTAAGCATGGAAATCAACCATTGCTTACTGGTACCAAGTGCCAACTGGCAGCCTTATACATGGAGTCTGCTTCAGTGATTGTCACCCCGAGACCCTGATATTGGGGCAAAAACCCTGAGATTCCGGGTCAAACCCATCAGTTCCCAGGTATGCTCTGTTTTTGTTGAGGGGCTGGAGCTTTGAGAAGCTCTCAGCACAGGGCCCTAAGTGTCCCCTGCTTGTCGACTACTTACCATAAATGACCCTGATTTTTGCAGTGGTTAAAAATTCCCAAAACCGGATGCCCCTCTTAACTTTACGACCCGTCTCCAATAACTGATAACAGCCTGCTCCCTGCAGTCTGATTGTGGAATTGTACAAGTTTAACATATGCACTTATTCTGCCAAAAAGGATGAAACACATCACATTTTGTTTTTTTTTTAAAAATCTAAATTTTTTTTTTTGACTGTTTTCACTTAAAAAGCAGCCAAATGACACTTTTCGCGGCATCATAAAAATTCGGATGCCACGGACTTGACTAATTCCTCTTTATTCTCTATTTATCTTTAGCATGCGTCTTATCCTGACTGCGGTAGCAGAAGGTGTTATGTAAATACCCTAATTAAGAGATCTCTGTTTGATCCAAGAAACGCTTATGTAAAAATGCATAAAATCATGCATTTTTGAGGTTTTTTTTTTAAGGCAAACTACTTGACAAGTCTTAGATGAACAGATGTGTGGCGCCCTAGAGGGAAATTTCAAGTTGTTTCTTTTCCGAGATGTAAATGTGTTTTCTAAACTTTAAATCACCGGTTATACTCGGGGCTTGCGGGACAGAGATGCCATGTATTAGAGGAGTATTCCGCGTGATCTTACCGGCGGCCAGCGGCAGAGCGTGTGCGTTACGTGTTCTTATTAACGGTAATGGGAGCGTTTCCCTGCCGCTGATATTGGCTGCTGCAAGCAAAAAATACTAATGGTGGGAAACGTTACGACGGAGGAGGTGGAGAGCTGTAGCTTCGCTGATGTTGCCTTGCTTAAGTGTTTATCTTTTTATTAAATGCATGTGCAAGTAGCTACAAATGTGCATTCTTTGGGGGCTTCCCTGGGACAGCCCTCCCTCTGTCCCTCACACATAGGGGGCACAGAGTGGCCCGGCTCTCCCTCCTTCCCTCCCTCACACACACGGCACATGCGCTGAGTGGCCCGGCTCTCCCTCCCTCCCTCCCTCACACACAGGGCGCATGTGCCGAGCGGACCAGCTCTCCCTCCCTCACACACAGCGCATGCCCGAGCGGCCCGGCTCTCCCTCCCTCACACACAGGGCGCATGTGCCGAGCGGCCCGGCTCTCCCTCCCTCACACACAGGGCGCATGTGCCGAGCGGCCCAGCTCTCCCTCCCTCACACACACGGTGCATGCGCTGAGCGGCCCGGCTCTCCCTCACACACCTGCGTTGGAAGATGGTGAAGGTGTGTCCCGCACGGACACCCTGTCAGGGAATTACCAGCTGCTGGTAATCGAGAGATTAAATGCCCATGGGACAAACCACTTGTGGCACAGGGGAGGCAGAACCTATTATCAGTTTTAGCCCACACTTGCTACTGTCTGCCTCTAATCACCCCCTGACACACAGGGCATCGCCAAATCGCTAACAGACCACCAGGGAGGAAAGGGGCGACTGTGTATGGGGCCCCTGAGGATATTCGGGCCCTGCCCAGCCACCCCTTCATCTACATTATCTGTGGTAACTATCACCCCAACCGGTGGGGGACTGGCCAAGCTAACCAAAACGCCTCCTGCTGACAGAGAGCCCGGACTCCGTGGCTGCCTTAGATTAATGGGATTTTTCCTTGGAGTCTGGGTGCAATGTAACAATAAGCGCTGTGCGAGCGGGGCACGTCTTACGTTTGGTGCGTTTGGACGGACGCTCCACTCCAGCGTCTCGAGGACATTTCAATCCGTGAACTGTCCGCTCCGCAATTCCTATGTTCTGTAATTAGAAATCAAGCCATTAGAGCCCGTGGACTGTAATTAGTTTTATCTATAAAAACGTACAATTTCTATTCATCAAAACCGCTTATAATGCGTGTAACTAAACCGTCCAATCCAATAGTGGATTCCTAGACTCCAAAAATCATAATTCTATCCCAAACCAATTTTGGAGGAGGGTTTTCACTCTTTATTAACAGCGCTGAAGGAGTATATGATGTGCTAAACTCTATCTAGTGGCCGTTGATTAAAAAAAACCCAAGTATATTGATTCCAAATCGGAATAGCCCCATACTCGCACAAAGGTTTTCTTTTTACAGCACCAAGATTCTAGAAGAATCCATCTGGTGAGTCCATGGGACCCTGGCGGCACTTTCACAAGGGAGGCAAGACATGTTCTTTTGGAACACGAGGTTACGTGACCCTGCGTCTAGATGTGAGGCCGCCCGGCAGCCGGTGCAAAGCTGCAGTTGAAGTAAGGGGGATGAGTGATGGAGTGATAGGGTAAGAGGGGGGAGTGTGCACGTGTGACTGTTGGAGTAATAGTGTGTGTCTGCATGAATGTGTTGAAATATGCGCCCGTGTGTCGGTTACTGAGAGGGTTGGGGTACAAGGGGCCGATACGGGGATACTAAATATAAAATCTGCCCCGTGTGCCCCATTCTCTAGGTACACCCCTGACCGGCGGGGCAGGTTCACAGAGAAGCAGACAAAGAAACAGGCAAGAGAAGAAGCGGAGACAGGGACACAGACGCAGCCGGCATAAACGGTACGGAGACACTGAGAGAAAGCGTGAATGAGAGCGAGACGGTGAATTTATTCATATAATGGATGTGCTGGAGGGGGCAGCATTTTATTCTTGGACCCGAGCAGCACAATGTCTTTGGCCAGCCCTGGATTCTAGGTTAAGAAAAATAATTCAGAGGAGCCTCGTTATGTTTAAACAGGTTCCATGGACAACATATTTTTATTAGTTTTGACTTTGACCCAGGGCAGGTTCCTCCCCGGTTGTTTTGGGAGATGTAGAAGGGAGGGCAGGGCATATGTGACTAACTAAAGTTTGTGTAAATGTAAAGGCATAGAATGTCCTGTATTCCCATGGTTTAATTTCTAAAGCCATTCCCTGCTGTCTCTATACCCATTATCGGGGCTTTTAGGGCTGTGATACCCTCATACCCGAAAAAACACTGAGCTCCTGGCATACCTCCCTAGTGTCAGTTGAGAAGGGACAGTCCTTCTTTCGGAACCTTTTTTCCTTCCCTGATGTTGCTCTTTCATAGGAAGGTTTGCTAGGTATCATACCTGCCAACAGTCCCATTTATGGACAGTCCAACCAATCAATGCACTTTAAATCCCCTTCAAATTGACATGGTGTCCCTTTTGCAAATGCATAGGGGGGCTTTCTTGCCATTGATTGGCTGCTTTTTAATTTCGAAGAATACATAGAGTAGCGAGCGAGTACTTTAATAGGCATTCTGTCGGAATGGGGTGTAGGTAACAGTCCCTTTAAATAAAAAAAAAAAAAGTGAATTCCCAGGATTGTTCCTTAATATAATCTGTTTTTCTTTCTTTTTCAGCTTTTTGCTCACCGCACAGAACGCGTGGCTCGATTCCTCCAGCAGGGTGTATCTCGGCTCTTCTGAAACCGAAAGCCTTTTCTTTAAAGAGGTTCCGCCCTCCAGCTGCCTTAAGTGACTCTCCAGACACGCTTGTCTTCGGCAGCGAGTTTGTCACAGTGAGGGGGATCCAGCACCCAGGATGTTAATTCTCCGGGCCGGCGACTTGGAAAGCCTGGATGTCATCGGGAGCGGAGGTTTCGGGGTGGTGTACAAAGGATGGAGTCGGACTCTGAACACGGTGATTGCTCTGAAAATGATACAAGGGTGAATATTACATGCCCACTTTGCAAAATGTATGTGTATATGTGTATATATATATAGCGGATAGCTAAGCGTAGGGTATATATCAATAGGTTGCCATAGGGACAATCTGTTAGCCTAGCTAAAAATCTATATTTTATCATGGCTATCAGTGTTATATTGTTAACAACTTGGATTAAGATGTAACGATTTAGTGCTTTGCCGATTAAGTTTAAAGGGCTCGGCTACGTTAAAGTCCCGCTTGGCCTTGGCGCAGAGGGTGGCACTCGCTTTGTTGCCGATGCCTGAAGCAAATGACACAGCGCTGACGTGGCGTGCCGCTTCGTAGCGCAGAATGTGTTCTCGGTGAAGCGTGGCTGGCATTAAAGGGACACCCGCCAGTATTTCAGGTGTTCAAATGGGGACACCTGCGTTAGGGGGTGTGGCTAGAAGCAGGAGTGGGCGGGGCCACATGGCTTCATACCCAGCAAACATTCTGAGCTCCTAGAAGAGAGGGGGATTAGGGTAGACAAGACATTCTTAAAGGGGAAATCAGGGAGATATTAAGTTAATAAGTATAAAGGTGACTTGTCTGACTTGCAAATCACTTTTTTCCGTTACCGGGTATGGTTTTAACAAATACATCACACAGGACACGAATGATTTTAGCTTAGCCCTGGGCTGTATGCATTAAAGCGTCTCCGGGGCTATCGCACGTGTCTGCAGGCAGGAGTACAGATTAGGATAAATTGCGTAACTTCCTACTAATCACAGGCCAAGAATATAAACAGCAGTGAAAGATCCGGGAAACAAAAGGGATGAGTACAGAGTTTAACAAGCACGGTATTTCCCCCGACTAGAAGTGGGAATTTCCCCCAAAAAAAACATTTAGCCGAAACAGTTAAACAATAAAAGCAAATGCAGAGGAGGCAGCCGTCTAAAATAGTGACTTATATGAGCAGTCCCGGATTTCACAGGGCAGTCCTGATTTCCGGGCATTGTCTAGTGTAGCTGCCCCACTACAGCATGCGCCTGATGGGACGATCCTCTAATCTCCCCCCTGTCGTCCAGCTTAAGGAGGTGTAAAAAAATAAATGGAGGACTGCATTGTAGCATCGCAGACCACCATTGCTGAAGCACAGACCTCCATTGCAGCTCTCACGTGGCCTCCGGAGGCGGCTATTCGGCTAAGGCGGACGGGTGGCCGTCCACACCTCTTGCCACACACCCTATTTGGATGCCTGATATGTTGGCGGGCATGTATTTTTACATATCCCACCTTACATCTCTTCTTACAGTTCTGACCTTAAACTACTGTTAAAAGAAATCGAAAAGGAAGGCCTTGTGATGCAGAAGGCGAGCAACCCCAATGTCCTGCGTCTTCTGGCCGTCTACGAGAAGAAGGAAGGTACGCTCTTACAACATGGTCTGGTTATGGAGTACATGCCGCACGGCTCCCTCCGTTCACTGTACCAGAACAACCCAGAAGTTCCGTGGGCCTTGAGGTTCCGCATTCTCAACCAAGTGGTTCTGGGAATGAATTACCTCCACAACCTGGAGCCCCCTATCATTCATCGAGATCTCAAACCTGGGAACATTCTTCTGAATAAATACCTAGATGTGCAGGTAATGTTGTATGATTTATGAATGAACATGGCTCTAAACACATGATCCACGTTTCAACAGGTGACGCCATTTTTTCCTCCCCGTATGTGTTCTTTTAAGATTACGGACTTTGGGTTGTCAAAGGTTTTGGGAGCCACAACAACCACCCAGCCCACCATGGCTGGAACACTGGCCTATATGCCACCCGAAGCTTTCTCCCACATTCATTACAAGCCAACTAAAGTTTATGACGTGTATAGGTAAGTACGCTACCAAACAATGACTTTCAAAGCACGTTCCCCTGTACCGTCTGGGGGGGTAGATGCTGATTGATGGTTGATTATACCTGGGAACGCTAGTTTTTGCCAGAAAACTCCAGAAGTACCCCTTCAGGTATCCACCCGCAAGGTGGGCTTCTGGTAGCCGAGGCCAGAAAATTCCCGTGTTTGCGGCACATGTAGGCTTGCTGTTTTTCTGAAGACATGTACTTGGCTTGGTACAATTTGACGTACTGCTTGTCTAACGTCACGCGTTAACCCCGTTTTTTTCCCTTTTCCTACAGTTTCGGCATCTTAATGTGGTCCGTTTTCTCAGGAGAAGAGCCCTACCTAGGTAAAGTATGCAAATTCTACTTCTCACCCAGCTGTTTGATTATCCTGAAGGTCTTACGTTCAGCAATTAAACAATCAGGGAGGTCTCCGGTGGATCACAGTGACCACCATCCACCTGTTTTGGAGCCCGTGGGCCACTCAGTGTTTGCTTTTGATGTTAATCCGCTCCTCCAAACTGGAATTATTTTTGTTTGCCTCTCACAGGTGTGCATCCTTTGTTAATCCAGCGCTTTGTATCAGAAGGCCAGAGGCCAGACGAGAGTATTTTAGACGAGTGGAATGATGTGAAAATGCTGCCCGAAGCCAGGACTTTGATGAAATCATGTTGGAGTCCAAAAGCAGAGGACAGACCAAGTTTCCACTGTGAGTAAACTTTTTCCGATCAATGAATGTTGCCACATCTGCACCTCCCAAGTCTCCCAATGGTTTTTGGGCACCATATCTCCCATGTCTATTCTAGCGGCAAAGATAGTATTGAGTCTTTATATCCGAGCAGGCTGGGTGGACTGAATGGGTCAAATCTGCAGACCTGCCATTATTCTGTCAATGAAAATACATTACATTTACTTTCCACTGTAGCCTGGTGGTCTTCTCACCAATAGAAGGTGGGCAAAGTATATCCAATACATCCGCAGCCTCCAACAGATGCAACAAAATGAGATCTTCCTGTCCTCCATCTGGGTTTCCAAAAAGAATATTGTATACGGAGCATTAGTACGTGTTGGGTAGGTATCCGATGAACAGTTTTTAGGATTACTTAGGGGGATGAGGTGTAAATTATAGAAAACAAGAAATGAAGATCCAGCTTTCAGTCGATAAACAGAAGGAAGGAACAGGGATTCTTATTTTTTACTTTACGGTTGTGAAGAATGCTTGGTCAGCAATGATTTAAACCTTGCTATATCTTGTTAATGGCTTTTGAAAAATATCTTTCTATGTCCTTCGCTCTAGATTGCAGTGAACCTACGGGCAACATGGCCAAAGAGTATGAAGGAGAAATAGACAAGGATGTTCAAAAGGTTCTAGAACATCTGAAAGAGAGATATTCCAAAGATGAGGTATCTACAGAGCTGACCAACCATAGGGGGGGGGGCAATTTAGCAGGTTAAGAAGTGTGAGAGTAAATTTGGTGGGTACTTTGCTTGTTTGATGGTTAACGCCAAAATTAACTTGCCTTGCTGACAAGGTCTCCATAGTATCTCTCTGCAAGACCTCCAGAGATGGCCCCATTCAACTACATAGACCTCTTTTTAAGCACCCTAGATGCATTTAATGATGTCTGAAAACCACAGTGACTTCCCCTTGGCCCAAGGAAAAAAAATTTCTTTTTTTTTTTTTTTGTTTACCTACAATTTATTTCTTCTACAGACCTCGATAAGCAGTCTGGTTTCGTTGGGTGACTTCTCTTTTAGAGGTGAGTGAACTGGAGAAAACAAAAATGGAAAATTCTTAATTCTTATGCTCCACCATCCGTAGAAAATTCACTTTTATAATCATATTGTTTTGGTTATATTTAGGTTTAGAAATCACTGAAGGGCAAACTACAGAGCCCCGGGAATCGGCTCCAGAACATACGGTGAGCTATGACCTCTATAGGGTTTTTGTATATAAATCAACGCAACAGCCATATTACTTGTACATACAAAGTTCACCCATCCATCCTAGCCTGAATATTGCCCAGGTTTTTTTTTTTAGACAAATACCTCATTTCATTCTATAATGTTCTCCTATAAGGTAATATATGTCTATACTCAATTTTAGGAAGCGCCATCCAGAAGTATGACTTGAGGCTTAAAAGTCCCTTGCCCTTATTAGTTTACGGTGTAAATTATTTTCTATATGGTGTACAGAGTGCTGTTTAAATGCCATTTAATTTCTTCCTCCAGATGTAAATGGGCAGCAAGAAGAATATCTTGAAGTATGAATGTTGACTTGATGAATTGCTTTCTTTCCAGGGAACGGATTTGGCATCGGAAGTACAAGGAGACGCTGCATCCTCTGAGGAACACAAGTCATCAGCAGGTTTATATATTTTTAATGTGTAATCTGTTCATATTTGGGGCTGTTTTAGTAAACCCGAAGAGCACACAAAACTAAATCCGCTCTTCCACGCCCCTCGTGGTTAACGATGTGCTTGGAGTCGCCACAGTCTCAAAACCTACTTTTAGAAAGACGTCCATGGAGCAGCTAAACCTACAATTTACTTGAACTGTAGACATGGGGTGCAGCCATCGACAATACATTATCCCACCGCAAAGTTTGAGGTGTCTATGTTGGGGGTGTGGCCATTAGGAAGGGGTGGGATCAGATGCAGGAATGGGAAGGGTCACCGTACATTAAGAGTCACCTTGTGGCACTTCACAAGGTGGTCAAGTGGGAGCCGCAATGGTGATGTCTCTTGGCCGGTCGTTGGAGATCAGAAGAACTTCCAACTTCCTTCCCTCCCCGCAATGAGTGAGACGGCTACCCGAAAACTGGGACACGTGGGAGCTATGATACATTTCTCCGAAAGAGCCTTATTGTCCGTATAACAATTAGTCGCCCTAGATCATTTATTAATGGGTATTTTGTATCTTTTCCAACAGAGATCGTAATAAACACCATCAAAGAGTCTGGAGACTTTAAGAAGATTGTGGGGAACCTCTCTGATGACGGCATACTAGGCAAAGTCGAAAAGGAGGTGCTGGAGGGAAGCCGGTCTTTAAAGGAGATTGGAAGAACAGTAGAGAAAGTCGTATCTAACACGATAAAGGAACGTCCTGAAAAACTTTTAGTGTCGTTGAAGAAATTATGGAAATAGCTTTGTTTCCCGTCTACAAATATAAACCGGTAAAAAGATGATAAATTGCTTAAAGCTGTATAAATCTGCACCAAAATATTATACATAAAGTGGAGTTACAGGATATAGGCACAAAAGATGTGGGGTTGTAATAACACTGAGTATAATTTGGTCTAAAGCGTGGCCACAAGTGGACTCCTACCTGGACAGGAACATGTTAAGAAGCTTGGCACTCTGGGAATACTTTGGAACAGGTTTGTTCCATTCAGTCAGGTGGTTTTCAGTGTTTGTTAATCTGCTTTTCTGGTCCTTCGGGGCTTTATTCAGGACCTATGGAGAAGGAGAAAGATAGAAATAAGGGTTTAGAGGGACAGTACATGCGCTGGTAAACGTAGGTGCAATAAACATCTTGGATGCTTAATGAATAAATACAAACCAGTTTTTTACGCTTATGTTTTGAACAAGATGGGGGGGGGGTCATGGGGAGGAATAATCATGCAGATAATCATTTAGATAAATCGATTCCAGTGCTGGTTCGGGAATCTGTTCAGGATCCTGTGTGTAGAAAGTCCTCTTGCTAATTTCAACGGGAGCACTTTTTTTGCAACTGATTGGTTGCTTCAAGCAGCCAATCGGTGGCAGGAATAGTTTGACTATGGTGGATTAGGGTGCGAGAGCAAGGGCTGTTCTGTCAAGCAAGTGCTTTATTTGGTATTTAAAAAATGCCTATTCCAGTACTCACCGCAGGGTAGGGTTGCTCACGAAGTACTTTTAATATACATCATTCTATAGTAGGCATGTCGGACGTTATTGTCCCTTTAAGTCGCTGACAGTCAGCTCCCGGTCTGACACGTGTATGCATGTGTAGAAATGTTTCTTGATTGGTTAAGAAACATCCGACCACAGAGTAGAAGTTGGACTGCAGCTTCTCCTAAAGATAATAATAAAGATATATATATATATATGTGTAAAAACATACATTTTTACTAAATGATGCACTTTTGTTCAGCTTAAATTGTATGTGAGTTAAAGAGAATTACATCTTAACTTATTTTTATTTTTTAACCAGAGAAATGCTTGTTGTGCCCATAACACTATTTTGATTTAGCTTTTTAGTATCAATATAATAAAATATAAAACAAGACATTATTCGAGAGTTCAGGTTGAATTGGTTGCCGAGTCATTTCGTGGCGTTCATTGCGGGGAAGTGAGCCAGCTGCGTGTTCCTGCGGTACATGTATGGGAAATGCTCATTGCGCAAGGTCTGCCTTTTATTTTTATTTTTTTGCCAAGGTCTGCCTTTTAATGCTTCTTGGCTAAAACCCACACTGGAACAGCTTTGTGTTTAGTACTGTCTTAAAGAGACCGTCTCCACGTGCACATTTTATGTAACTTTGGGTTTGACCAGGAGTCTCCGGGTGAAGAACGGCTTCCATAGATCTCCAGGGTGGTTTCTACTTTCTCCAGAAAAGGGCAGAGGTGTTGGACCACTCCTTTCCCACTTCCCTCCCACTCTCCACCCACTAAAGGCTGGGTAGCCCTACCCCCATATAAGACTAGCCCTGCCCCCTCATGAAGCCACTCCCCCAGAACAAGGGCAGCTCCAGGTAGCCTGTCTTGGGAAGCTCTTGGATATATTTATAGCATTTACATTTATACATGTATATTTTGTGCTATTGTACATACGCGAGGTGGGAAGTGTAAATACGATAGCGCATGTTGGCTTAACCAAGATGGACACTTGGCTTGTCCTGTTTCATTGATGGAGGAGAGAGCTGGCTTAAAGTCCCCTATTCTCTCAGTGCTGTCCAGAGGATCTTGGTCGCGTATGACCCCGATGAGCAGACCCGGGTCTGGCTCTTGCCGCGCCACCAGCTCCGAGCAGAACTCAGTCCTCCCAACTGGACAGGGTTGTCGTCTCCCCATCATTACAGTACAAACCCTATTGGATTGATAAGTCATAACCTGGTGCGCCGCCATGATGGGTTGGCTGAGGTGCTGCCTAGGGCAAAGCCCGCAGTAAATACACTCCGGCTGTGCTTATTCTCCAGACCTTTATTCCGGTAGAATCCATCATATTTAATGACATCAATGGAATTGTTTACCTGTACTAGATACTGACTGATGTCCACATGGTGTCCACGTGATCAAAGATTCTCCACCTAACATGAATACAACATTAAGACGTTTTTTACTCAGTAAAACACGCAAGTCATATACAAGGAATCTAGAATGATGTTGCAACCAGCTTCCCCTTCTCGTATTCTAGGAAAATATTGACCAACGCCTCTGGCAAGAAGCGAGGAAGGAGCCTTCCAGGTTCATTCACCTAAAGGGAGAGCTGTGTTTCAGCTCCTTGACGTCACTATACATTACGACACTCATTACAGTGAGCCTCTGCTGCGGGAAGAGCCTGACATCTTGGTTATTTAACTATACATTATGCAGGGCCAGCCAGCCTCTTACTGTATCAGAAGCTTGCTGGGGTTGGGCATTCCTAATGTATGGTGACATCAAGGAGCTGGAACACAACTCTCCCTTTAGTGAATATACCCCACAGTAAATTTGCGACATGTTGGTCATTTAAGTGTTTTATTTTGTGGCCATTTTGATATCGTAGCTCCCGACTGTCCCGTATTAAGCATGACAGTACTGATTTTTGGGCACGGTCCTGCTTCATCGGGTATTTGGTCTCGTGGGCTATTTACGGAGTTCACCCCTACTGCGTTGGCAAACTGATCAGTCTGGAGATCTGACTTTACGTGGGGCGGGGTCATCTGCATGAGGGGCCCAGAGATTTACCGCCGCAGTGCAACATATTGAGTTGGCAGGTATGGTGATGTAATGAAGAATAGCGCCACAATATGACATCATATCCCAGCGTTCTGCTTCAATACATCATACGGTGGATAGATGGGGGGGGGGGGGGTGGCTACCCAAGCAAGGTATGTCGCTTTGGGCACCTGAAATAGCGGCAGGGGGTATTATGAACACCTTTTTTACCGTATATGCGTATTATATACGTATATCATTAAGAGGAAGGTTTTGGTTTTTATTAAACCGTTCCCTGCTGTTTCTTTACACAGTATCGGGGTGTTTAGGGCGGTGGAACCCTGTGATACCCCTCATACCCTGCAAACATCCTCAGCTCCTAGAATTTAGGGGCATTTGGCGAGGAAAAGAAAATTTTGATCCTATACCTGCCATTAACAATGTGCCGTTTTTTTTAATTTTTTAATTATTATAACAGGACATAAAATACTCACATAAAAGCTGCACATTATTGATCTATAGGAAGTGAGTGAAGTAAAACCTGCCTTTACCGCTCACATATAGCACTCATATATTAAAATGGACACGTGTTGTCAATCAACAAGATGAGGAACTCGCCACCGGAAGCGCTGTTCAGCTTTCCGCCATCTTGGTTGAGGGCAAGTGTGGTAACCCGATCGCTTGCTATTGCTGTGATGGTGTTAATGGCAGCTTGGTTCCCTTTCCGGGCTGTGCGTGCGTAGGCTGGAGACAAGGATCGCCGGGAGATGCAGGCGCTGCCGGGTGGGGACCTTGAGTGCCTGGAGCTGGTGGGGTGCGGGGGCTTCGGGCTGGTGTACCGAGGATGGAGCCGGACACTGGGCACCGAGATCGCCCTCAAGATGATCGAGGGGGAGAAAGGGTGAGGATGGGGTACTTTAATGTCCTGTAATGATAATGGGGCCACAGAGCTGTCTGGCATGGTACT
Source organism: Spea hammondii (assembly GCA_029215755.1). Taxonomy (NCBI): domain Eukaryota; kingdom Metazoa; phylum Chordata; class Amphibia; order Anura; family Pelobatidae; genus Spea; species Spea hammondii. Next base: position 25,064,516 of record JARDYJ010000012.1, on the reverse strand, counting down.
GGGGCCGCTGGCCTGTCAGATCTGATCATGTGACCATTTACCTGTCTGAGTGCACGTTGGTCTTTGTGACCTTTGACCTGTCAAGTAGGACCACTGATCTTATAGCCAATGGTTTGCCATGTCATATAATATGACAGCTGATAAGACCTGTGTCACGATTCTGCCCTTTCACCTGACCAGGTAGACACTGAGCCACCTGGCAGGATTACGTAGCCACTGGTATGATGTGGCCGATGACTTCTCATGTGAGAGACCGCTGAGACGTACTGTATCCTTATCGCGCGGCTGCCTTCCAGCACGGTCACTGATTCTTGACATACAGTAATGCGGACACGGATCAGTGCTAGTGACGTGACCTGGGAGGAGTAATATAGCCAGTGATTTGTCACGTGGCCATTGCCTTGGTAGATCTATTGATGGGTTTTCAGTCTTGATTATGTGTTTGATTTGGTCTATGATGAGCCCCGTGGCCACTGACCTGTGTGATCCTGTAATACACGTGAGCTGTAATGTGTCCATTTACGTGTCTCATCCAATAATACAAGCTGTGGCGTGTTTGGTCACATGACCACACCTCTGCCTGTCATACTGATCATGTGACTTAGGTGATTTTAATGTAGCTCCCATCTGCAAATCGTAAGACGTTCAGATTTGATGATGGAACCTTTCATTAAAGTTCATACCGTTTTGTTTTTTTCTTGGGGGGGGTCTCTTTTTCAGATGGAACTCTGAATGTTGGGCCAATAAACGGGTTTCAAAGTCAACCAAAGACTGTCCCGTGGGCTTAAGGCTAAAAAAAAATAAATTCCTGTTGGTTTTGATGGTGGGGCTGTTACGTCTGATGTGATAATGTGACCGTTGGTTTCTCTGGGGTGTCAATGATGTAGTCCTTGGCCTCTACAATGTTATCATATGACCCCATACTTGCCATATTTCTTAATGAGGCCAGGTAACTGGTAAGGTCTGTTTTTATGTGAGTATGAGCTGTCAGACAAGATTCTAACCTCAGTCTCTCTCCATTCCTAGTGATGGCTTGAAAGATTTCATGAAGGAGCGGGACCTGATGCATAAAGCGAATTACACGTATGTTCTTCGTCTTCTTGGTGTGTACGAGAAGCGGGATGGAGACCAGATTGAGTATGGACTGGTCATGGAGTACATGCACAATGGGTCTCTTCGGAGACTTTTTGACAATGTTCCAGATGTCCCTTGGGCTCTGAGGTTTCAGATTCTCCATCAGGTGGTCCTTGGAATGAACTATCTCCATCATGTTCTCAAACCCCCTATAATCCATCGTGACCTCAAACCTCGGAATGTTCTCCTGAACAAGTCCTTAGATGTCCAGGTAAGTAACAGTCAAGGTTTCGCCGATTGTCCAAAATTATTTGAAGTGAATATGAGAAGTGAGATATCATTTGCAATATCTGTAGTTGAGTGATTGTCATAGGTCACAAATGAGGAAATGCCATGGCTTTGTCTCTGGAAGAATATATATGCGATTGTTACCTGTAGAGGAACCTTGTGGACAATAGGTCCGATACAAGATCCCACGCAGTTTTATTTCTCATCTGTTAATGCTTTATGTAATGTTTTTCCCCACCCGCTCTAGATCACCGATTTTGGCTTGGCCAAAACTGCAGGTTCAGCCACAACTTCCTTAAATCAGTCCATGACGGGCACTGTGGCCTACATGCCACCCGAGTCCTTCAAGACCGTCAACTACAAGCCATCCAAAGAGTTTGATGTTTACAGGTAAAATGGGTTCTGGAACTGTCCTGAGGTCATGTAGAACGTTCCACCCCCCCCCCCCTGTGAATATGGTTACATGAACCTAACAACGAGGTTCCCTTTGCCCAGAATACATTTTATTGTCGGGATAATAAGACTGTTTTCACTGTGGCATAGATGCACATGGGCATATCTCTGGGTCTCCCATAATGCACCATCTCACACATTTCATCTGCTTTATGTTTCAGCTTTGCCATCTTAACCTGGTCAGTTTTGTCCGGTCAGGAGCCTTACTCTGGTATGTCACAGGATGCGATTATTTCTGTGCGTTGGTTCCTTTCCTGCTGTCTGTTTCATTTTATCACTAGGCTTCTTTGTAGATGTCTCTTCCAATCTACTTTTGTTCCCCTGTGTGCACCAAGATCATTAACCCTGCTTGTTTTTGTTCTTTCAGTGGCCGGCAGTGATATGATTAAGCTACTTATACCTAATGGCAGTAGACCCGACATGGACTTGGTGAACAAGTGGACTTCGGTAAAGATGGTCGCTGAAGCCATTGACCTGATGATCAAGTGCTGGGATGAGTTTCCTGAAAATCGACCCAGTTTCTCCGGTAAGAACGTAGTTCCTTGAGAAGTATCTCATCCAAAGGTTTGCTAGCCTTTGAGGAACCTCGGGTTTGATGGTCCCTAGGTAAATATGTGGTCTCCAGACAGCTGTGTAAGTCATAGGGTTTTAATATGGGGTGTATGAACATGTTGTGGTGTAACAATAGGTGGGATTGTATAGCAGCTCTATTATTGACCGGCAATTGTTTTCTACATAATCTTTGTATGCATTGCATGTGTTATAGTCCTTTGCTTGCAGTTGTATGCAAGATCAGCCCTTGTTTCAATTGGCCTAAGACGGTTCATACATTTCAGAAGGCATAGAAATATAAGAGCTCAAAATATAATTTGATGGGACAATTGAATATTTAGTTGATCCCTTTTATTGCGCCAATGCAGAAAGACGTTATGCCACATAGGCTTTTGGGACCCCAACGTCGTCATCTTCAGATCTACCTATAGATGTTCCCCAGGCCCATCATCCTTTGGGATCTAAATATCTTCCGATAGGTTGTGATCTTTGAGATGCATGTTTGACCCCCTAGCACTACATAAATAATCCTTATTTTAGATTTATAGAAGACACTCTTGCTTGAAACTTACTTTGATGTCTTCCTTTCAGACTGTAAGCCACTGACGTTATCCATGACCCAAGCATACGCTAGAGACATAGACAAAGCTGTCCACGAGGTGCTGGTTTTTCTCAAGAGCCGCTCTACGGCCCGTCGGGTAAGTAAAAAATCTCAAACTCCCTCCAGCCTCTCTAACTTTTTCCATTAAAAAGTAGGTTGATTGAACCATTAGTGTAACAAGATAGCAGTAGCCTTAAGAAAAATACAAATTTTATATAAAATCAGTGCATTCTCAAGAGTGAAAGCCAGGAAAGTTGGGGAGGGAGCAGAGAACTAGTAGAGGAAGAGTTTTTGTTGATTCCTCTGCTTATTCGCCTTTTTGAAGTCAAGAAAGATGGATGCAAGAAGCCACCAGGCTAATGTGTTGAGTTTATTAAGCTAACGTGTTTAAAAAAGACCTTTGGTGGTGGTCTTCAGAGCTTGTCAAGCTGGTTGAATAGACTCTGTTGGAATAATAATTAAAAAAAACAAAACCTTTAGGTGAAATTGCCATTTTTGTATATTAACTTCGGCGTTAACCTAATGATATCTTATTACTGTTAGAAACTAGAGGTGAGGATGCCATGAGTTTTGTCTCAAAGTTGAGTTCTCCTGGGCGGAAAATACAAATAAAGCCCCAAAAAATCTATATGGTTAATAAATTGATTGTGGGAGGGGATTGGGCAAGTGGTTTGTGTTGGTGGACCAGCTCTTAAGGATCTGACTAAGTTGTCACCAGTGTTCTTGTTCTTTTAAAGGGATCCAAGCCAGAAGACCTGCCCGATGGTGCTACTGTATCTCCTATGACCAGCCTTCAATGTGAGTGGAATTGTCACATCAGAGATATCGACCTATTGTGGTCTAGGACGGCAGGTCTACAGGTGGGGGAGGGGGTCCATCTACTGCAAAACAAAGGGTCATATGGCTGTTTTGGGTGATGTGTATCATAATAAATCGTCCCATCGTCACTGCTCAATGGGACGATTAGTAAGCGAGATCTCGGATGCCGGTGCTCAGCAGTGAGGACAGACTGGTCAGGCCTTGGGCACCACCAAAACGTAAATACAGAGACTCTTGGTGCTTGGCACTATTTGGTCAGCTGGAAACGTATATTATGTATTTTGAAACAAGCAATTTATTTCCACGTTTATTGATGGAAATCATCACGTACGCTTAGCTCACTAGGTCGCCGTGTTAGATGGGAACGGGGTTCAGTGATAGAGGGGAGAATGATTTGGCAGGCAGCGATTTACAGTGGCAGGAACTGAAGGCTTCGTTGGCTAATAACCTCGTGTGTTTCTCTGTAGATATGAGCCGTCACTTCAATATTCAAGTATTCAAGGAGTGCTTGGATCAAGAGGAAAGATCCAAAGCAGAGGTAAGTTCAAGAAACTATGGCAAAGCTTTAAAGGGGGACCTCTTCATTATCAACAAGGGATGGATAGATAACGATCATGCTTACCCACGCTTCCGGGTGAAGCTCTGTGTATGGAAGTGTAAGCCTTCAAAGTTCTAGCTCGGGTAGAGAGAACTATTTCTCTTCCTAGGCAAGACAGCAAAGCAGTTAATAATAGCCCCAACCATTCACCTTGTCCAAACTAAAAAAGCAGAATCCCCCCCCCCCAACCTCTCTCAATAAGGGATATAACATTTTTAAGGGTCCTCTCGGCTATCTTATTAAAGTGCATGCAGTGTCTGTGGTGTACCTCTAATGGTAGAAGGAACTTACGGAGATAGCAAGAGAAGTATGTGCCTCTAACCTCGCAATACGTTCCTCTCCTACATGAAGTTAAACCTATGCGTGAAGAGAGCATCTTTGAACTATACATTATACGGGGTCAGCTCAACCCTTATTACTGGAGAAAACACAGCGTTGGCCCTTAATGGAAAGTGAAGCACGGGAATAAGTTCCACGCGTAGTGAATAAGCCCCATTGTAGCTTTATTTATGGGCTGTCCTTTCAACTGCAATAGTGCTTTAGCTAAACTGAGATATTGGGATATTCGATATACTTGAAAACAGGTGTGCAGAACTAAAATGTTTTCTCGTTATTACGCAGGTGGAACCATTTGACGATCAGATTGATTCAAAAGGTTAGTAAATACACGTGTGCCCGTGTTTTTTTGTTGTTGTGTGCTTATATATGTTATACATTTTATAACAACATCCACTAGTTTCTGACAAATCTATTTCACGCTTTTTCAGAATTTTTAAGAAAGCACGTGAATACGATCGTGAGAGCGAACCCTGACATCGGTTCCATCTTGGATGATCTCTTTTCGGAAAAGATCTTAAACCAAGAGGAGCTCGACTTGATAACGACCGGCGTTACTGGACAAGAACGGGCGAGGATGACTATTCTGAAAATAATAAACAAAGGCCAAAAAAGTTCAAATCGGTTATTAAACTTGTTGCGGAAGTACCATTCATCATTGGCGGACTCTCTCCTGCCATAAATGATGAATCGGGGGGGGGGGGGAGACGGTCCGGTAGTCCTATGGAACCCTTGGAGTGGCGCGATTGATGTGAATGTCATCTGATTGGTCCTTGGGTCAGATATAATCAATTGTTAACCAATCGGCAGCAGAGAAACAGCGTTGCTGGTGGCGTTCGATGAGAGGACCCGCCACCGCGTTGGCTTCGTGGACACCTGTTAAGAGAACTGAATGGTCGTGATCACTAACATTTCAACAGAAAAATAGATGTTTTTTCTTATTTTTTTCGATATTTTTTTTTTTTTTTTTTTTTTAACCAAACCATTATTCTTTAGCATTAAGGCATTTATCTTGCCAGCTGGTCGCTATTCACACAGGACAATTTAAAGTGGATTTGTTTTGCTGGACAAATATATATTTTAGATGCTATAAAAAAAAATTAACTCACCTTTTATTCCTACAAATGAAAATTTTTATTTTTAACACTTTGTTGCACGTTTATATTTTACATGGATAGAATTTGACGCCCGGTGAGAACCGTTTGGCCCATTAATCTGCCCACTTTTTTTTTATGTAAAGACAGTCGTTGGTCTCGCCCTACATTCCGGAGCCGTATGTATGTCCCACGCATGTTTACATTCCCTCACTCTACCACTTCTGCTGGGAGGCTGTTTCACGTATATCACTCTATAAGTAAAGCACCCCTACATTACATCTACGTTACATCAGTGCTGACCGGCGTGAGACGCAGACCGCGGCAAACGCTACGAACAGACGGTAGGTATTTCACACGCTGACTCGCGGTACAAACGGTGTTCGCATGACATCATACCGGAGCCTCGTTTACCCCCACGCCAACTCCAGATAGCCATGTGAGCCAAAACTGGGCCGAAGCATGACTCCATTTTATATCTACATATGTCTCTACTCCTCTCACCATCTAGTTTTAGGTTGAATCGGTGGTTTCTTCCTTTAAAAAAAACAAAACACTTACTTTCTTGGTCAAATCCCTTTATGTATTTAAATGTTTCTATCACATCTCTTCACCAGGCTATACATGTTGAGATCCCTTAGTCTTTCGAGACATTATATACCGTGTCTCATTTTTATTATAATATCGTATGCATTAATATTGTATATAATCGAATACATCTAAATTATATTGTATATAGTTAAATACGCACCCTGCGCCGCAGGCCCTGGCGGCGTGTAACGCACCCTGCGCCGCAGGCCCTGGCGGCGTGTAACGTACCCTCCCTTACGAAAAATTACTGCAGCTTTTTCTGAAGTAATACTGCAGTTTTTTGGACATGAAAAAACTGCAATATTGCACTTTTACTGCAGTATTACTGCACTTTTTTTTTATACTGCAAACCTACAGTTGTACTTCAAAGTACTGTAGCTTTATTGCATTTGTACTTCCATACAAAAATAACTGCAGTACAGTGAAGTACAAATGCAGTAAAAGCGCAGTAAATGTGCACTAATACTGCAGTAAAAGTGCAGTATTGCAGTTTTTTCATGTCCAAAAAACTGCAGTATTACTTCAGAAAAACTGCAGTATTTTTTTTGTAAGGGCTGCGCCGCAGGCCCTGGCGGCGTATAACATACCCTGCGCCGCAGGCCCTGGCGGCGTATAACGCTTTGCCGTAAAACGGTTTCTGCCAACACGTGAAATACATGCCGTCTGTTCGTAGCGTTTGCCGAGGTCTGCGTATCACAAGACGGAAATTAACATTCAGGGTTTCATAGGACTACCGGACCGTCCTTTCCCTGATAACCGGTGGGAAGCGATTCATCGTTTATGGCAGGAGAGAGTCCGCCAATGATGAATGGTACTTTTAAAAAAAAAAAAAAAAAAAAGTTTGAATAACTTATGTGAACTTTTTTGGTCTTTGTTACTTCGTCAGTAGTCCTCGCCCGTTCTTGTCCAGTAATGCCGGTGATTATCAAGTCGAGCTCCTTGTGATTTAAGATCTTCCAAGATGGAACCGATGTCAGGGTTCGCTCTCACGATCATGGCAAAGTGTTAAAAATATTATGAAAAATATAATATATGTTTACAAACGTTTAAGTGAACCCTTTTTGTAGGAGAGAATTATACAGGATCGTGAAAAACGGCATATATATGTCTGTGTATGGAATAATGATGCTAGGTTAACCCATTTTTCTTTAAGGACACATCAAGCCAGCTGGATTCACTCTCCGGGCCACAGAAGTACATTCCAACATGACGGCCAGAACGCCACGCATGCACCTACCATCCTCTGTTGCACAGAATGCAATGCCAGCATTAAAGTAACAAGAATTGTTGATGCATGCTGCTTCCAAAGGGAATACTAAAAAAAAATTGGCTATAAACGTAGCCATCAGGAATTTAAAAAACAGCCAGTAAGAGTATTCCTAATCGATAGGAAACCTAGCTTGTTGTAGTAATACAAACTGACCACTAGGCGGAAGCAGCGCTCTGGATTTGGGGGGAAGAAGCGTCTGAATATTTAGATCCTAATTTAATACATATAAAAATATTTTTTGAGATCTTTCTAATAAAAAATAAACCAGGAATCTGTTTTAAAATATATAAAATGTATAAAGTGATATTGGGGGTAACCAGGTCTTATCACCATAGAAACTATTGTAATTTACCTGCTGGGCATATTCTGGTGTTTTCTCGGACGCTATGAAGGTATAAATGGAATTGGCCGGCGCTTTATAAATAAATGTAATGGAAATGGTTTGGGTACATGGGAGATCTCTGATCTTATATATGCCCCCCCCCTTTCCACACTGGATAAAAGTCTGTTTATAAAAATAGTAATGATATTGTTAGATCTATACCAAATCTCGAAGACCCTATGTGTAGACCATACCCGGTTGGCAGGGGGTTTCAGATTATGATACCCATAGGCATTCCTGCGAATGCTGGCTTGGAGATCACCCCCTTCTGGTCTAAAATGGGAGTGCGAGTGGCGTCTGTCCACACTTGTCTTCATGGTTGTGGTTAGAAGTCTGGCTTAACGGGGCTTTACCAAGACATTTTGTTGCAACTTGATGACCTAAAGCGAAATAACGCTGTAATTTATTCATAGTTCATAATTTGCTCAGTTTACAAACAGCACTCCTGCTCCTGTCCTTTTTGTTCAATTTAGGATTAAGTATATTTTGCCACTCAGAAGGCTTCACGATTGAGCAAATGGGATCATTTAAAACTTTCCCATATTTGTTTCCTCAACCCAACTGGTTTATGAAACCAACTCCCCAAAGGGTTAACTATGTAGTACCTTAAAATCAGGACTATTTAGTTGAAACGGGAACGCTTGGGCATTATATATGTATATATATATATACGAGTAGACATTTTTTTCTTGCAATCATATATTTTGCTTTACTATATATGGTAAAACCTGTGCCTGGAAAAAAAAAAAAATCTACAGTCATAAAAAATGTTTCATATGATATAAAAATTTATACTACTATAAAATATACACCTATTTTTTACATTTAATACCTGAATGTTTGTCAAGTCCCCTTCTAGAAGTAGTCCATTGGGGTACAAAAAATTATGATTCTATGTGCAACAGAGAAAATTAGCCATTCTTAATTACTTTAATATATTTATTTTTATTTATCATTTATTTTATATTTTCAGCCATAGCTTTGCATCACCTTTTTCGGCCAAGATTTTTGTTGTTCGGCAAAACTTTTAATGGACATTGCCGAGTGTTACAAAGCCTGTATGTGCGCTGGGATTAATAAATGACACAGTAACTCAAGAATAGACTACAGATAAACAAGAGACACGCGTCAAGCCTCTCATCAGACCAACGCCGTAATAATAATCATCATCTAGAGGCTGCTCTAAAAAGTTTTGTGCAGCTGCGGTCTCATTCCCGAGAGCGTGCCTAGGGCATGAGGGACGTGTCTAGTAAAAGATACAATTATATGTAAAAAAAAAAATATATATATCCCAATGGACTTCTTCCAGGACGACCAGGGGCCCCTTAGGGCCTGGCAATCGTTTGCAGGAGCCGGTAGTGAAGTTACTATTTTGATACTATCTTATTAGTTCCTGTGTTATTAGCCTCTGGTGGTTTTTTTTGGTTTTTTTTGGTTTGTGTGTGACATAGATTTAACAAAGTAGCAAAAAGGCATGAATCTAAAGTGCAAGTTTTCTTAAATTATTTGCAAATTTTATACGTTAAAAAAAAAATAATCAGTGGCCAGATTTTAGCAGAGCCTCCAAATTTACGTTATTCAAACATTGTAGGTTTTTATGTATTATTATGACTGCAATTAGTGCAATTTCTGTTGAATTATTAGCAAAATTTCTAATTTTTAGCAAAGCCTTCTTCCAGGCATTTTTTAAAAAATATTTGCAATTTCTAGGTATTTCTTTATTTTTTCTTCTATTCTGCTGGAATAATTCATATTTTTTTTTTACTAAACGGGGGTCACTGTATAATCCATGAACGCTTGATGGTTATATTAAGATGTTGACATTTTTCTAAGTACTGGTTTTTAATTTTTATTGGTACAAAATGTTAAAGTACATTTTAAGGGTTAAGCAAAGCATAAGGCTTTGTTTTTTGTGTACGTTAGCATATAGAATACAGGACTGACACTGGGGTTTTAAAAATGTAAAAGAAAATGAAATTCAGTAAAAAGACAACAAAATACCTAAAATAGAAAATATGTGAAAAATTAGTTGACGTTTTAATCCTTGCGGCTTGTAAATGCATATACCAGGGCCGGACTGTTGGCCCTGTAAGTTAGATTTTTACTATGTAGTTTTACTGCTGAGAGGCTGTTCTGCTGAACTTCTACCCTCTCAGTAAAGTAAAACTTGTACTTTCCATCTCAGCCTCTGATTTTTTTTTATTTTTTTTTTAAAGGTGCTGTTCCACCTATGCTGATTTTTCTTGCCTTTGGGCTAACAAATGCAAGAATAGAAGCATTAGTAGTACTGCTTAAAGCCCAAAGCCTTCCGGGAAATAATTTAATTGTAATTAGTTTGCTGCATTCATATTTATTTCACGGGAAAACCAATTGTCCACAAGAAATATGATGGGGAGAAATATGGTGCTGGGGAGAAATATGGTGCTGATAGGATGGGGAGAAATATGACGCTGCTGCTATGACTGGGAGAAATATGGTTCCAGTGCTGATATGATGAGAAATATGGCGCCGCTGCTGTTATGATGGGGAGAAATATGGCACTGAGCAGGAATAGGGCGCCGCTGCTGATATGGGGAGAAATATGGCGCTGGGGAGGAATATGGTGCCGCTGCTGATATGACTGGGAGGAATATGGTGCCCCTGCGAAATATGGGGCTGGGGAGGAATATGGTGCTGCTGCTGATATGGAGAGAAATACGGTGCCAAAGATATGACGGGGATGTATATGGCACCAATGATATGACGGCAAGAATATGGCGCCAGTTATATGACGGGGAGAAATATGGCGCCAATCGTATGACGGGGAGATATATGGCGCCAATGATGTGACGGAGAAATATGGCGCCGCTGATATGACTGGGAGGAACATGGTGCCGCTGATATGATGGGGAGGATTGTGGCGCCAATGATGTGACGGGGAAAAATATGGCGATCATATGACGGGAGAAATAAGGTGCCGCTGCTGAGACGGGGAGAGATATGACGCTGGTCAAATGGGGAAAAATATGGTGCTGGGGAGAGGTTTGGCGCTGGTCAAATGGGGAGGAATATGGCTCTGGGGAGAGGTTTGGTGCTGGTCAAATGGGGAGAAATATGGCGCTGGGGAGAGGTGTAGCGCTGGTCAAATGATTGGGAGAAATATGGCGCTGGGGAGAAATATGGCGCTGATATGACAGGGAGAAATATGGCCCTAGTCAAATGGGGAGAAATATGGCGATCATATGACGGGAGAACTAAGGCGCCGCTGCTGAGACGGGGAGAAATATGGCGCTGGGGAGAAATATGCCGCTGATATGGTGCCACTGCTGATATGACGGGGAGAAATATGGTGCCACTGCTGATATAACGGGGAGAAATATGACGCCACTGCTGATATGACGGGGAGAAATATGGTGCCACTGCTATGACGGGGAGAAATATGGCGCCGTTGCTGATATAACAGGGAGAAATATGGCGCCGCTGCTGATATGACGGGGAGAAATATGGCGCCTCTGCTGATATGACGGGGAGAAATATGGCACTGCTGCTGATATGACGGGGAGAAATATGGCGCCAAAGATAGAATGGGGAGGAATATGGCGCTGGGGAGAGGTTTGGCGCTGGTCAAATGGGGAGGAATATGGCGCTGGGGAGAGGTTTGGCGCTGGTCAAATGGGGAGGAATATGGCTCTGGGGAGAGGTTTGGTGCTGGTCAAATGGGGAGAAATATGGCGCTGGGGAGAGGTGTAGCGCTGGTCAAATGATTGGGAGAAATATGGCGCTGGGGAGAAATATGGCGCTGATATGACAGGGAGAAATATGGCCCTAGTCAAATGGGGAGAAATATGGCGATCATATGACGGGAGAACTAAGGCGCCTCTGCTGAGACGGGGAGAAATATGGCGCTGGGGAGAAATATGCCGCTGATATGACGGGGAGAGATATGGCGATATATGACGGGAGAAATAAGGTGCCGCTGCTGAGACGGGGAGAGATATGACGCTGGTAAAATGGGGAAAAATATGGTGCTGGTCAAATGGGGAGAGATATTGCGCTGGGGAGAGGTTTGGCGCTGGTCAAATGGGGAGGAATATGGCTCTGGGGAGAGCTTTGGCGCTGGTCAAATGGGGAGAAATATGGCGCTGGGGAGAGGTGTAGCGCTGGTCAAATGATTGGGAGAAATATGGCGCTGATATGACGGGGAGAAATATGGCGATCATATGACGGGAGAACTAAGGCGGAGAAATATGCCGCTGATATGACGGGGAGAGATATGGCGCTGGGGATAAAAATGGCGCTGGTCAAATGGGGAGGAATGTGGCGCTGGTCAAATGGGGAGAAATATGGTGCTGGGGAGAGGTTTGGTACTGGTCAAATGGGGAGAAAAATGGTGCTGGGGAAAAATATGGCACTGGTCAAATGATTGGGAGAAATATGGGGCTGGTCAAATGATTGGGCGAAATATGGCGCTGGTCAAATGGGGAGAAGTGCTGGGGAGAAATATGGGGCTGGTCAAATGATTGGGAGAAATATGGCACTGGTCAAATGATTGGGAGAAATATGGCGCTGATATGACGGGGAGAAATTAGGCGCTGGGGAGAAATTTGGCGCTGGTGACATGGGGAGAAATATGGCACTGGGGAGAAAGGCAGCGGCGCCTTTTATATTATGGGGAGAAATATGGTGCTGCCCCTGATATGAGGGGGAGAAATATGGTGCCAATGATTTGGTGAGAAATATGGCACTGGGGAGAAATGCAGCGGCGCCCCTGATGGGGAGAAATGCAGTGCTGCTGCTGACATGACAGGGAGAAATTTGGCGCTTGGGTGAAATGCAGTGGCGCCCTTGATATGGGGAGAAATTTGGCGCTGGGGCGAAATGCAGCGGTGCAGGGTAGAAATATGGCGCTGCTGCTGACATGGGGAGAAATGGCGCTGGGGAGAAATATGGCACTGATATGATATGGAGGGGGATAATTTTGGTGCAATAAAGAGTGAGGACGATAGGGCATGGAAATAATGGGGAGTAATATGATGGTGAAAAATATGAAGATGGGGGAAATACAAAGAGATAGAGGGCGATAGGGAGAGATGCAATGACGATGAGATAGAGGGGGATGATTTTGGTACAGTACAGAGTGGTGATAGAAATGATGGAGAGGAATAATTGTAATGTGACACAAAATCAGGTACTGGTAGGTTATTGCCATAGTTCATGCATTTGTCAGTTCTCAGGAAACAGACTCCACAGGTACATAATGATGGATAGGTAGATGTAGCCAAAGTAAGCTGGAGGGGGTGTTATTGATGGTTATAGATGTGACTGATAGTTCCCACAGCCTGTGACGTCAGCAGGACCACCCACCGGCATCAGCCGGACTTCCTGACCGTGTCCCGCGAGGGTGGGCTCCGGGTAGCCGGAGCCATAAAGTCCCAGCTACGCTAATAGTGCAGGAAATTAGATTTTATGTCCGGCCCTGCAGCAGAGGCTCATATTTTTGTAGAATGCAAAATAAATTTGTGCTGTTAATAATAAAGTTAAAATCTATAATCCTGCTAAAGAAACCGCAAACACATACACCAATATCTTTTCTGCTCTTGACTACAGCTCCCATCTCTCACGCCAGTCTTCTGGTAGTATATTGATGTGCGAGTGTGTGTGTAATAGCCGTATGTTTCATGTGGGGGGGGGGCAACGATTTGTGGTTACACCCCTGCATTGTAGAGTGGGGAGCCTAGACAGGATTGGTAAGGGTTTGCTAAACATATCCATGCTATTCTTTGTTTAAATGGAACAGCACCTTTAATTTAAGGATTTTATATTAAAATGTATTTATTTAGGAGACTTTCTTGCTTAACGGGACACCCCAGCAATCTTATGACCACCTTGATCTGTCATGGGCCACCTCATTGGCCCTCTCAGCTCAACTTTACAGCTCCTAGTAACTTTCTTTCGGGTAGGAAGCCCTGCGACACATGGCGTTGTTGGAGGGGAAGTGCTCAGGGAGTAGGGTGTGCTGCAAAATGACTCCCCCTACCCGGAGCTTCCCCGTACTGACTCGGAGAAGCGATGCTTCACCCGGAGTCTCCATGGAGAACCCAGAGAGTTCCCAGTAAAGCAAACAAAGCGTAAGACGTCCTAACTCCTAAAGTGTCAGCTAAGACTTTTATCCAGTGTGGATCCGAGCCAAAGATTGAAAAGATAAAGATTTACATTTCGTAACAATCAATGTGCATGGGGGGGCATGTAAACAGACCCCCTGTAAAAGAGTAACACATTTAACATCTCTGCTAACCCCAATAATATACAAGGACCATATGTCATCATTGGTATAGGCAATAGTCAAAAATATGTAATCATTGGTTATAAATAATCGTTGGGATATATTAATAGCTTGAATAATAGGGAACCTTAAGTATGGAATGAAGGACTTGCTGGACAGATGTTATGAACTAGATTCTTCTCAAAGTTTTTGTAAGACTTATTTTGTATTTTTGTTCTCTACTTTGTATATTTGTTATCCATTTTTGTGTGTATTAAATATTTTACATTTGCTTGCACCTAAGTGACTCTAACTGTTTTTGTGACGCGCATACATATATATATATGTTGCTCCGGCTGTACGAAGTCTATGTTGGCCCTAAATTTATTACCCCCCTTCCTCAGAGGAATGGATAAAAAACAGCCAATGGAAAAAGAGCCTACATTCACAGTGACCAGTAAGAGGTGCGCCTACCTCCTCCATTAATCACCACATCCTGATCCTGGGGACACGTTACCTAAGTGGGCACCTGCGCTCCCACTCATCACGCCTTTACTATTCCACACATGCTCTGTGACACAGGGCTTTTTCAATATCTTGCCAAGTGGAACAGCATTTTTGAAATGGACAATATGTTCAGGTTGGCTTGAACGTTCTGGTTCTTGATACCTTTTATCCTCCTTGGTCCACTTTGGTCGGGTCTTGACCAATACATTACCCCAAGATTCTTGCCCTTGCGTGGCTTTCATACACACATTGCCACCTTATCCGAGTCTAATTAACAAATCTCAAGCACTGTGAGGTATTGGCGTAATTGTTTTAGTAGAATTATTCATTTCCTTCAAAGCAATCCTAAAGAAAGACACAACCTCACCTTATTTCCATGATTTTAGGTCGTCTTCTCCACCAACATAAATAGGAAAAAATATCCCTCATTCCTAGGTTTTCTATTTTTGAATTCAAATATTTCCTTTGTAGGGAAGATATAATTAGGGCAACGCGCCGATCATCATGTCCATCTCTTTCTCATACATTCTGTCTCCCTTCTTCTCCGTCTCCTTTTTTCTCTGTATCAACTTCTCCTTGATGCTTTTGTGTTCCGCCTCTCATCTTCCCCTCTAGCTTTGTCTCGTAGAGCGCTATGCTCCACCTCTATGTGTAATAGCTCTCTAATGCCATGCCTCAAAATACCCCCCTGCAGATTCCAACACACCATTATTTATTGTTCCCTCTCCGACAGCTTTTCATGTGAATGAACTGCCATTCCGAGCAATAATCCCCCCCTCTTGCTCCACTCCCCCTCTTCCACTTCTCTTGCCTGAAAACTGCAATAAGCTTTCTCGATCCCTGATCCGGCGATGCTCCACCATATCCTATTAACCCTTTCCATCCAACAGATCCAATCCGTTATTCCAGTACATGGATCCACGCAGTATTACAATATGTTTGTGCATCCTTAGTTTCCAGCATTCCCTCATAGATGGGGAGGGAGGGATGATGCTGTGGATGCAGAAAGTATGTTCTTCTTCAGAGCTGGTGCTGATGCTGAGCGTGCGGTGAGGTCTCTGTGGCGCAATGGACGAGCGCGCTGGACTTCTAATCCAGAGGTTCCGGGTTCGAGTCCCGGCAGAGATGGTACCCACCAAATTCTTTTGCTTTACCTCCCTAATATTTATGTGAAATGCATTTTACCCCTAATAAAATCTACAATACCATGTGTATTAGTTATTATTTATTTCAATTCATCTCATGCGCCGTCGCTATTATTAACCACATTTTAGCCAAACTGTAAATATACAATGTAACGAAAATGTAATTTTATTCTGAAAAATATTAAATTTTATTTTTATATTCTGATGTTTAATCAGTCTAGTGTACAATTATTTTTTTTCAATATTTTCACCTATTGATATGGGATTACAGAATTAAGAAAAGAGCACATAGAACTCTGTGATAACTTCATACCCAGCAAACATTCTGACTCAGAAAAGAGGGGACTGGAAACTTGGGTCGTATGAGTGTGTACATGGTTCAGGAAAAAATTGTTGAGTGAGTAGCCAAGCAGCATTTCACACGTAGATTGCAAGGACGAGCGAAGATGATTATTTTGTATGAATCAGTATTTGGAGAGCTCCTTAAAGGGATACTCCAGCCATCATATGCATGCGATAGCTGTGTAGTCCCATTAGTTTAGTCCCATTTAGATTAGAAGTTTGCATCTTCTGCAAATCTATGGAAAGGAGGTTCTGCAGAATCCCCCTCATTTGCATTTGCCCCCTTTATGCACCCCCCAGCTAAAAGCCCTGCAGGCGATGCATTTGGCCAGACAGATCTCCCTACCCATGATGGTCCCCTCCATCACTGACTAGGTGAATGCTGCAGGCAAAGGATATATTAAGACCCATCTGCGCATCCATGGACTTTAGACTGCCCCTTATAATATGGATTGGGCCAAAAGGCGTCATGTATGAAAAGCCATATAGGTTCAAAGAGACATCCTTAACTCAAGGCAAGGCTCTACATGCGTCTGCGATCACCAAGAGAAAAATGCTGTGCGACTTTGCCCTGGGGTCTTGTGGGGCCCTTACTAAATTGACCCTGCCCTGACTCCATTGGTTAACTCATTCACTGATTTCATTGTGCGTTATGCATGGACAACTCCGAGGGGTCTATTCGCTAAAAGGTGAGCCGACTGCAGAGTTGAGTTTCACCTTGACATCCCTATACACCATTAAGGTATAACCCCAGTGAGCTTCTGCTGCAGGGAGACCTTGGCTGGCCCTGTACAGCGAATAGTTAAATCGGTGATATTAATTCCAGAATCATAGGCTCTATATAAAGTATAACTAAGACAGTAAAAGACAGGTTATGGTGGTGCTTTCTAAATTAATAACATTTCTACTAAAAGTAGTAACTGCCGTGGTTAACGCAAATCATAAGGATTACCACTAGAGGGTAGCGTTGGATTAAATATAAATGGCCTCTGTTTTTTCTTATTTTTAACATTGGCATCTTTTTTTTCATTCTTCACACTGTAGCAAAGACAGGCAGTGAACAAGAAAAATTGGAATAAGTTCTTAAATGTAATGTGTGCATAGATTTTTTGGTATGTTGCATCATTGTTCATAGTAAAGAGCCTGTCATGGTTTTCAAGGGTTAATACATTCCATATATAGTCTCGGCTACACACAGATAAGCTTCATAAAACAATGCATCGAAGAGTTAACTTGTCCCAAATGTTAGAGGAAGCTTGGGCCACCCAGTGTCTATACCAAATGAACATGGAATTTAACCCATTTCTTGCCTGTCTAGCAAAAGTAATTCTAGTGCCGAGTTTAAAAAGTTGTCTTACTACCGTAAAACGAATAAAATGGTTTAATTAGCAGGAATATTGTTTGTAATGGCGATTTTATTAAGCCTTTAAAAAAAAAAATTGACAAAAATGATGTCATTTAGTCAGCCAATAAAGTTATTAGGTTACAAGCTCTGGAGACTAATAACCTAAATCATTTTTTTCAGACATAGAAATACCAATTCGGTGTACTTTGCATAGAACGGATTATATAATTTAAATGTGAGGTTATCAGGGACATATTTAAAGCAGAGCAAAATGGGCAACCGCTTGACCCCAGACTTGCTTTCCTGTCTCTGATTTAAGTTTGGGTAAAATCGGACCTGGCACTTTAAGGCCAGCGGACAATATGACGGGTATACTTTTTGTGGCCACATTTTTCTTGCAGGTGGCTGCACATTGAAGCATTGGATCAGTAATAAAGGTAAGTTGAAGGTGTGAGCATTAGCCTGCTGTGCCTGATGGTCAGTCGTAGCCTGCCCTAGCCACTCCAACCATTCCCCCTTAAAGCCATTAGAAATGATAGGACTTACCTTAAGGGTTAAATGAATGTAGAAGGCAACCGTAAATATTAAAATGCGCCAACTTAGATTGCCATATGAAAATACAAGATGCTTATATAAGATCATGGTTTGCTAATATAGATTTTTTGTTTGATACCAGGATCGGGAGCAGCGAGTTCCCGGCAGTGGTCAGTCGCCAAATCCAGCAAGTTCCCACAAGGTTGACAATTGCGAAAGTAGGATGAGTACCATAATCACTACCATTTGTCCAAGAAATTATCCAAGAACAATTTATACAGTAGTAAATTTATGAAAATTATATTAGAAAATCTAAGACTTCAGCCAACACCCCCCAAAAATTTTATTTTAACTTCATGGAAATATATATAAATTATAGTAATTTTCCATTTCTGATCTTTCCCATCACCCTCTTAATGCTCCTTCCCAGTGCTTCCTTAACCTCTTTATTCCTTAGACTATAAATGACTGGATTGAGTAAAGGGGTGAACATGGCATAAACAAGAGCCACAATTTTTTGGTAGTCCGCAGCTTGCGCGTGTTTTGGTATGCCGTAAATAGTGAACGCGGTGCTATAAAAGAGTGCCACCACGGTGATGTGGGAAGAGCAGGTTGAGAAGGCTTTTTTTCTGCCCGTGTTGGACCTCAGCCTAACGACGGAAAATATGATGTTCAGATACATTAATGAGATGATTGCAAGATTAAACATGGTGGCAAAGCCAATGACACAGCTATTGATGATGTCATTAAAGGACGTATCTACACAAGAGAGGCTTGCCAGGGGAGCTAGATCGCAAAAGTAATGATTGATGTCTCTGAGGCCACACAAAGGCAGTTTTAGAGTAGTCATCATGGGTACAATTGCGGCCAGGAAGCCATAAGCCCAGCAAAGAGACGCAAGTTGCTTACACATTGTTTCATTCATGAGTGTGGTGTATCGAAGAGGGTTACATATTGCGACCCATCGGTCAAAGGCCATGATGGCCAATAGGGCACACTCTGTCATTCCAAGGCCGTGAAACATGTAGAGTTGAGCGAAGCACCAGTGGAAAGAAATGATATTGTTGTTGGTTACCAATAACTCCAGAAGCTTGGGAACAGTGGTAGAGATGTACCACATCTCCAGTATGGAGAGGTTAATGATGAAGTAGTACATGGGAGTGTGAAGGTGGATGTGACACCGCACCACTAAAACAATTACCATGTTCCCAGAAAGCGTGAGAACGTACGTGAAGAGGAAGAAGACAAACAGGCACATTCTATAGTCCAGGAGATGGTCAAATCCTCTAAGTCGAAAGTCACTGTTATGGGTCAGGTTCACGTCCATGACATGAAAATGCTCAGAATATTCATGTTCACAAGATCTGAAACGCAGTAACAATGGTTCAAAGTGTCTCATATACTGACTAGCTAAAATATTTCTTCTAGTAAAAGGTGTTTTATCAACAAAATATAGGCTTTGTTTCAATGTAATTTGTCAGTATTGGATGGGAGTGGTGGTAAAACATACATATATAACAAGTTATCATTGTTTGTATTAATTTACGAATACTTAGTCAGGGAATCAAAAGGTTTAGTGGTATAGAAGGTACATTATTCTATGTATAAACTGGTGAAATTTCCTTTCTGCTAATCCTGGGTTTAAAAAAAAACAACAAAAAAACCCACAATCTGAAACAGAACAAAAGTTCTATTTTTAGAGTAATTTATCTTTATTTCATAATATTTCAAGCCAAAAGTCCTCAATTTTGGGTCTGTTATGGTATTGGATTTTAAATGGTGTGTGTATGTATATTTTTGTTTTTTCAATTTTAATCTGCTTCCTTTTTATATTATCTTTTTGGTATTTGCATTAATATTGTCTAATTTTAATAGGGAATATAAAACAGAGAATATATCTAATGTGAAATGTTCTATGTAAAATGATGTAAAAAGATTTGCATCTTTTCACAAATGTATTTAAAAACATGTATTAAAAAACCCCCATGTATTTCATTAATTTAAACATAATTCTAGAGTCATTAAATCTAAATACACAGCAGTGCACCTAACTTTTTTTTTTTTAAGTGGAGATCAAATATTAAACTAAAAGCTGTTTTTTAATTCTAATTATCCTTGGGCACACAATACAAAATCCTTGGCTATTTAGCCCTCTATTTTTGGATTAAAGCAATGTTTTTAGTGATTAATATTTACTTTGTATTATAGGTGCAGGATAAATACATCGATTGGATAAGAAATATTGCTCAAAATAGAGAGAAAATAAAATTTCCTTTTTTTTTTTTTTTTTTTTTTATCCACGTAGGGAAAACTTAAAAAAAAATTATATAAAGTATGTAAACCCACCTTCTGTATGTCCTATTGATTAAGATGTGGTTCTAAACCTCCATTTATACCCTGCAAATCTAACTGACTTTGAAATCAAGGGATTCCCACAGCTCAAGGAAATTAGGTACAAACAATGATTTCCCTATTTATTTGTTGCGTGTGACCTGGTTCCTAGTTAAGATCCCATGGGAGGCCATTAACATTATTTGTATCGTTACATTATAAGGCGTTATTTAATAATAAACCCTTAGGGACGTGTTCAAGGGGCAAAGTAATTATTTAATTCAAAGTTCTTCTGTAGAGCCCAAAATGGATCAAAGGAGAAGGTACTTTGTGTTAATTGTGTATCCACTTTGAATTTGTTGCAGTGCATGACTTTAGATTAATCTTTATTTAAAAAAAAATAAAAAAAATTACAATCATGGTAGGTTAGCCTCATAACATTAACATACATTTTGTATGCTAAGTATATGATGCATAGATCCTTCCGCATTTGTTCTTCCAAGGTACTGGTGGTCTCAGAACTGGGAAGATAAAGTTGTGACCCCGCGCTTTAAGACCAGAGGCAGTCATCTGTTGTGTAAGTGTGGCCACTTGCTAAACTTTTATAGAGTACAGACTAAATGCTCCGTGTAGCAGTGGAAGGCAAGGACAAAATGGACAATGTTTTGGTGGACCTTCAATTGTACGTAGTCAAAATGGAGAATGTCTTGGTGGACCTTCACCTGTACAGTTATCTGGTATGTCCCTCACAAATTTGTATGACTCCCTGTTCCATTTTACAGATTTCTAAAGTTTGAAATTTAATATCGCAATACCATCTTGGCATAAATTGTTTTGACAACAATGGCTTTTTCATGCTTGGGGTCTCTGTCTTCCACTTACGTTACCTTAGACTCATCACTCACATGATTGTTTTCCTTTGGATAATATTGGGCAGTCAATTTAATTGTGTATAAGAGATAGAAATTGTGAAATTACCGATTCTTGAATTTTCAAATACAAAATGGCCACACTATATATTGTTAGGTCTGTAGTGAAGGCAATGTACGGGTTTGTAATCTACAGCCATGTCATGACTGGAGCAATTGAAATCTTGCAGCTTTATACATTTGTTTTTCATTAAGTTGTACCAATATATGTATTTGTTATGTTGCAGGTGGAATATAGTCCATGAAGTATCTTTTGCAAGTAGGAACCATTGCGTACTTGGTGCTTGAGCGCTGCTTCTAGTCCACCACCGAATTGAAGCCATGAATAAAATGGATATACAACACACACCAGAAAGAAAACGTGCACTAGTGCTAAAAGGTTTATTGTATACATGAAAAGCAAACATTAAGCACTTCAATGCATCGCTAAAGGTGCTGTTACACTTGGGCCAAAAATTAATTGCACTCTAGTATTTTCAGTAAATAAATGTTAGCAAATCTGTTCTATTTAAAACCTGTTATGGGGCTCATTCTTGATCTTAATGTTCCTTCCTCCTTGGCACTAATTTTAAAACTAATACTTAAATTGTGCTTATCGTTTACAACTGTACCAGGCTATAACCAGCCATTCTTGTATGAATTAGTGTCAGGCCCGTACTAGCCATCTGGCTCACCGAGCAGCTGGCCAATATTACCCCAGGTCCAATCAGATGCAGCAGTGTGTAGCCACCCGCTGGATATGCCCGGCCACAAGCTACATGAGCATAAAAGCATAACATGAGGCTGCGCATAAGCAGATGGTTGCCACACGCCTTGGGCATCAGCTGGCCAGTGGCCGCAGTGCCAGGGCCACCTGATCGTCTCCAGTCCGGCCCTGAGTAGTGTCATTACATATTCACATATTCTATATTTAGCGACATCAGTCTTCCAATGTTTGACTTGATAAAGAACTTTCTCAGAGACTTTTTCACTTCTTGGTTCCTCAGTGCATAAATAAGTGGGTTCAGTGTTGGCGTCATGACTGTAAACAATATGGCAGCCACCTTGTCCTTTTCTATGGAGACTTCAGAAGCAGGTCCTAGGTAAGTACACATGGCCGTCCCATAAAACAGAGTGACAATGGTCAAGTGCGAGGAACACGTTGAAAAAGCTTTACGCCTTCCTTGGGAGGATTGTATTTTAAACAAGCGAACGGCTATGAAACAGTAGGATATCATTGTAAGTAAAAAGGTGCCTGTGCTGAAAAACCCACCCACAACTGTCAGCATGATTTCATTGAGGCGGATGTCTGTACAGGCCAACTTTATAACGGGTTTAACATCACAAAAGAAATGTCTGACCTTGTTAAAAGTGCAAAAAGGCAGCTGTGATGTCATAACTGAATGAATCGATGCATAAGTGAGTCCTGTAAGCCACG
Organism: Spea hammondii; assembly: GCA_029215755.1. NCBI lineage: Eukaryota > Metazoa > Chordata > Amphibia > Anura > Pelobatidae > Spea > Spea hammondii. The sequence continues at coordinate 25,041,667 of JARDYJ010000012.1, read as the reverse complement.
ATATGAGAACCAGTTGAATGCAGACTCTTTTGTCCATAATCATATTGTATCTTAAGGGTTGGCAAATGGCCACATATCGGTCATAGCCCATGGCTGCAAGGATAACACCTTCTGTACATCCCAGGAAATGGAAGAAATGCAGTTGGGTTATACAGCCTTTAATGGAAATGGTGTTCTCCATCAATAACCCAACCAGCATCTTGGGCACTGTAGTAGAGGCGTAAAAAATATCCAAAAGGGAAAGATTAGCCAGTAAAAAGTACATTGGAGTATGAAGAGCGGGATCTCTGATAACCAAAAAAATGATGATGAAATTGCCTAATAGGTTCACCAGATACAAGAAAGAGAAGATGACAAAGAGGACCTTCTGAAACCATGAGATATCAGTGAGTCCCACCAAGATGAATTTATCTACTGATGTTCTGTTCCAGTCAGCTTCCATTTGCTTACTGTACAATTCAGAATATGGTTAGATTATTGAATTATTGAAGGATGAAAGTGAAGTATACAGCCGTATAGAAAAACAAATATACAAAACCAGGATTTGATGGCAGATCAGCCCCATTCCATCACTGTCTAGTGGTCCGTTTCTGTAGCTTCTAAGACTCAGACCTTAATCAGTCGTTGGTCTCGTCTTAAATCCAGAAGCCATATGCCTATCCCGTGTGTGTTTGAATTTTTTTAAATTATCTTACTGTATTACCTGTTTACATTAAATCCTAAACTTTTGTGCATTATATGATGTTTAAATAGATATTTTTCTTTGCAATAAAATATTTAAAATCTTTTACATTCCATTAAGTGTTTGAACATTTTTATATTTATTGACTAGATATTGCTACATATTCATTGTAAATGTTATTTTGATATATATACATACTTTAAAATTCTGTTTTTTTTCTATAAAATAGTCTATATTTTTTCAAACATATTTTCACAAATAAATCATGGGTTTCCTTTTTCACTTAAATTTGAATTTTTAATCCACATTCTGTTTTCCATAACTTATTTAGTACAAAAAACCCAAATAATATGGGTTAATATGGCCCAAATTATAATATAATAGTGTCCAATATTCCAGTTTTTATGCATTTTGTTGAGCGCAGAAAAGTGTATTTATAGCACACTGACAAATTGTTTCAATATAATGAATAAACAAAACAGTTATATATTGACTTTTTTTCTGTTAATTTGAAACTTTTAGTCCTGATCTTGTACAGCTACAAAAATATTTAATAAATCAGTTTAGCGTGTGAGATATGCAATGATCGTTAAACATTATTTGAGTTGGTAAATTATTAATCATAAAAGTAATAAAAAAAAAAACAAAAAAAACCCACAGCTACTACAGAGGGGATTATTCACTAAACGGCTACAGGCCAGATGCCATGAAATTATTTTCTCTGATCAAACTAGACTAAATTAAGCTCGTGCCATTTATTGATGAAGACTGAGAACATTGCAGGGACATTCTACAATACAAACTATAGTTGCTGGATTAATAAAATAAAAAAAGAGATGGGAAAGGGAGAAACATAGGGAGGAGAGAAGGTAAGGACGGTCAAGGAAAGAGGGGGTATTTACCGGTAAAATATGACAAGATGTGGGTATTATCAAGAAATGCTTAGAGTATTCTGAATGTATCTACAGAAACATAGACATTACCATATTTCTCTTTCTCCCATTCCGAGGTGAAGACGTGGCAGACGGAGATTAAAGTGGAGAATTTAGGACCTAAACTTTAAAGCCGATACCTAGTGACATCCCTCTCCTTTACAGAAAGAACCTAGAAGATAAATCCGAGACGATGAGCAGAATTTATTTAGATCCTGATCTCCTAAGAGATGATCTGCAATCCCCTACGGTGAGGAACATCTTAACCTTTAAGCTTCTGAAAGTTTTACATCATTAGATAAGAAATCGTATTGTAAAGACCTCGCTGTACTTTTGTTAACTTTTTCTCTTGCTTTTATGCTCATTAGAATAGCTTGTGACTTTTAACTGTACATACAAGGTTTTTTTTGGCTCCCCAGTCTCATCCACACATGCCTAAAGAGAGTGGGGTATCAAAGATTGCACAAGGGCAAGATAGGATATTCAAATATATTTCCTACGCAATACCAGATAAAAAGTATGATCACTTATTAAAAAGTCGATATTTCAGCCTATGGATTTTTGTTTTACGTGTCTTTGAAAAGGAAAGAAACGTTTGGTGCACAAATGCTTCTGGGTAACAATCCTTGTGCATGATACCTGGCCTTTGACAGTTGGACGACTGACAGAGTGCTCTGCTTCACGTATTTGTTATTTTGGACTGATGATGTGGGAGGAATTATGGGATCCTACATATTATTAGTGATCTTTATCTGCTGTAAAGTGGACCCCTTGTTGATTGTCAATGTTGTCCTCTGGCATTCACTAGGGGACGTATGTGTGGGGTCATACTTTGTTCGTTGCATATTGTTGTTTTTTTTATTTTCTTTGTTGTGAAATGTATTAAAAAAGGAAAGAAAATATCAGTGAAACCAATGAGCATGTATATTGGGCATACCAGGATCACTTTTATAATTTTGGTTCAGACTTGGTGTCTGATGAGGTCAACACCCTCAGCAACCCCTTGTCCCTTTGCCATAATCTAGTCCCTTAAAATAACTAATGAACCAAGCATTTTTGGAATAACGGGGGTGAAAAGTGAGTCAAACGCCTCTTAAAATGTCTGGAGTCCAGATGTTAGCCTCTCATGACCACCTTATATCCTTATCGTTACTGATAACACTTAGTTCAATAACCACCGGGGGCAGAGAAATAATGGAGATGAAAAGCCGCCTTGGCACTTTAAGACCAGTGGCTGTTAAATGATGTCCGTGTAACCACCATCCACGCACACTCACGCTACACAGTTACACTTATGTACCCAATGAATGACCAAGTCTGACACTCCAGCTATAGTAAGGTTAAGTGTATGGCTCCGTTGACCGGTCTACTGGACGTTTGCCGTATTTACCACATGGCCTGACAGGTGAAATAATGACTCAAGCCAACATATTAAACATGTTCATTCCATGACTATGGGTAAGGCCCAGTAATCAAGACAATTTTCCTTAAAATGACACCAAATCAAATACAAGCAGAGTGGTTTATGCAGGCCTCAGCGATACGGCTGAATATGACCATGTCTAGTAATTCAGCTGTCTTTACCCAGTGAGGGGATGACAACTTTCTTTCATTTAGGTTTATTACGGAACATATAGTAGGTTCACCCAAAACACCCGCAGCCTTTGTTGATAGATTTTATATATTTGGGGTTTTTATGAAGCATTGGGCAACATAGTGGAATCAGATGTTGACGTGAACAACACAAAGAAAGCACAGTTGTAAATGCATCAGAAAACCAAACCAGCATGGCAAAACTTATCTGAGAAATTTCTTGAAAAATGTTTTTGATCATTCCAAATACTAGTGTCTAAACCTATAACACTGAATGGGTTAATATTACAATCAATGGAGCCTTCTCTCTGATCTCAAGTCAATTTTCATGCAGATGGGTCATAGTCTCTCTAGTCATCCAACGATGAAGAATAAATATCTCCTAGAAGATGGTTCGGATTCATGGTGAAACCACTAGCTCAAACAAATGAATGACTGTAATTAAGTCTAAATTACTTATGCAAAGACCCGTTTGTCTCAGAGAGTTGATGTTAGTTCCTTAAGAGCGTGCAAATTTCTTGACCAGGTTTGGGTTTCGAAGAGCTTTTTTAACGTCTTTGTTTCTCAACGTATAAATAAAGGGATTGAGAGTCGGAATGACGATTGTGTACATAAGCGCAAGGAATTTGTCATACTGGCTGCCACTTGGTTTGATGTATACAACGATAACACTACCATAGAACATACTGGCCACAATGAGATGGGATGAGCAAGTAGAGAAGGCCTTTTTTTTCCCCTCTATACTCTTAATTGCAGAGATTGTCACGATAATATGAATATAGAATCCTAATATAAAAATGAAAGGCGTGAGGCTGGCAAAAAATGCGGCAACGCTAGTGACCACGCTACTGAGGAAGGCATTGGAACACGCCAGGTTCTGCAATGGAGCCAAGTCACAGAAGAAATGGTTGACCTTGTTTGGTCCGCAGAAATGTAGGTCAGCTGTTAAAACTGTAGGAATTAAGGCAATAACAAAACTTATGATCCATGGAAAAAATGCTAGCTCAACGCACAATTTGTGACTCATAATAGCTCTGTAGCGTAATGGGTTGTTGATGGCCAAGTCTCGATCTAAGGCCATAACTGCAAGTAGATAACATTCGGTTACGCCTAATGCATTAAAGGCGTACAATTGTACGAAGCAGCCAACAAACGATATGGTTTTATCGTTTACGATAAGGTTAACTAAAAGTTTTGGGATAGTGACGGACACAAAGGAGATTTCTAGGGCGGCAAACATGCTTATAAAGAAATACATTGGTGTATTAAAGGAGGGCTCCATCTTGATTAAGACAATAATGGCAAGGTTCCCGGTGATGCATATAATATACATCAAAAGGATTGTAAAGAAAAGTACAATCTGGAATTGGTAGAAGTCAGAAAAAGCCAGAAGAATAAATTCTTTCACCGTGGTCCTGTTAGCATTTTCCATCATATTTGAAAATTCTGTTGAAGAAAAAAAAACTCTGTAGTTACAGAACTAGTTTAAACATAAATTTCATACTAAACATTAACAAAATCAAAATATCTTTATTTATTGATGAAGTATGTGTGAACCTTTTTCCATACTCAATGTTGTCGATGATAGATGTAATTGTAATATCCCAGTTTCCCTACTTTATTAATTACTACATCCATTATTTAAGGTATTCATCAAATATCACCCAACAGTGAATTATGCATATTAATGGCCCTTACTGTAAAAAAAAAAAAAGTCTAACCTTAAATAATGCCCCATTTAAGCTATTTACATCTATTTAGAGAGATAAAGTCCTTGAATTTTTGGTGTGTGGTTGTTTTATGTCCTCGTGGTTGTCTCCTTTCTAGAATAAATAATAATCCCCTCCTTTTTAATGTTTTAATTTAATTTATTATACCTCTGAATATTTTGGTACTTAACATAGCACTTCATGTTTACCAATGATTATAAAGATGCTACAATTCCATTTTTGTGCAAGTATTCCATGCTTAAGACACCGTAAATTTACGGCCGCATCTTGGACATCTTCAGGTCATGGACGGCATGTCAAGCCGCTTTTCAAACTGTCCAATTCATGATTAATCTTCGATAAAGATTTGCTTTTAAGAAGATAAATGAGAAATAAGGATAACCACAAAAATACCTTTTCCTAAAAGTTTAGTTGCACACAATTGTAGGCTTACTTTATCCTTCGTAATCTTTAATTCTAACTCAAGAATGTAGCAGGTAATATTTTATCACAGGGACCCTAATAACGAGAATATATTAAGCCGTATTGGTCCAAGAGAAGATGGAACTTGATAACTTTTATTGGACCAACAAAGAAAAAGATGTAGAATCACATCAGCTTTTGGGATCTTCGTCAGAATAAAGACTCGATATCAATGACTCTCTAAGAGTAGCGTATATGAGAAGACATGAGCCTTTTTAGAACCTGACAGACAATCAGTATCGTTTATCTGCGATGGAAAGTCATAGTAGAACTTCTTCTCTGCACTTCCTTGTATGTCTCCTATGTTGTACACCTAGACTTCAAACCGGTCCATTCTACAGTAATAAAGACCTCTTAATCGTCTCAACCACGATGTCTAGTAGGGTAAAGGAGACGCATGAAGACACATATATTAAATGATCTACCTTAAGTCTCCTGTATCCTTTGTATCCAAGTACCAGAGTTAGTTGTACAAATCAATTTTAAAGTGACCAAAAAATAAATATACATTAGCAATAATATAACTTCAATATTTTTAACACGCACTGCCAATGCCATAATAATATAGATAATGTTTGTACGCTTCAGATATTTGCAAAACTCTTACTTGGAATATGTAGAACATCTTGTAATTGCTGTTTCATTATTCCATTATACGTCAAACATTTTACCCAAAGAAATTGGGCTCATATATATATATATATATATATATATATATATATATATATTGCCTGCTGAAGGTGCATTGGTGCCATGTCCCATTGGAAGCATTTTCCTCTGATACCATCAGGTGTGGAAATTAAAAAAAAATAATATATATATATATATATAAGCTAATGAGGCCCTTGGTGCATACATCTTTAATATTTCTGCTAATAATAATATATTAATATAATCATTAACATTTTTAAAGAATGTGCCCTTATTTTTTCTTATAAATTAACTTATAATAATATAACATTTTTTGTTTCTGAAACATGAACGGCTTTTAGAAGAGCTTGGCTGGCCCTGTATAACGTGTAGTCAAATCATAGCAACTTCTTCTGTCTCATTACCCATTAAATTATGTGTTATACGGGACTGGCTCAGTCCTGCACGGAGAAATTTACCCAAGTCTCTAATGCTAAGGAGTTGGTGAAGAGAACAAGAATGAATGATGTGTGTGTTGAGAGTGACCTACTTCCCAAGGACTATCCCTAGGACTCAAGATCCCCCCCCCCCTGCCTACACCACAAGGAAAGCAATAGTTTGTAGGATTGGGCGCTATCAAATAGAGGAGACAAGTGAAGAAGTTCCTCCGCTCATTTCATGATTGTCCTCTGTCCTCTGAGCTCTACTTTACATATAGAATGGTTCCCGAGGGCTGGGAATTCCCTACACTGTCTTATTAGACTCTCCCACCCTAGATCCAAGACAGGTCCAAGACGACAGTCTTCCCACCTACCTTAGTTTTCTTAGCCTCACTCCTCCTGTCAGGTGTCTTCCACCATACCTTATTAATGATATTTATTTAAACAATATTCATACTGGACTACGGTCATGTGGTCGGTCCACTGTAAACATTCGTACATACCTATCCAGAGCCTCCCTTGCACTGATGTCATGGGCGGTCCCACTCATTTTATGGGGGGTCCCATGGATGTCGTGGACAGTCTACTTAATGCCAGTGGGTGTTCCCGCTGATGACATGCTGTTTAAGGAAGAAAAGGGGCGGGGGTTGGGGGCGTGTTAGAACACCACACCCACAACCTGTAGTTTTCCGGTTGCAACCCGGAGACCCAGAGAACATCGCTTCTCCTGGAATCTCCGCGTGAAACCAGGTATGTTTACAGGTGGAGTATATCCCCTTTTAGATTTTTAGTTGCTTTCGGCAAGGCCCTTATCACCGTTTGTTTCTGTAGGTCTAAATTTTTATGTGCTGAGCCTCCCGCTCATTATACCCTGTTTACCCTTTGTACAGCGCTGCAGAATACGATGCTGCTATATTTATCAATAACTGATAAAAATGAGGAAACATTTCTATACATTGAATAAATGATATACTCTTTAAAAAAATATTTTAATGACTAAAGTTAACAATTATTTAAAAAAAAACAACAAAAAAAACCTATTGAAATATGAAAATTACATCAAGTGATACCAGATACTTTCCAGAAAGATTACTACACGTTACATATTACGGTTACACATATTTCTTTTGAAGTGCTATGGTTTTACATGTACACAACGGTTGTCTGGATGATTATATATAACTGATGTTTGTCCAATAAAATGTAATTTTGCTAATCCTTACTAATATAACAATGTTGACAGGTGCCTGGTCAACGTACCACATGAGAGCAAAATTGTTGAGTGCTGGAGTATGACCACCACATATGTACCTAAGATCCTTTATGTCCACTTTAACACAGACCATCACCTGACAATAGCATGTTGAGGCCATCTCAGCGGGGTTCCCTATGCCTGTTCTTCATAGGTGCATTAGAGATTTAATGAAGTTTCTGAAATTTTAAATTACACAATCTACTGAGCTAGTCTGCCATGTAGACTCTTGAGATATTGTCCCAGAGGTTTTTTTCAATCTTGCAATATTAGAACAGTAAGCATATAAGTTCCAAAGAACCAAAGACATATAGCTGCCAATGCATTAAATTGTCACGAGGACTTCGTAGCTCATACAGGTAAGGGTTTATCCTTTGACTAGCATTATTTTATTTGTGAGTTGTTTGCATGCATGGGCAGAAGTATTTTGGCTCATAAAAAGGCCATCAAAAAGTTCATCTAAAACTGACTATTGACTTTTTATTTAAAATATGTGGTTGGCACCTAAAGGGACCTCATCATTTTATAAGCAGATTCAAAAAAAATGTTCCGTAACAGAACTAGCATTTATGTAGGAAAATTAAAAACCCATTTTCATTCAGGCCAAATAAAGTGGTTACCACGTCATTTTTTTGCCACTATATCATTGAACACTTAATAAACATTTTATTATTATTATTATTAACATTTTTAAATAAAGCAGACAATAAAAAATGGTAAGAAATAATCTTTAAAACTTTGAAAGTTCGCTTTGATAAATGTTGATAGAAACCTTGCCTTTAATTTATGGTTTTTGTTCCAATTTGGCCATTCCTGCCAATGTAAGCTAAGTACAAATAGGCCCATTGAGGTCGTAATAATCAAGCTGATCTTGAAAATGATTTTGTAATATACATTTTTAATATTATACTTTGTCTTAATATTGTGCTATTATTGTATTATTCATTATAATATGAATTCAACTTTTCACCCCTCTATACACCAATACAGCTTTACGATAGCCTGTTATCAGTCATGATATTTGGCACCTTTTGATATGTCAAACGTTGATTGTGGAAAATGGATGCTAAGAACCAGACCTTCATAACGGAATTTATCCTCCTGGAGATAACCACCGTCCCGCAGTTGCAGATTGTCTCCTTCGTCTTTTTGTTGGCCTTGTATCTTTTCAACCTGATTGGCAACGTTGGTATCATAACCTTGGTAATAAAAGACTTGCATCTTCACACCCCAATGTATTTCTTTCTTGGGAAACTATCGTTCCTTGACGTGTTTTTCTCTTCCACCACAGTACCCAAAATGTTGTTGAGTTTATTGACTGGAGACAACAGAATTTCATTATGTAGCTGCATAGTCCAACTTTACCTCTACCATTTTGTGGGCTGTACAGAAGCTCTGCTTCTGACAACCATGTCCTACGATAGGTACTTGGCAATATGCACCCCGCTGCACTACAATGCTATCATGACCAAGAGGACTTATATATTTTTGGCCACAAACTGTTGGGTCATAAGCTTTATCTACTCCCTGATACACCCATTGCTTGCTTCAAAGTTACCTTTCTGCAGGGATAACCATATCAAACACTTCTTTTGTGATATTAAACCACTTCTAAAACTGTCCTGCGACGATACGAAACTGAATGAAAAACTTGTGTTTATCGTGACCGGTTTGGTGGCTTTTACCACTTTTTCACTCATTTTAGTATCTTATGTCTTAATAAGTGCCCGTCTCCTAAACATCCACTCAACCCAAGATAGAAGGAAAGCTTTCTCCACCTGTACCTCCCATTTGATTGTGTTTTCCCTATATTATGGATCAGGATTTTGTACATATTTAACCCCTGCCGAAAAGGAGTCGTTACCCCAAGATAGACTTGCTGCTGTATTGGTCACATTTATTATCCCAGCTCTTAACCCACTTATATACTCTTTGAGAAACAGAGATGTTAAACGGTCTTTACAACAGATGTTTTCTAACAGCCATGTTTTTCATGAGAGGACAGTGGAAACTTTTAAATGAAAATATATATCCACATGAACACAATGTTTTGATGTTTATTAAAATATTTTCAACTCAACATAATGTTTCCTACACACCTTACCAATATTTAGAATTTTGTTATAAATTAAACTGAGATAGCCTAAGAATAATCTAAGATGTTTGATTTTCTTTTTTGGGTATTGAGTAAATGTCTTCTATACCACCAGGGATGTTTACAAACCATAGATGGCACCACTCTGATTATTGTACCCCATGCACAAAGCAAGGTCGCTGAAGACATGGTTGGACAAACCCGGTGTAAAGGAACTCTTGTGGCCTGCACCTTAACAATGTTGACCGCCTTTGGAGGAATTGGAACACAGATTGCAAGCCAGGCCTTCTCGTCCAACATCGGTGAGTGGGCACTAATTTCCTCAGACACACCCCACAATCTTGTGTAAAGCCTTCACAGAAGAGTAAAGGCTGTTATAGCTGGAAAGAGGTTGGTGTACTCATTGGTATTGTCCATGGTTTTGGAATGGGATGTCCAACAAGCTCATATAGGTTTGATGGTCAGGTGTCCACATAATTTTGGTCACTTGTTCCATAGAACGACCAATGAATGCTTCTGAAAGTCTGCTCAGGAAAAGACTCAGAACTCAAGGTTTGTTCACAATCTTTGAACCCGAAGAGCACTTATATCACCTGTATACCAAGAATGGTTGCTACGCTTGGTTGTCTGTGAAAACCTCCAGTATCTGATCAAATATATATGTATACAATGTATGTATAATCCCTGACCATCAAATGACCTTTGAAGACGTTTGCTTCTTGTGGTATTCTGTATTATGCAGTATATATTTCTCACAGTTCTAGCAGTCAATTAGCTATGATTTTCTTTTCTAAATAAATAATAAATAAAAAAAATTACTTGTATACATTAGGCTAGTGTAGGAACTTTATTGTATGCAAATGATGGTATAAAAGCACAGGGACAATTATATTTTAACCAAATGTAACAAGTGGTGCACACAGTATATCGGGTGGTTTGTTGCCATATTTTACCTTCAATATTGTAGCTATTATATATTACGATGTCATCCAGATGTAATTTTAAAATCATTTTAATAAAATACTATTTGTATATAAAAAATATGGTGGAATGTATGTTTTGTGTTTTTGGCTTAGAATTCAAAGTGATGTTGGTCTCCATGGTGTATGAGAACAACAAGAAATGGCCTAAAATCTCTTGGTTGTCTGTTTTTACATTCTCCTTTTACATTCTCTCTTTATAAATTAAGGTCACTCTTTTGTGCTTGAAGGTTTTCGGTGATTCACCCCCATTGCGATGCGTGCTACTTCTGGAGAACAGTAACCTCAGTTGCTTGTATGCGGACCTGTCCAGCTACAAATTGTAGTGATTTGGTAAATACAAAATGAGACTTTAAAATATAACCAATGCAATTACATTAGGTCATTTTCAAAATCCAAATGATGTCTCCACGGTGTGTATGCGTGACAACTAAAACAAAACGGTCTTTGAGGATGTTAAGTAATTGGCTTGGGATTTATTGGCTCTCTATGGACATATTGTGTGTTTTATCATGCTTATAAATTAGGTGATACTGAGAAGGTCGCGCTTTGTGTTTGAGGATGTGCAGTGGTTCACTCGGTTGCAATGTGTAATACTTTTGGACACCAGTAACATCAGCTTTGCAAACCTTCTACATAGACCTTGTCCAACAACAAAGCATAGTCATTTGGTAAGTCTCCTTTTCCTTAAATTGTGTTATTCTCTTTACTGTAATTTTCCAACTGTGTCTCTTTTTGACATATTTGGTGTTCAAGTACTTTCCAAAACTTTTCTATTTTTGTATACTTTTTTTTAAAGTTTGTGCTGCTTATTTACACAGGTGGAGTGTTTACACCTTTGTTTCACTGCCTTCCCTTTTAGTTAATAATGTGCTCTCAACTTCTATTCAGTACATGGTCTTCAGTACATTAGATATTTAGAGAAGCCCTACATTTTAGCATTAAGGACCATTGCTTCCCAGAAATACCAAGTTTAAAAAATATTTGTACTTAATTTAAAGACAGGATGTGGTGACGACACATCTTAACCATTAAATCACCAAAGAGAGCATGACTATATATAACGTTCTAGATACAAGCTGAGGACAATTTAATGCTTTGTTGCAAGCAAATGATATATTCATAATACTATATGCATGGGAATATGTTAAATTCCACAATATTGGGAACTTATCTGTAAATTGTACTTTATCTTCAGACTCAAATGGAAGAGTGGAATCGCACGTCGGTAGAAGAATTCATCCTCTTGGGAATCACGGACCTTCCTCACCTCCAGGTGTTCCTCTTCATCACGTTCCTTATGTTCTATCTCTTTTGTTTTGTGGGGAATCTGAGCATTGTGGCTGTAGTCATCGTAGATCGGAACCTTCACACTCCTATGTACTTCTTTTTGGGAAATCTGTCCTTTTTGGATTTCTTCTATGCATCAACAACAGTCCCCAAGATGTTAGCAGGCCTGCTGATGGAAGACAAGATAATATCCTTTCGAGGCTGCATAGCCCAACTCCACGTCTTTCATTTTTTGGGAAGCACAGAGGCCATGCTCCTCACATCCATGTCTTATGACAGATACGTTGCTATTTGTAACCCCCTACGTTATCATGTCCTTATGTCAAAGACCACTTGTATCCAACTGGCATCCACCTGCTGGTTCATCGGTTATGTTTATTCCTTGACACACACTATTCTAACATCCAAGCTCCCATTCTGTAGGATGAACAAGGTCACTCATTTCTACTGTGATATAAAACCTCTTTTGAGACTGGCCTGTACAGATACCAGCCTCAACGAGAGCCTTGTGTCTATTGTAACCGGCTTTGTAGCTCTTGCAACTTTCTTTTTTATTGTGATCTCTTATCTCTTTATTGGTACCCATATTCTAAATATCCAATCTTCTCAAGGAAGGCAAAAGGCCATTTCCACCTGCACTTCCCACTTCACCGTTGTCCTCTTATATTACGGAACTGCCTTTTGTACCTACCTGAGACCGGCTACTCTAGATTCATTGGAGCAGGACAGAATGACCGCCATATTGTTCACAGTTATTACTCCAGCTTTGAATCCTTTTATTTATGCCCTGAGGAACAAAGACGTGAAGACGTCTCTTCAGAAATTTTTCTTTGGAGAACACTTTTTTAAAAATTATTTAATATAACTGTAAATGTTGCTATCATTCTAAGTGTTATTCATAAGGAGTGCCATAATAGTCGGCATATCATTAAATCTGATTATGTAAAATATGGATAACCAATAAACACAATGTATCTTTTTCTGATACAGATAACTATTGAGATGTTATAAAATCCTAAATTCAGAATTTCAACAATATTGGAATACACACTTAGAGAGAGTACTGCTGGCTACATTCACTTCATGATATATTCATTATTCTGAATGCTTATTGGTTCTTAATATCACAAACGCCAGTGGCGGATCTACCGGGGTCGCAGGGGTCGCGACTGCGACCGGGCCCCGGCGGCAGGGGGGCCCAAGCCAAGGGGCCGCCCGAAATCTTTTTTACGTTTTTTTTTAAATAAGGCAGGGGCGTCCAACATGCGGCCCGCGGGCCAAATGCGGCCCGCGAGACCTCGAGGTGCGGCCCGCGTAAGATCGGCAGCCAGGGCAACCGATCTTACACGAGCCGCACCTCAAGCCCTGCTACTTACTTGTGGGAGGGTCTTCTGGACAGCACAGAGGAAGCGGAGTTCACGTGACTTCCTACTTCCTCTGTGCTTTAGCAGAGAAGGCAGAGGGAAGCCGCGCCCCCTGCTGAAGTCTGTGAGCGGCATCGAGGGAGCTGCAGTACAGGTAAGGGGGTGGGGAGGGTGTTTGAATGAGTGTGTGTGATTGAGGGAATGAATCTGTGAATTAATGATTATAAGAATAAATGTGTGTGTGTGTGTGTGTGTGTGTGTGTGTTAGCATGGATGTGTAAGTGCTGGAACCTAGGCATGATGGGACTGTGATTGCTGTTAGCAATCACACTCCTATCATGCCAAGTCAGCCAGTACATGCTGAAACCTGGCCAGCTGCCCCCCTTGTGTAGTGATAATGCCAGCAGTATGGGGTCTGCACTTACAGCCACCCTGTACCAGCATGTACTGGCTGACTTGGCATGATAGGAGTGTGATTGCTAACAGCAATCACAGCGAGCACAGTCCCATCATGCCTAGGTACCAGCATTTACTGGTTGCCTGGGTATGATAGGAGTGTGATTGCTGTTACCAATCACACTCCTATCATGCCAAGTCATATTGCTAATTTTGTCCAATTGTGTGTTACCTACTTTTATTAAACATGTGAGTTTTTATTATTATTTTTAAAGGTGGGGGTCATTTTCGGTTTTGGTTAAGTGAACCCTGAATGTTTTGGTCCAGAATTTTCATTTTAGTTCATCCCTAGAATAAATCTAGGGAATCCTGAATTTGTAGTCGCAAAACTTTCAAGGCCCAGAAATCAGTGAGAGGAAGAGTAAAGGTTTTGTGTCATTTTACTTTATTTTAATCTGCATATTTTATTAAAGGCCATATTTTTTGTCACAGTGAAAAATGAGTGCGGCCCGCGCACGTATACAATTCTGATGAAGTGGCCCACTGCAGAAAAAACTTGGACACCCCTGGATTATGCCCTTTGTACATGCGCCCCTTTTTCTTTGATTATGATTCAATATGTAAATTGAATTTGTTGAATTAGTTGAAAAAAAATTGTTGGGTAAAAATCATGTTTTTTTGGGAGGGGGTGGGGGGGCCCTTAACAGATTCTCGCACCCGGGCCCTGAGGCGTCTAGTTACGCCCCTGACAAACGCAATATACAATCATGGAGTAAAAACATTAATAGTTTCCTTCTTTAATTACTTTAAAGTGGTACATTTTATATCTTTTTTTTTTGTTCCTATGACTGAAAAACTCAACGTACATAAATGCAATCTAAACGTTTGACATATCTTATATATACAGAATTCCCTGGTTGAATTGTATGGTTTTACATAATAGCAATCATTTGTTCCTTGGCAGGTCTATAGATCGGGTAAATACAACCTCAGATAAAAAAAAAACCAAAAAAAAAAACCACATGAAATATTATACTGTGTCATGATTTATTAAACAAAATAAAGCCAAAATGGAGAAGCAATGTGTGAAAAACTAAGTACACCCTTACTGCTTCCATAGGAATTAAGATGCTCAATAGCTGACAGGTGTTGCTCATCAAATGCCCTTGATGAATTGATCATCAGTAAATGTAACCAAAGTTTTAGCAGTTTGCAGGTCTGGAGCATTCAGGTCTGTGTTAACACAATGCCAGGGGGGAAAGACATCATCAATGATCTTAGAGAAGCAATTGTTGCTGCCCATCAATCAAAGAGTTAAAAGGCAATTTCAAAACATTTAAAAGTCCATAATTTCCAAATAATTTAAAGACCATCATTCAATGAGTGCAGTGAGAAATATTATTCAAAAGTAGAAAACAGTCAAGACAGTTGCCAATCTTGCCAGGAGTGGACATCCCAGCAAATTCACCCCAAAGTCAGACCCTGCAATGCTCAGAGAAATGTTAGCATGTTAAGTGTTAAAGTTCATGAACTCAACCTGATTGAAGTGCTGTGGCAGGACCTTAAAAGAGCTGTGCATAAACAACTATAACTGTTGTAATACCATGTTACAATACCATGTTAACTTGTTCACTGCATTGATGAGTCTAACTAATAATGAATGGTGTTTTAGTTGGAACATGTTTAACGTATAGTTGTTTATTAAACATCATTATCCTTGCTGATACTTGGGTGCAGTAGCGTACCTAGCGGGGGGCGGAGGGGGCGGTCCGCACAGGGTGCCGCTCATCAGGGGGTGCCAACTTGCCGGCACCCCTCCAGAGACGGACAGCAATGTCCGCCGCTGGAGGAGCAGGCTCGCAAGAGAGCGGTATCGGAGGTCTTTAACAGACCTCCGGCTCCCTTGAGTGATTTTAAGCCGCTTCCCTTAAACCGGCTTAAAATCACTCAAGGGAGCCGGAGGTCTGTTAAAGACCTCTGATACCGCTCCCTTGCGATCCGCGCGGAAACTGCTGCTGTGCGCCGGGGTTTGTTGTCAGATCCCGGCGGCACTGAAGCCGCGCCCACAGTGCCCTCTGACCCGGAAGAAGACAGAAGAAGAGGAGCGAAGAGGAAGACTGCTGTAAGAAGAAAAGAGGTAGAAAAGAAGGTAGGAAATCATTCAGTAAGACTGAGTGACAGTGAGAGTGGATTGGTATGTGTGGAATCTGTGGATTGGTATATCTGTGGATTGGTATATCTGTGGATTGGTATGTGTGGAATCTGTGGATTGGTATGTGTGGAATCTGTGGATTGTTGTGTGGAATCTGTGGATTGGTATATGTGTGGATTGGTATATGTGTGGATTGGTATGTGTGGAATCTGTGGATTGGTATGTGTGGAATCTGTGGATTGGTAAATGTGGATTGGTAAATGTGTGAGAGTGATGGGTGTTATGCTGTACCATTTCCAATGTCTTTTTCATTATTATTATGCTCTAAAGTACATCATAACTCCCATCACTCTATACTGTTCCATACAGTGGCAGAGCTGGGAGACAGAGGCCTTGCACCCCCACCGCAGGACTCCTGAAAGGTAAGTGAACTTCAAAGGGGGCAGAGGGTAGATAGTTAGGAGGGGGGTAGATAGGGAGAAGGGAGTGAGATAGGGGGTAGATAGTGAGAAGGGAGTGAGAAGGGGTAGATAGGGCAGAAGGGGGTGAGAATGGGTAGATAGGGAGAAAGGAGGGTAGCAAGAATATTGAAATAAAGAGTCAGAATGTGAGAGCGAAAATGAATGGATTAATGTGTGGATGAATTGTGTGAATGAGTGAGAGAATTAATGAATTTGTGAGAATGCATCAATAAATATGTGTAAATAATTTGTGTGAAAGAATAAATGATTGTGTGAATGAAAGTGAATTAGTGAGTGACTGTAAAAGTGTTTGTGTTAATCATAGGTGTATAGTTGATTTGTCAAAAAGGCAAAGATGGTATAAGCAGGGTGTTTATGGGACAAAAATGGCACAGGCAGGGTGTTTATGGGACAAAGATGGCACAGGTAGCGTGTTCATTGGACAAAAGATGGCACGTCCTATGTGTGTGTAATTTGGGTGCTGGTCAGGTTCTATGTGGGCAATGTGGGCGCTGTTTTTTTTGGAGGGTTATTAAAGAAAGCACTATTATATGTTGAGTAAATGTTATTTAAATGTATTTATTTTACTTATAAGTTATTAATTTATTTTTTCAGATTTCTTGTTGTTTACAGTTGACATACAGTTTACAAATTGGTTCAATAAATATTCTTAACATAATTTTGTAGATGTCTTTACATTTGGTGTGTGGGGGGGGGTGCCACTTACAGGATCCGCCCCGGGTGCCAAATACTCTAGGTACGCCCCTGCTTGGGTGGATCTATGAAATTTGTGTATTGGTTGTTAGGATATATCTGTCCCAAAGTACTGTGTGCGTAAATGCAATACAAAATGTGACTTTATAATGTAAATGCAATTATATATGTAATTTTCAAAATGATGTTGTCTCTATGGTGTGTGTTTGTGTCCCTACAAAAACAAAATGGCCTTTGAGGATATTAAGTAATTTGTTTGGGATTTATCGTCTCTCTATGGACATGTTTTGCATTTCTCTCTCTTTCCTTATAAATTAGATGATACCTAGAAGGTCGCCCTTTGTGTTTGTAGATGGTTTGCGAAGCTGATGTTATTGTGTTCAAAATTATCACACTGAAAATCCTCAAAGACCTTGTCCAACAGCAAAGCATTGTCATTTGGTAAGTTTCTTAAATATTATTATTCTCTTAACTGTAACTTTCCAACTGCGTCTCTTTTTGGCACATTTTCGGTGTTCAAGTATTTCAACAGCCCAGCTCCTGGGTTATTTTCTATTCTTATCTAAACAGTTGCTGGTCCAAAGTATACTTTACCTGAGACAAAGTCTGTTAGTAGACCTTATAGCCTAGAATTTTAGTTGCTAGATTTGAGATTTAATTTTAAAACAAGAATTTGACACATGGCAGCTCCACTCCTCCAAATCAAATGGGACAAAATATTGGTAGAAATTAATAATGAAGACCTGATTTCTTAATAATAATGTCTTAGGCTGAGAAAAAAATTGTGTAGCATTCCACAGCCGAGATAAATCAAATCTATCTACTGTAACTGAATCAACTGAAACAATCTTCGCATTGGAAAACTAGAAATATCGAAAAACCCTACAATAGCATTAAGAAGCATTGCTTGGAATCTGCTTCCCATAAATATACAAGAAAACAAAGTTTTACTAAAGTATATTATAGTTAATTATTTAAATTTTGGTAAACGTCGTCATAGTAGGACAATGGTACGCCTCATGGTCAATACATTTGAACTATTTGAATGTCTGCTTGAGAAACTCCCTTTTGATTCCCAAATGAGTCAGATTTATTATAAATATTTTTAACAAATTATCCAATAATAAAAGGCAGGATGCTGTGATGACAAATCCTAACCCTTAAATCATCAAAGTGAGCAGGATTGGAAATGTAACGTTCTAGACACAAGCTGAGGATAATTAAATGCTTTGTTGAAAGCAAATAATATATTCATAATATTATATGCACTGGAATATGTTAAATTCCACAATATTCGGAACTTATCTGTAAATTGTACTTTATCTTCAGACTCAAATGGAAGAATGGAATCGCACGTCGGTAAAAGAATTCATCCTCTTGGGAATCACGGACCTTCCTCAGCTCCAGGTGTTCCTCTTCATCACGTTCCTTATGTTCTATCTCTTTTGTTTGGTGGGGAATCTGACCATTCTGGCTGTAGTCATCGTAGAGCGGAGCCTTCACACTCCTATGTACTTTTTTTTGGGAAATCTGTCCTTTTTGGAATTATTCTATTCATCAACAATAGTCCCCAAGATGTTAGCAGGCTTGGTGATGGAAGACAAAAAGATAATATCCTTTTGGGGCTGCATAGCCCAACTCCACATCTTTCATTTTTTGGGAAGCACAGAGGCCATGCTCCTCACATCCATGTCTTATGACAGATACGTTGCTATTTGTAACCCCCTACGTTATCATGTCCTTATGTCAAAGACCACTTGTATCCAACTGGCATCCGCCTGCTGGTTCATCGGTTACTTTTATTCCTTGACACACACTATTCTAACATCCAGGCTGCCCTTCTGTAGGATGAACAGGGTCACTCATTTCTGCTGTGATATCAAACCTCTTTTGATACTGGCCTGTACAGATACCAGCCTCAACGAGAGCCTTGTGTCCATTGTTACCGGCTTTGTAGGTCTTTCCAGCTTCTTTTTTATTGTGATCTCTTATCTCTTTATTGGTACCCATATTCTAAACATCCGATCTTCTCAAGGAAGACAAAAGGCAATTTCCACCTGCACTTCCCACTTCACCGTTGTCCTCTTATATTACGGAACTGCCTTTTGTACGTACCTGAGACCGGCCACTCTAGATTCATTGGAACAGGACAGAATGACCGCCATATTGTTCACAGTTATTACTCCAGCTATGAACCCTTTTATTTATGCCCTGAGGAACAAAGACGTGAAGACAGCTGTTCAAAAATATATCTTTGGAGAACGCTGCTTTTGAAATGTCGAACTCTAAATGTCGTTATTCATGATAGGTACTATAATAGTTGGCATACCATTAAATCTGATTATGTAAAATGATGTATCTTCTGAGACAGATAAATATTTAGATGTTATAAAAATCCTAAATTCAGAATTTCAGGAATATAGTAATACAAGCATAGCGAAAGTACTGCGGGCTACATTCACTATATGAAAATATTGAGTACTGCTCAACGTCCTGGACAGTGCAGTCGCCCTGCACCAGGCCCTGTCCTACTCCGCTACTGCGCATTAACTCCTGAACACCATCTTTGGGCGCTCTGGGTCATGGTAGCCGTCTGACCACGGACCCGGGTCCTTACACTATATTACACAACGTTGTATTGTTTTTATAATTTTTTATATATTCCCTTAGAGTTGATGCTGAGTAGCTTAGATGTCCTCCTATTCATTAAACTTCTAGACCCTATCTCCGGTCCTTAAGGGTATGTGAACTAATAAAACATCTGCTTTAGCTGCTTCCTATAACAACAAAGAAGGCATCAAAGGCAAATTCCAAAAAGCTGTAATGAATATCAAGATATTTTCACTGAACATATAGGCTCTTTATTCAAAGATCAATCCCAGTAAGCTTATTGTTGTTGCCTTGCCAAGTGTATCCTGCATAGTTGAGTAAGAAATTGGACGTTGAAGAAACCTTCCTTGGATTAACCATTCATTATGTAGGGTCATATTAATCATCCTGGCAGGAAAATTCCACAGAGGATGGTGTTTCGTTATGTATTATGGAGCAACTGAAAAATGAATTATTTAATCTAGAGCAAACTCGCAATTTAGTTTTCTATACAAAATATATTGAAACGCTTTGCTAATATCTTCGCGCTTATTTTTAGAGTAATATATTTTAGTACTTCACATTTTTGTAGCACCCTTTAAGGACCTATGTGGAAACTATTTCCTGGTAATCCATAGTACTATGTATTTGTTGAACGTTTTATTATATTAAAATGGTGGGTTTTAACGTGATCAAATGAGAGTGAAAGTAAACGTTAACCTTTCTCCATAAGGACTTGGAAAAGCTAAAGCCTAGTGTGGGTTTAACGCTAATTAATTTTATAGCCATCAATTACCTGCACTGTGTATGGATGAGATGTCACAAACCGCACACTTATGTAAAACATGCATTTTAGATTTGAAATAAAATTTCGTAGTGAAATGTGTGTTCTTTCATATGTTTATGAATGAATGAATTGCTTCTGTAAATTAAAGTTTATTGAGGGGTTTTTCAACATATACAAGGAAGTTAAATACAAATAAAAAAACATAGTATGGGTCAATCAGGGCACACATTAAAAAAACATTATATATGTATATCACTAGCTAATATATTCCTCTGTTGTCCTTTGAAGGATTGTTTTTTTTATTTTGTTTTACCCAGTGCATCCTGCACTGGGTAAAACAAAATAAAAAAAATCACAGGAAAGAAAGGAAGGAAAAGAGGAGAAAAGGCACCACCCAAGGAGACCCTGGACCCCAGAGTGTAATATTTCACGGGAGGCTATAGGTTATGGTCAGTTAAACCAGATAGCTGTATAAACAATTAATTTATCTTAGGCCTTAACCAACTCTTAAAGCTCCCTAATGTTCATAAATAGTTTAAATTTATCTAGTGTTGTTGTTTTCTTTATATTGATCTATAAAAAAAGAAAGAAACAGGAGAAATGTAGTGGTTGAACTGGATTTAAAATTATAAATATTTAATAGGATTGTATTATAAATGATGGGATATGTAACGGGATCCAGAGGGATATAGCTGGCCGTCGCAGCGGAAGCCTGCTACAAGGATGGGTAGCCGCTCCGGTTCTCAGAGTAAAAGTGCTCCTAGAGGGGGAAAAAAAGGGTTTGTACAACCAGTCACGACACACATAAGTTAGGATGCAAGAGAAAGGGCCGGCCCAAGACATAATGCCGCCTGGGGCGAAGTTTAAAATGCCTCCCCCCCATTATCTACCCTTCCTCTCCCTCCCCATTATCTACCCTTACTCTCCCTCCCTCCCTGTTATCTACCCCCACCCCCTTTGTACTTACCTTTCAGCAGTCCTGCGGCGAGTCTCCCTGCTCGGTCTCGGTGCCGGCTTGTAATGCTGAGCGCCGGAAATGACGTCATCTTCCGGCGCTCAGCATTACAAGCCGACACCGAGCTAGAGGGCTCGCAGAGGAGAGAGAGGGGCGGCGAGCGGGTAAGCGAAAACCACTCAGCGCCCCTCTCTCTCCTCTGCTTAAAAAAAAAAAAAAGGGCTTGGGGCGGCAAAGTGCCGTCCCTGCAAAAGTGCCGCCTGGAGCAATTGCCCCACTCTACTCCATGGTAGGGCCGGCCCTGGCAAGAGAACACACTTTATTGGGACTGGGCAATGTTTAGACAAACACAGACAACACTGAACAATGGTGAATACAAATGAAGAGAAGGGATAAAGTTGTTCTTATTACATATAGAAATGTAAACAGGATTAATATACAAAAAAATTTCACAGTCCCAATGATATTCATAAAACATTATACAACTTAAAAAAGAATACACTAATTTACATTAAGGGAAATTTTGAATATGACTCAGCAAATCAACAAATAATTTTTTTTGCACAGGCTATGTGTTACGGCTGAGAAACCCAGCCAAATTTGTTTAGCTGCACCTCCTGATTACGGAAATACTCCACATGCTTAGTTTTTTTTCTTTCTAGAGAGCCATATCCACCCCTTACATATAGTATTTTTTATAATTATGGCTTAACGGGTTTGAGGGTTGTGAACAGGAGCACTAGGGTTATATCTTTTAGATGTTGTTCTAGGACAATGGGTTGTAGGGTTTTTTCTTTTTTAGAATTATTTTTATTTGTTGTATTTCTTGTATTCTTTTTTTTATTTTATTTTAAATTGCGCTGTTAATAGTTAAGTATGGCTAGAGGTCCTCTTAGGGACCTCTTGAACATGTAATTAATGCCAGTGATGTCACAATGGCATCACTTAGCTCACTTTTTTTATTATTATTTATTGTATTATTTTAGTGATTTTTTTATTAACAAAAAAGACTAACACTTTTTTCTTTTTTTTGGATTCCTGTTGCAGCATGTGAAAAGAGTGAGAAACCCTGCGATTCCCCCTGCACCGATCACACTGTGAGCTCCATGCAAGTCCCCATAGACTTGCATAGAGATCACACTGTCTGTGTTGAGTGCCTCATTGGAGCGATCTGATATCCCAGCAAGGTCCGATGACCTGCCGGGTGATGTCAGCCGTGACGCGATCTGGAAGAGAATGTCTTAAAAATGCTGGTTTTTGCTTGCAGGGGGGCAGAGGTGTACCTAGAGTATTTGGCACCTGGGTCGGATCCTGTATGGGACAGACACACACTTACACTGACACACACACTGACACACATATGCATATTAAATGAATTCAAAAGTAGTTTGCCAGCGAGGGAAGTGTTAATGTGTGTAACCATTGCATTGTGTATTATTTCTGTGTTATCAGCATTTGTCATCGTGTGATCTTCCTGAGCCGGACTCCGCTGGAGACAGAACTCTTATCGCTCCTGATCGCTTGCGTTGCTGCGTGAGTAGAAAATCCCTGGATAAACCGAGGTGGTGCCATTTGCCTGTCTCCGCCGTCCTCTGCGAGTCTCCCCACACTCTGCTGCTGTCTCCCCCAGACTCCACTGTCATCTGCCGCTCCGCTCTGCTGTCTGCCGGAGTCCGCTGCCGTTTGCCCGTCTCCTCACGCGTAACTATTGTCTTCCTGGACTCCACTGCCATTTTCCGCTCTCCGTCTGCAAGTCTCCCCACCCTCCGCTCTCCGTCTGCCAGTCTCCCCACCCTCCGCTCTCCGTCTGCCAGTCTCTCCACCCTCCGCTCTCCGTCTGCCAGTCTCTCCACCCTCCGCTCTCCGTCTGCCAGTCTCCCCACCCTCCGCTCTCCGTCTGCCAGTCTCCCCACCCTCCACTCTCCGTCTGCCAGTCCCCCCACCCTCCGCTCTCTGTCAGAGGGTGGGGAGACACGCTCGGCTGCCAATCTCACCAGTCTCCCTCGCACTCGGCTGCCAATCTCCAGGAGTATGTGGAACCAGAAGGTTTACCTGAAGGGTCACGGCAGAGAAGGGGACCTACAGCTACTGGGACAGAAGATGACAACATCATCCTTCCACTCGGTGACAACGTTCTGACTCACGACCTTGGCAGGTAAAGCATTGGATGCATGGGTAACCAGACTGAGGTGAGGACCCCTTGTGGGGCAGCTCGCATTTATCATAGGGGTATATCAGGGGCAATCTCAGAGAACCGTCCCAGAGTAGCGTTTGCTGGATTTGACAACCTGTGGCAAAACGTGATACCATACTGACTACTTGGGTGTCATTTATGCACGTTTTCCAAGAAAAAAAGGCTTTATTTTTAAGTGTCTACTCGCCATGGGAGATGTTGGCCGGTTGCATCAGCACCTGAGGGCCATGGCTGGTGGGTCCAGAGGAGACTTGCTGAGCAAGAAATTGACCCAGGGACTTGGTTCCCCATTGAGATCCACAGGATCAGGCAAGGAGGGGCCTGTGGCCTGTTCCTACACCATACGCCACATCCAATATGGTGCCGACAGGTGCCACAAGGTCTGCTAAAGCAGGCTTTTGGCCTGCTGTGAAGTCCCACACCAACCCCAATATGGAGCTCACTAGGAATATATTTGATGGCGGCACCACAGCTGCTGGGCGTGGAGGCAGGTGGATGCACAAAGGCTCTTGAAGATTCCTTGTTGTGGAAACTTGCTGTTTTCAGGCAGTTTGCCTGCTTCTCCCCATCCTTTGGCTAGGCATGCGATATCCACCTTGGCTGGGGGCTGGGTACAAGGTAGCATGGCCCTTCTCCCTCCTTTATTTTCCTCTTTCTCTCCACTTACAGGGGTACCCATAGTGGTAGAAAGGGGTTCCCCGTGGTTTCATGGTAGATTTGTCCCTGGTCTTGGCTGCTCTTGGGTCTTGTGGAATTATTTGAAAAAGTGTAGAAGGCAAGCTGGGGGGCTTCTCCCATCTGTGGAATGGGGGCAATACTGGGTAACTGAGTTTTTCCCTGCTAACCCCTTGTTAACCCCTTGCTGTGAGTCAGAGCAGGTGAGCTCAAGGCTGGTCCAGACGGGACCGCATGCTTGGGGTTCGATAGCGCCTCAGGCTGCGGATTCTGGGGGAGCGATAGTGTCCATGGACAAACAGGCTGAGGGTGATGCGTTGCGGTTGGCCGATGCTGCCCTGAGGGGGGCTGTATATTTGATTTGGCGTGAAGATTTTCTTCCTCCTCCCCTTGAGAAGTTTAGTCTGGGCCTATATTACTTTTGGTGGTCGGCCATGGCTGCGATCCAAATGAACAGTTTCTCCGTTGGGACCATAAGAAAATTGCACTGTGGTTGCACCTTATGGCTCCAGGGGGACCTCCCTCCCAGCCTTTTCAGGGGGCAGCCAGTTCTCTGGAATGTGTGACTGATAATTATTTTCTTTCCTTGTATATATAGTCTAACCTTGCAAAGCAGCCGGCCACCCTCACCAGAGCTTCCGTAAGTAGTGCTGGAATAAGCTTTTCAGAAAGACTTCTCATGTTTGTGAATTGGTGGAATTTGCAGCGACCAACAAAATGCATTTGGGTTTTTAGATAAAGCTTAACTTCCTGCAATTCATTTAATTGCCTGGTGATCCGTTACCCCTGGTCAGATCCCCCTTTCAGCGGTCTGAATGTTTTCCAGCACGGCCCCAATGGTTATCCTATCACTGAGATGGTAGATGCTGAACAGCCTTCTAGCAGACATGGAAGAGGTTAATACAATGAAGAATGAATGCGTGTGATGGACACCTTTCATTTTACAGCTCTGCGCATTATGATGGCGCTATAAAAATTATTAAATAATAAGACAAGGCTGAGGTCAAAGTATGGATGGGGTAGATAGGCTAAAGGGTTACATTGGCCAGCTATTTCCCTGTGATGCATGACATGCTCTTTTATTTATTTATATATATATTACATTTTATCCTGTATGTAAACAGAATTCCGCATTCTAGCTCCTGAATGATAGAATTGTTTCCTTGTCTTGCAGGAATCTCCAGCACCGGCTCCTGCAGGACCCCTAGAACTCCTGGTCGCTCTGGCACTTCCACCGTACCCGGCTCCTCGGCCATGGCAGCAGGAAAGAAATCAGATCCAAATATTACCAGTAAGTGTGAACGCCATTCTCTCTACATACTGCGTGTCCGGGGAAAGCACTTCATCTTCATGCTGGGCCGTTCAGCTTGTTTTCTTCTTCGACAAATTTGGTTGGGATCTAGGAGCCAGCCAAAAAAGTTACAAGCCGTTTTTTTTTTTTTTTCTTCCCCAATAACGTTATTCACCTGGCGCCTGGGGTTTGTCGAGCCTGGCCATTCACCAACATATATTTACACACAACATACAGTCCATACACACGCTGACATCTTAAGCACACTAACACCTTAAAGTAACACGCGCACATTTTATGCTCATGTACGCTAATGCCATAAACTAATAGACACACTACATGCTGACATACACACTCATGCTAATGCCATACTGTATACAGGCTAGCATCACACTCTTATACACATGGGCACACACTGGCTAACACAATACGTATTTACAATGACACACTAACACTGTGCACACAATAAAGTCAGTTTTATTGAACAATAAAAATAATCGATGATGTCATGAAACCTTTTTTTTTTTAATGCGCCAACCATTAAGTATAATCTGGACTCGTCCAATACAGATGCCGCTGCCAGCGAAGGAGTCCTGGACAGTTTCTTCAACAGTCTCCTGCATAAAAAGACAGGGTCCCCAGGCAGTCCGGGGGGCCGCCACGCAGAACGCACAAGGATCAGCCAAAACACCAGGTATGAATGTATGGAGCTTGATGCTCATCAGGATTATTTAATTAAACTCGTACTATTCTCACTTTTCAATGCCAAAGAGAGCGTTCCTTGGGTGGTGGACGATTATCTGGGTTATCGGGTGAGCTTTTTAATTTAGCACTTTTATTTTTTAAAGAGAATATTTCATTTTCTGCAGCCGCAGTTTCTATGCCTTTTTATTTGAACTGTTTATTTGAATTATTGTTTTAAGCACATATTTATTTAAGTAGATAAACGAGACTATGAAATAATTGGTGTGATACTGATATTTTTTTTCTTGGCCGCAGGACAGAAACCAACGTCCAGGACGAGCTGGACAGGAGGACCCGCCA
The DNA here is from genome assembly GCA_029215755.1 of Spea hammondii. Lineage (NCBI taxonomy): Eukaryota > Metazoa > Chordata > Amphibia > Anura > Pelobatidae > Spea > Spea hammondii. The sequence continues at coordinate 25,014,959 of JARDYJ010000012.1, read as the reverse complement.
ACAGGACACCGTGTCAGCCAGCTCTTCTTCTACAGAGAACGGATCTCCTCGGACAGCTTAAAGCAAAAAGCATTAAAAATTTAAAACAATAAGTATAACGAACTGATGTAACCCAGTAGATAATGTTGGCTTTTCCCTGATCTTCGGACACATTTATTTTTCTGGATCGGACATTCTGTATGTTGGCGGAGAAGTCCCTGCCAAGCGAAGAGTGACTCTAACCTCTCTACTCCCCTAAAAATGAGAGAGGTGCTGCGGCGTTGGGATCTGTCATCCCGACCCACCGTGTTTATTCCAATAACATTCGGATGCATAAAAAATCAACCATGTTGTTTTGTAGATTAGCGTTCAGAGGGCTTCCAGGTACCCTTCATCAAGATTGAGGGGGTTTTGTTATCAGTATATAATCACCTGTTCATTAAAACCATTGATGGACGTATTAACGCATAGAAGAAACATTGCAGAATTTGGTGAATAAATGCTGCGGCAAATTCAATTTCCAACCACGCATGGCTGCGGTGTCATTATTGGTGTGGTGACATTTTGGGGGATCTCCTCCAGGAACAGGAAGTGAAGGGGTCATGAAAGCAGAAAAGCTTGGATGTTGGAATAGAGATTTGCTGTAAGTTTGGGTGAGGCATCCTGCCACACATTTGCTGGTTATTGCGGGAATGAAAGGGTTTTGTATGGGCAGTTTATGACTTCTTTTATGTTGATTGTCACAGACGAAAGTAAAAATGCATTACACATAGACTCGTTGCCCACAATGTGCCCTTTCAATGTGCCCGCTTTATACCGCTGGCTCCCCCGGCTTCCCCGTTATACCCAGTGGTCCGAGCGTTACTCAGAACCTGGGGTGGTGTAGGGGTGTCTCGGTATGCCCCTGCATTGGTGTTTGGTTAAATTGGTGGTGTAGGGGTGTCTCGGTATGCCCCTGCATTGGTGTTTGGTTAAATTGGTGGTGTAGGGGTGTCTCGGTATGCCCCTACATAGTTATAATTTGGTTAAACGGTCTGGTGGGGGTGTCTTGGTACATCCCTATTGTGGTAAATATGTTAATATGTTAATGTGGAGGCACCTGGTATGTGTTGGTGCCATTGTTATATGGTTAATTTATTGGTTATGTGAGGTCATTGTCAGTGTTAATAAGATGTAAACTGTTAATTATGTTAACCGGGGTGGCTGGGTTGACAATGACCTCTAAATATTGTATATATGTTAAATAAAGCTGTGGACAATATATTTTGCACCCAAATAAAGTGTCTGAGTCATTATTTGGGTATGGGGTACGGTCTTCCTGGGCACAAACTCAACTATGCGCTTGTCAGGTGATATCCCAAAGAACCTGGTTGTTTGATGGTGTAACGGTAATGTGACCTACTTGTTATATAAGGCGTTCTTGGTGCGAACTTCAATGGCTTCTTTATTGCGTGTAAGTATTTTGCAGTGTATATATTTATTTATATTTGGTATTGCTGTATCTAGTGTTTTGGAGGCTCCTTTATTGTGTTAGTGTGAGTATGTATTGTTACAGTTTCTGTGTGTGTATATGTAGGGTGTATGTAATGTTTTAGAGAGGGTATATAATAGTATATGTCAGTGAGGAGAAAACAGGGTCATGGCGGTGCATCGCTTCCTATTCCCTGGTAATGGTAATATGCCTCGCTTGATGTGCAAAGGGTTGCCGGTTCATATCGCGTTACATGTTTTAGTGTTAAAGTATAAGTATGTATTGTTATAGTTACTTTGTGTGTGTATATATATATATATATATATATATATATATATATGGTGTTAGCAATGCATAATTTTAAAGGGCATGTATCGTGTTAGCGTAGGTGCACGTAAGGATTTGTGAGTCAGGAGATGATAGGCATCATATTCCTTAGGCGAGGAAAAGAGCCGGTTGCAGACCTGGTGCTGTAAAGGCAAGGTAAGCAGCCCAACATGCAAAGGATCGCTGGTTTGAATCCAGATGGCTACAAGGTGGTGTTAGTGAATAACTGTTGAGGGTATATATTATTTTAGAATAGGGGCGTATATATAAGTATATGTGAGTCAGGAGAAAGCAGGGACATATTTCCACGCCGAGAAACCAAAGCAATCTGCCTGGTGGTGTAAAGGTAAAGTAACCTGCCTGCCATACCGAGGATCGCTGGTTCAAATCCTGATGGCTTCTCTGTGGTAAGTATATTGTTTTATAGTAGGGGAATATATGTATATGCGAGACAGGAGAAAACAGGGACATATATCCACAGCGAGAAAGCAATACCAACTGCCTGGTGGTGTAAAGGTAAAGTAACCTGCCTACCATACCAAGGATCGCTGGTTCGAATCCTGATGAATATATTGTTTTAGAGTAGGGGAGTATATATAAGTATATGTGAGTCGGGAGAAAGCAGGGTCATATATCCACGCCGAGAAAACACGATCGGCTGCTCGGTGGCGTGAAGGTATAGTTGCCTGCCTGACATACAATGGATCGCTGGTTCGAATCCTCATGATGACTTCTGCACGTAAGTACGCAGTGTGGCTCTGCTTGTGTGTGCTAGTGGATGGTGTTAAAGTGGCTCTGTGGCACTCTAACATCGGACGCTTACGTACACATCTACAGCCTCACCTGCATACACATAGCCGGTTGCGGACAAGGTGGCCGTGTGTCCTCGCACGCAGTGACCGAAAACACTGGTTGCGGAAAAGGTTTCGGAATATGTGCGCATCCGCTTGACCCGTTCATGTGCGTGCACAGTAGCCCACACAGCGACTTACATGGCGAATCATCATGGTGGATACAAAACCGCGGATACGATACCGGAGATCCGGAGTATGATGGGGCATCACTGAGCAGCCACCCATTTCCTTCTCTCTGCTTCCTTTGGGCCAGAATCAAACACAATATACTCTTTGTATATTGTGAGACAAAGACCCCCTTGAGGGGTTTTACCCCCTCAGGGGGTGTGGTCATGGGAGGGTGTCCATGCAACATGTATGAAGTATAACTAAAGTAACATGAATAGAGTATAAAGAAAAACACTAATTAAAACACTTCACTAATTAACACTTAACTAATTAAAACATCTTAGTATATACTAAACAATTAGTTAAGTGTTTTAATTAGTTAAGTGTTTTTCTTTATACTCTATTCATGTTACTTTAGTTATACTTTATACATGTTGCATGGATGGTGGGGACACCCTCCCATGACCCCCTGAGGGGGGGGGGTAAAACCCCCTGGAGGGGGTCTTTGTCTCACAATATACAAAGAGTATATTGTGTTTGATTCTGGCCCAAAGGAAGCAGAGAGAGGGAAATGGGTGGCTGCTCAGTGATGCCCCATCATACTCCGGATCTCCGGTATCGTAGCCGCGGTTTTGTATCCGCCATGATGATTCGCCATGTAAGTCGCTGTGTGGGTTACTGTGCACGCACATGAACGGGTCAAGCGGATGCGCACACATTCCGAAACCTTTTCCGCAACCAGTGTTTTCGGTCACTGCGTGCGAGGACACACGGCTTACCGCAACCTTCAGGTGTTATCGGCAACCTTGTCCGCAACCGGCTATGTGTATGCAGGTGAGGCTGTAGATGTGTACGTAAGCGTCCGATGTTAGAGTGCCACAGAGCCACTTTAACACCATCCACAGGCACACACAAGCAGAGCCACACTGCGTACTTACGTGCAGAAGTCATCATGAGGATTCGAACCAGCGATCCATTGTATGTCAGGCAGGCAACTATACCTTCACGCCACCGAGCAGCCGATCGTGCTTTCTCGCCGTGGATATATGACCCTGCTTTCTCTTGACTCACATATACTTATATATACTCCCCTACGCTAAAACAATATATTCATCAGGACTCGAACCAGCGATCCTTGGTATCGTAGGCAGGTTACTTTACCCTTACACCACCAGGCAGTTGGTTTGACTTTCTCAGCGTGGATATATGACCCTGTTTTCTCCTGACTCACATATACTTATATATACGCCCCTATTCTAAAACAATATATACATAAGGATTCGAACCAGCGATCCTTGGTACGGTATCCAGATTACTTTACCGTTACACCACCAGGCAGTTGGCTTGGATGCCTCTACACTATATATACAAACACAGAAACATACCAGGGGGACGAGCTATACCAACACGCTACACTACACCCTGATGGAGGGGCCAGTCTCAGGGCATTGCTGGGGGCGGGGACATACTAACACGCCACATCCTAATGGTTGATTTTACGGGGAGGGGCCAGTATTAGAGCACTGCCCCCTAAGTGTGAATGGTAGGGGGCGGAAACAAACAAACGCATGCACTACGAACTGTTACTTCGGGTACTGTAACTGTATGCGGCAACCAACATCAAGTTCAGCAATGCCACCGTGGATCTGCCTCGCGTTATGGGTCCCACGGTTGTTTGATATTCCCCGTGGAGTACTGTGTGCCCAGGACAAAGTATGGCCGTGATTGGGCTTTAGATGGTGATTGGGCTCTTTTCAGATGGTAACAGCCCCCCCGTTTCCATGGAGGGGTATTAATGGCAGGGGTCACCCTGTATAATACATAGTAATGCAGTGACATCATTACAGCTGTGAGGCAAAATAACCCCAGTGAGGGCAAGTGTTACAGAGCAGCAGTGCCCCACCTCCATTCCTGCTCCTCGTTACTGCACCTGCAGGGGACAAATCTTACCACTTCCCAGGCTCCGCTGATGGCCCCTCATGAAAAGAACATCTTTATTCCACCCCATAAGAGAGCAGCGAGCGCCCAAAGCCTGGATTGGTGAAAAGTTCCGAATCTGTGGACCTCCCCGTGCGGAGCGCGTCGTGGATTAGTCCCCCAGCGACATAAGTGTAAGTGTGAGTTATACATTATATATTATATGAGTGCAGCCAGCCCCTCCGAGCGGGGTCTGCGGTCTGACTTGTTGTTGTTGGTGACCCTGTTGGGCCGACAGCCGCTATCATTGAGAATCATATTTAACGCTGTTGTAAGAATCAAATCTGAGGATAAATCAGCCGTCTGGTTATGAGATTCAAATACTTTGTGTAAAACCCACTCATGTCGCTTTCCCCGTCACCCAAGACAGTTTCACATGTTTGTAGTGTTAGCGCCACGCGCCAGTGCGCTTCTGCTTTATGTATGTATGTATGTATGTGTGTGTGAGTGTACATATGTGTGTATGTATGTGTGTGTATGTATGTGTAGAAAAGCCCCTTTTGAATCCCGGGATATATAACCTTCACCCGTCTGGCTTTCCTTTAACTACTACAGATTCCTCGTCGTATGAAACTCCACTTACACCAGTGGCTTAAAACAATGGGTTTATTAAAATAACAAATACATATATGTGAGTATATAGAGAAGCGTCTGAAATACAAGGCTCTATGACTCTAACTACACTATGCTAATGACTCTATGTGTGCATGTAAGGATGGGGTGTCCCTGTCACCTTGATGTTATCCTTCCTTCTTTCTTTCTGGTTCTCTCTCTTGTCTTTGTTTCTCACACAACACCTTTATAGCCACTATGCCCAAACAGTCCCAGCCAATCATCTTCTTAGTTTGTGTCCACTCATCCTTAGGAAGGCACAATCTTGTACCTGCACCAGCTGCCTGTAGAGACCGCTCTTGTCCATGAAGTTAGATTGCCCCCACAGTGCCTCAGGGCAAATTCAGGGTGGGTCTCTGGAATGTTGATATTGTCTCCTTTTGTTGTAGGACAAACACATGCTTGTCTCCAGCCCAGATACTATCTCCTGCAGTCCTTTTCTTGTAGGAGATTGTAGATTGTATCTCCTGTTTATTGTTCCCACCTGATAGAGAGATAGCTCTTTGATGTATTGTGAGTTCCTGGACATTTGGGTTTCGCCACTAGTGTAATTCCTTGAAACTGGTTTACTCAAGAGGAATCCCATTGTGTTGGGATCCAGCTGTTGTCCTTGGAGATTAATAGTTGACTTATATTTATTACATCTCCCCCCTTTGTGTCTGAATGACACATGTAAACCCAGTTTGCTGTAGCTGGAAAAACATTTAAAATGGTCAAGAATAAAATCCATAATGCAGGTCCTCTTCAGATTAGTGGTTTTGTATGTTTGGATTTCCATGGCACCATAGTGTAGTTATCTTTTAGAGAGTCTAACTTAAATGCAAATATCTAAATTCTTTTATAGTATGTCTAGCCTTGGATGTCAAGCGCTTCAGTGATTTACAAAGAATGATTTGCACAATAAAACATATAATAGTACAAATGAAAATAATAAAAACAGGATGAAACATATAATACATAAAATTCCTTTTAGAAAATGATTGTCCAAAAATATGATCCCAATGATTATTTGTGGAAACAGAATCAATGTGAGGAATAAGTTGTTCAATTTCCCCTTGGAGATGTTGAATTACCACCTTAGTTTGATCATCAGATTCTTTCATTTTTTTAAGTAGGCCTATGTCTGATTCTAATACTTTACTCCATTTAAATAGAATAGTAGCATCCCTGAGATTAGGAGGTATCACCGAAATGTTTATAGAAGGGAGGTATTCAACAGAATGTCGACTGATGAATGGAATCCTAAATAAAATGCCAGAAATGTTTAAAATAGTCAAATTATCCCCACAATAGAGTCCTCTAGACAAGTTGTAATTACCCCAGCACCCATCAGAAGAAACCCATTCAACTTGATTGATCTTTCGTAATAACGTGTAACACACCCTGCCGTATCCCATGTATGACACAATTTGAGATGTAGGGACTGTCTCAACCCCTACTTGACACAGTGAATTATTATGCCAGCATGAAGTGTATACCTCCCTTTCCTGTCCCGGTGTACAGACATATGTTTTTGTCACGGGATGTAGACCACAAAGAGAAAGATCCATTTGTACCCATTCCCCATTTTGAAATACCAGGGAATCATATGTTAGTTTGCCAAACATTGCTTGTGTGTCGGATAGTGGGATTCCTAAAGACACTAGTTTCTGAATCTCAGTTTTAACCCCTGATACAGGAATGAGCGATGATGCTATGCACAAGGTTTCATTACATCCATGCCAATCATTTACCCATATCTTCATATTATCTAGAGCAAATTTTGTTAAACCAGACTCAACATTTGAAAACATTAGAGGTACATGACCGTTTGACATTGTCTGCATCAAGATCTTAAAATTAGTTGACAACTCACTCTGTGCCTGGGTGCATGCCAATCCCAGTGAGAGATCTGAGGTAGTGTTGATGGCTCTGTTAATTAACTCCTTTACCACCTCTACAAGATGTGAATCTATATTTACTATAGTTTGAGTATGCCTTTCACTTATTTTGAGAAGTAGATCATTTATCTGTGATTGGGCATTTAGATCCTTTATTGTGTCAAATCCTAGAGCCTGAATCTTACTATATATTGTCTGTATGTCTACCCCATTAAGAAATCCCATTCCTGTGCCCATACTTCCAAGAACTGTGTCAATAACACCTCTTTTGGTCCTATGCACACCCCATTGTCCATATAGTTGTGAACCAGTCTGTGTGAATTTCTCACATTTAGGGTAATAATTGGAAATATCCCATTTTCGTCTAAAGAAGGTCCAAGTCACCATAGACCAAGAAACGTCAACAAATATTGGACTTTTATCTGTGAGTTTTGGTTGAAAGGGTGTTTTGACTGCCTGTGGTGCCACACATTGTTTATGTGTACTGGGTGTCATAGGTGGAGGAGTAGGAAATGTGGTGTCTGAGTAGGTGGGAATATGTATGATTATAACACTTACACCTACCCCAGATGCAAATAGGATGTCCCCAATTACAGTTGGATGTGTGGTTCCACTGTCGATCATGGCTTCTACTTGCAGCATTATTTCCCTGACTTGTCCATTACAAACAAAGTAATTCTTAGCTATCCCCTTAACGGACAATCTATTGGTGTTATTAGTCTCTGTCTGGAACTGATTTACTTGAAGATTAAAGAATTCTTTGGATTTTACCCAATTTATGCAGCATTCCCTGTCTGCCAGTGCAACATAGCCAGGTATACTATATCCAGTTTGACCTAAACAGCTCTGACATGCTGTATATATATAATATTCTTCTGATGCAGGCTTTAGAATTATCGAACACTGACAGAGTCCCAGGATAATCAGCATACAAGTAATCGTACGCATCAAGGATTTTGGATTGAGTCGATGCATCTGAAAAAAAAAGAATAAGGGAGAGAAAGAGAGAGGATAAACAAAACATGAATCAAAAGTTAATGAGGTTTTCAAATTCATAGACCACTTGTTTGAATCAATTTACATTGATCAATATGTACCCATTTCATTGGCTGTTTCCTCTTTTTCTTGGTTTTCTGTTTGCTTTCTACTTGTATGACTGTACAGCCAAGCTTTTTATTTATTATATAAGGGCCTTCCCAGTTTGCTCTCCATGGTGCTGTGGGTCCTAATTTTTTTACCATGACTAACTGGCCTGGTTCAAATAGACTCGACGGGTCACCTGCGTCACTCCCCTCTTTACATGGTCTTGCCATGTTGCCTGCTGCAAATTGTAAATTTGCTCGAACTTGGTCTTGCACTGCCTTAAGAAACTGTTCTTTTGATATTGCCTCCCTGAGAGGGGTTGAAAGTGTAGGCTCATCAGGATGCGAGAGGTTCATAACTCTTCCAGTCATAAGCTCATAAGGAGAAATTTTGGCAGCTGTAGAGGGCAATGCCCGTATAGCCATAAGAATGGCTGGCAAATGCTGTACCCATGTTCCTCCTGCCTCTTGTAGCATTTTTGCAATGCGAGATTTTACTGTACGATTCATCCTCTCAACAATACCAGCTGATTTTGGGTGGTAGGGTATGTGAAATCTTTGCTGTATTCCTAGAATGTCACATAAATTTTGCATAATTTTACCCGTAAGATGTGAGCCTTGATCACTTTCAATTATGCGTGGGAATCCCCATCTAGAAAACACATGCTCCCATAGTGCTTTGGCTGTAGCTGTTGCTGTGTTGGTACGAAGGGGAATAACTTCTATCCACTTTGAAAATACATCTACCACAACAAGGGCATATCTAAGGCCTGATGAAGCTGATGCAAGTGGACCTATAAAATCGATTTGTAAGGACTGCCAGGGGCCATCGGCTAAGGGAACTCTTTGTAATGTAGGTCTTTGGCCCTTTGGTCTGGGATTATTTTGAATACAGATTAGACATTCCTGTATCACTCGGTTCACCATATCAATCATTTTTGGCCAGTAATATGACCTTTCAAGTATGTTAAGTGTCGATTGGACACCTAGGTGACCCCAACGTGTGTGTACTTCCTGAGTTATAGGGTGTTTTAAATGTTCAGGTACCACAAAAACAAATCCTTCATTTGTCTTATAAAACAATACATTTTCCTGAACTTCGTACTCGGGATGCTCTGTTATGTGGTTGGTTATATTCTGAAGGAGGTCATCTTTAGCTTGCTCTTCAGATAAGCTGAGGAGAGCTGGTTTTGCTTCAATTTTGGCCATTAACGGTTCAGGGTGAATCACTGTACCATTTATTGCAGCCTCTTTCGCTGCTTCGTCTGCCTCACAGTTACCATAAGAAAGATATTCTTCATCTTTACAGTGTGCTTTTACCTTTACAATGGCTATTTTGCCCTTATGTTATTGGCCTAACGCTATAAGCTCTGTCAGCTGTTCATTATGTGCAAGTGGTTTGCCAGCTGCATCAACCATACCCCTTGCGTCCCACAGTGGCAAATGTACTGTTAGAGATCTAACCATGTAGGAACTATCTGTGTAAATTGTTACATCCTCATCTGAAAAATGTTTAATTGCCAATGAAATGGCTTCTAATTCTGCTCTTTGAGCTGAGCAATATGATGGGAGTTTAACTAAAAGACGAAAATTCCTGGAGGGGCAGATCACCGCACAACCCGTGTAAAACTTACCATTCTTCCAGTACCGTGAACCATCTACAAAGACATGTACAGAGTCATTAATTGTGTCAGCATGAAATATTGTTTTACAATCATTTTTCAATTGTTCACACTGGTGTTGCATTCCCTCATACTGCATAAGCTGAGGTAAAACATATTTAGCATTGTGTTGAATAGTTATAGGTCTCTCCTGTAAATCCACTAGCCATCTTGCTATGCGCTGATGTGATACCCCTGTTAAGGGTTTCTCCAATAACAATTTAAGTGGTGTATGAGGTGTTTGAATCACTATTGGAGCAAAACCTATGAGATGTTCAGAGGTAATGATTACCCAGTGAAGTGCTAGCAAATGTTTTGTGCAGGAGTCAAATCCTTTCTCAACGGGATTTAAAAGTCGAGATAGATATGCTACAGGTCGGTGTTCTGTCTGTGACTCTTGTAATATAACTGCTGTTATGCATTTGTCATCAGTAGCCATCTGAATGTAAAATGTTTTTGATGAATTTGGGCTTAATAGTGCTTTACCCGCGAAACCTTCTATGAAGTCCCTAGAAAAATTGGCTAGGCCTAAAAATTTTCTTACCCCTGATTTATTAATTGGCTGGGGTGTATTCAAGATTCCCTTGATTCTATCTTTCTCAATTGACCTTTGCCCTCGTGTGATGCGTACTCCCAGAAATACTACTTCAGGCTGTGCAAGCTGAACCTTACTTGTGTTACATTTCAGTCCTGACTCTTGGATAAGGGCTAGAAGTTCAGCTAGAAGCTGTAGGTGTGTAGTCTCATCTTTTGTCTGGAGCAATATGTCATCCACATACTGGATAAGGCTACTTGGGGAGGAGAATGGTTTTAATACCTCTGCCAAATACTGGTGAAAATATGTTGGGGATGAATGAAAGCCTTGTGGTAATGTGGTGAAAGTTAGCTGCTGCCCTTCAAATGTAAAAGAAAATTTATACTGGCAATCTGGGTGTAATTTAACACTAAAAAATCCGTTGCTGATATCTAAAACACTGTATACAGAGGCATCTGGTTTAAGCATAGAAATGATGTCAGGTGTACTAGCTACAATGTTAGTGACAGGAGGAGTATATTTATTCAGCATACGGTAATCGATGGTCAACCTGTATGTTCCATTTTTTTAAATTATAGGCCATATAGGACTATTATTTGTTGAGTTGCATGGGCGTACAATTCCTTGTTCCTGTAATTGCTGCAATATTTCCCTTACTGGCTCAATAGCTTCACTTGGAAACCTATACTGTCTTTGTGGGGGAGGGTCTGGCCCTTGAACCAAAATTTCACTTCCTTTGAGAACTCCACAATCATTCTTACCTTGAGCCCACACCTCTGGAAACTTGTGCACTAAGGATTTAACTACTGCCTTATCTGTAAACGGGAATTGTATAGGTGCATCTTTCACGCTGTGTATAGCTGGGATTGAGGAGAAATGTTCATAATCCAAGATTACTGGTTTGCGGTTACGTGTGTCTTTCCATAACATACCATTACACAAATCAATAAGCATCCCCGCCTTGCGCATTATATCCACACCTAGAATAGTTTCATCACCCTGTGAGGTGCACCACATAGGAAATACGTCACTCCAAGAGTTCAGCTGTATAGGTACAGAGGGTGCTAACACTGCTCTTGTTTGGGCTCCCCCTAATCCTATTAAGTGAGTTTGTGGTGCTAATGGTGAGACAAACAACGGTAAAGATGTTAGACTAACAGCAGCTCCTGTGTCCAGTAGTATATTTGTGTGATGGCCCCCGACCACACCTGAAACACAAGGGCGACTGTTATGGTCCTTCTGCAATTTGCAGATAGGTTCCATTTTAACAGGGGCCTGACATCCCTATGGTGAGAGTACAGTGCACCCCTCATCCCTAAGATCAAGTAGAGGTGCAGTTGGAATCTCATTCGCTACTTGGCTGGAAGATTTCGCATCCTCTACTGTTCGAACCTGGGTGGGATAAGAGTTATAACCTTCTTTTTCCGAAATCTGTTTAAGATGCTCTCTTGCTTGTGTATAGGGATTATGTCGTGTGGAATGCCAAGCGTTGTTTCTGGCAGTATTGTGATATGCCCCTGCATGTACCTGACCCCTTCTTTCCTGATTATTTCTGCGTTGCCAACAGTGTTTTTTAATATGTCCAATTTTTCCACATGAAAAACATATGCGGTCTGTTCTTAATTTATCTAGGTGTGTACTGTTACCTTCATTTTTTGTTACTAAAGCAATGTGTTGGAAGTTTGCTTTAAGTGTATGATCCTTCCTCCAGTCATGTAACATTCTTAGGAATTCATGAAAATTACGAGCTGTAGCTAATAAGTTACGATTAGTGGAATCCATACCCTTATATTTTCCTGCTAGTATACGTAACATTATTGGGTCTCCTATTTGCAAACCTGTTTTGTTATGAACCTTGCAATACACCTCATGAAATCTGGTACAAAATGCAAAAGGGTCTTCATTGGGCTGGGGCAAAATACTATCTAAGAAGGATGTGTCCGCAGTATCTACATTTGTAAGGGCCATAATCTGATTACTGCGCTCCTCCTTATTAGCCCAAGAGCCATACTGCTGTTGGAGTTCTAATGAATTACTGTAATATGGAGGCAACCAAATTTTAAGCAGTTGGCAGGCAGTGTGGTCATCAAGGCTATACTGGGTAACAAACTGCTCAAATGTAACTAAATTATCTACCATGTGAGCATTTGAATTAAAAGGTGTGTTGAGGGCTTTAATTTCACGAGCATATTTCTTATGAGGGTCCTCTGCAAAACTAGTAAGTGTTGTGAACTTATGTGTTCGTGGCAACGTGCTTGGGGTTGTCTCAGATCTAGTAAATAGCGAACTTTTGACTGTATCGTGACCTGTTGTATTTGGTGGAGTGTGACACTGTGCTTCCTCACCTCCTGTTGCAGTATAAACAGGAAAATGTGTATTGTGCCTAGAGCGTTCCTCTTCTAGTTTCTGAGTTAGTGTTGCTATAATATGTCCCCTTTGTACAAACTGTTCCCCCAACATTTCTACATCCTCTCTACTTAATTGGCATGTAGGACAACCATCTACCCCAACAACAGAGACATTTACAGGTATCATTTGTACATTGGTATTAGACATGACCTTTCCTTCCATACTTTCTAATGCACACTTATACTGTACAACAAGTTGAGCTAAATTAGCCGCATACTTCTTTTTCTTATGAATTACAAATTTTCCTATCTTATTATTAGCCTTTTCAAACTGTAACAGTAAATCATTTAACAACTGTAAAGCATTTAACCTATCATTACATACATATTCAACAGTTGACTTATCCGCAAATTTATTAACAGCTTCCATCTTATATACTCACGATACCGAATCTCTCCGTTTTCATACGAATTCCGCCCTCCAAAATGCTCACGACGTAGTCCTGGGCCAACCGAGGAATGTCTTCAAAAATTTTACTGGAACGTTAACCTGCCTGGCTTCGCCAATGTAGAAAAGCCCCTTTTGAATCCCGGGATATATAACCTTCACCCGTCTGGCTTTCCTTTAACTACTACAGATTCCTCGTCGTATGAAACTCCACTTACACCAGTGGCTTAAAACAATGGGTTTATTAAAATAACAAATACATATATGTGAGTATATAGAGAAGCGTCTGAAATACAAGGCTCTATGACTCTAACTACACTATGCTAATGACTCTATGTGTGCATGTAAGGATGGGGTGTCCCTGTCACCTTGATGTTATCCTTCCTTCTTTCTTTCTGGTTCTCTCTCTTGTCTTTGTTGCTCACACAACACCTTTATAGCCACTATGCCCAAACAGTCCCAGCCAATCATCTTCTTAGTTTGTGTCCACTCATCCTTAGGAAGGCACAATCTTGTACCTGCACCAGCTGCCTGTAGAGACCGCTCTTGTCCATGAAGTTAGATTGCCCCCACAGTGCCTCAGGGCAAATTCAGGGTGGGTCTCTGGAATGTTGATATTGTCTCCTTTTGTTGTAGGACAAACACATGCTTGTCTCCAGCCCAGATACTATCTCCTGCAGTCCTTTTCTTGTAGGAGATTGTAGATTGTATCTCCTGTTTATTGTTCCCACCTGGTAGAGAGATAGCTCTTTGATGTATTGTGAGTTCCTGGACATTTGGGTTTCACCACTAGTGTAATTCCTTGAAACTGGTTTACTCAAGAGGAATCCCATTGTGTTGGGATCCAGCTGTTGTCCTTGGAGATTAATAGTTGACTTATATTTATTACAGTATGTATATAGAGTTATCGGTAGTTTCCGTAAGCTCGATGTGTTGGGTGTCAGTGGGAGAATGATTTCTGAAGGCAAATTTGTAATTTTACCAAAAACCCCTTTATTTGATGGAGCATTGAGAGCAGCAGAAGGCGTAATGCGTTTGCAGCCCTATAAATTATAACGGGGGCTATTATTACCCTGCGTGTTACGTATATATATAATGTGTGTGTGTGTGTGTGTGTATATATATATATATATATATATATACATATACATAGTGTGTGCATATTGGGTCAGAACCCTTACCATATATGATATTTTCACTAAGTTGTATCATAAATGGCCCTCACCTTGCCCTCTTCAGCAGGTAATTGCAGCTTGATTTAGGATAATGATTCTAAGTCAGCCCCCAGGTGATGTCCTGAGTAGTCGTGTTTTAGGAGAAGTCAAACTACTGACTGAGACGCATGAGAGTTCATTATTTCATTTGCTTTTCTACTGTAAGTAATAATGATTGAGCTTATAAAATGTATGGGTCAAGTGGAAGAGGCAGGTTTTGCGTGTGTGTATATATAATATATATATGTGTGTGTGTGTGTGTATATATATGTTGTTTATCTGTAAATATATATATATACTGTATGTAATTGTGACTTGATGCCCGGCCGGGGTGCAGTTATTATTTTCGTGGTCCTTCTGGGTGACTTGGTGGCCGGCCGGAGTGCAGTTATTTTTCTCGTGGTCCGTCTGGGTGATTTAGTTGCTGTACAAGTAGCCGTTCTCTGTGGAAAGCTTGTTTTTTGTGTGATTAATGTTACGTTGAATATCTACATGTTCCCGCCAGTGACCCGTGGGATGTATGTTCTGTGCTGTACACGGCGTTACTTTGTAGCGAGTGTCACACAGGCAGTGTGTTCAGAGTCCATTTGTGGCCTGTAGGTTACCACGAATTGCCCGCAATCTCCTTTTTGTGGCTGCTGGTATCTCAGGAGGCAGGGGAGGGCTGGCAGCCTAAGGCCTGGGGGGCACCGAATCAGCCCAACATACATGCCCATCTTTTCCTGATTTTCTAACGCATATTGATTATAAAAATACAAATATGATTAAAATGTGGGTTAACATAAGTCAATTTAATAGCAACAAAGGATGGTGAAGAAAAAAGCAAAACCTAATGTCCCCCTGATGCTCAGTCAGTGAAATCCCCCAAGATACGAGCTGATTGGGGACAGAGCTGACACTGAAGAGCTGAATGGGGACAGCAATGCCATGGGGGGCTGAATAGGAACAGAGGTGACAAAGAGGGGCTCATTGGGGACAGAGGTGACACTGGGGAGCTGAATGGGAACAACAATGACATGGGGGGGCTGATTAGGGACAGAGGTGACACTGGGAGGGGCTGATTGGGGACAGAGGTGACACTGGGAGGGGCTGATTGGGGACAGAGGTGACACTGGGGAGCTGAGCTTGTGAACACATACAGACACAGATTTCTTTTTTTGTTTAATAATTTAAAAAAGCATTACGTTGTTTGTCCCCCCCGGACACACTTACATACACACACATACCGATTTTTTTTGTTTGTTTTTAACGAATACAATAAATATGATATAGTTTGTACAAAAATAAATTGATTTACTAACCTTCTACTTCTTCCACTTTGGGGGGTTTTCATCTGGTAGCTGCAGACTGTTTTCTATGCTAACAGGAAGTCAGCGACACGACATCCGGTGCTCCAGCAGTCTGAGTGCGAGGGGGCGGAGCTTTCACCCTCACGCTGCTCCCATCACTAGGCGGCCATCAGATTGCTGGAAATCTAAACGGCCGCTGGGTGCTGATGCCACCGACCGGCGCTACTTTAATCAGCGCTACCGGATCGACTTGCCATATTAA
Source organism: Spea hammondii (assembly GCA_029215755.1). Classification (NCBI taxonomy): domain Eukaryota; kingdom Metazoa; phylum Chordata; class Amphibia; order Anura; family Pelobatidae; genus Spea; species Spea hammondii. The sequence continues at coordinate 24,998,912 of JARDYJ010000012.1, read as the reverse complement.
ATAATTAAAAAAAAAAGTATTATAGTAGCGCCGCTGCAGCAACCCCCAGCAGCCGTTTAGATTAGATTTCAGGCGGCCCGGGGGGCAATTGCCCGTCAGGAGGTTTTCTCTGGGGATATTGAAGGATTTCTGCATTTGAGAGTCTGTGATTTTTATACGGAAACCACGGTTGCTGAACTCCTTCCTGAGGTTCTGAAGATGTTTATCCCGGTTTGTAGAATCCGAACGCATGAGATGATATCTGGCGGCTGGGTTTTGGGGATGTCTGTGGTGTTTCGGGAAGGTTTGCGGTTGAGTAATGTGTGGATGGACTTGTTCTTCATGTAAATGGTTATGTCTACGAATTGGATGTTTGTGTGAAAGTAGCTCAGCTTTCGGTTTATGTTGGGATCGTAGGCATTATAGTCTTCATGGAATCTGAGGGGTCCCTGTCGTTCTTTATTTGCTAGAGATCGGTGTCCTAAACTGGGGTGGAACGTTGGCCCTCTGGTAGCCCCCAAAACTTCTTGCTACACAAGTGGACCCTTTGAAACTGGCGCTAATGACATCTGCTGCTTGCTAGTACTGTATTTGCTCGATTATAAGACGACCCCCCAAAATCTGAATATTAATTTAGGAAAAAAAGAAGCCTGAATATAAGACGCCCCTATAGGAAAAAAGTTTGACCAGTAAATGTTAATTCATGTAAACTATTTTTTTTTAATAAAAGCTATGATTGAGAAAAATATTCTTTTTATTTTCCAACCTGCCCCCAGGCTTATCGCTCTGCCCCACAAATGCCTTAAACCCCTATATGCCACTGTGCCCCATGATATGCCTTTTAACCCTCTTTATGCCACTCTGCCTCCACAAATGCCTTATACCCCTACATGCCACTCTGGCATTTAGGGGGTTAAAAGGCATATTATGGGGCAGAGTGGCATATAGGGAGGTATAAGGCATTTCAGAGAGAATTTCCCGGTGAGGGGAACTCTGATCTCTGACAGCCGGGGAAGGTCTGTGCCATGGACGCAGACAACCCCCGCTGCTAACCGCACCTCCTTCCGGCTGCAGCGGAAGTTGCCTACGCGAATCGCGTGGACATCACGCACTGCTCGGACAACACACCGGGAGTCCGAAGCACCGGTAAGTTTGGGGGGGCAGGAGGATCCAGGTCTCCTGCAGCGTTGCGGGGGATCTGGATCTTAGTCTCATAGTCAGACCTATTTTAGGTCTGATTATAAGACGAGGGGTATTTTTCAGTGTTGTGTGACGCGGCCATTTAGATCAGCAACATCTGGATGACATCCTGCTTCGTGTGGAATCCTTGGGCGTTCCTTTGGAACATCTGCAAGTACATTTTCCTAGAATGAAAAGTCACGCTGAGCGATCATGATTCTCACCCACCTGCCCCTGGTTCATCCACGTTGGCCAGAAAACCATCTGGTGGCCTTTAAGGACCACTTCTTGGTAGGCGATATAGCCGTGAAGGTTTATAAAGGATGCATTGAAATTGGGATACTTTGACGTAGTTGCGGTTCTAAGCAATATATGGCCGTACAGCGTGACTCCGAGATTTTATTTTATGTGATTTCTAGAATGGTATTCGCTGTTTGTTGGTCATTTCAGCAGCACCCCAGAATCTGAATGTGGATGTCCAAAATACCGTATTGGCTCGAATATAGGCCGCACTCCCCCCCCCCTCACTTTAAGTCTTTAAAGAGGGGATGAGGCCTATATTCGGGGTCTAGCGCCCGACGCCCGGGACATGCTGGCAGCGGGGTTAGGATACAGATCCCCCGCAGCGGTGCAGGGGACCCGTATCCTACTCTCCGATGCGCTCAGACAGCCTCCCCTGCCAGCACTTTTCACCGGGGGTGGGGGGTGCCGGCACGGGAGGTTGTCTAAGTGCATCGTGCGGACGGTCACCGGCTGCGGCGATGCGGGTAAACAGCCTCCGCTGCCGCCACGTCTGCACGATGTGCTTTAACAATCTCCCTTGCCGGGAGACATAAATTACATAATAATTTAATTAATTATAAAATACCTAATAGGCTTTTCTGTACGTCTTCAGTTGTTCCAACATACTCAAGAAAGGCTTCATATAAAATACCCGATAGATGTATTACAAACTATGCATCCCGTGCCACAAAACCCAGACGCAGCCTCGTTACACCATGGCGGCCGAGCAGTTCAGGCACGGAGCGCCAGTTACATGGTTATTAATAGGTCACAAAGTCTTTGGCTGTTTGAATGTTGCGACTCTCCAAGACTTTCTAGGACACTTGAGAACCTATTGTTAGGTTAGTGGAGCTCATATAGAAGAACAAATTATTATTAAAACACATATTTGTAAACAGAGTTAATGTGCGAACATCCAATCTCACCAACATCATTACTGTAGAAATCTGATGAGGAATGAAATAATACGAGATAAAGGACAGAGTTACATGGGTCCAAGAAACAGGATGTGTTCAGTATTGTATACGTTTCATGGATGTGTCAAAGCTGCAGCTTCTATGCAATAATATATCTCCCTACTCCCGGCATAAGTACACCATGATCATGCTGAAATACTGTCCCAAACTGTAGATAGAGGACCCTACAGCACTATACATACCCCGCAACTCACGTGTCATTTATTTCAGTCTCATGCATAGAATTGCAGGTACAGCGGGAGAGCCGTGGCGTGGGACGGATAAACCTCCTTGCTTCATGCCACGTAGTGACTTCACTGCCTCGCGGTCTGATGGGATTGCGCTCTACACCTGAAAGCACAAACCTATAAACATGGAGCAAAACGATAGAGCAGGTAAGGGGCTATTATAACACCAGAGATCCCATCATATAGAAAATGCAAGAAAGGAGAAAAGGTAACGCTGGGAACCGGCACAGTCTAACGCAACGACTACAACTGCTGAAGAGTTTCACCTCATCCTTTTTCTCTGCTTCGTCTCCTTTGATTTCTACCTGATCTTCAGTGACTTGAACAAGTTCCTCGAGAAAGAAGAGTCCACAGGAGAGACGGAGGCGCAGAAATCGGACGGTACGTTGGAGTGCGATGCTCAGGGAGCCGGGACACTGCATATAATATAACAAGAATAACAGCTTTTAAATAGAACACGCTGAGAAGATCTGCTGCTGTTTTTAACACAAATAAAGCTGTTAATAAATAAATGCCGCCACTTACTTTTTGGAGATACTTTAGCTCGATGCTCCCTCCGTGGTTCCATTTCTGCATGAGGAAGACTCATTAGAGACCCCATCCAGGAGCCTGCGGGAAGGGCCGGGGGGATTCTGCCGGATATTACATTGGGAAGCACACATTACAGGGGATACGAAGTCTGGAGGATTCCTTTAACTCTGCAGAGAGACGGCCGCTATAAGCAATGCTTTGAATAATCCATCCTGATCACACAGCCATTGGATGGAGCTGAGAGGTTCCATTTCTGTGGTGCCCCCATATTCCCCGCAGATGTGTTCAGCATCTCCAGCCACGTGATATACTTACCGCCTGTCGGTGCCAGTGAAAGTGGAGAAGCTGCAGCTTCCCCCTAAGGTGCGTTCATCGTTCTCAGACACTGGATTGTCCGTGTAAATGGATCCCTTGGCTCTGCAATCCCCTGCCTGTTAAGGTTTGAAGAGCCCTGCCGCCTAAATAGCGCGGGGCGGCATGTAGTTGTGGGGATAGGAGGTTGGGTTCATCTAGAGGTCAGCTATTGATTTAATAGGCAGGGTCAAAAGTTCAGGTCAGAAGTTTAAAAAAAAAAAAAAATAGCCTGGGTTATATAACTTAGAATTTGCGGGATGTGCGCGTGCCGCTTAGTGATTCGTCGCCTTTGCTGCAAAAAGGCGCAAATTCGCGCTATAAATAGGAGCTGTGGGAGCGCTAGCAGTCATGCCACAAGGCGAACTGCTAAGCTGTGAATACTTACTTGTAAGGCTGGTATTTCGGTGGTGCAGGAGAGCCGCGGGCGAAGATGGAACTTCTTCTTGAAAAGCTCCGGGAGAAGGCATTGGCGAAGGGAGGAGAAGCGTGGCTGCAGAGCTGTATCGGCGCCCATCTGGATGAAGACTTCAATCAAGACTGGCCGGGGAGTGAGCAGGAGATCGTCACGGAGGCGGAGTTTGAGAATGCTGCAACTCCGTTGGCGGTCCAGTCGGCGTTTGAGGAGTCATTCAGGGACTTTGCCGGATCATCGCGGGATTTGACCGCGTCATCACGAGATTTGGCGGTATCATCGCGGGATTTTGCCGGCTTGTCACGAGAGGTGGCCGGTACATCGCGAGAGGTGGCCGGTACCTCAAGAGAAGTAGCCGGTTCGCCGAGGGAAGTGTCTGGAGCGGCGAAATTTTCGTCAGGAGCGGCGAGGCGTTCTGCCTGAAGAAAATGCATGAGGTCTGCAGAGGATGAAGAACAAGGGAGCCGTGGTAAGAAGCCGGTTCCCGGTAAGAAGCGGCCCCTGCCTCGTTCTCCAAGTAGTGGAGGTATAGGGGTGAAGCAGCAGACGCTCCAGAGGAAAGAAGAAGAGGAAGGAGGCTGCCAGGACCGTTATGGGCATCGCAGGATGGCAGCACCGGGTTCTGGACAGCAGCAAGGAGTGCAGAATATGATTGAACAGGAGAGAGGCAGAGCTGGGGCTAGCAGGGGTGAGTACATTGATGGGAATTTTAATAAATTGAATGAGCTAGTGGGTTCTTTAGTGGGTTGTTTAAAGGAATTGCAGGGTGCTAGTCCAGCTCAGGCTTGGGATAAGTCGGCTAATATACAGAAGAGGAATGTTATAAATGAATCATGTATGAAAGAATCTATGTCATGTGAAATTTCTGCTTTGGGTTTTCATTTGAGTAGTACCGTAAAAGAAAAGATTTGGGGCAATGAGTATGTTGATATACTGTCTTTATTGCCCGCTTCGAAAGAATTTCTGTCTAAGCATGATAAAGAGGATGACAGGCGTAGACCGGTAGCTAGGTCTTTCAATAATTGGTTGCAAGCGTTCTGCATTTATGCCAGTGTTTATTGTGAAAAACATAGCGATAAGAGTTCTGGTTTGTTTCATCACTTGGAGTCAGTTTTAGAAGCTTACAAGAATTTCGGCGGGTTGGCCTGGTTCAATTATGATGAGGTGTTTAGGCAAAAGTTATCCGTGCACAAAAATTTAGATTGGGGTATGAAGGATGTGGGTACGTGGATCAGTACTATGCTGCCTCAGAGAACGGCAGCGCCTGTAAGGTCTCAGAATGTTTTAAGCCAGCAGCGGGTGAAAGGAGTGTGTTGGGCATTTAATGACTCGCAGTGTAAATGGCCCAATTCGTGTAAATTCAAACATGAGTGCACAATTTGTGCGGGTAATCACCCGGCAATACGGTGTTTTCGAAGGAACCAGGCAAAGGATCAGGTTCAGAAAGGCGGAGACGCCAGTGAAGTGGCAAAGAATGCTCCCCTTTTTAGATCGGTACCCAAGCAGGCAGAAGGCTGAGTTGTTGAGGTTAGGTTTTTCACAGGGTTTTAAGGTGCCAGTTTTTGAAGGTGAGAAATGTGTGTTTGTGAGGAATTTGAAGACTTTGGAGGATAATAGGGAGGTAGCTAAGGAGAAGATTCAGAAAGAGTTAAGTTTGGGTAGGTTTGAGGGTCCATTTGCGGAGCCACCATTCGTTAACTTTAGGTTATCTCCTTTAGGTTTGGTGCCCAAAAAGGAGGCAGGTGCATTTAGGCTAATTCATCATCTGTCTTATCCTAAGGGTAATTCGCTAAATGATGAGGTTAAGAAATTTGAGTATCCGGTGCATTATACTTCGTTTGAGGATGCTTTGAAATTGGTTACATTTTTGGGGAGAGGGGCTCTGTTGGCCAAGGTGGATATAGAGGCAGCGTTTAGGCTCTTACCTATTCACCCGGATTGTTTTTGTTTGTTGGGTTTTCAATTTGAGGGGAAGTTTTATTTTGACAAATGTTTGCCTATGGGCTGTGCGGTTTCGTGTTATTATTTTGAAGCGTTTTCATCATTTTTAGAATGGGTGGTAGTTCAGGTTTCTGGTTTGTTTCAGGTTATCCATTATCTTGATGATTTTTTATTTATGGGGAAGGCAGGTAGTGCGGATTGTTTGGAGTTACTTAGTTCGTTTATGGTTATTTCAGAATATTTTGGTGTTCCGCTAGCAGCGGAGAAAACGGTTTATCCGACAACTAAGTTGCAATTTCTGGGAATAGAAATTGATACTGTTAAAATGATTTTTAGGCTGCCGGATGATAAGATTAGGAAGTTGAAAGGGAAGATTCGTTTGGTTTTGGGGTTAAGAAAAGTTACAGTTAATTGTTTTCAGTCGTTGTTAGGGTTGTTAAATTTTGCTTCGAGGGTAATTCCAATGGGAAGGGTGTTTTCAAGGCTGATTGGTAGAGGGATTGCAGGTAGGAAAGAGCTTTATCATAGAGTGAGAGTGTCGAGACAGATTAAAGAAGATTTGTTCGTTTGGAGTTTATTTTTGGATAAATTTAATGGTGCTGCGGTTTGGCAGGAGGATTTTATCAGTAGTGATGAGAGGCAGTTTTTTACAGATGCGGCAGGATCCACAGGATTTGGTATTTACTGGCAGGGTAGGTGGGCAGTTGACAGATGGCCGCATAAGTGGATAAAAGCTGGTTGGACCAAGAATATGTTGTTGCTTGAGTTATTTCCAGTGGTTGTGGCGCTGGAATGTTGGGGCGAATTATGGATGAATAAGAGGTTGCTATTGGATTGCGATAACATGGGGGTGGTATGGGTTATTAATACGTTGAAAGCAAAGTCGTTGCCGGTTATAAGTGTTTTGAGGCGTTTGGTTTATTTATGTTTAATTTATAATATATGGTTAAAGGCAAGGCATGTGGCTGGGAAGAAGAATGTGTTGGCTGATGCCCTTTCACGTTTTGATTTCAAGAGCTTTCATCGGTTGGCGCCGCAAGCGGAGGAAGAAGGGGTGATTGTTCCGGACAGTGTTTGGGAAATAACTTCTCCCAGATAAGTTCCTTTATTTCGCAATCTTTGTCTAAAGGGACTTGGAGAGCTTATACGAAAGCATGGAAATGTTGGTGTAATTTTGTGACTAGTAAGGGAGTAGATGAGTTTGATGATAGGCAGGATTTAGCGCTGGGTTTTGTTATGTTGTTAATTAATAATGGGTGTTCTAGGGCTTTGATAGAGAGGCATGTGTTAGGTATTTCTTTTTTCTTTAAATTAGCGGGTAAGCGATCTGCTTTTAAGGAGTTTTTGATAAAACAAGTGTTAAAAGGTTATGGTAAGGTTAACAGATGTGTAGATACTAGGAAACCGATTTCGTTTGAAATTTTGGGTAAATTGGTTAGCATATTAAACAAAGTTTGTTGGAATGACTTTGAGAGGCGTTTGTTTAGGACGGCCTTTATAATAGCATTCTTTGGAGCGTTTCGCGTTAGCGAATTAGTAGCGGTTAACAAGAAAGGAGGTTCGGGTTTAAAGAAAGTGGATGTAATTTGTGGTGAAAAGTTGAGGATGTTTTTACGTTCCTTTAAAACCGATAAATTGGGTAAAGGTTGTTGGATAGAGTTATCTAGAATGGATTCCCAGATGTGCCCGGTGCTGAATGCGGAGTTATTTAATGCCATCAGGCCGGAAGGTGGGGAGAATTGGCTGGTGCATAGTTCAGGTACTCCATTGACCATTTTCCAATTTCGAAGTGTACTTAAAAAATCTTTTGCAGCGCTGGGTTTGAGTGATTATGATTACTCCTCGCATTCATTCAGGATTGGGGCAGCGACTGAAGCTGCAATGTTGGGTCTGGACAAGTCTATTATTAAGCGGATTGGGAGATGGGAGTCGAATCGTTTTTTGGGTTATATTAGACCTAATTTGTTATAAGGTGCTAACATTGTTTTCTTGCAGGTCAACATCCAGCTATAGTATGGATAGTCGGGCATTCCTTCGTGTATTGGGCCCAGAACAGAGCGGCACAGAGGAGCTACGGGGAAAATCTGGGCTTTGATAGTAAAAAAGTTCAGTTATTTTGGATTGGTATAAGGGGTTTGAATATTTGTCAAATGGAAGCCATATTATTGGATTATGTTAATATGTTGCCGTTACCAGATGTTATAGTTATACACTGTGGGGGGAATGATTTGGGGAAAACGAAATCAGTTGAATTGCTGTTGCTGTTTAAAGAGTTAATTTTGAATGTTAGACGTGTTTTTAAGGATACAATATTGGTCTGGTCTGAAATTATTCCCAGATTAATCTGGACTTCTAGACCTGAGTTTAAAGCTTTGGAGAGAGTGAGGAGGAAATTGAACAGGTCTATGGAAAAGTTTATGTTGATGGAAGGTTTTATCAGTTTTAGGCATATGGAATTGGGAGGAGGTTGTTCGGGGTTATACAGAGGGGATGGTGTGCACCTATCTGATATAGGGTGTGATATTTTTAATGTTAATTTGCAAAGTATGGTGGAACAGGCCGTGTCTTTTATGGGGTAGGGCCACAAATGTAATTATCCATTTGTGGCTGGTGGATGGACTGGTGTAATGGTGTATGCCGTCTGGCTTTTAGGGCGGATGGCTTGGTTATAGATGTGTATATATATATTTATGGTTTAAGTTATTGGAGGTGAGACTCTGGGTTTGGGCCAAGAGTTTCTTTAAAGTGGTGATGTTTGTTATAAGCTAAATAAAAGTACACGGCCTGTTTATTCCAATTCGAGTATGGTGTTTTATTTCAAGTTTACAATACAAGGATACAATTGTTGGTTACAATATCCCTTACAACTACATGTTTTATACCCAAATATGATACTTTTTTTTTTTTATAAATCTCTTGCAGAGGAAGAAACATGAACAGTACTGATCCCATCTGGAGTGTTCTCTTTAAATCCGATTCCCGTTGGATGTGGAAGATACTGAAATACCCGTTTCCCCCGAGTAAAGACTAAACGTAGGAAGAGTGACCCCCCCCCCCCCGCGTGTTCCCTTTAAAAGATAATCCGTGTTCAACACACACACGGCAGGAGTAGCACTTTATGGGGTTCGAGGATTATTTGCAGGTAAGTTTAACCATTTCTACTTATTGATTTATTATTCAGAAAAGCCATGTTAAATATGCATGAGGAAGCCCTAGATCATCCATATTTAAGTAATCAGTGTGCGGGGCCAGCACTGTGTCACTTATTGTAAAGATGTAAGAACAGCTTTAAATACACTATGTGCGTTAGCCCCGTATCATGCGTTCCATCCATCTCACTTCCTTAACTATGCATGATGAAGGGTTAGCGCTGGTTGGCTTCCCCGTCTCATACATAAGTAAAGCACTAAACACACGAGTCGAGTCAGTAAAGGGACAGCTGATGAGAGGAGCAGCTCAGTCCTTCACGCTGGAGAAACGTGCTAGCGATGGCCCTTCATAATGAATCCTCGGCCCGCTCTGTAATCAACAAACCAAAGGCTTTCAGTAAGCCTGCTTGATACAGGGCCAACCTTCATGAGAATGGCTGAAATAGCCCTGCATCCTGCATCAAACATATTCCAAGAAACCCACATTATCTAAAATACAAAATCCTAACCCAGCCGCATGTAACTTGGATTTCGAGTCATGTAACCTGCAGATCTTATCGCTGGGTTACAAGGGCTACAAACATACAGATTTCCACTGAGAAAAGTGACATCATATATCGTTAGTGGATTTAAAGTTTAAAAGGCTGTTTAGCGCCAAGTTCCTTTCCTGCCAAGGAGGAGAATGTATAAGTAATTAGACCTTCATAGAACACACAAAAGACACTTACTCTCCAAACCCCCTTCTCCAGCCCAGACTGATAGAAAGTGTGTTTAATGACATAGGAAGGGCTTCAGGGCGTGAAGAAGAGCGATAAGGGGATCGGGGGGCCGCTAGTGAATCTGGGGGTGTTTTCACTTTGATGCTCGTAAGAACCGGCACCGGCACCTTGGGTGGTGGGGAGGGAATCCCCCTATAAAGGATATTTTTTCAGATCTTGGGTTTATTTGCCACAGAGAATTATTCACTGAAAGGAGAGTTCTGGTTCCATCTTTATGACTTTGCCCAAAACTGTTGGTTTCCTCCCTGAAGAAGGGCTGAGCTTCCCCTTTATAATGCATAATTCAATGGGGCAGGAGACAACGGAGAAGACATTATGCAGCAGAAGCATAAATAAACACAGACGCTGGAACCAGCCACGTAAGCACGACTTTTATTACATATTTACAGCATGTGAAGCCGGCATATAACGTCTCCACTTCTATAACGCTCAGAAAAAATACAGAATAGTGTTTACAGAATCAGCTCCTGCTGAACGAATCCAAGAAAGCCAAGAACTGTCCAAAGAGCTCATTAAAAGCCTCCGACGGCTTTCATCGCTACTGAAAGGCACGGAATAACCCGCCTGTCGAGTAACGTATACAATAACATTATTATCACATCCACAGAACAACACATAGATGAATGGCTTTAAACAATAAGTGAGAAAAATCATACAGCAGATTCAAAGGATTCTTTTCTATACAGGGTGGGGGAGGGGAGATGCTGGCATAAGCCATATGGGTTTTGGGCAGTATATAATAATTCCAGCCCAGCATTACCAAACGCCACAATGACAAACATTGCACACAATCCATTCTTTAGGTTCTGATTGACAGACGCAGATAGTTACAGAACAATGAGAAACAAAGTATAGAAAGAATTCTTCCCTGTAAACATGGCAGATCGGCTCCTGATAAATCCCGTCATGAAATAAACCGCTCCTCTGAAATTACTTAATAGCGATGTCCGTTAACAGTATAGATACGCCGCGGAGTGGAATGCGATCGTCGTCGTCGTCTCCGCAGCGAGGAGAAGGTGTTGGCCGTTTAGGCGACGGTGGCCAAGAATCCAAAGATCTGCAGGAAAGAAGAACGAAAGCCGTTTACTAAACGCAGCAACAAGTCAGAACGTTTCATATTACTGCGGGGTAATTAATCAATTGGTAAATACCCAACAAGCAGCCATCCCTGTATCGGTAGTGACAGTGGAGGCGCAGGACTCTGCGAGGCACAGGCCACTTTCCATCCGAGTGCCAATTTTCCTAAGAGTCGCTGTTTTGGAGTTTACCAAGTAGGACAACGAGAAACCCGGAGGCTCCCTGCAGTCAACGCTCCACAGAACGGCCATCAAGTGCTGCCTACTGCTTATTGTGTTTGCTCCACGACCCCCCCATTCCATCACCATCACCCTCCAGTTACCACGCTCACAATCCTCGTCACTTTCCTCTATTAGTAGAACAGCCACCAGCACCCCACACTATGTCTGTACTGCGCCATCATTACTTTCTTCTCCCCTCTCTCATCCCAAACACTTTCCAATTTCACCTCCTCCCCCCCCCATCTCCCCCCCATCTCCCCGCAATCTCTCCGCTCACACAAGTCCTATTCCCACCTCCCCTCACTCTCCGCTTCTTTCAGCAGCTGGGGATATTTCCCCAAATCCTGGCCCTCCCGTGGTGCTCTCTTCCCCATCCTCTCCCATTCTACAGAAGCCTCAGTAATCCTGTCCACAAACCCCGCCGCTCCTCCTACCCCCCATTTCCCGTGGCACTCTGGGACGCGCGTTCTGTCTAACAAACTAACAGCCCTACACGGCCGCTTAACCTCTGGTTCCTTACCCCTTCTCGCTCTAACTGAAACCTGGCTGTCCCCGTCTAACGCCGCCTCTCCCGCTGCTCTCCCCTATGGTGGCCTCCACCTCACTCCGTCTCCGGTAACACCTCCCCTCCCCCTCTCTGTCGGGGACCCCAAGGCTCAGTTCTAAGACCCCTTCTGTTCTCTCTCTTCGCATTCTTTGGCTTTCACTACCATCTGTACGCTGATGACACCCAGATCCATCCATCCTCCCCTGATCTCCCTCTCTCTTAGATCGCGTAACTAACCGTCTCGCCTCTGTCTCTACCTGGATGTCTGCGCGTTTCCTGAAATCTCTCCAAATCCCAGCTTCTCATCCTCCAACGCTAAGATCCCCCCCATCAGTCTCCCTCAATGTCACCGGTGCCGTCATCTCCCCGTCCCCTCGGGCCCGCTGTCTTGGGGTCACCCTCGACTCTGAGCTCTCGTTCACCCCCCACATTCAGTCTGTCTCTAAAAACTGTCGTCTCCATCTTAAAAGCATTGCCTGCGTTCGTCCCTTCCTAAAACTCCATGAAGAAGAGATCTGTCATCCTACTGTATGGATTGGACGGGGGAGCAGCCCAATCACAAATGAACAAGTAACCAGCGTTATCCTTCATAAAATCTCCGTGTCACAAATACAGGGTCGCTCCTGCTCTAGCGGTGCCAAAAAAAAAAAAGGAGCCCTGCAGCATGCATTTTTCATAACCCAGAATTGGCTTTTGAGAAAAAAAGCTTAAATTACAGGGTTATTTTTTTTGCTGCTCTAGGGGTGCCGAAAAAAGGAGCCCTGCAGCATGCATTTTTCATAACCCAAAATTGGATTTCAGGAAAAATGCATAAAAAATTACAGGGTTCTTTTTTTGCTGCTCTAGGGGTGCTGAAAAAAGGAGCCCTGCAGCATGCATTTTTCATAACCCAAAATTGGATTTCAGGAAAAATGCATAAAAAATTACAGGGTTCTTTTTTTGCTGCTCTAGGGGTGCTGAAAAAAGGAGCCCTGCAGCATGCATTTTTCATAACCCAGAATTGGATTTTAGCGGAAAAATGCATAAAAAATTACAGGGTTCTTTTTTTGCTGCTCTAGGGGTGCGAAAAAAGGAGCCCTGCAGCATGCATTTTTCATAACCCAAAATTGGTATAGAGAAAAATGCATAAAAAATTACAGGGTTCTTTTTTTGCTGCTCTAGGGGTGCCGAAAAAAGGAGCCCTGCAGCATGCATTTTTCATAACCCAAAATAGGTATAGAGAAAAATGCATAAAAAATTACAGGGTTCTTTTTTTGCTGCTCTAGGGGTGCTGAAAAAAGGAGCCCTGCAGCATGCATTTTTCATAACCCAAAATTGGCTTTCAGAAAAAATGCATAAAAAATTACAGGGTTCTTTTTTTGCTGCTCTAGGGGTGCCGAAAAAAGGAGCCCTGCAGCATGCATTTTTCATAACCCAAAATTGGTATAGAGAAAAATGCATACCAAATTACAGGGTTCTTTTTTTGCTGCTCTAGGGGTGCGAAAAAAGGAGCCCTGCAGCATGCATTTTTCATAACCCAAAATTGGTATAGGGAAAAATGCTTAAAAAATTACAGGGTTCTTTTTTTGCTGCTCTAGGGGTGCCGAAAAAAAGGAGCCCTGCAGCATGCATTTTTCATAACCCAAAATTGGATTTCAGCAAAAAAATGCATAAAAAATTACAGGGTTCTTTTTTTTTGCTGCTCTAGGGGTGCGAAAAAAGGAGCCCTGCAGCATGCATTTTTCATAACCCAAAATTGGATTTAAAAAAAATGCATAAAAAATTACAGGGTTCTTTTTTTGCTGCTCTAGGGGTGCCGAAAAAAGGAGCCCTGCAGCATGCATTTTTCATAACCCAAAATAGGGTTTTGAGAAAAATGCATAAAAAATGACAGGGTTCTTTTTTTGCTGCTCTAGGGGTGCTGAAAAAAGGAGCCCTGCAGCATGCATTTTTCATAACCCAAAATTGGATTTTAGCGGAAAAATGCATAAAAAATTACAGGGTTCTTTTTTTGCTGCTCTAGGGGTGCTGAAAAAAGGAGCCCTGCAGCATGCATTTTTCATAACCCAAAATTGGATTTCAGAAAAAAATGCATAAAAAATTACAGGGTTCTTTTTTTGCTGCTCTAGGGGTGCTGAAAAAAGGAGCCCTGCAGCATGCATTTTTCATAACCCAAAATTGGATTTAGGGAAAAATGCATAAAAAATTACAGGGTTCTTTTTTTGCTGCTCTAGGGGTGCGAAAAAAGGAGCCCTGCAGCATGTATTTTTCATAACCCAAAATTGGCTTTCAGAAAAAATGCATAAAAAATTACAGGGTTCTTTTTTTGCTGCTCTAGGGGTGCGAAAAAAAGGAGCCCTGCAGCATGCATTTTTCATAACCCAAAATTGGATTTAGGGAAAAATGCATAAAAAATTACAGGGTTCTTTTTTTGCTGCTCTAGGGGTGCCGAAAAAAAGGAGCCCTGCAGCATGCATTTTTCATAACCCAAAATTGGCTTTCAGAAAAAATGCATAAAAAATTACAGGGTTCTTTTTTTGCTGCTCTAGGGGTGCGAAAAAAGGAGCCCTGCAGCATGCATTTTTCATAACCCAAAATAGGTATAGAGAAAAATGCATAAAAAATTACAGGGTTCTTTTTTTGCTGCTCTAGGGGTGCTGAAAAAAGGAGCCCTGCAGCATGCATTTTTCATAACCCAAAATTGGATTTAGGGAAAAATGCATAAAAAATTACAGGGTTCTTTTTTTTGCTGCTCTAGGGGTGCGAAAAAAGGAGCCCTGCAGCATGCATTTTTCATAACCCAAAATTGGATTTCAAAAAAATGCATAAAAAATTACAGGGTTCTTTTTTTGCTGCTCTAGGGGTGCCGAAAAAAGGAGCCCTGCAGCATGCATTTTTCATAACCCAAAATTGGTATAGAGAAAAATGCATAAAAAATTACAGGGTTCTTTTTTTGCTGCTCTAGGGGTGCTGAAAAAAGGAGCCCTGCAGCATGCATTTTTCATAACCCAAAATTGGATTTCAGAAAAAAATGCATAAAAAATTACAGGGTTCTTTTTTTGCTGCTCTAGGGGTGCTGAAAAAAGGAGCCCTGCAGCATGCATTTTTCATAACCCAAAATTGGATTTTAGCGGAAAAATGCATAAAAAATTACAGGGTTCTTTTTTTGCTGCTCTAGGGGTGCGGAAAAAGGAGCCCTGCAGCATGCATTTTTCATAACCCAAAATTGGATTTAGGGAAAAATGCATAAAAAATTACAGGGTTTTTTTTTGGCTGCTCTAGGGGTGCCGAAAAAAGGAGCCCTGCAGCATGCATTTTTCATAACCCAAATTTGGATTTAGGGAAAAATGCTTAAAAAATTACAGGGTTCTTTTTTTGCTGCTCTAGGGGTGCCGAAAAAAAGGAGCCCTGCAGCATGCATTTTTCATAACCCAAAATTGGCTTTCAGAAAAAATGCATAAAAAATTACAGGGTTCTTTTTTTGCTGCTCTAGGGGTGCCGAAAAAAGGAGCCCTGCAGCATGCATTTTTCATAACCCAAAATTGGTATAGAGAAAAATGCATACCAAATTACAGGGTTCTTTTTTTGCTGCTCTAGGGGTGCGAAAAAAGGAGCCCTGCAGCATGCATTTTTCATAACCCAAAATTGGATTTCAGCAAAAAATGCATAAAAAATTACAGGGTTCTTTTTTTTTGCTGCTCTAGGGGTGCGAAAAAAGGAGCCCTGCAGCATGCATTTTTCATAACCCAAAATTGGATTTCAAAAAAATGCATAAAAAATTACAGGGTTCTTTTTTTGCTGCTCTAGGGGTGCCGAAAAAAGGAGCCCTGCAGCATGCATTTTTCATAACCCAAAATTGGATTTCAGCAAAAAAATGCATAAAAAATTACAGGGTTCTTTTTTTTTGCTGCTCTAGGGGTGCGAAAAAAGGAGCCCTGCAGCATGCATTTTGCATAACCCAAAATTGGTATAGAGAAAAATGCATACCAAATTACAGGGTTCTTTTTTTGCTGCTCTAGGGGTGCTGAAAAAAGGAGCCCTGCAGCATGCATTTTTCATAAACCAAAATTGGCTTTTGAAAAAAAAATGCATAAAAAATTACAGGGTTCTTTTTTTTGCTGCTCTAGGGGTGCTGAAAAAAGGAGCCCTGCAGCATGCATTTTTCATAACCCAAAATTGGTATAGAGAAAAATGCATAAAAAATTACAGGGTTCTTTTTTTGCTGCTCTAGGGGTGCTGAAAAAAGGAGCCCTGCAGCATGCATTTTTCATAAACCAAAATTGGATTTTAGCGGAAAAATGCATAAAAAATTACAGGGTTCTTTTTTTGCTGCTCTAGGGGTGCTGTAAAAAGGAGCCCTGCAGCATGCATTTTTCATAACCCAAAATTGGTATAGAGAAAAATGCATAAAAAATTACAGGGTTCTTTTTTTGCTGCTCTAGGGGTGCTGAAAAAAGGAGCCCTGCAGCATGCATTTTTCATAAACCAAAATTGGATTTTAGCGGAAAAATGCATAAAAAATTACAGGGTTCTTTTTTTGCTGCTCTAGGGGTGCTGTAAAAAGGAGCCCTGCAGCATGCATTTTTCATAACCCAAAATTGGATTTTAGCGGAAAAATGCATAAAAAATTACAGGGTTCTTTTTTTGCTGCTCTAGGGGTGCGAAAAAAAGGAGCCCTGCAGCATGCATTTTCCATAACCCAAAATTGGATTTTAGCGGAAAAATGCATAAAAAATTACAGGGTTCTTTTTTTGCTGCTCTAGGGGTGCGAAAAAAGGAGCCCTGCAGCATGCATTTTTCATAACCCAAAATTGGCTTTCAGAAAAAATGCATAAAAAATTACAGGGTTCTTTTTTTGCTGCTGTAGGGGTGCCGAAAAAAGGAGCCCTGCAGCATGCATTTTTCATAACCCAAAATTGGTATAGAGAAAAATGCATAACAAATTACAGGGTTCTTTTTTTGCTGCTCTAGGGGTGCGAAAAAAGGAGCCCTGCAGCATGCATTTTTCATAACCCAAAATTGGATTTTAGCGGAAAAATGCATAAAAAATTACAGGGTTCTTTTTTTTGCTGCTCTAGGGGTGCTGAAAAAAGGAGCCCTGCAGCATGCATTTTTCATAACCCAAAATAGGCTTTTGAGAAAAATGCATAAAAAATTACAGGGTTCTTTTTTTGCTGCTCTAGGGGTGCTGAAAAAAGGAGCCCTGCAGCATGCATTTTTCATAACCCAAAATCGGTCTGGAAAAATGCATAAAAAATTACAGGGTTCTTTTTTTCCTGCTCTAGGGGTGCTGAAAAAAGGAGCCCTGCAGCATGCATTTTTCATAACCCAAAATTGGTATAGAGAAAAATGCATAAAAAATTACAGGGTTCTTTTTTTGCTGCTCTAGGGGTGCTGAAAAAAGGAGCCCTGCAGCATGCATTTTTCATAACCCAAAATTGGCTTTCAGAAAAAATGCATAAAAAATTACAGGGTTCTTTTTTTGCTGCTCTAGGGGTGCCGAAAAAAGGAGCCCTGCAGCATGCATTTTTCATAACCCAAAATTGGATTTCAAAAAAATGCATAAAAAATTACAGGGTTCTTTTTCTGCTGCTCTAGGGGTGCCGAAAAAAGGAGCCCTGCAGCATGCATGTTTCATAACCCAAAATTGGTATAGAGAAAAATGCATAAAAAATTACAGGGTTCTTTTTTTGCTGCTCTAGGGGTGCTGAAAAAAGGAGCCCTGCAGCATGCATTTTCCATAACCCAAAATTGGATTTTAGCGGAAAAATGCATAAAAAATTACAGGGTTCTTTTTTTGCTGCTCTAGGGGTGCGAAAAAAGGAGCCCTGCAGCATGTATTTTTCATAACCCAAAATTGGTATAGAGAAAAATGCATAAAAAATTACAGGGTTCTTTTTTTGCTGCTCTAGGGGTGCTGAAAAAAGGAGCCCTGCAGCATGCATTTTTCATAACCCAAAATTGGCTTTCAGAAAAAATGCATAAAAAATTACAGGGTTCTTTTTTTGCTGCTCTAGGGGTGCCGAAAAAAGGAGCCCTGCAGCATGCATTTTTCATAACCCAAAACAGGGTTTTGAGAAAAATGCATAAAAAATTACAGGGTTCTTTTTTTGCTGCTCTAGGGGTGCTGAAAAAAGGAGCCCTGCAGCATGCATTTTTCATAAACCAAAAATGCATAAAAAATTACAGGGTTCTTTTTTTGCTGCTCTAGGGGTGCTGAAAAAAGGAGCCCTGCAGCATGCATTTTTCATAAACCAAAAATGCATAAAAAATTACAGGGTTCTTTTTTTGCTGCTCTAGGGGTGCTGAAAAAAGGAGCCCTGCAGCATGCATTTTCCATAACCCAAAATTGGATTTTAGCGGAAAAATGCATAAAAAATTACAGGGTTCTTTTTTTGCTGCTCTAGGGGTGCGAAAAAAGGAGCCCTGCAGCATGTATTTTTCATAACCCAAAATTGGTATAGAGAAAAATGCATAAAAAATTACAGGGTTCTTTTTTTGCTGCTCTAGGGGTGCGAAAAAAGGAGCCCTGCAGCATGCATTTTTCATAACCCAAAATTGGTATAGAGAAAAATGCATAACAAATTACAGGGTTCTTTTTTTGCTGCTCTAGGGGTGCGAAAAAAGGAGCCCTGCAGCATGCATTTTTCATAACCCAAAATTGGTATAGAGAAAAATGCATACCAAATTACAGGGTTCTTTTTTTGCTGCTCTAGGGGTGCCGAAAAAAAGGAGCCCTGCAGCATGCATTTTTCATAACCCAAAATTGGATTTTAGCGGAAAAATGCATAAAAAATTACAGGGTTCTTTTTTTTGCTGCTCTAGGGGTGCTGAAAAAAGGAGCCCTGCAGCATGCATTTTTCATAACCCAAAATAGGCTTTTGAGAAAAATGCATAAAAAATTACAGGGTTCTTTTTTTGCTGCTCTAGGGGTGCTGAAAAAAGGAGCCCTGCAGCATGCATTTTTCATAACCCAAAATCGGTCTGGAAAAATGCATAAAAAATTACAGGGTTCTTTTTTTCCTGCTCTAGGGGTGCTGAAAAAAGGAGCCCTGCAGCATGCATTTTTCATAACCCAAAATTGGATTTCAAAAAAATGCATAAAAAATTACAGGGTTCTTTTTTTTGCTGCTCTAGGGGTGCCGAAAAAAGGAGCCCTGCAGCATGCATTTTTCATAACCCAAAATTGGTATAGAGAAAAATGCATACCAAATTACAGGGTTCTTTTTTTGCTGCTCTAGGGGTGCGAAAAAAGGAGCCCTGCAGCATGCATTTTTCATAACCCAAAATTGGATTTCAGCAAAAAATGCATAAAAAAATTACAGGGTTCTTTTTTTTTGCTGCTCTAGGGGTGCGAAAAAAGGAGCCCTGCAGCATGCATTTTTCATAACCCAAAATTGGTATAGAGAAAAATGCATAAAAAATTACAGGGTTCTTTTTTTGCTGCTCTAGGGGTGCTGAAAAAAGGAGCCCTGCAGCATGCATTTTCCATAACCCAAAATTGGATTTTAGCGGAAAAATGCATAAAAAATTACAGGGTTCTTTTTTTGCTGCTCTAGGGGTGCGAAAAAAGGAGCCCTGCAGCATGCATTTTTCATAACCCAAAATTGGCTTTTGAAAAAAAAATGCATAAAAAATTACAGGGTTCTTTTTTTGCTTCTCTAGGGGTGCTGAAAAAAGGAGCCCTGCAGCATGCATTTTTCATAACCCAAAATTGGATTTCAGAAAAAAATGCATAAAAAATTACAGGGTTCTTTTTTTTGCTGCTCTAGGGGTGCCGAAAAAAGGAGCCCTGCAGCATGCATTTTTCATAACCCAAAATTGGTATAGAGAAAAATGCATAAAAAATTACAGGGTTCTTTTTTTGCTGCTCTAGGGGTGCGAAAAAAAGGAGCCCTGCAGCATGCATTTTTCATAACCCAAAATTGGCTTTCAGAAAAAATGCATAAAAAATTACAGGGTTCTTTTTTTGCTGCTCTAGGGGTGCGAAAAAAAGGAGCCCTGCAGCATGCATTTTTCATAACCCAAAATTGGATTTTAGCGGAAAAATGCATAAAAAATTACAGGGTTCTTTTTTTGCTGCTCTAGGGGTGCCGAAAAAAGGAGCCCTGCAGCATGCATTTTTCATAACCCAAAATCGGTCTGGAAAAATGCATAAAAAATTACAGGGTTCTTTTTTTCCTGCTCTAGGGGTGCTGAAAAAAGGAGCCCTGCAGCATGCATTTTTCATAACCGCAAATTGGCTTTTGAGAAAAATGCATAAAAAATTACAGGGTTCTTTTTTTGCTGCTCTAGGGGTGCTGAAAAAAGGAGCCCTGCAGCATGCATTTTTCATAACCCAAAATTGGATTTTAGCGGAAAAATGCATAAAAAATTACAGGGTTCTTTTTTTTGCTGCTCTAGGGGTGCTGAAAAAAGGAGCCCTGCAGCATGCATTTTTCATAACCCAAAATTGGCTTTCAGAAAAAATGCATAAAAAATTACAGGGTTCTTTTTTTGCTGCTCTAGGGGTGCTGAAAAAAGGAGCCCTGCAGCATGCATTTTTCATAACCCAAAATTGGATTTCAGCAAAAAAATGCATAAAAAATTACAGGGTTCTTTTTTTTTGCTGCTCTAGGGGTGCGAAAAAAGGAGCCCTGCAGCATGCATTTTTCATAACCCAAAATTGGTATAGAGAAAAATGCATACCAAATTACAGGGTTCTTTTTTTGCTGCTCTAGGGGTGCGAAAAAAGGAGCCCTGCAGCATGCATTTTTCATAACCCAAAATTGGTATAGAGAAAAATGCATAAAAAATTACAGGGTTCTTTTTTTGCTGCTCTAGGGGTGCTGAAAAAAGGAGCCCTGCAGCATGCATTTTTCATAACCCAAAATTGGATTTCAAAAAAATGCATAAAAAATTACAGGGTTCTTTTTTTGCTGCTCTAGGGGTGCGAAAAAAGGAGCCCTGCAGCATGCATTTTTCATAAACCAAAATTGGCTTTTGAAAAAAAAATGCATAAAAAATTACAGGGTTCTTTTTTTTGCTGCTCTAGGGGTGCCGAAAAAAGGAGCCCTGCAGCATGCATTTTTCATAACCCAAAATTGGTATAGAGAAAAATGCATAAAAAATTACAGGGTTCTTTTTTTGCTGCTCTAGGGGTGCTGAAAAAAGGAGCCCTGCAGCATGCATTTTCCATAACCCAAAATTGGATTTTAGCGGAAAAATGCATAAAAAATTACAGGGTTCTTTTTTTGCTGCTCTAGGGGTGCGAAAAAAGGAGCCCTGCAGCATGCATTTTTCATAACCCAAAATTGGATTTCAGAAAAAAATGCATAAAAAATTACAGGGTTCTTTTTTTTGCTGCTCTAGGGGTGCCGAAAAAAGGAGCCCTGCAGCATGCATTTTTCATAACCCAAAATTGGTATAGAGAAAAATGCATAAAAAATTACAGGGTTCTTTTTTTGCTGCTCTAGGGGTGCGAAAAAAAGGAGCCCTGCAGCATGCATTTTTCATAACCCAAAATTGGATTTTAGCGGAAAAATGCATAAAAAATTACAGGGTTCTTTTTTTGCTGCTCTAGGGGTGCCGAAAAAAGGAGCCCTGCAGCATGCATTTTTCATAACCCAAAATTGGTATAGAGAAAAATGCATAAAAAATTACAGGGTTCTTTTTTTGCTGCTCTAGGGGTGCTGAAAAAAGGAGCCCTGCAGCATGCATTTTCCATAACCCAAAATTGGATTTTAGCGGAAAAATGCATAAAAAATTACAGGGTTCTTTTTTTGCTGCTCTAGGGGTGCGAAAAAAGGAGCCCTGCAGCATGTATTTTTCATAACCCAAAATTGGTATAGAGAAAAATGCATAAAAAATTACAGGGTTCTTTTTTTGCTGCTCTAGGGGTGCGAAAAAAGGAGCCCTGCAGCATGCATTTTTCATAACCCAAAATTGGTATAGAGAAAAATGCATAACAAATTACAGGGTTCTTTTTTTGCTGCTCTAGGGGTGCGAAAAAAGGAGCCCTGCAGCATGCATTTTTCATAACCCAAAATTGGTATAGAGAAAAATGCATACCAAATTACAGGGTTCTTTTTTTGCTGCTCTAGGGGTGCCGAAAAAAAGGAGCCCTGCAGCATGCATTTTTCATAACCCAAAATTGGATTTTAGCGGAAAAATGCATAAAAAATTACAGGGTTCTTTTTTTTGCTGCTCTAGGGGTGCTGAAAAAAGGAGCCCTGCAGCATGCATTTTTCATAACCCAAAATAGGCTTTTGAGAAAAATGCATAAAAAATTACAGGGTTCTTTTTTTGCTGCTCTAGGGGTGCTGAAAAAAGGAGCCCTGCAGCATGCATTTTTCATAACCCAAAATTGGATTTCAGAAAAAATGCATAAAAAATTACAGGGTTCTTTTTTTGCTGCTCTAGGGGTGCTGAAAAAAGGAGCCCTGCAGCATGCATTTTTCATAACCCAAAATCGGTCTGGAAAAATGCATAAAAAATTACAGGGTTCTTTTTTTCCTGCTCTAGGGGTGCTGAAAAAAGGAGCCCTGCAGCATGCATTTTTCATAACCGCAAATTGGCTTTTGAGAAAAATGCATAAAAAATTACAGGGTTCTTTTTTTGCTGCTCTAGGGGTGCTTAAAAAAGGAGCCCTGCAGCATGCATTTTTCATAACCCAGAATCGGTCTAGGAAAAATGCATAAAAACATTACAGGGTTCTTTGTTTCCTGCGTTAAATAATGTATATTAAAACTGCATGTTTCGGGCCTAACACCAGCCGGGGTAACTGCAGCGTTAATATTTAATATTCATAATTCAAGTTTCCAGGCTCTGTACATCGAGGCCAATACTAGCCAGGAAAACCCTGAAGTCTGAATAAAGTCATTGGGATGTATGATGCGGGGGAAGCCGGCCAGGGTTGGCCCCACATCATGCGCCACATTAACCAACTATACATGAGGCAAGGTTCTCAGCACCTCTTGCAGAGAAAGCCGGCTCGGGTCGGCCCTTCCTCATGCATAGTTAACAGGGGCCCCTCAAAAGCCATCTCAGCAGTTTTTATTATGCATGACACAGGGCCAACCCTGGCCGGCTTCCCCTGCATCATGGATAGCAAAAGCTGAGAGATGGCTTTTGGGAAACCCATGTTAACCATGCATGAGGAAGGGCCGGCCCGAGCCGGCTCCTCCTGTAAGCAGCGCTGAGACGGCCCTACTTTATGCATAGTGACACGGCTCAGGGTTTAGGTGATCTGTGCCGGCCGACACGCATGCTCCTGGCAGAGGCTGTACAGTCACAGCGCCTGAAGCCCAGCGCTGCGCTCACTGCCGGCAGAGAACACGAGAAGCCACAAGATCGGCTCCATCAATAAACTACTGCAATAGGAAACACGCCTTAAACACGCAACCCCAACATGCTTCTCCTGCATTAAGGGGCCAAGCTGGCCACGGATAATGCATAAGAAACCCCGGTGCTCAGTGACCTGAACATCTGTGCCGGCAGCTAGCCCCCCCCCCCCCCCCCCCTGATGGCGGTAATTACACGTGTGTGAGAGTCATGTATGTAAAGTATCGTACCTGTAACTCGCCAACACTCCGGAAGAAGAAGCTTCGTACTTACCGGTTCCATGCTGAAAAAGAACATTTACAACCCAAACAGCGCCAGAAAAGGCTTTATTCACTAAACAAGTCAAATGAAACCAAGCAAGAAGAAACGACACGGAGACAGAGCAGGATTTTATTGGACACGGTAAGAAAAGAGACTGCAGAGATCAGATCTTTATTAGAACCCTAAAAGAGAGAGACCTGAGAATGGCCCCCCAATGATTGACGGTTATATGGAACATTAGCACACATACAGGTCCCCCGTCCCCCCCGGCCCCGAGACCACCGAACGCTCCACAGCGGGGCGGGGAGAAATTGTACGCATCAATAAACAGACTTTCTATACTTTACATCGTTATTCCTACCCACCCTCCCTGAAGCCAGATCAGATACAACTACTCCCATAATGTATCGGCTTCCATCCCAACAATAACCCGACCGTGACAGATTTTATTAACCCCTTCAGCTATCATCGTTTCCTCTCAGAGACGAAGCACATTTAATATTTGGAGCCCACTCCCCCGGTTAGATAAATAACGGGATTCACTCGAGGAACAGCTGCACTTGTGTGCGGCCCCCGGAATCCACGCAGGGCCGCATTCGCTTAGTAACGTTTCTTCTGTATTGTACAGGGGCGCGCATGCACCGAGCGGACACCAGGAGGCAGCAGAGCGGCATCAGCAGCACCCGAGAATCCAGCTGTTCCCGAGGAAGTCCCGGGTGCCAGAGGCGAGTACCGCGTGTAAACACCACGCTACATGTATGTAAAATGTTCAGCAGCAGCACACGTCACACCCTCACACCCGCGTTTACCCTTTAATACAGTCCCTCATGTTGTGGTGACCCCAACCATAAAAATTCTGTAACGATATATTGTGAAATCTGTGTTTTCCGATGGCCTTAGGTGACCCCTGTGAAAGGGGTCGCGACCCACGGGTTGAGAAGCGCTGCTTTAAAGCTTTTCGTCATAAGCTTACGCTGCTCCTGTAGAATTAACCCATTAACCCCTAATCGCAGGTCGTTGTCTCGGTAACACCAGCGGTTTTCCTGCTGCTGAGAGGACATTATGATTGTTACAGCTTTAGGGGCCCCTGTCCTCCGGGGCTTTAATCCCAAAAGAAACGCAGAATTCTTTGTATATTTGAAAGAAAATGGCGACTTCTGCAGCAGAATAATCTCCTTTTATTGGACAAACGATCCCGAGAATCCATCTCCTTTATCAAATCAGAAGCAGCGCTGACCACGGAGCGTGTGGGTGAGACGCGGGCGGCAGTGCGGGGGTTAAGGGGAATGATAGACGGGTAAGGTGCGGGGGTCACAGCGGTTTAGGGGAGGAGGGGGAGAGAGAACGGCATTCTTAATCTCGTCTGTATCTTTAGGCGGACAGTGAAGTCTGTTACATGCGGAGAATCCAGACATTAGAATCAAATCACGGAAACGTCATATGAAGTTCTGGTAACGCGTCACGAACCCGCTGCACATGTTTAGTCCGTGTCCTCAGTGCTGAAAGGGTTAATTGATGACAACACTAGAGGGAACCGGAAAATATAATCTCCGAACCGCCGATCCGACAGACTAACAAGCGGTAAACCAGGACCGGTCCGAACCGCATCACACACGGGTACATCTGCAAATGGCGTGTATACGATCCCGTGTGATCAATGGACAGACAGCCAGAAACTCAGACGGACCACGAGAACAACAACTGCACCCCGACGGCCACCAAGTCACCCAGACGGACCACCAGAACAGCTGCCAGATAAAAGCAAATCTCCAAATAAAAGCACTGAAGGGGAACTCTAAAAACACACAAAATAAAGATGCTTAACCCTTTCAGCACTGAGGACACGGGCTAAACATGTGCAGCGGGTTCGTGGCGTGTTACCGGAGCTTCATATGACGTTTCCGTGTTTTGATTCTAATGTCTGGATTCTCCGCATGTAACAGACTTCACTGTCCGCCTAAAGATATAGACGAGATATTTAAGAATGCCGTTCTCTCTCCCCCTCCCCCCCTAATCCCAGACCCCCTAAACCGCTGTGACCCGCACCTTACCCGTCTATCATTCCCCTTAACCCCCGCACTGCCGCCCGCGTCTCACCTACACGCTCCGTGGTTAGCGCTGCTTCTGATTTGATAAAGGAGGTTGATTCTCGGGATCGTTCGTCCAATAAAAGGCGATTATTCTGAATTCGCCATTTTCTTTTTGCGCGGCCGGAGTAACGCGGCTCTCGGGCTACAAGCAGGATGTTAGTGGCTACGAGATTTAATCATAATACAGACACTCGGGGTCACTAACCCGAGCCACAGCAACAAAAGGGTTAAAAGTACAGTTTGGGTTTGATTGAGAAAGGTTAGTAAAGAGATTCTCTTACCGCTGCAGCGATCGCCGAGCCGGACTTGTGGTTGATGGAGGCCAACATTACCGCGGCGATGAAGAAAAACAGGGCGCTGACCCCGGTATTCACCAAATCCTACGAGAAAAGAAGAAGACACGTGAGATTCTGGCGCATGTCTGCTTCATGAGATGCCTTTCCATCCCCGCTCCTGTAATGTACATTTATATATATTATACTTTATTATAGACATTCTCTTAGCATAACCGCCAAAGGCCATGCTGTGCGTAAAGGCACAAGAGCTGACAGTCTGCTGGAGACGTTCCCCGGCTGTCCTCCAGCCCTCTGATACCTCAGTCATGGAATGAAGTTTGTTGCTCTGCAGGAAACCCGATTCACCTATTTGGTTAAAGCGATGCGGTATCCGCAGGAATAATACTCTGCGCTGTACGCCGAGTCGCCGTCCTACTAAACGGCCACCTCGTGATAAACGCTCTACAGAGAAACTGCATCTCTGCTGCTGCAATATTTTTATCTCTTTAGTCGCCGACGCATGGCACGGCTTCCTACCCCAGCTGTCGCTATTTACCAAAGGAAGGGGCATTTCTATAAATGGGGGGGCTTTGGTGGGTATTCTTTTCCCTGCTGGTCCCAGGCGATACTAGTAGACAGGACAGGACTCAAACTAAGCCCTCACCTCGAGAACAACCCCAGTTAATCAGAAAATACCCCAAAACAAGGAAATTAGATGTACAAATATTAGAAAGAAGGGAGGGAAGAAGCGTCACCAGCGACCAGCAAGGAAAAGAAGCTCTCGGTAGGAACCGACCTGCATCCCCCGGTGACCCGATAGATAAATATACAAACCATCGAAAGGTCGGGAACCAGAAACGTCTTCTACGGACACCGCAACGAGCGCACGACGCGGGGTAATAGAAGTAATTACCCCAGGCAGCAGAGTTACCGGAAATGAGGCAGAATCTGCACAAGTTGAGTGACCCGGATGGCGGAGACTTCCCCGCGGCTCAACATGCCG
Organism: Spea hammondii; assembly: GCA_029215755.1. Lineage (NCBI taxonomy): Eukaryota > Metazoa > Chordata > Amphibia > Anura > Pelobatidae > Spea > Spea hammondii. The sequence continues at coordinate 24,972,327 of JARDYJ010000012.1, read as the reverse complement.
ATCCCTGAAATAATCCAACTGGCGATAGAGCGTTCAGAAATAACAGAGAAGGCCGGAGACTGCCGCAGAGACTTCCGGAAGGACCGGGCTCGCTCTACATAAGACAAGACGCCTTTTCCAACCAAGGGAACGAAGCGCAATCTCTCCCGTCGCCTGAGGAGATGGAAAGAATGCCGGTCAACCAACGTCCAGATTCCTGGGGAAAGCTGAAAGGACTTTGGTTGAAAACCCAGGACGCAACGAAAGCCCCGCTTCATCCAGGAATAATCACAGAAAGGGTTCCTAATGGACAGTCTGTCGCTCACTCAGGCATCTGGCGGAGGAGATGGATTCCAGAAATGCTTCAGGGACAGAAGATGGAGACAAAGATTGAAGAGGAACCGTAGACTGTAAAGCACCAGATTGAGGTCCCAAGGAACTTTCTTGGAAACAGGACGAGGTCTAATCCAGACTAGAGCTTTAGAAAATACATCTGAGTGCGGACAGGGAGACCACTTCATATCCCAAAAAAAAGTGCTGATGGCTGAAATATGGACCTTAATGGTAGAAGGTTGTAATCTGGAATCTAAATCTGAAGAAAGTCCAAAATCAAATTAGAAACACATGGAGTAGCGGACAAACCTTTGGAGCTGCACCAAGAATGGAACCTCTTCCAGATTTTAACCTCAGAGAGCCGAAATGCTTGCGGTTTAACAGAAGGGTCTCGGCAACTGAAGCGCAAAACCCTGTATTCCAAAAAAGTTTCCACTCAACATTCAAGCTGTCAGATGGAGGATTTCTGGCTTTGGATGTAAAATCGGGCCCTGCTGAAGAAGGTTTCTTAGAACCGGAAGATGCAGAGATCTGGAACGGAGGGAGATGAAGACCGCATGCAGATCCCGTTGGGCCGGTCAGGAGCTATGAGGATAACTGAAGCTGATCTTGTTTGATACCCTGGGGAGCCGGAAATCCCAGGTCTGGGGAAAGACAATGAGATAGTCGAGGCTTCTGTCCCAACAATGCAAAAAAATTCTAGAGCGGCCCAGAGCCCAGGGAACTGCGTACCTTGCAGAAGCCATTTTGCCAGCCAAAGACATACAAATCCTTATGGAAGTTTTTCAGGAGGAAAGCACTTGAATTACCAGCGACTGAATGCTGAATGTGCCGGATGAACCAATCGTCTAGGTAGGGAATGACAGAAATCCCCTCATGCAGCCACTACCACAGCCAAAAGCTTTGTGAAAACCGTGGGGGCCGACGTGAGGCCAAATGGATGAGCCTCAAACTGGAAATAAGTCTCTGCCTCCCAAGGAATCGCTATACCAAGAACCTTTTGATGAGACAAGAGGATAGGAACAAGACTATGAGCATCTTTAAGGTCTATGGAGACCAAAAAGTCGTGGATGCATAAAGTGTCCAGAGCAGATTTTATAGTCTCCATCCTGAATCTGAAATAACGGAGGCCTAATATAAAAGACTGAAACCGCTGTTGGGACCAGGAAAACCTGAGAGTAGACAAAAAGTCCACGGCGAATTTGAAGGCAGCGATACTCTTCATAATTTCTTCTTCAGAAGTCTTAGCAACGATGTTATCCTCAGTCTGTGACGGCCAAGGTCTGACAGCTCTGCTCACCGAAGTAGAGGAGATTCCTGGTTTGAAAGCCGAGGTGGAGGCTTCTCGGTAGCCGGTTCTGCCGTCTCCTCCATCTGATCAGAAAAATGAGAACCATCTTCTAGCGGCAAGGGGGTCTTATTCTAAAACTTCCATGACTGCCGGATCCACTTCAGGTGCATCACAAGCCTGATTAAAGCCATCAAAGGAAAACAAATGCCCGGTACGTCTGGACAGGTTCATTCGCCTTTCAGGTTGACCTCACTCACTAAAGGGGGGGGGGGTCACACTCTGGAGCGACATCTTCATAAACATGCATAGTGCAGGAAAAAGCAAAGAGCTTTCCCCTCGGATGCATCTCCCAGCTCCATAAATCCCTCTCCCCGCAGGATCCGTGTCAGCCACAGACTTCGCACAGGCCGGGCAAAGTTTCCTTCTGGAACCCCTAGGACTTGTGACATCCTGAGAATTGCACATGTTTGGGTTTCTTAAGAGCTTTTTTAGGCTTCTCCTCCACAAAGAGCAGTTCGGGAATATCAGGAGCGGATATAATACAAAGATGTAGCAGCACCCAGAAAAAGCAATACAGGCAGAGAATACAACCTATCCGACCAGCAATGAAATCCATGTCAAAACGCGACGGCGGTGAAATGATGCGTCCAAAACGAGGCTTGGAACCCAAACCAGACGTACGGATCGCACATTAACAGGGCGTTTAGGACTCAGCCCCGTCTTCCTGCTACTCAGGACTGCTGCCATGAGAGAGGGACAGACGGCAGACTGGGAGCCGCGATGCTCCGGTTCACCTCCCATCTGACCCCCCCCCATTACCACCACCGTGAGTGACAGGAGAGAGACTTTCAGCCCCCACAGGGGTAACTCGATGGGTCAGAAGAGCACCAACCCACACAGGGGCTAAAGGCACAGAGGGTTCCCCTGACCAAGGGGGCTTAAGCCCTGGAACCAGGCTCAACCGAGAGTCCTAAATATAACAGGTCGATGAGTCCTCCCCACCTAGAACGGTTCTAGAGCGGTTTCTAGGGTACAGAGCAGCCCATCTACTAGAGTCACCAGAGACTGCAGGGAAAATATACAGAATAATAATAACAATAATGACAAGCGATCTCGGATGCGGCCCCAGAGAGAGCTGCAGAGGAGACCAAAAAGCCAGCTGGTCTCAAACTATACGTATACGTCGGGCTGTTTGTGGAATATAAAGAAGCAAAACCAGGTTCTGTATAAGGAGCGATTCCGGCGCAGTATGTAGTAGAGGAGCAATTGGTAGGAACGGTGTATTGGTTGCTCTGGTGATTACTCCACTTGCTGCTTAATACCCCCCTGTAGCCGGTAATGCGTAGGGACTTGGGGCGATTTCAGACTATAGTAACTCACAATAAACTTTGGAGCCGCAGAAAATACATTAGAAATGAGTTATAAATTATATGCAAATCTGGACTGATCTGCGGTTATTGAATTGTCTCCGGTACATGAAAATAATAAATATTACAATAAGAATATATTAACCGGATCCAATATGAAGAGAAAATACCCCGGACAATAACAAAAAGACACCACAGGCCTTGTTTCTACCTCATCGAGAACCAATTAATATTACTTGTTAAGTGCATAAAAAAGGGAAAAAATAAAGCTTTAATACGCAGCATTGTTACAGCAGCAAAAACACACATTTATTATCAGATATCCAAACATCACTACATAGTATATGATATATGTAATAAATATAATATATGTAGAAATATTCATTACTATTACATCAAGAAAAACGAATACATGTATCTCCATAGGACCATACACACAAATCCATATACAAACATATACATCCCCATATACACATATCACGCACATCCACCTATACATTCATCATATACATGCATATACCACACACGTGCATCATATACCTACACCATATACAAACATATATATCCCTATATACATATGCCACGCACATGACCATATATCACACACGTACACCATATACATACATCCCCGTTTCCTAACCCGTCATGATGGAGCATATTAAGTAAGTTTTTTGGGGCGGATATACTGGATATAGGAGCGCAGAGCCAATCATAATAAAAGCCACGGAATGTAAAAGAATAATAATAATAATAATAATAATAATAAGGTAGTTTCTCGCTTACCGAGATCCATGAGCAGTAATGAATTTTATGACTTTGTAAAAGATGCGAGTAAAATGATAAATATACAGAAATTGCTGATATGATATAATATGATGTCATCGTTCAAACGATAAAAAGATATTCCCATGAAACATTAACCCGTTGTATGCCTTTTGCCTACAGATGGACAAAGCGAGTGTTTCAAATAATTGGGGGGACAGACGAGCCGCCCGCTCCTGAGTTTAACGCCACATGAGAGCTTTCCGGAGTAACTCACCCATCGGGGCGACACGGAGGTTTCCGGAGTAACTCTCCCATCGGGGCGACGCGGAGGTTTCCGTAGTCACTCACGCATCGGGGCGACGCGGAGGTTTCCGGAGTAACTCACCCATCGGGGCGAAGCAGAGGTTTTCGGAGTAACTCACCCATCGGGACGACGCGGAGGTTTCCGGAGTAACTCACCCATCGGGTCGACGCAGAGGTTTCCGTAGTCACTCACGCATCGGGGCGACGCGGAGGTTTCCGGAGTAACTCACCCATCGGGACGACGCGGAGGTTTCCGGAGTAACTCACCCATCGGGGCGACGCGGAGGTTTCCGGAGTAACTCTCCCATCGGGACGACGCGGAGGTTTCCGGAGTAACTCTCCCATCGGGACGACGCGGAGGTTTCCGGAGTAACTCACCCATCGGGGCGACGCAGAGGTTTCCGGAGTAACTCACCCATCGGGTCGACGCAGAGGTTTCCGTAGTCACTCACCCATCGAGACGACGCGGAGGTTTCCGGAGTAACTCACCCATCGGGGCGACGCAGAGGTTTCCGGAGTAACTCACCCATCGGGTCGACGCAGAGGTTTCCGTAGTCACGTTCCCATCGGGGCGACGCGGAGGTTTCCCGGAGTAACTCACCCATCGGGGCGACACGGAGGTTTCCGGAGTAACTCACCCATCGGGTCGACGCAGAGGTTTCCGTAGTCACGTTCCCATCGGGGCGACGCGGAGGTTTCCCGGAGTAACTCACCCATCGGGGCGGCGCGGAGGTTTCCGGAGTAACTCACCCATCGGGGCGACGCGGAGGTTTCCGGAGTAACTCACCCATCGGGACGGCGCGGAGGTTTCCGGAGTAACTCACCCATCGGGACGGCGCGGAGGTTTCCGGAGTAACTCACCCGTCGGGACGGCGCGGAGGTTTCCGGAGTAACTCACCCGTCGGGGCGACACGGAGGTTTCCGTAGTCACGTTCCCATCGGGGCGACGCGGAGGTTTCCGGAGTAACTCACCCATCGGGTCGACGCAGAGGTTTCCGTAGTCACGTTCCCATCGGGGCGACGCGGAGGTTTCCCGGAGTAACTCACCCATCGGGGCGACGCGGAGGTTTCCGGAGTAACTCACCCATCGGGACGGCGCGGAGGTTTCCGGAGTAACTCACCCATCGGGACGGCGCGGAGGTTTCCGGAGTAACTCACCCGTCGGGGCGACACGGAGGTTTCCGTAGTCACGTTCCCATCGGGGCGACGCGGAGGTTTCCCGGAGTAACTCACCCATCGGGTCGACGCGGAGGTTTCCGGGGTAACTCACCCATCGGGACGGCGCTGAGGTTTCCGGAGTAACTCACCCATCGGGACGACGCGGAGGTTTCCGGAGTAACTCACCCATCGGGACGCGGAGGTTTCCAGAGTAACTCGCCCATCGGGACGCGGAGGTTTCCGGAGTAACTCACCCATCGGGACGGCGCGGAGGTTTCCGGAGTAACTCACCCATCGGGACGGCGCGGAGGTTTCCGGAGTAACTCACCCGTCGGGGCGACACGGAGGTTTCCGTAGTCACGTTCCCATCGGGGCGACGCGGAGGTTTCCCGGAGTAACTCACCCATCGGGTCGACGCGGAGGTTTCCGGGGTAACTCACCCATCGGGACGGCGCTGAGGTTTCCGGAGTAACTCACCCATCGGGACGACGCGGAGGTTTCCGGAGTAACTCACCCATCGGGACGCGGAGGTTTCCGGAGTAACTCGCCCATCGGGACGCGGAGGTTTCCGGAGTAACTCACCCATCGGGGCGACGCGGAGGTTTCCGGAGTCACTCACCCATCGGGGCGACGCGGAGGTTTCCGGAGTAACTCGCCCATCGGGGCGACGCGGAGGTTTCCGGAGTAACTCGCCCATCGGGACGACGCGGAGGTTTCCGGAGTAACTCTCCCATCGGGACGACGCGGAGGTTTCCGGAGTAACTCTCCCATCGGGACGACGCGGAGGTTTCCGGAGTAACTCTCCCATCGGGACGACGCGGAGGTTTCCGGAGTAACTCTCCCATCGGGACGACGCGGAGGTTTCCGGAGTAACTCTCCCATCGGGACGACGCGGAGGTTTCCGGAGTAACTCTCCCATCGGGACGACGCGGAGGTTTCCGGAGTAACTCTCCCATCGGGACGACGCGGAGGTTTCCGGAGTAACTCTCCCATCGGGACGACGCGGAGGTTTCCGGAGTAACTCACCCATCGGGGCGACGCGGAGGTTTCCGGAGTAACTCACCCATCGGGGCGACGCGGAGGTTTCCGGAGTAACTCTCCCATCGGGACGACGCGGAGGTTTCCGGAGTAACTCTCCCATCGGGACGACGCGGAGGTTTCCGGAGTAACTCACCCATCGGGGCGACGCGGAGGTTTCCGGAGTAACTCACCCATCGGGGCGACACAGAGGTTTCCGGAGTAACTCACCCATCGGGACGCAGAGGTTTCCGGAGTATCTTTCCTGTCGGGACGCAGAGGTTTCCGGAGTATATGGGGAGGAATTATTAAATCACCTGTAAACCAGATGACTTATGCTAAATGGGACCTCCTATTCCGGGTGTCAGCTTCATGCTCCCTACGCAGGGACCCCCGGGGTAAGTAAGCCCCATTATTGGGTAACGCAGACTTTTTACTTGGAGAACGATGAAGAATTACCCCATCTCAATGAATTCTCTTTTGTTTTAGGAAGCAGAGTTTTCCAGACGATGGCCAGAATCCCTAAAATCTCCGCCTGGACACACAGGGACCCCGCGTTATAATTCCTCCCCAGACGGTATCTGCTGCGTGTGACACCACGCCAGAGACAGACGGTAAAGCTTCCCGAGGGCGTATGCATGTACCGTGTTACACCATTTATCAGTATTAACCCCTCATATGCCACAAAGTCCACACAAACCATCATCAGGCAATAAGGGAGTAGCCGACAAACACATTCGATTCCTCCCCAAGGGCTACATGATCAGGGACTGAGAAGCAGAGGCACAAATCCTCAGAAGTCCCTTCTTCAGATTTACATAACGCGCATATACACTCACGTTATATTCCATTACATAGCAACATGCATATACACCAATGTTGTATCACACTACATAACGTGCATATACACCCCCGTTATCTCCAATCACATAAACGTGCATATACACCCACGTTACATCCTATTACACAACAACGCACAAATACACACGTTAAATCACATTACATATCTTAACGTACAAATACACCCACGTTATATCACATTACATATCAACGCGCTTAAACACCCACGTTAGACCCCATTACATATCCGAACGTACAAATACACCCACGTTATATCACATCACATATCAGCGCGCATATCACATAACATAATGCACATACACACACACACACACACACATTATATCATATTACATAACACACATGTACACCAACGTTATATCACATTACACAACGCGCATATACACACACAAACTATATATCTCTAGAGAGATCGAGCGAATATACATATTATATAATATATAGAGAATATACACGCAGTTTGGGACATGTTGGCCACTGAAAGGTATGAGACGTCGAGCCTCTTCGGCTCTATTTACTGTATCCCGTCCCGTTTCAAAACAGAAGCGACGATTTTTACAATCTGAACGACATTTTATGGACTGAATATCCGGCCCAAAAGTCTCTAAAATGTTATTAAGATGCCAAAAGCTGCCGTTTCTGGTTTGGATATTCGAAGCGTCTGCGGGAGGCGAGAATGCAAAGAAACAACAACATTATTCTCTAGAACGTGAAGCGAATGTCCCTTTCACTGAAAATGCAACAAACCACAACGCAAGGGCGGCATATACACCCACACTATATCACATAATACACCCGCACTATATCACATAATACACCCACACTATATCACATGACATACCATAAAGCGCATATACCCCCACGTTATACCACATTACATAACAACCAAAGGTAGGCGTCATTGGGGGGCAGGTATAGATATGTAAATAATGTAAAACCAGCAGGTTTCCGTGCAGAGAAGGAACGGACGTTCTGTATAAGGAGAGATTCTGGCGCAGAATGTAGAAGTGGAGTAATTGGCAGGAACGGTGAATTGGTTGCTATGGTGATTACTCCAATTTTACCACCAGAATTGTCACTAATACAGAACGTCCGACGGCCCCGGACTGTACAGGGGGTAACTGTGATGAAGTTATCCTGGAAGGGGGATGTGGTGAGTTACGCTATACCCACACTACATCACATTACATTATGCGCATAAACACCAACGTTATACCCCATTACATAACACCGCCCATATACACCCACGTTATTCCACATTACATATCCTAACGCGCATATACACCCACGTTATAACCCATAACGCGCATATACACCCACGCTATATCACATCACGCTCATATACACCCACGCTATATCACATTACATAACGCGCATATACACCCACGTTATATCCCATTACATAACACGCATATACACCCACGTTATGTCACATTACATATCAACGCGCATACACACCCACGTTATTCCACATTACATATCCTAACGCGCATATACACCCACGTTATATCCCATACCGCGCATATACACCCACGTTACATCCCATAACGTGCATACACACCCACGTTATATCCCATTTCATAACAACGCGCATATACACCCACGCTATATCCCATTACATAACGCGCATATACACCCACGCTATATCCCATTACATAACGCACATATACAAACCCGTTATGTCACATTACATAACATACACGCACATACACCCACGTTATGTCAGACGTGTTACGTTATGTTAACGCGCATATACAACCCCATAATATCACATTAAATAACGCCCATATACACCCACGTGATGTCACATTACAATACTTACTGCCCATATACACCCACGTGTGAGGAAGCGTGTTGGCGGGAACTAGACTAGACATTTTCTACTTCCTTATATCTTTGTAAGCAAATAATATTTACGATAACAAAAGCATTTTTCCAACACATTCTATAACGCCCATATACACCCACGTTATATCCCATTACATATCAACGCGCATATACACCCACGTTATCACATTACATATCAACGCCCATATACACCCACGTTATATCCCATTACATATCAACGCGCATATACACCCACGTTATGTCACATTACATATCAACGCCCATATACACCCACGTTATATATCCCATTACATATCAACGTGCATATACACCCACGTTATATCCCATTACATATAAACGCGCATCTACACCCACGTTATCACATTACATAACATACAAAATAAATAAAAGGCTCCAGGCACTCTAGGGTTCCAGCTCAGGGAGATTTATTAAAGTCCTCACAATGAGGTTGAAACGTTGTTGCCGTCTTCCTTTAATAAATCCGCCTGAGCTGGAACCCTTGAGTGCCTGGAGCCTTTTATTTTTTTGATCTACTGGGGAGCTGGCCCTTCCTGGAACAGTTAAGCACCCAAGTTCCTTTGGTGTGTGTGCAGATTCCTCATTCTGGTGACTCATTACATAACATACAGGCATATACACCCACGTTATGTCACATTACATAACGCGCATATACACCCACATTATATTCCATTACATAACAACCCAGCCGTCATCGGGGGGCAGAGATATGCAAATAATGTAAAACCAGCAGATTTCCGTGCAGGGAACTAACGAACATTCTGTATAAGGAGCGATTCTGGCGCTGAATGTAGAAGTGGAGTTATTGGCAGTAACGTTAAATTGGTTGCTATGGGGATTACTCCAATTTTACCACCAGAATTATCACTTATACAGAACCCCCGACGGCCTCATGTAACCCGGAGCGTACGCGGGGTTTGGGAATTGTTATAACTGGGATCCAAGTTATCCTGGAAGGGTGATGTGGTGACTGATGGACTCTCAGCTCCGGCATCACAACCCGGGGGGGGGGGGTGTAACACCCATTACACCCACGTTATGTCACATTACATACACTATATATCTTAATTTATATAGATATAGCGAGCGAATATACCTATATATTATATACATGCTGTTTGGGACATGTTGGCCACTAAACGCTATCAGACGTCGAGCCTCTCCGGCTCCCGACAGCAAAGACGTTTTCTATTTACTTATTCCTTCCCGTTTCAAAACATAAGCGACGATTTATAATCTGAACCACATTTTATGGACTGAATATCCGGCCCAGAAGTCTGTAAAAATTAATTAAATGGCCCAAGTTGCAGTTTCTGGTTTTAAATGACATTTTGTAAATATAAATAAAACGGTTTGGATATTCGAAGCGTCCACGGGAGGCGAGAATGTGAAGAAACTTAATTCTCTAGAATGTGAAGGTAATGAACCTTCCACTGAAAATGCAACAAACCGCAAAAACCCGCTGCGCAAGAGCGCGTCAAACCTGCACGGCACAAACCGCTGCGCAAGAGCGCCACAAAACGCAAGCAAGCACCTAATGTTTGTCTTCTTTGGTGAAGCTGTCGGCGCCGGCGTTTGGGTCACATGACACATTTCTGCTGGGAAGATATTTTGTCTGGGAAGCTCCAGGAGGTTTAACAACACGGGGTCTGCAGAGTAGGAATTGGGAAAATGCCCCGGGGGTTAATCTGTTGGAATTCTGCCCCCGGTCCTTTTGTGTACAGATGCAGGAATATGCATTTTCACGAGGAGCACTAATAATAATAATAAATAATATAACAAGAGACGCAGCAAGCAGATAAAATGTGAATCAGGAGCTCGGAGCCGTATGTAAAGCAGGTAGCCGGACAGGAACGGCTCGAGATTTTTGGGGTTCAGACCCAACAAATATTCTCTCCAGCCCCATCTTTAGTCGTAATAAATGCCACATCCTCAGATCGCGTTATTCTCTGTATTCATTTCTATTAGATGTAGAATAGAGAGGAACGCGTCTCTTACCTGTTCAGGTCTTCTGTCGAGGGGCCCCAAGCAGTCGCCGGAGTTAAGCAGGAAGCCGTCGGCAGTCGGACCGAAGCCAGCGCCGAGTCGCTGTACCTCGAAAAGTTCCCTCTCCTCTCTACTCATGAGGCTGCAGGATAATGTTTTGCGCACTCCAGCTTCACACGCAGGCAGCAAAGTGAGCGACGAGCCCCTGAATCAGGCAACGACTCCCTTCTGGGGCATTTTCTGCCGCCGTTCATACATTACGGCTCGTGATAAATGTTGGGTTACAGAGCTGCACAGAATAGGAGACATCAGTGATTACGTGAACCAAACGGCACGTTACAGTAAAAGCCGAGTGCAGAGAGATTTATTAAACTCACCGCGGGATCCCAGTTGACGGGCGGCACCGCGCAGGCGGAGGTCGAACATCACCAGCAGAACTCGGGTCACCACGAACTCCGAGAAATAGAGTCCCTCGCGGGAAGCTCCATGATAATCTCGATACAGACGGAGGAGAGAAGAGCCGGGAGCTGCAGACAGGAGACAGCGGAGATTAGACGGGCATTTACTAGAAACAGGGGGGTCCAACTCCAGGCCCCGGGGGCCACAACCAGGCCAGGCTTTCTGGATATCCAGGATGGGCACTGGCAGCTCAATACAGTTGTTCTGAACATATTACATCATGTGTGTGTTCAACAAGATCAAAATCCTGGTCTATTTGTGGCCCTCAGGGCCTGGAGTTAGACACCCCTGGGTATAAACGATATGCATTAGATATAACGTGTGGAAGATAACCGTAGACGGCATCCGTCCCGTAATCCGCTCAGCAAACGACCGCTTACGGGGCGGACGGCGGCTGCAGTTATCTTCCGGCTCGAGTCGAATATTCTAGGATTTATTTGTTTTTAGTGGTTTTCGGATTCTGGTTTTTGGAAGTAACGTTTATCAGCCACGGCTTTCTGAGGATCATTAAACTAAATCCCAAACCCATTAGGAAGCCGCTACCTAAACTGCGCTCAAGGTTTCCGTGGGGATGCCGGCACCGTCCGGAAGGTCCAGGACTAGAATAACGCGACACCAAGGAGCAGATCGGCTTCTCTGTGTACCTGCCGACTTTCCTCCAAGCGTCCGTAAAGTCTCGAGTACTTACCGCGTATCGCCCTGTACAGCCGCCGAGCGGAAACAGCTCTGCATTAAAGGGTAAACGGCATTTACCTTCTAAACGCAGCGAAGACGCGGCCTTCTGTGTGTCTGTCCGCCGAGACACTAACGGGCCGAGCGATTCTGGAAATACGATTCTCACGAAAATATTCCGTATTAACGAGGAAATCCCCAGAAAAAGCGCAGAGACGAGAAATCATTCTTTCCGTTTTCTGCAGAACGGGGTAAATTCTCACATTTCATTAAATCGCATTAAACGAGATTCCCAACAGCTCCACGACTCGGATTCTACGGAGTCTCCAGGCGGCCGCCGAGCCGTTCTATCCGACTCCATACACAGCCTGCGCTAAACAATAGAACGGCTTGGTCTTAATAACCCCGCCGGGGACAGACACATGAAAGTCCATAGAGGGACAGACTTCATTGGATAAGAAGATCTGTGACATCGCCGGGAGCCGCAGTCGCGCATCATCCACACCCTCCCAGCACCCAGATGCAGACACACATGGAGCCGCATTGGACATTTCTTTACGTTCCGATGTATTATGAAGCGCTCGCCCCTCTGAGTGAGCCCTGCACAATGTATAGTAAAATCAGCAGCAACGCTCAAGCAATCTGTCCGAGAAGCCGTGAGTTATTTGACACAGCAGAGGTTTACAGGAAAGGGTCATCAATCTGGCACTCTATGCTTTTTCTGCGGGTGCCACATACACCCACGTTATATCACACCACATAACTACATACATATACACCCCCGTTATATCACGCTACATAACGCCCACGTTATATCACACTACATTACGCCCACATACACCCACGTTATATCCCACTGCATAAACACCCATATACACCCACGTTATATCACACCACATAACGCCCACATACACCCACGTTATATCCCACTACATAACGCCCATATACACCCACGTTATATCCCACTGCATAAACGCCCATATACACCCACGTTATATCACACCGCATAAACGCCCATATACACCCACGTTATATCACGCTACATAACGCCCACGTTATATCCCACTGCATAAACACCCATATACACCCACGTTATATCCCACTACATAACGCCCACATACACCCACGTTATATCCCACTGCATAAACACCCATATACACCCACGTTATATCACACCGCATAAACGCCCATATACACCCACGTTATATCACACTACATAACGCGCATATACACCCACGTTATATCACACTACATAACGCGCATTAACGCCCACGTTATATCCCACTGCATAAACGCCCACATACGCCCACGTTATATCCCACTACATAACGCCCATATACACCCACGTTATATCACATTACATAAACGCCCATATACACCCACGTTATATCCCATTACATAAACGCCCATATACACCCACGTTATATCACATTACATAAACGCCCATATACACCCACGTTATATCCCATTACATAAACGCCCACATACACCCACGTTATATCCCACTGCATAAACGCCCATATACACCCACGTTATCTAACATTACATAACGCCCATATACACCCACGTTATATCATGCTACACAACGCCCATATACACCCACGTTATATCACACTACATAACGCGCATTTACACTCACGTTATATCCCATTGCATAAACACCCATGTTATATCATACTACATAACGCCCACATTCTAATCACACTACATAAACACACATATACACCCACATTATATCACACTACATAACACGCATATACACCCACGTTATATCCCACTACATAACGCCCACATACACCCACGTTATATCACACTACATAACGCCCACATACACCCACGTTATATCACGCTACATAACGCCCACATACACCCACGTTATATCCCACTGCATAAACACCCATATACACCCACGTTATATCACGCTACATAACGCCCACATACACCCACGTTATATCCCACTGCATAAACACCCATATACACCCACGTTATATCCCACTGCATAAACGCGCATATACACCCACGTTATATCACACTACATAACGCCCACATACACCCACGTTATATCACACTACATAACGCCCACATACACCCACGTTATATCACACTACATAACGCCCACATACACTCACGTTATATCACGCTACATAACGCCCACATACACCCACGTTATATCCCACTGCATAAACACCCATATACACCCACGTTATATCACACTACATAACGCGCATATACACCCACGTTATATCACACTACATAACGCGCATTAACGCCCACGTTATATCCCACTGCATAAACGCGCATATACACCCACGTTATATCACACTACATAACGCCCACATACACCCACGTTATATCACACTACATAACGCCCACATACACCCACGTTATATCCCACTGCATAAACACCCATATACACCCACGTTATATCCCACTACATAACGCCCACATACACCCACGTTATATCCCACTACATAACGCCCATATACACCCACGTTACATCCCACTGCATAAACGCCCATATACACCCACGTTATATCACACCACATAACGCCCACATACACCCACGTTATATCCCACTACATAACGCCCATATACACCCACGTTATATCCCACTACATAACGCCCACATACACCCACGTTATATCCCACTGCATAAACGCCCATATACACCCACGTTATATCACGCTACATAACGCCCACATACACCCACGTTATATCACACTACATAACGCCCATATACACCCACGGTATATCACACCACATAACGCCCACATACACCCACGTTATATCACACTACATAACGCCCACATACGCCCACGTTATATCCCACTACATAACGCCCATATACACCCACGTTATATCCCATTACATAAACGCCCATATACACCCACGTTATATCCCATTACATAAACGCCCATATACACCCACGTTATATCACACCGCATAAACGCCCATATACACCCACGTTATATCACACCACATAACGCCCACATACACCCACGTTATATCACACTACATAACGCCCACATACGCCCACGTTATATCCCACTACATAACGCCCATATACACCCACGTTATAGCCCATTACATAAACGCCCATATACACCCACGTTATATCACGCTACATAAACGCCCATATACACCCACGTTATATCCCATTGCATAAACGCCCATATACACCCACGTTATCTAACATTACATAACGCCCACATACACCCACGTTATATCACATTACATAACGCCCACATACACCCACGTTATATCCCACTGCATAAACGCCCACATACGCCCACGTTATATCCCACTACATAACGCCCATATACACCCACGTTATATCCCATTACATAAACGCCCATATACGCCCACGTTATATCCCACTACATAACGCCCATATACACCCACGTTATATCCCACTGCATAAACGCCCATATACACCCACGTTATATCACGCTACATAAACGCCCATATACACCCACGTTATATCCCATTGCATAAACGCCCATATACACCCACGTTATCTAACATTACATAACGCGCATATACACCCACGTTATATCACACTACATAACGCCCACGTTATATCACATTACATAACGCCCACATACACCCACGTTATATCCCACTGCATAAACGCCCATATACACCCACGTTATATCCCACTGCATAAACGCCCATATACACCCACGTTATATCACACCGCATAAACGCCCATATACACCCACGTTATATCACGCTACATAACGCCCACATACACCCACGTTATATCCCACTGCATAAACACCCATATACACCCACGTTATATCACACTACATAACGCCCACATACACCCACGTTATATCCCACTGCATAAACACCCATATACACCCACGTTATATCACACTACATAACGCCCACATACACCCACGTTATATCCCGCTGCATAAACACCCATATACACCCACGTTATATCCCACCGCATAAACGCCCATATACACCCACGTTATATCACACCGCATAAACGCCCATATACACCCACGTTATATCACACTACATAACGCCCACGTTATATCCCACTACATAACGCCCATATACACCCACGTTATATCACGCTACATAACGCCCACATACACCCACGTTATATCCCACTGCATAAACACCCATATACACCCACGTTATATCACACTACATAACGCCCACGTTATATCCCACTGCATAAACGCCCATATACACCCACGTTATATCACGCTACATAACGCCCACATACACCCACGTTATATCCCACTGCATAAACACCCATATACACCCACGTTATATCACACCGCATAAACGCCCATATACACCCACGTTATATCACACCACATAACGCCCACATACATCCACGTTATATCCCACTACATAACGCCCATATACACCCACGTTATATCCCATTACATAACTCCCATATACACCCACGTTATATCACACTACATAACGCGCATTTACACTCACGTTATATCCCATTGCATAAACACCCATGTTATATCATACTACATAACGCCCACATTCTAATCACACTACATAAACACACATATACACCCACGTTATATCACACTACATAACGCGCATTTACACTCACGTTATATCCCATTGCATAAACACCCATGTTATATCATACTACATAACGCCCACATTCTAATCACACTACATAAACACACATATACACCCACGTTATATCACACTACATAACGCGCATTTACACTCACGTTATATCCCATTGCATAAACACCCATGTTATATCATACTACATAACACGCATATACACCCACGTTATATCACACTACATAACGCGCATTAACGCCCACGTTATATCACACTACATAACGCGCATTAACGCCCACGTTACATCACATCGCATAAATGCCCATATACACCCCCCATTACATAACGCTCATATACACCCAAATACTCCCACGTTATACCCCATTACATAAACGCGCATATACACCCACGTTATATCCCACTGCATAAACACCCATATACACCCACGTTATATCCCACTACATAACGCCCACATACACCCACGTTATATCACACCACATAACGCCCACATACACCCACGTTATATCACACTACATAACGCCCACATACGCCCACGTTATATCCCACTACATAACGCCCATATACACCCACGTTATATCACACCGCATAAACGCCCATATACACCCACATTATATCACGCTACATAACGCCCACATACACCCACGTTATATCCCACTGCATAAACACCCATATACACCCACGTTATATCCCACTACATAACGCCCACATACACCCACGTTATATCCCACTGCATAAACACCCATATACACCCACGTTATATCACACCACATAACGCCCACATACACCCACGTTCTATCCCATTACATAACGCCCACATACACCCAAGTTATATCCCACTGCATAAACGCCCATATACACCCACGTTATATCCCACTGCATAAATGCCCATATACACCCACGTTATATCCCACTACATAACGCCCATATACACCCACGTTATATCACATTACATAACGCCCATACACCCACGTTATATCCCACTGCATAAACGCCCATATACACCCACGTTATATCACGCTACATAAACGCCCATATACACCCACGTTATATCCCATTGCGTAACGCGCATATACACCCACGCTATATCCCATTGCATAAACACCCATATACACCCACGTTATATCCCATTGCATAAACGCCCATATACACCCACGTTATCTAACATTACATAACGCGCATATACACCCACGTTATATCACACTACATAACGCCCACATACACCCACGTTATATCACATTACATAACGCCCACATACACCCACGTTATATCCCACTACATAACGCCCATATACACCCACGTTATATCACACCGCATAAACGCCCATATACACCCACGTTATATCATGCTACATAACGCCCACATACACCCACGTTATATCCCACTGCATAAACACCCATATACACCCACGTTATATCACACTACATAACGCCCACATACACCCACGTTATATCCCACTGCATAAACACCCATATACACCCACGTTATATCACACTACACAACGCCCATATACACCCACGTTATATCACACTACATAACGCGCATTTACACTCACGTTATATCCCATTGCATAAACACCCATGTTATATCACACTACATAACGCCCACATACACCCACGTTATATCCCACTGCATAAACACCCATATACACCCACGTTATATCACACTACATAACACGCATATACACCCACGTTATATCACACTACATAACGCGCATTAACGCCCATGTTACATCACATCGCATAAATGCCCATATACACCCCCCATTACATAACGCTCATATACACCCAAATACTCCCACGTTATACCCCATTACATAAACGCGCATATACACCCACGTTACATAACGCCCATATACACTAACAGTCCAGGCAGACGCTGCTAAATTAAACTATGCATTATGCAGGGCCTGCGGGGCTCTCTCTGCAGGAGAAGCTCGCTGGAGTCAGCCCTTCATAATCCAGAGTAATATCAGTAAATCAGTGAAAATCTTCCACCCCCAGCATAATGCATATACAGCTCTGTCATATGTATAGATAATAGCCTGTCTAAAATGAGAGGCTCAGAAGTAATGCAAGAAGTTCTACTTTACCGAGTGGGTGGTAGATAAGTGGAACAGCCTCCCAGCAGAAGTGTATTACATTCTCTCTCTCTATTTGCTGCTACCACTTCTGCTGGGTGGCAGTTCCACTTATCTACCACCCACTCGGTAAAGTAGAACTTCTTGCATTACTTCTGAGCCTCTCATTTTAGACAAAGGCTATTTATACATATGACAGGGCAGTGTATGTGACGTTTCTTCCTCGTCTATGAGAGCCGTCCGCTCGATGTTCCTTCTGTAAGCACTTGGTCGTTGGTCTCGTCTTATATTCAGGAGCCGTACCCCGTCCCCTGCATGCTTACATTCCCTCACTGTATAACCTCTACCACTTCTGCTGGGAGGCTGTTCCACTTATTTACATTCCCTCACAGTGTAACCTCAACTTAGAAATAGGGTAGTAGATAAGTGGAACAGCCTCCCAGCAGAAGTGGTAGAGGTTATAGAGTGAGGGGATGTAAACATGCAGGGGACGGGGATACGGCTCCTGAATATAAGATGAGACCAACGACCGAGTGTTTACAGAAGGAATATCGAGCGGACGGCTCTCATAGACGAGCAAGAAACACGGAACCCCTGACAATGCATATTTTATAGCTGTTTGTAATAACAGGATAAACGCATAGTTTAAAAGAGAAGGAAGCCGGGCATTGGCTGTAAGGAGCCTCCAAATGCATATTCCGGGGTTAACCCCGAGCCGGCCGGATCTTCCCAAATCCAAAAGCCCCTCTGTCGCTTTCTAATGCACTCCTACAGGGGCATTTAATCTCCACGGGGTCTCCACTGCGTAACCCCGGGGGCAGCAGTAATTAAATACCCCCGTCTCCTATATTACGCACTAAACGGCTGGGGTAAAGAGATGAGGCCCCTGCACCTGTATGCCAAACACTCATTCTATAAAGGGAAAAGATACTGGGTCTCTCACAGTTGAAACAGGGTTTGATTTCTCTACTCACTGCGGGCAATGTGTATAAAGAATAACTCCGGTGCAGCGGCAGAAGTGGAGCAATCCCCATAGCAACCAATGGAACGTTCCTGCCGATTGATCCGCTTTAACCGTTTGCGCCGGAATCCTTCTTTACGCACAACGGCCGCTGTTTGATAGAAAAAAATCCCTATTAAAAACTGGAGAAAAACCCAAAACTGATCGTTTAAGAAATGTCTTTAATCAGAGTTAACCCTTTGTTACCCGGCTCCGTGGGCTGCTGTATGATCCCAGCGGGTAACTCGGCACTTTTGGGGTTAATTTCCTCGTTATTGTCTCCCGAGCGGCACCTGAGCGGTTCGGCTTCCAGGGCCGTATTTAAGGGGCTACAGAAGCCATCCCCGGCCTTTAGGCGGTCAGTAGAGCGCGTGGACCCGGAGCGCACGGCGGCCTCCCGGGGAGAGATCCCGGCCGGCAGATAGAGCGGCTTCTCCCAGGTAACCCGAGCGGCCCCGACTCTCCGGCCCGCATCACCAGCTCGCTATATACCGGATCACATCCATGCTTACGGGTTACCGCTTTTCTCTTACAGGGGCCGCCGACGGCGCAGATACCGGCGCGGGACATCCCGGGATCCAGGTGAGATAACGCTTATATCTGTATGACGGGATGTATAGAATATAATATAATATATGCACACAGAATATATACCGCACACTCACCCGATGCAAAAACGCCAAAGCAGACGCTACATTTCAGCATAAACACATTTGCATTTCATTACACAGGTTCCCGGCCAGCATCCTTACCAAACCCTCGGGTCCCGAGCATCCAGGTCACATCGCAACTCGGTAACCGGCAAGACAGACTCGAGGAAAGTAACGGGTGGAGCACGCAGGTCAATTAATCCACCGCCCGGCAGGGTGGGTCCCCACATCCAATCAATTATCCAGCAAGGGTGGGGTCCACCGGATCAATTAAACAATTACCCCAGGGTGGGTCCACCAGACACCTGCGCCGTAATTCGGGTCCCAGGCAGGGTTAAATTGAAACTCCCCGGGAAAAAGAATTCGCTTTTTACACACTTTTTTGCCTTAAAAATAAGTTGGTTCCAAGTTTATTTCCCGGACTGACCCATCTGCACCTGTAGGGGGGGGCGGTCCCCTTTATAACCGATACTCTCCCCCCCCCCCCCTGTAGCATTAGAGCGGACGAGCACTCAGAACACAAACCCGTTTATTACCGGTACCGACCCCTCATGTACCCCAATCTCTTACCACTTGTGTGTATTTTAGGATGTATTCCAGGTCGCAGCTGAAGCCTCTTAGCCCCGGGCTCTGTGGTGGGCTGGTGAGGGCTGCTGGTCCCGGATACCATGGAAGCCGTAGAAGCCTCTCCCTCAAAGCCATCCGTATCTTCTGCCGCCCCCCTCAAACCTGAGGGACCTCCCGAGTGCAGGCTGCAACTGGCGCGCATACCCACGAGTTCGTGCTGGTCGGTTGAGGAGCATGCAGCGAGCCCCAGGCGGGGTAGGTGCCGGCTGAGGAGCATGCAGCGAGCCCCAGGCGGGGTAGGTGCCGGCTGAGGAGCATGCAGCGACCCCCAGGCGGGGTAGGTGCCGGCTGAGGAGCATGCAGCGGCCCCCAGGCGGGGTAGGTGCCGGCTGAGGAGCATGCAGCGAGCCCCAGGCGGGGTAGGTACCGGCTTCGTGCCCTGAAACATTGCAGAAGCGGACAGGGAGCTCTGCAGCCACACACCCTCTCTCTACCACATCCAACTTCTTTGTGCAGGTAACCCGGTCTTCCGTGACTTTTCTCAGCCAATCAAATGTTCGCTTTAGCAGCTACGTCACACCAAAGGTCGTGTTTCCTCCTGCTCCGCCCACTGGGTTCCTGCCTTCCGTGCCGGGCTCAAGTTATCAGGTAAGGATTCGCTCTGTTTTGGGTCATTGATTCGGTTTTGTGAGCGCAGTCCGCGCGCTTCCTGCACAGTCTGATTCTAGCTGTTAATACGGGGGGGGAGATAAATAGAAAAATGCTAAAAAGTCGGTAGATACGGAGTAAAAATGCATGTTGGCGTAGATGTGTCTGGAAGAGAGAAAACTGTACTGGCTTTCTTGCTCTCTTATTGGTCGCTCTGCCTGTCAAAGTTGGTGATTGACATATTTCAAAGCTCCTGTCATTCAAACTAAGGAACGTCCCTAAATGGGTGGTGTCATTGTTCTAGACTGCCCACAAAGGGGCGGTGATATTACGTCACATGTTGATCTGACCAATGGAATTTGACTAACAGTATGATGTCATGTGCGGGTCCACCCACTAATTACCATGCTCCCGCCCCTTTTATGCATGTGCCCGATTTGGGCGGTACAAAGTGATTATGCAAATATTGATTGTCGGCTTGAATAAATACGAATAATTTTTTTTTTATATTTTTTAGATGGTTATTTCCATTGGTGTCTCCATTTCCCTGGGGAGCACTTGCCGGAGAAAATTTTTATTACATGATTCTTACCTTGATTTAGTCGGCTGTCATCTTCCTCTGGTTGGATTCGAACTCTGGTCCTCGGTGTTGGTGGTCCTGCGCTGTACACGGTGCGCCACTTTTGAATTTGAGTTTGCGGCTGAAAAAAAAATAAAACTTGTCTTTTAATCTGATTTTCATCCAATCCTGATACTGACGGCACTCGGTGATCCCTGCCATTCACACAGCTTCATAGCCTTTAAAAAAGTCATCTGTTTAATAATAGTTCTGTGTAGGTTTAGATCAAATAAATTAGCAAATGAATATGTTGCTTTCTAGTTAGAAATGGGGTATTTTTTTTATTTTTTTTTTACCGATAAGTAACACTTTATTTACAGGCAAGCTGCCCTTCATGTTACGATGGAATGCAGGACCTCATCTCGCGGCTGCTGCTTCTGAATGATCTAAGGGGATTCCGCTGGGACAGGGATGATAAACCGGATTAAGGTGCCAGCCGTGGAACGTCTAAGCAGTCTCTCGCTGCGTTAATAAAGTGTACAGGGGGGATATAATGATGGGCGGCAGTAAGAAGAGCGGGCGGTTCATTGATTCATTATTAGATTTTCCAGTTTGTTGAGCAGCCTAAATGCCTGAGGTCGGGATTGAACCCACAAACCTCTCATTAGCGGCATCGTTCCCTATGGACTGCGCCACAGTTAGTTGGCTGCGGCCGGCGGCTGCGGGTTGGACTTGTCTTCTCTATTATCAGTTGGTGCTCAGCTGGCATGCTTCATGT
Source organism: Spea hammondii (assembly GCA_029215755.1). Classification (NCBI taxonomy): domain Eukaryota; kingdom Metazoa; phylum Chordata; class Amphibia; order Anura; family Pelobatidae; genus Spea; species Spea hammondii. Next base: position 24,949,413 of record JARDYJ010000012.1, on the reverse strand, counting down.
ATCATTCACGTTGTAACCCAGCAGAGACACTTATTTGAACAACTCGCTAATAAAGAATTATGTATTTGTAACAAAATCATGAATTCTGAATATGCTTCTGTCTCTGACCCCCAGGTGCTCACCGGCTGAGAGCGAGCAACAGTCCCTGAGGTCTTCTGCTAAAATGCCCACCGGAGCGAAAGGAACCAAGAGAGTCTCCCCATTGTGGATGCGATTCATGTGCCTGAGTGATGAACGGCTCCCGAAATGCCCCATTTCTAGTGGGAATCCCTCTGTCACCTTATGTGTTTTTCTAAGAGTTTAGATGCCTGAAATATCTCAATTATGATGCGTTTATAATTCTATGTAAATAAAAAATGTACTTTATCATCAAAATAAAACTCCTTATGTGTTTTGAGTTTCTTGTATAAACCGCAGCTTTTCAGTGAAACGTTGGGTGGTTTGGTGATGCTCGGCTAGTCTTCCAATCTGGATCACATTAACTCATTCACAGCAGTTTTTACAGACATGATGTTTTATTATAGAAACACACGTTGATTTTCTCAGATCTTCAAGGGACAGTAAAACTCTTTGGGGGAGTTGCAGTTAGGCGTTCGGACAAGGAGAGTCGCTGTTGACGTGTTGATTGGCTGGGAATGAGGAGATAAATCCACTGGAGGGGTGATATAATATAACACTGACGCATTTCTGAATTGCCATCCTCCAATATGACTGTAGGGAATATTTAACCCCATAACCACAGTTACATTATAGGAATCAATGCTCAACTCCACCACAAGAGGGCGATACACACGTAATTATCATTTATACGGCGCATATAATTTCCGCAGTTATTTACAGTCCATACGATAAGAAGCGTTATTACTAGAACACAGCCCGACACCGTCACATTCTGTAATTATTACAAATAAGCACACGCAGACGGGGTTACTGAGATGATAGTTTATTGAAGCCAGAAACACCATCCTCTTTAGTTATACCAGCATTAAGAAGCTCCCGCCTGGTTTCTACTCTGTAACAGGACCAAGGACTGTGAAGTGTTAATGTTAAGCGATGTTCTGTTAAAAATGATGACTTTTCAAGGAAAATTATTACAAGATAAGGAAATAAAACATTCCCAATACCGGGTTAGAGGAAAAGCCCAGGACCCCAGTTACTTCCGTATTTCTTTTTAAAACCACGGCTTCCGTCTCCTCTAGTTGATCTGAATATATGGAATTGAGGCTTTACATTAATTGCCATCTTTTAATTTTCTTTTGGGGGTCACCGATTGGCAGCGTTTCCCCGGCACGCTGACGCTATGTTTGCTGTCCCTGTCATTTTGGGAGCTGTAATTGAATCAAATATCTGATACATACCGTAATACATGGGAGAGCAAACCAAATCTGAGACCAGCGCAAAGTGACACTGAAGCAGCAAACCCCAGTAACGATCCAAGCTTTTCTGCTTTCATGACCCCTCCATTACCCGTTCCTGGAGGAGATCCCCCAAAATGACTCCACGCCAATAATGACACCGCAGCCATGCATGGTTGGAAATTGAATTTGCCGCAGCATTTATTCACCAAATTCTGCAACGTTTCTTCTATGCGTTAATACGTCCATCAATGGTTTTAATGAGCAGGTAATTATATACTGATAACAAAACCCCCTCAATCTTGATGGAGGGAACCTGAAAGCCCTCTGAACGCTAATCTACAAAACAACATGGTTGATTTTCTATGCATCCGGATGTCATTGGGACATTGGGTGGGTCGGGATGACAGATCCCAACGCCGCAGCACCTCTCTCATTTTTAAGGGCGTAGAGAATTTAGAGTCACTCCTCGCTTGGCAGGGATCCAGAACAATCAACGTGTCCGAAGATCAGGGGGGGAAGTCTACAGTATCTACTGTGTGCAGAGCCGCCTGGGTTACATCAGTTTGTTATTATTTTATGCTTTTTGCTTTAAGCTGTCCGAGGAGATCAGCCAACTCTTCTTCTACAGAGAACCAGACCTAACACAGTGTCCTGTCGGCGGGTCGTCCTGTCCAGCTCGTCCTGGATGGTGGTTTCTGTCCTGCGGCCAAGAAAAAAAATAAATCAGTATCACACCAATTAATAGTCTTGTTTATCTATATAAATAACTGAATATATGCTTAAACAATAATTCAAATAAAAAGGCATAGAAATGGTGGCTGCAGAAACGCTGCACTTTTCAGAAATTAAATATTCTCTTTAAAAAACAAAAGTGCTAAATTAAAAAGAAATCTAGAGCTCACCCGATAACAGATAATCATCCACCACCCAAGGAACGCTCTCTTTGGCATTGAAAAGTAAGAATAGTATCAGTTTAATTAAATAATCTTGATGAGCATCAAGCTCCATACATTCATACCTGTTTTTTTGGCTGATCCTTGTGAGTTCTGCGTGGCGGCCCCCCGGACTGCCTGGGGACCCTGTCTTTTTATGCAGGAGACTGTTGAAGAAACTGTCCAGGACTCCTTCGCTGGCAGCGGCATCTGTATTGGACGAGTCCAGATTATACTTAATGGTTGGCGCATAAAAAAAAAAAAAAAAAAGGTTTCATGACATCATCCATTATTTTTATTGTTCAATAAAACCGACTATTAAAAGAATGAGCTGGTCTACTTAGAATTTTGAGATACATCTCTCAAAGCGATCATTAAGTACACACTATGTATGAAGGAACAGATACATAGACTTCAGAGAACGGCATTATAAATACCTTAACACGGTGCAGGGGTGTCCATGAGCGCAGACATACATCCCAACCATGACGCGTGACGCCATATCTCTGATATCCACCAATAAATGATAGAGAACAACAGGGCTCGACAAACCCATTCCTGGTGCCCAGCCTCTTGCAGGGTTGCCATCATCAATCTGTCACCCTACGGCCAGCGGGGTCACGTAATACACGGCACTCTCCTCACCGTGCGGCCGCAGGAAAGCTTAGGGTGAAGAAGCGGAAGGTAGCGGCGTGGCTGGTCTGCACGAGGTGAGGGGTAGTGTATGCGAGTGCGTATATTACACTATACTGACAGAGTACATCTGTAACGTTAAATTATTTAACAACGCTACGGAATCTGCTGACACTTGCAACATAATGGAGTCATTTTGAGTGTGTGCATCAAGCGCTGTAGGATCAGTGTGTATATGTATAGTGCCGGGATCAGTGTGTGTATGTGTAGTGCCGGGGTCAGTGTGTGTAGTACTGTAGTGTCAGTGCGTGTATGTATAGTGCCGGGGTCAGTGTGTGTAGTATTGTAGTGTCAGTGTGCATATGTATAGTGCCGGGGTCAGTGTGTGTAGTACTGTAGTGTCAGTGTGTGTAGTACTGTAGTGTCAGTGTGTATATGTATAGTGCCGGGGTCAGTGTGTGTAGTACTGTAGTGTCAGTGTGTATATGTATAGTGCCGGGGTCAGTGTGTGTAGTACTGTAGTGTCAGTGTGCATATGTATAGTGCCGGGGTCAGTGTGTGTAGTACTATAGTGTCAGTGTGTGTAGTACTGTAGTGTCAGTGTGTGTATGTATAGTACCGGGGTCAGTGTGTATAGTACTGTAGTGTCAGTGTGTGTATGTGTAGTGCCGGGGTCAGTGTGTATAGTACTGTAGTGTCAGTGTGCATATGTATAGTGCCGGGGTCAGTGTGTGTAGTACTGTAGTGTCAGTGTGCATATGTATAGTGCCGGGGTCAGTGTGTGTAGTACTGTAGTGTCAGTGTGTGTAGTACTGTAGTGTCAGTGTGTATATGTATAGTGCCGGGGTCAGTGTGTGTAGTACTGTAGTGTCAGTGTGCATATGTATAGTGCCGGGGTCAGTGTGTGTAGTACTGTAGTGTCAGTGTGTATATGTATAGTGCCGGGGTCAGTGTGTGTAGTACTGTAGTGTCAGTGTGTATATGTATAGTGCCGGGGTCAGTGTGTGTAGTACTGTAGTGTCAGTGTGCATATGTATAGTGCCGGGGTCAGTGTGTGTAGTACTGTAGTGTCAGTGTGTGTAGTACTGTAGTGTCAGTGTGTATATGTATAGTGCCGGGGTCAGTGTGTGTAGTACTGTAGTGTCAGTGTGCATATGTATAGTGCCGGGGTCAGTGTGTGTAGTACTGTAGTGTCAGTGTGTGTAGTACTGTAGAGTCAGTGTGTGTATATGTATAGTGCCGGGGTCAGTGTGTGTAGTGCTGTAGTGTCAGTGTGTGTATGTGTAGTGCCGGGGTCAGTGTGTATAGTACTGTAGTGTCAGTGTGTATATGTATAGTGCCGGGGTCAGTGTGTGTAGTACTGTAGTGTCAGTGTGTATATGTATAGTGCCGGGGTCAGTGTGTGTAGTACTGTAGTGTCAGTGTGCATATGTATAGTGCCGGGGTCAGTGTGTGTAGTACTGTAGTGTCAGTGTGTGTAGTACTGTAGAGTCAGTGTGTGTATATGTATAGTGCCGGGGTCAGTGTGTATAGTACTGTAGTGTCAGTGTGTATATGTATAGTGCCGGGATCAGTGTGTGTAGTACTGTAGTCAGTGTGTGTATGTGTGTAGTACTGTAGTGTCAGTGTGTATGTGTGCTATATGTACAGTGCTCTAGCCAATGTGTGTGTGTGTGTGTGTAAATGTATAGTGACAGAATCAGTATTTCTCCTTATTGTAGTGCCAAATTCAGTGTGTATGTGTGCACAGTGTTAGAGTGTATCATTGTATATACGTATAATGTTAGCTAGTGTGTGCCCACGTGTATAAGAGTGTGATGCTAGCATGTATAGCTTTGCTTAAGTTACAGTATGGCATTAGCATGAGTGTGTATGTCAGCATGTAGTGTGTCTATTAGTTTATGGCGTTAGTGTACATGAGCATAAAATGTGCGTGTGTGTTACTGTAAGGTGGTAGTGTGCATAAGATGTTAGCATGTGTCTATCGTATGTTATCGTATGTTGTGTGTAAATATATGTTAGTGAATGGCCAGGCTCGACAAACCCCAGGCGCCAGGTAAATAACGTGATTGGGGAAGAAAAAAAAAAAACTGGCTTGTAACTTTTTTGACTGGCTCCTAGATCCAAACCATGGATACTGAACGGCCCAGCATGAAGATGAAGTGCTTTCCCCGGACACGCAGTATGTAGAGAGAATGGCGTTCACACTTACTGTTAGTATTTGGATCTGATTTCTTTCCTGCTGCCATGGGCGAGGAGCCGGGTACGGCAGCGGTGCCAGAGCGACCAGGAGTTCTAGGGGTCCTGTAGGAGCCGGCGCTGGAGATTCCTGCAAGACAAGGAAACAATTCTATCATTCAGGAGCTAGAATGCGGAATTCTGTTTACATACAGGATAAAAGTTTTATATATGTATAAATATAGATATATATATATATATATAAAGCACTCTCAAAGGATGGTCAGCACTCCAGGTGTTCAAGTTGTATGGGAACTGCTGGTTACTAGCACCAGGCTTGGAATATTTGGAATGGTGTGCAATGGACTTTGTGAGTATGTGTATGTGTATATATATATATATATATATATAATATATATATACAGATCCAAAAGGGAAGCACTCACTTGAACCAGCATTTATTATAAGGGGTGCTGCTGAAGACCAAAGCCATACACAATCTCTAAATCAGCGCACACACATCAAATAGGTTATAAACTCTCGTAACTGTAGTCCTTGTTAAAGCTACTTAAACACCTTTCTAAGATGACAGAATTGGAGTTTTAGTCACATCATATGGCCATATTATGCTAAGCCCTGTCACCCCCCAGAATCCGCAGCATGCGGCGCCATCAAACCCCAAGCATGCGGTCCCGTCTGGACCAGCCTTGAGCTCACCTGCCCTGACTCACAGCAAGGGGTTAACAGGGGAAAACTCAGGTACCCCTGATATTTAAGGGAAATATACCTTAGCAGATCAGTCATTACCAACTTTCCTCAAGGTTTAATCATATAAAAACCATAAAGGCGATGGGAGAGCTTTTAAAACATGCGCACAGGGTCTCATTAGACAATCTGGAACTCTCACTTCGTTGCCGGCTGGCAGCGAGTATAACGTACAGGTTCTTTAGGACAACCACATCTATCGCAAGCGTCAGAGCTGGGGGACAGGGAAAGAGGCAAACGCATCCGTGGCATTCTGCATAATCTGCATGACGAACCAAACAAACGTTTAAAGCGGCCACCCAGCGATCGCATGCATTCAAGTACATGAAGGCTGGAGAAGCTCTTATAACAGCATCGACGTTAAATTACGCATCGTTCCCTAGACGTGGATATCTGAAACACAAACATCACACTTACTGGTGAAGGTGTTGTCTTTGCTACTGGGTGTAGTAGCGACAACTTGAGCGGCAGGTTCATTTCTTTTTGTTCTCGGCGCCCCCTCCTGGGTTGTTTGTGTCATAACGCGGGCAATAAATAGGTACGGACCGTCCTGCCACAGCATTCATCACCTAACAAGAAAATCAGAGGCGATTCAAACACGCCATTCCCTGGGACTCGGTGATTGCACCATTAACACCCCATGGGACGGTCAAAGCACTTACGGGTTTTTCAGTAGACACCAGCTTTACGGTCTCATCGTCTTTCCTCTGGAAGAAAAAAAAAACATACTTTGAAAGACGCCCACCACATAGAATCAAGGCAACTGACTGTTCCGCTCCTTCCATGCGCGGCCAGCCGCTCGGTAAATGTGTGATTATGCTACATCAGATAAAGGCTAATCTGTTTAATGATACAGTTCAATGCACATCCTATACCTGGGTTCTGGCTGTAGATAGATATGTATATAGTGAAAACCTGGGTATAGGATGTGTATGTAATCATATTTAATAGATTATCGTGTTTCTGATATAATCTCGTTATAATTTCCTGTTTATTCCTCTGATTTCCAAATTATTGGCTGGTTTTCTTTTGTTTGCGTTGGATACAGTGTGTTGGTATGGAGTATTGTTGTCGGTTCTATTTCTCTACACTCACCACGTCCGTCCTTTAGTGGCCGCTGGACTTAAACCACCTTTTTGTCACCGGTCTGGCCCAGACAAATTGTTCTCTCAAGCCATATACTGCAACGTGTAAATATGTGACACGATCAAAGGATCTACTCAACCGAGCCATAAACCCCACATCGGAAGAGAAGATGGCAAAAAAAAAAAACACGGAACAGATAACCCAGTATATTTTTGGTAATTTTCATTTATTATATATTGGTTTGGGGGAAGGATACAGGGAGGGGAATCACAGGGAACGTGGGGGTTCAGCATCTCCCAGGTCTTCTTGGGGACGTTACTCGATGCGACAGACGCAAACACAGAAGAAGCTGGCCTTGAATCTCTTCGGCTTGAAGAGCCTTCTAAAAAATCTGGCTGCTTTCCCCCCTCTTGGCATTTTGGCGGAGAGAGTCTCTGAGCGGGAGCTCATTTCAACGCCGATCTCGGAGGCGGCTCTCCTGTGCACATCGTTCTCGTGTTGGTAACTGAGCTGCGAACTGATATCGGACAGTGTGTCCGTGTGCACGTCTTCATACGGACGGTAGTTAAGCACACAAGGAGGCCAAATGTCTCCACTGGGAAGATCTTCACCCATTTCCAGACTTATTTCGGATACCGTCCTCATGTGAACGTCATCCACCTCGCAGCTGGGATCGTAAGGCGGCTCGTTCTCTTCCACGCCGTAGAAGATGATGTTTTTATAATACAGATTTCTGAAACAATCCTCCTTTAAGATATCCATCTCTATATTCTCTCACTGAAGTCAATAGCACACTACAAAAGGCAGCAGGTAGCAACGGACTGCTCCGTTCCTGATCTACACTGCTGAGTGCGCTTCACCATCTCTGATGTCATAGAGCAGTAGAACCGACAACTATCCTCCATACCAACACACCGTATCCAACGCAAACAAAACCAGCCAACAAAATTATATCTGAAACACGATAATCTATTAAATATGATTACATACACACAACCTATACCCGGGTTTTCACTATATACATATCTATCTACAGCCAGAACCCGGGTATAGGATGCGCAGTAAACTGTATCATTAAACAGATTAGTCTTCATCTTATGTAGCATAATCACACGTTCTACAGAACGGCTGGCTGGCCGCGCATGGAAGGAGCGAACAGTCAGTTGACTCGATACCAGTTGCTAAATACGATCGCCAACGGATGAAGAATAAACGGACACTTTAAACCAGATAAATGAAGGCAAATGTGATAGAGAAACGGAACAGGAGATGGAAATAACGGACAACGCAACCAGCACGGGAAGTGATATCGCGTTAGAAGAATTAAATGAGGATTATGTGGAAAAGCTATATTTCTGAAATACCCATACGAGGACGTCCATATGATGTCGTTATCAGAGATATGTCTCGAAATGGCTCGCCATGCCGATAATTGTCCAACTCATGCAAGAGGCTAAAACCCCAAGTTCCCTGGATTCTCCCAACGATTCCCCCTCCTTTTATCCTCTCCCCAAATCAAAACCACTTCATAATAAATGAAAATGGCCCAAAATCTAGCTGGTTATTTGTTGCATTTTTCACACTCTTACTATTTGATTATTACAGACCTACAATGGTTCCCCTTATAATATATTTTTATTCTCTTTATTTTCCTTCTGTTCCCCAAATCGTATTGTGTAGTGTATTTTTCACGGTTTGCTCTTATTGCGATTGCCCTCTTGAATGCATGGAGGTAAATATTACACGATGGAATAATTGTTTCCGGGAAGGGTATGAGCGTTCCACAGTACCAGCAATGGCGCTTCTAAGGCTGCATTTAGAGATCAGACTGGATCCCCCACAAGGGGCATCTACGCAGGGCAGAGCCTGAACATCGGGGCTGCCCTAACTTGGAAGGCCCTTTTCTGGTTATGTGTAAGAAAATAATTATTGGTCTGTGTTTGAAAGACATTCATTACATAGCGGCGTACGCCCATTTTAAAAGTGCTTAGGAGGCGATCAACCAACACCCCAGGACGGGCTGTGACGAGCTGAGTGAGTTTCAGGGTCATGCGTATACAAGCATTCTCAGTGCATTCTCTCTTCTCGGCTGGCGGTAGAACTGAACCCAGGCCGTGGTTTATTTGGTCTGCGAAAAATATGTACGGAAACTGTAGTTGGTGTTTACTACAGAGCTCACCTGGGTCAAGTAATCTATGAGAGCTAGATTGGCTTTTTCCAACAAGAGACGCATATTTATAACTTCTTCCCGCAAACCTCTTGATCTCTTCATTCCTGTAAAACCCTGCCGGCCTTACCAGTGCCCAATTTGGCGAAAACCTGCATTGACTCATCAAATCGTTTTTGGCAGAAGAGGTTGAAGGCATAAAGGTTCTGAATGTTGTGGATCTGCTGCCTCTTCTCGGTGTCTGCATCGTCTTTCATTCTCTAAAAAGAGGAAACATTCAGACAGAAAAAAATGATCAAACATACACAGGACAGGCGATTCATCTTAGAGAGATTTCTCGTGTGTTCTTTACTACGAATGTCTGGCCTTTATCTATAGCTGGATATTAAAATCACTATAAAATATAACCCCTTCAATGTTACAAATACAAGTGCAATCTCTTATTTAATAAACCAAAGGATGGCTTTTAGGCATGGAGCAAAAGGGGTTGCACGGCATTACAATTACCAGCCAACTTGATAGTCAATGGCATTGGAGCAAACAGTCAATGTACCCACAACTAGCATGTGGGTCCGGTAACTCACCGCCAGCTGCAGCGCAAGCTCAAACTGCTTATCCCGGAGCAACTGCTGTATCTGAGTGGCAATGGACACCGGAACCAGCCTCCAGACAGTTCTCTCCGTTGCAAATAATTAAATACTAAGTTTGGGTGCTTGTTGATGAAATAGTTAATATCCAGCACACGCACAATGAGTTATGGAGTGTTTCCGAATGACATATCTCACCCATAGCCATAGGGATATCTGTCCAGTTTAGGGCACACTTGGGTGTACACGTGCCCTCCTCGTTCAGCACAACGGTAAGGTCACACCACAATTGGACACAAAAAACAGCAATATGACTTGGCATGATAGGAGTGAGATTGCTAACAGCAATCACACTCCTATCATACCCAGGCAACCAGTAAATGTTGGTACCTAGGCATGATGGGACTGTGCTTGCTGGGAGCAATCACACTCCTATCATGCCAAGTCAGCCAGTACATGCTGGTACAGGGTGGCCTCCCTCTGCGTTCTCTGGTATTGCACAGAGGAAGCAGGACTGGAGCAGAGTCTTGCGATGTCACGTGAACTCTGCTGGGTTCTGCTTCCTCTATGCAGTACAGAAGACCCTCCCACAGGTAAGTAGCAGGGCTCTTGTTGTAGCAGCACTCGAGGTGCGGCCCGCGTAAGATCGGTTGTCCTGGCATACATCACATTAACCATTTTTTCCCCTTTTGCGTTTCTATGAAAATAACTCCCATTATTTTCTATTGCAGGAGCCGTCATCTTCAGGTCACATTTTAAACCGTCGTCACAATCGTAAACAACCTCTATTATAAAAGATTCATGAAGAGCAAGAATTGTGCTACGATGTCCAGCTAATGCAACGGTCACCGAGGGCCCTTGGCAAATGAATGGCAATTGGCATGAAATTTGGTGTGCATCAGAGCTGGAAGCCATCGTGATATAAAGTGATTGACAGTAGATTCAATCCCCACGCATATTAGTTACTTTCCAAATCAGATGCCTTACCTGCTGAATCTTCTTTGCAAAGTTTTTGTAGTCAGTTTAAACCGGTTCCATCCTAGAAACAAAGCAAATAAGTAATATTTGATGAATATGCCCAAAAATATGCACTAAATTGTCTTTAAAGGGACACCACAGCAATCATATCCACTTTAGTGCATATGACAGCTGAGAGGTCCCTTTAAATTGACATGGTGTCCCCTTTGAAAATACTGGGAGGATTTTGAAGACACATTTGCCCCTCCATGTCTTATATATTATACTATCCCTTTAATAACCGCATTAAAGTCCATGCATGTAACTGCGTACACTTACATATCTAGACAGGAGCCATATTTATTAAGAGTCATTTTGGAGCAACAACCCAGATGTCCAGCGACCACAACTACAGATACTACCTGCGATCCTCACCAAAACCACTCAATATCGCGAAAAGTGAGCGTAATGACACAGAATTAACAGATTATTACGTGTTGCTGTTGACTAAACCGCCCAGGATCATTTTTTCAACTGGTTACATTTAGCAAAAGTCCGGATTTTAGATGGAAATTTAGCACCAGACTTAAAGGCTTCATTTTATTTAAATCATCAATTATTATTGGGTATTCCAAAAACACTCACCCCGCTCCTTCTTCACGCGATATAACAGGAGACGCCCTTGTTTTGTTCCGACGAGAAGCCATTCCTCTGAAAAAAAGTGTTTTCAATGGGATATTCTCTGACAATTTTGTCTAAAATCATCTATTTTGTGTTCTTTTCTACCCTATTTTTTTAACCCTGTAAAGCAAGAATTCTGGGAGAAACACGATCTCAGTAGTATTAAAATGTTACTAAATAACAACAATACACACCCTGAGTTACAAAAACAAAAATATTTGTAATCATCACACATACAAAAACAAAACTGATAATAATAAACAAGACATAGCATTCCACACACACACACACACACACGTGTGAGTGATGACGTAATGCTATAATTAACCGTATTGTGTCACACTCGAGATTCCATAGCATCACATCACGTTATTAATGAGTTAATACACTATAATAATAATACTAATAATGTTCAGTAATGGCGATTAAAGGCTGTCTGCTGTCACTTGGGCCTCAATTACAACCCCTCATACAAGTAAGTGATTTAACCCTGTCCTGTCACTCAATACCCCTGGCGGAAAACGAGATTAACCCTCACAGTTCACAACACGATAATAAGCTGTCACTATGGCTTTGCTCATGTCCGGTAGACAACCCGCATGCCCCGGTCCTTGCCCCAGGCTGCCAGGCACTCTATCTGCAAGGGCAGCTTCTCCAAAATCAGCACCGGCTCAAAAGCGTCATGCATAGCAGCTGCGGCCTAGACCTCCCAACCAGGCCTCGGGCTCTCCTAGGCAACCGGGGGAGCCTCACGATCAAATCCCCGCTGAATATATGGAAAGCGAGGCGAAAATAGTTAAAGAGGGTACGGTAAGCGAACGACGGCTTCCCACACAGGGCAAAAACACAGGGTAGCGGCTAGTTCCTACCCAGTAGAAGGACTCTGGTGATGTCAGCAGACCATGTGACTGTTTGGTCACATGGTACAAAGAACTACAGGAAGAAGAAGAAGCAGCAGCAGCGCGGGACTTGCACATGACTGCAAATGGGCTGTGCTGGGCTGCTGTTTCTTTTTCAATAACATGGGATGTGAGGATGAAGCTTTAACAGAACTCCTGAAAATACAGAATATTATGGAGGCAGAAGAAAACTTGAATCTGTGAAATAATTCACAGTGAGTCTCTCTCTCTCTGTCTCTGTGCCAGTGATTGTGTCTCTCTCTCTCTGTGCCACTGATTGTGTCTCTCTCTCTGTGCCACTGATTGTGTCTCTCTCTCTGTGCCACTGATTGTGTCTCTCTCTGTGCCACTGATTGTGTCTCTCTCTGTGCCACTGATTGTGTCTCTCTCTGTGCCACTGATTGTGTCTCTCTCTATCTCTGCCAGCGATTGTGTCTCTCTCTCTCTGTGCCAGTGATTGTGTCTCTCTATGTGCCAGCGATTGTGTCTCTCTCTGTGCCAGCGATTGTGTCTCTCTCTGTGCCAGCGATTGTGTCTCTCTCTGTGCCAGCGATTGTGTCTCTCTCTGTGCCAGCGATTGTGTCTCTCTCTGTGCCAGCGATTGTGTCTCTCTCTGTGCCAGCGATTGTGTCTCTCTCTGTGCCAGCGAGTGTGTGTGTCTCTCTCTGTGCCAGCGAGTGTGTGTGTCTCTCTCTGTGTCAGCGAGTGTGTGTCTCTCTGTGTCAGCGAGTGTGTGTGTGTCTCTCTGTGTCAGCGAGTGTGTGTCTCTCTCTCTGTGTCAGCGAGTATCTGTCTCTCTCTCTGTGTCAGCGAGTGTGTGTCTCTCTCTCTGTGTCAGCGAGTGTGTGTGTCTCTCTCTCTCTGTGTCAGCGAGTATCTGTCTCTCTCTGTGTCAGCGAGTATCTGTCTCTCTCTGTGTCAGCGAGTATCTGTCTCTCTCTGTGTCAGCGAGTGTGTGTCTCTCTCTCTGTGTCAGCGAGTGTGTGTCTCTCTCTCTGTGTCAGCGAGTGTGTGTCTCTCTCTCTGTGTCAGCGAGTGTGTGTCTCTCTCTCTGTGTCAGCGAGTGTGTGTCTCTCTCTCTGTGTCAGCGAGTGTGTGTCTCTCTCTCTGTGCCAGTGAGTGTGTGTGTGTCTCTCTCTCTGTGCCAGTGAGTGTGTGTGTGTCTCTCTGTGTCAGCTTGTGTGTGTGTCTCTCTCTCTCTCTCTGTGTCAGCGTGTGTGTGTGTCTCTCTCTCTGTGTCAGTGTGTGTCTCTCTCTCTGTGCCAGTGTCTCTCTGTCTCTCTCTGTGCCAGTGTCTCTCTGTCTCTCTCTGTGCCAGTGAGTGTCTCTCTCTCTCTCTGTGCCAGTGAGTGTCTCTCGCTCTCTGTGCCAGTGAGTCTCTCTCTCTCTCTCTCTCTCTGTGCCAGTGAGTGTCTCTCTCTCTCTCTCTGTGCCAGTGAGTGTCTCTCTCTCTCTCTCTGTGCCAGTGAGTGTCTCTCTCTCTCTCTCTGTGCCAGTGAGTGTCTCTCTCTCTCTCTCTGTGCCAGTGAGTGTCTCTCTCTCTGTGCCAGTGAGTGTCTCTCTCTCTCTGTGCCAGTGAGTGTCTCTCTCTCTCTGTGCCAGTGAGTGTCTCTCTCTCTGCGCCAGTGAGTGTCTCTCTGCGCCAGTGAGTGTCTCTCTCTCTCTCTGTGCCAGTGAGTGTCTCTCTCTCTCTCTCTGTGCCAGTGAGTCTCAGACTCTCTCTGTGCCAGTGAGTGTCTCAGACTCTCTCTCTCTCTCTGTGCCAGTGAGTGTCTCAGACTCTCTCTCTCTCTCTGTGCCAGTGAGTGTCTCAGACTCTCTCTCTCTCTCTCTGTGCCAGTGAGTGTCTCAGACTCTCTCTCTCTCTGTGCCAGTGAGTGTCTCAGACTCTCGCTCTCTCTGTGCCAGTGAGTGTCTCAGACTCTCTCTCTCTCTGTGCCAGTGAGTGTCTCAGACTCTCTCTCTCTCTCTTTGTGCCAGTGGGTGTCTCAGACTCTCTCTCTCTCTGTGCCAGTGAGTGTCTCAGACTCTCTCTCTCTCTGTGCCAGTGAGTGTCTCAAACTCTCTCTCTCTCTCTTTGTGCCAGTGGGTGTCTCAGACTCTCTCTCTCTGTGCCAGTGAGTGTCTCAGACTCTCTCTCTCTCTCTCTCTCTGTGTGCCAGTGAGTGTCTCAGACTCTCTCTCTCTCTGTGCCAGTGAGTGTCTCAGACTCTCTCTCTCTCTCTGTGCCAGTGAGTGTCTCAGACTCTCTCTCTCTGTGCCAGTGAGTGTCTCAGACTCTCTCTCTGTGCCAGTGAGTGTCTCAGACTCTCTCTCTCTGTGCCAGTGAGTGTCTCAGACTCTCTCTCTCTGTGCCAGTGAGTGTCTCAGACTCTCTCTCTCTGTGCCAGTGAGTGTCTCAGACTCTTTCTCTCTCTGTGCCAGTGAGTGTCTCAGACTCTCTCTCTGTGCCAGTGGGTGTCTCAGACACTCTCTCTCTCTCTGTGCCAGTGAGTGTCTCAGACACTCTCTCTCTCTCTGTGCCAGTGAGTGTCTCAAACTCTCTCTCTCTTTGTGCCAGTGAGTGTCTCAGACTCTCTCTCTCTGTGCCAGTAAGTGTCTCAGACTCTCTCTCTCTCTCTCTCTCTCTTTGTGCCAGTGAGTGTCTCAGACTCTCTCTCTCTCTGTGCCAGTGAGTGTGTCTCGCTTTGTCTCTCTCTGTTCCAGTGAGTGCGTCTCTCGCGCCTCCGCTCAACTCTCCTGCACATCATTTTTTAGTGAATAGACTCATTTGTTATAGACTAAATGCCATGTCTGTAATTGAGACCTTCACAATGTATATGAGAATGTGATAAAATAAAGCAACAGCTGTATATGTTTCAAAATAATAGTAATAATAAAAATATATGTTCACGAATAATTAAATGAACATAACGCATGTAATATATCTGGAATTGCAATTAAAAATCACTTTTTTTTTGTTTTGTTTTTTTTATCTTTAACTAGATGTTTATACTGTTTTCTTCTTCTACAGTCTATCTCAACCGCTCACAAAACATTAACTTTTTAGTGACATGGGTAGATTAAGAGATTACGTCCTCATGGTGGCGGCTTTTTGGAATAGGAGCCAGGAATAAGCTGTTGCCCACCGAGTATTGTGCAGCGGACAAGTGCAAAGGTAGTGGGAACAGCTCAGCTGTGTGCGTCGGACTGCCATACACAAGGGAGAATATCCAAGAAAAGCTCCATTGGTTGTGTCTTTCTCCTGCTCAGGTGATTAGGGACCACACAGGGTTAAGGTGTGAATCCAGGACAGATGGAAGCAGGGCCCCCCCCCAACCCATCTATCCCTTTCTCACTATCTACCCTCTCTCTCTCCCTCCCTAACCCCCCTTCTCACGATCTCCCCTCTCCCTCCCTAACCCCCCTTCTCACGATCTCCCCTCTCCCTCCCTAACCCCCCTTCTCACGATCTACCCTCTCCCTCCCTACCCCCTTCTCACAGTCTCCCCTCTCCCTCCCTACCCCCCTTCTCACAATATCCCCTCTCCCTCCCTAACCCCCCTTCTCACAATCTACCCTCTCCCTCCCTACCCCCCCCTTCTCATGATCTACCCACTCCCTTCTGTCAGTCAGGGGGGCCCAAGAGTTGCCGAGCGGTCGTTTTCAGCAACCGCTCGGCACCCCTTGGGCACCCCTGACTGGCAGAACTCCAGGGTCCGGTCGCAGTCGCGACCCCTGCGACCCCGGTAGTTCCGCCACTGGATGGAAGACATAAAAAGGACACGTCAGTACCCATTAACACAACAATTATTATTAGGAATATCTATGGGTATGTTATGAAACCGGGTTAGATTAAATAAAATCTAATAGACAATGTTTCTGCCTTTTTGTTTCTTGCCTTTTTGACCATGGCAAGACCATGGAAACAAGATTTCTCACTATGAACTGTCTAGTTCCTATTCCTGTAAGGGACCTGTGTGAGCTGGAGGTATGAAAGTCCTTTTTGCTGGATAGAAACTAGATTTTTCACTGTAAACCGTCTAGTTTCTATCCCTGTAAGGGACCTGTGTGAGCAAGAGATATGAGATCCTTTGCAGTATAAGAACTCGGGATTGTTATCCTTGGTATGAAAGTCCTTTAGCTGGATGGAAACTAGATTTCTCACTATGAACCGTCTAGTTCCTATCCCTGTAAGGGACCTGTGTGAGCTGGAGATATGAGTCCCTTTGCAGCATAGGAACTATGGATTGTTATCCTTGTAAAGCACCATTGTTAGCTGAAGGTATAAAAGTTCTTTAGCTGGATGGAAACTAGATTTCTTACTATGAACCGTCTAGTTCCTATCCCTGTAAGGGACCTGTGTAAGCTGGAGAGATAAGGGTCCTTAAGCTGGATGGTAACTAGATTTCTCACCATGAACCATCTAATTCCTATCCGTTAACAGGACCTGGCCATGATGGAGCAAAAGGTCCTTTACAGGGATAGAAACTAGCTCTCTTTACATGAGTTGGATAGTTCCTATCCCTGTACAGGACCTGACCACTAGGGGGCAAAAGGTAATTTTGCTGGATAGAAAATAGCTCACACACACTGAGCAAGCTATTTCCTATCCCTGTAAAGGACATGGTCCTTCTACCGGATAGGAACTAGTCGCAACCGTTATTTGATCTACCAACCCTCGGAAACAATGTCTCTTTCGGACAGAGAGCTCCCCCTGCTGGCCAGTTATCATTAATTCAAATACCTGACCTCTATCAGTGTCAGCGGAGGGCCATAGGGCCATACTTTGTCCACTGGCGTGATACAAAAATAAACCTTCTGCTAAAGAACATTAAGAAACAAAGGTTTATCATATTAACAAAATGCCTATCCAAAGTTAAGTAGAATCATACACTTACTGTGTCAAGAGAAGCCGATGCTCTTAGATCAGGTAAAAAGGCCACCTCCAACAGATGAAGGAGGAAGCTTAATACCATACACTCTGTCTAGAAAAAGCACCATGGGGGCCTTGTGATCGGGAGAGAAGCTGGCTGCCATGTCAGGCGCAAACACAGAACCGTCTGAAAGAAAATCACATAGGTTTCATTTCGGTGTTTCTGAGAAGCAATTAGAAAATGGCTTTCTGTTATTATTCGCAATAAAACCATAACAACAGGATACTGCAAGTAAATAAATAGTATCCCTCCCCCGATGGACATAATTAGCAGGTAATATGTCATCCAAATAAATGTTCATAAACCTGTTAGGTTGAAGAGCTAATATATGCCTCCCCGCCATCTCAACAACATCATAATTTTTCTCATATTCAGTAAAACGAGACAAACAGCACATTTCTGGGATGTTTACCTTTATTAAACGCGAGTAGCTTTAGAGGAATACTAATGATTCCCACTAGGTCTTCTGTGGGTACCAGCGAGCGGAGGATGGATCGAATTCGAAGAGCTTCACGTTTACCAGTCTGGATCAACTGCGGGCACAGCATGAACCCGATGTTTAGCGCACAGGTGCATTCTCCACACACAACGCTTGCAATTAGGCAGGCATTAAGATGAAACCGTAATTGTTGCTTGTATTACTGCAAATGCTGTGCGTCTACCCCTTTCAAAATGATTTCAATTAACATTTTGCCTTAATGAAAAATATGGCTGCTGTTCCAACGTCATTACTGGCCCCATACAACTAAATGCCTTCCAGAACAAAGGTTACTGGAAAAGAGAAGACAAATGTAGTCAACGCGGCCACTTATTGAGCCTCGTAGATTGCAACGGACCATAGCTGGTACTACATGACGACCCATATCTAGAATACCACGAGCGTGTTTGGTTTACATACGTGGGTTTCTGGAGCACAACGTCCCAGAAGATCAATAAGCGCAGAATAGAAAGACATTATAGCATTTCCCACGTGTACAATTTCTTCTTCATCTTCTTCGACCCAAAACCAATATACGATAATATGGTTATGTGGAAGAAAAAAAAAGACAATCAGAGGGTGGTTTTTCGGGGCTTAAAGAGTACATTTTTGTTTGACACTCCCTCACCTAAGATGAATGGGTTTATTGAGGGCTTTATCTTTGGTTTTAAGCTTAGTAGGAATTAAAAAGTGGGAAGGGGGCTTTGGAATAGCAAATTTGTGAAAGACAACAGCGGCCTCTCGGGCAGGACAAGATACTTACACTTCCCTCTGATACCCCTGAAAAGGAAGGTCCAGAGTCGGGTTCTCAGAGATGTTAATAGCTTCCTGCATCGCCGACAGTAAACCATTTCCACCCTCTCCTCGCAGCGATGGCCCAAAACACTCAGGCCGTCGGATAGGGAGCTTCACCGCCACGCTGGCGTTTTCTTCCACGCTCTCACCTGGTAAACAAGAAAGACAAAAGCGGTGCTTGGTTACCAATATGCGAAAGCTCAGGAGAGCTCCAGTATTGTAACGGAGCTTTGCCCTCAGGTGTGCTACTGGGATAGAACATTTACACTGTCAGAGATAATTAGAGGAGAAAACTAAACAAGACGAAGAACACAGAGTACGATTCGCTGCGGCAGGTCCCATATCGCATCTACAGAATACGTTGTGTCCGCCTGGCATAGACACAATATCCACAAATAGTTAAAGCTGGAGCTAAAAAAGATACTACACTGTCTTGTGATGGTTCTGCTCATGGTGCAGAGGAAGAAACCAATGCTCTGTAACCACTATATCTTCAGTTTAAATATTTCCTATTGGTGAGTGATTATATTAAATACAATAATAAATCCTAATAATAGGGACAGCTGAGAAATACAAATAGGAACACATCGATATATGTAAATGTTCAAACTCTTCAATAATACTTCTTTACTAAAAATGTTAAAATAAACAAAATGTGCACATCACCTGCACAATACAATAATGATAGCGTTTCCGTTTATTACTTCCGATTACTAAAGTTACGAAAAGCTAACCACAGATTAAACACAATGAAACAGATGACATTATTTTCAGAATGTCATCGCAGCATATATTAACATCTCACATTGACTTGTTTGTCCTTACCCTTTATCTCCCGGAAAATAACGAACGTCTGTAATGATGCTACGGGCTCGTCACTTCAGGCTTTGGGGTAAATCTGGTGCGTTACCTGCGAGAGGGGGCAGCGCTTGGTCCTTTGGCCTTTGGGCTACAATCACATGAAGCCAGAGGGCTCTAACCTGAGGATACATCATGGTAGTGTTTTGATGTGGGTACAACGGCCACCACCTCTGTGACAGCACAATAAGTATGCTGTCTGGGCCTTTAGACCTTTCCAAGCACCTGCTTTTCCCCATTAGACTTGGCCTCTTAGCTGGCAGGTAGAGGATTCTTTTTTTATAACCCCAGCCAATGACCGGGGTCAGTAATGACAAACTGTATTTTAGTCAATCACCAATATCTGGGAAGACAGTCTAGAAGACTTTTTGCGTGTGTGTGTTTTTTTGGCAGGCCATTTTGTGATAAGATACTCGTCATTCCCCTCTTGTGGGGGGATCCAGGTCATTACTGTGTGGGGTTTGATTCCCCGCTTACTCACTGATGTCCAATGCACAGCAAAGTCCAATGAGTGCTAAGAAGCACAAATAAAGCGGTTACAGAGAAGGACGTACATAAACACTACATGAAGCCTTTGCCAGAATGACATCAACCAAGTTGTTCATAAAAAGAAAACATCGTTCATGATCCTGAAGAAAATCAGGAAGCACACGCTGCATTGTTCATGTTCCATGAAACATCTTGTATCAGAGCCATGCTGAGGAGGCTCTTCAAACACTTGAAAAGTCCATCACAAAGCTTTTATTGTAGCACTTTCCTTTCAAATGCCCATCGCAAAGCTTTTACTGTAGCACCTTACTATCCAATGGAAACAATAACTGGAAAGGAGGTAAAGATACTCTGAATCAGGGCCAGCCCCGCCATATTTATGACCTTGGCAGATGCCTTGCATGACAAGCTGGTGGGAGGTGGTACCACAAGGCTTTCACTTTTGACCATAAACATGTACATGAGGGCAGGGGGTACTATGCGTTTAGTATTGTAGAGTTAGCACTCCATTTTTTACAATTACAGTTGTTTTAATGAAGGAGACGGCCTTGACCGTGTGACCCAGAGGACCTGCTCATTCACTGAGATGTAAACATAGCAATGGGAGAGGTTTTGTCTATACGGCACATAAAGCGGATTAAACCTCCAGTCATCCCATGAATGATGTTCCATTCTACATTGTGCATATGATCATGTAACCAAAGTACAGGCAAGCTTATAAGATTGCCTTCTTAGAAGAAAAGGATCAATAGTCAAAAACATTCAACTAAACTAGAGTAATTCTGCAGAAAGCATGTCCTTTTTAAAACTATCATGCCTGGTCACTATATTGGAATGATTACACAAGCAGTGTAAGTACCTTAAACACATACTGATAACAGAATTATTACAAGGGAAGGCTGCAGAGAAAAGGAAGTGCACGTATAAGTAAATATTATATATATACACATGAAGATGTGATAGATATATCCGTATAACTGTTGATAACAGTTTAACACATTATTGTAACTTCAACCTGAGATGATGGCTGTTTGTACTTACCGTTCACAAAAACAGCAAAACGCAAGAATGAGAGATAGCGCTCGCCTTCAATGGGATTCCACCCAATGTCAGGGTACCCCTTGGCTATAAGCATCGGACAGCTCTGACGTCCAGATCCTGCCAAGTAAGTCACCACCTGGAGGGATAAATATTTGTTCTGTGTCATCCGTCCTCATATTCTTAGCACAAAAGTCATACCGCTGACACTGAATGGCAGCTAAGAAGCATTCAATTCCCACTTTCTGTTTTATGGACAGGCTCAAAAACATAGCCTCAGGAGGGTTTGGTCCTGGCGCATGTTTAGTGAGAAGTCAGATAAGAGCTGTCAGAAATGAACTATAGAAGTGCCTTGTACCTTGTGCAGCTTTCAAAGTAATTCAAAACTACCTATAACTTGTGCTTTTGCTGGAGAAGGGCCAGGTTCGGGATCAGGGGGCAGATTGCCTTAGTGGGGGATCAGGCTCCCTGATGCGCTGCTACTCAGGGGACTGCAAACTTGCTGCACTCAACTCAAACGTTCCAAATATTTGAAATAATACACAGGCGCAGTGTCACAGACATTTTCGGCGAGTGTGTGAGTGGAGTACATGGAGGTTTATAATGTTATCTATACGCTCAGATGTAACTGTATTACATAAAGGCTAACGGAATCATATAAGGGCTCTTGGGACACTGACCACATTTCACACAGATCTGTAGCGTACTGAAGAGTTGGTCTTGAGGAGGAAATTTTGTGAACTTTCTCCTTTATAACACAACAAACCATAATTAGAATGAAATGATGTGAAAGGGAAAAGTGTTATTATCTTCAGTCCTCACCTGAAACAACTTTCTTCCATGATGCCACAGTCTTTGGTGCACATTAAGAGCGCTTAAAAACTTAGGTTACACCTAAGGAACGCCTATAATGCTCATATGGGGCAGGATGCACGGTAATGGCGCTATGACTTACAAAACCATGTGTATCGCTTTCTCTTACGCAATGTGTCTGAGGATTGTGTTCAACATTTTTGGACCACAAGGTTTCATGAAAACGTGTATTGAAAAAACATAGTTACAATAATATTAATGTAAAATTATAGTTTAGAATATGTCCTTTCCTGTGTCACGTTTCCATCCTGTGCATGTCGTTTTTTAAATTAAAAAAAAGCAAATGTAGTGACACTCCTCACATCATCTTGAGGGCCACCTTAAAAGGTCCTAAAAGGCATTAGAGGTCTATGGATCACAGTTGCAAAAAATGTTTTTTTGTAAAAAGGTGAGAGTCTCTCTCATGTGCAGACTGGCTGTGTGTATTCACTAGAGCTTGGGTCTGCAGAGGAGCTGATAATCATGTCACCATGATAATCTACTATGAAGTGACAACTAAAATGAGAAGATCTGAGCTGGCCCCATATAATTACAGCAGTGCTGTTACAGTCAGTAGAACAATTTAGAAGCACATACAATAACACATACAATAAACTGGTGCAAAGGAGAAGAGGGCCCTGCTCTCGCAAGCTTACAATCTAGTCGGAGGGGGAAGTGAGACAATAGGAGAGGACGGCTTGGATGGGGATGAGTTGATCCGGTTCCGATGATGTGTTGAAGCTGTTGATTATTCAGATAATGCATAGCTAATCAATGAAATTACTTCCAAGTACCCCTACAACATTAACTATGCAATATGCAGGGCCTACACAGCCCTTCTTGGAGAGACTTGTTGCTAAGGCACAGTGAAGTTTGTGTGATGAAAAGGTCAACACTCTTGCAGATGATCAGAGTAGTGCATACACCCAAAGATGTTTACACCCACACGGAGAATTTATTGCATGGTGCTTATATTATAGCATTTATACGTCTTGAGTTCTTGTATATCTGCCACCACACTGCAGCTCTACAGGTTCTGCAATGATTTTGCCCCTACCTTCTCCAGGTCTGGTTCCTGTAAAGCCAAAGCAAGCTCATTGTTGTCCATTACAGAAGCCGCGGCAACATCCAGAGGTGTGGAGCCTCTCATTGATGGAGAAGCTGCAGCAAATCACAGTGGATAGAGAATACATCAATTTACAAAAGTTTAAAAAAGACATGGTGTTAGTGAGCTCAATACAACATTTACAAATATTTGAATCCATGATATGTGGGTTTATTAAGTACCTGCGGTTCTATACAGTGATGAAGGAGTTGGCAAGAGAGTTGCAGTTTCACCTCACAGAGAGTGTGAGAATCAACTACAAATAAAGTAAGAGAACCTACACAGCCTTGTACATGAGAACTACATTGTATGTATAGCAACACTGTAATTATATGGTGGTAGCGACAGAGTGTCACCATGTGTGGCCATATCATGCCCAAAACAAATACAAACATTAAAAAGTCGCAAATCGTTCTCTGGACAAATCATACCCAGTCCAACGCTGCTGTTTTCCAACAAATAGCCAAGATGTTCAAACATTGCCTTTTGGTTCTGCCTGCTGATTCTGGAGAAGTAGCACAAGAACCAACAGCAGCTTGCCACCGTCTTAGGGAATGTGATTTGCTGAAATAGAACATTCAGAACATCAGGAACAATATTAATCAGCATCACCAAGTACAAGATAGGTCTCTGTACTTAGATCTAAATGTCTAATATGCCACACATTACACCATTTAGGTGTGCAAAGTTAACGCCCTCAGTTACAATTTGATAAGACAGACTAGATGGAAGTCATTCTGCTTCACGCTGTTTACTTCTTGCTGCATTGTACAGCTGATGAAAGTCTTGAGATTGCTTTTGTAAGTACAATGAACACCAAATTGGAACTTTGGCTGGTACAGAGAAGAAAATAATATGGCAAGTTAGAATTTGTATCCTTATTAGTATTTAGTATTATGAAGGGCTTCTCCTCCAAGAATAACTGTGTTGCTCTGCCATAGCTGAAGCTCACAACAATGATATCCTTTGTATGTATATCCTTTGTGAGAACAGGCAGTTGAAATCACAATCCTTCTGCAACCTCATCAGCATATAAACCCAAATGGACCATTTAGTGTGACTGTAGATCAGGTGCTAAAATCCCAGTCAAGATTCTAACCCTGACACTTCCCAGGTATGGGTAGCAGATCTCTGCTCCCTCGTTAGTACATGAGAGACAAAATATGCTGCCACTGTCTTCAGATACACAAATGCGCACGTTTTATATCACATGGGTTTATCCGTCAGGAGTCAGGACAGTGGGACTTCATTGGGCATCGGAAGCACGAGTTTTTCAGTGCACTTTTATCATCCTGCTAAACATGTGAGATGATGCCCTCTGCTGGGAAATCATGTATATTTTCTAAAACAACGACATTCTTTTTTTATAAGAAACAGGCTACACATAGAGCGATGGTAGGCCAAAAATACTTCTGTTTTTTAAAGTAGTAAACGGAAGGACTTTGTTACCTGAGACTTGTCACCACCCAGCACGTTCACCATGACCTCCATCACCGTCTCATGCATCCCCAGCACACGCATCAAGTTTGGATGCTGATAGAAGACTTTGTTGTTCATGATGTCGCTAAAAAAGAAAAGGTTATACATCACTAAGACCATAAATAACGAGTTCCAAGATGTCTCACATGTGGGGGTTTTCCATAAAAATATCAGGCAACAGAACCCAAAATCTTGCATAGTAAGTACGTTTCACAAAAACAATATGTATGTTTCTATTACGAACCGCTGTTAATAGTGCTTTTATACATACGTGTGTAGAAGTTAAGACAATAAATTATGGTTTTCACAACGCACAGAGGATTCCTAGGACAACCTTGATGGATAGTGTAACGTCTGATTCCAAGGGTCACACGTAAGGACGCCATTTGGCCCCAGGCTATTATTATTTTTTGATGTTTGGTCTGACATATTGCCTTCATTACATTTTAGATTTATTCAATTTCATGTTTGTGTGTGGTGGGGTATTTAAGTGTGGGAACATGTGTCTTTGGGTATGTTAGTGCCGAGTATCTAGCTGTGTTGGTGCATGTGTCTGGATTCTTACTGCTTTTTGCATTATTGCCAAAAAATCCTCTACTAACACGCATTACACAGCTAAAAGGCCATATTTTCTCTCAACAAAAAATGAATGAGGTGCACACGCACACACACACACACACACACACACACACACACTTCTGATCAAATGACCCACTGCATAAAAAACTTGGACACCTCTGACTTAAACCATTAATATATACTCAGTGAGGGCTCTATCCCAATTGGTTACTTTAAACCTTATGTTCATTTTCTGAAGTCACTTAAATGTGTTGTTCTACCTTCTCTGCTGAATTTAACATTTTAGGCGAATGCAAAATTAGAAATAGCATTCCTTGCACTGTTAAATTTCTAAACATTTACCACAATTCAACAAACAGATATGCAAAGCATACAAGAGTGCTCAATTAAATGGAAGCCATTGGCATGTGCCATATTTGATTTGTTGGCTTATACTCTTCTTATTTCATTTGACCTCGATTGTGCACAGGAAAGGGAAAGATGTACAAGGGATAGTACAGATACCCAAACCACTTATCTCCTGGTCTAATACTATGTCCTTGCAGTTCTGGAAGAACAACTTATATACCAAAGCTCATGTCCTACAATTGGCACAACAGATCAACTCTAACACTTATTTGCTGAAACCTACCCAAGACCATCAATCATCAGCATCTCCTCTTCTTTGCCCATACGGACACTGAGCAGAGAGCGGATTTGTCCCAGAGAAGCCAACAAATTAATAGTGTCTTCCACGGAGGCGGCGCCGATGGTGTAGGTTTTCCTCATGGCCTGTAAGAGCTCCCCGATGCTGTCATACTGTCGACGAAGAAGGCTGAACATAATACGCACATAATAAGTTCAGGCTCCTGGATGTGGTCTTCCTGAGCCCAACGCACCATGGTCTGCGATATGAGCTCCTTCAATGTGGCTGCAAGAAGGGAAGCAATTGTAAATGTAATTGTTTACATGATACTGTTTCTGTCTGGAAACGATAACCAAAGGTTGAACTTGATCTACTAGAAGTTACATTTACTTTTAGTGACCTACATTGAAAGGAATGCATAAAGACTTCATCAAAGTACCTTCAACAGACTGGTAAGACTACTAATGGGACACTTATAGCCTTTATACTATTTAGTTCAGGTAAAACTATATACCATAAGCAAAATGTTTAAATATCTCCTAAGCAATTACACTGCATGACAAATAAAAAAAGCACCAACGTAATGTCGCTATACTGAAAGATTTTAATGGCAGCAGTTCCATTTGAATGAGTGTGCTGGCCGTAAAATACATATTTTAAAGGTGGAAGGAAGAAACCAGTGGCCAGTTATAGGATATTCCATTTGTTTACTTTTAAACAGTTCCAATGAGCATACTGAGTTTTATAGTATTAGCCTTTTAATGAGTGAGCTCCAAGTGTGAAAAGGTTTGTTGGAGATGAAATCTAATCCCAGGCAGATCAGTTTTGCTTCGCACTATGAATATGACACGACCAGTACACGATTGCCTCTACTTGTGCAGGGTAAAATTGCATCTTCCCAGCCATTGCTAATCTACCAGGTCTGCCTATCGCCTAAAATATTACATACAAACATCTGATAGGAAGCCATTGGCTTTCTCCTGCTGTGTGATGCTGGCATCTAGTGGTAGATTACGTTGCATTACATTACAGTGGCTTACATTACGATTTAGTCATGATGTCTGACATCGCATGAGCGCTGTCTGAAAGATTAAAAGATGAACTGTCTACCAGAGACCAACCTAGTGACCTTGAAGATTTTGTGTCCTTAGCTCTTAAATTGGACAACAGGATCAGGGAACGACAATCTCAGAAAGCCAAAAGAGTTGAACGTGTCTTCTATCGCTCTCCGCCTGCTGATTCCCTCTCAAGCCCTAATACTGTGAGTTCAGCTACTGAAGAACCTATGCAACTGGGAGCCACTAAACTGACGGCTGCTGAAAATTTCCGCCGCAGAACTGAGGGACTCTGTTTGTACTGTGGATTAAAGGGTCACTTTGTTCGTAACTGTCCTAAGAGACCGGAAAACTTCCGCACCCAGTTCAAGTAGAGGAGCCTTGTCTGGGTGAGGTTTGTTCAGCTCCTTCTAAAGACTGTTTGCTAGTTCCTGTTTCCTTGGAATGGAATAAAAAGAAAATTTCTACCTCGGCCATGATTGATTCGGGGGCTGCCGGCTCCTTCATTGATCAAAACTTTTTTCATCTGCATCAGATTCTGCTTCTACAAGTATTCCCTCCTATCGCTGTTACGGCTATTGATGGTAGACCTCTACACCCTTCGTGTATTACTCAGCAGACCTGTCCCCTTTTGTTCTCCGTGGGATTACTACATCAAGAATCGATGCGTTTTCATGTTATTTCTTCTCCCAGATGTCCAGTAGTGTTGGGTTTGCCCTGGCTTCGTACTCATTGTCCGTCAATTGGCTGGCAGACTGGTGATATCCTGGCTTGGGGTCCTAATTGTGTTAATTCATGCCTCTCCAACATCACGATTAAAGATGCGTCTGTTTCTACGATTTCCTCCTCCTTCGTACCTTCGTACCGTATACCACTCCTATACGGACGTGTTTGATAAGAAACAAGCGGAGGTTCTACCTCCTCATCGTTCCTACGACTGTCCCATTGAGCTTCTTCGAGGCACCATTCCTCCTAGGGGACGTACTTACCCTTTATCTTTGCCGGAGTCTCGTGCATTGGAGGACTACATTAAAGAGAACCTAATGAAAGGTTTTATTAGGAAATCTACCTCTCCTGCAGGGGCGGGTTTTTTCTTTTTAACCAAAAAGGATGGTGGTTTAAGACCATGTATTGACTATCGCAGACTGAATCAAATCACAATAAAGAATAAGTATCCGTTACCTCTCATCCCTGAATTGTTTGACAGACTTCGGGGTTCTATCGTCTTCACTAAATTAGATCTCAGAGGGGCCTATAATCTCATTTGTATACGTGAGGGGGACGAATGGAAGACTGCGTTTAACACCCACATGGGGCATTATGAATACACTGTAATGCCGTTCGCACTTTGTAACGCGCCTGCGGTCTTTCAAGAATTTATTAACGATATTTTCAGAGACATCTCCTTGCAATTCGTCATAGTCTATTTAGACGACATATCGATCCACTCTTCCGATTTGTCCTCACATCGTAGACATGTCCGCATTGTGCTCCAATGCCTTCGTCAGAATCTTCTGTATGCTAAATTAGAGAAATTTGTATTTGAAGTTCCTAAAGTGTCGTTTTTGGGTTACGTTATATCGGCCTCTGGTTTCGAGATGGACCCACAGAAACTATCTGCGATCTCTGACTGGCCTCAACCTCAGGCCCTTAAGCCCATCCAGAGATTTTTGGGGTTTGCCAACTACTACAGAAAATTCATTCATAATTTTTCTAAGATTGTTGCACCCCTCACTTGCATGACCAAGAAGGGAGCTGATTGTCGCAATTGGTCAGAAGAAGCGGTTAGTGCATTTTCTCAGTTAAAACTTGCTTTCGCCTCTGCTCCCGTTTTAAGACATCCTGATGTTTCTAAGCCATTTGTGATTGAAGTAGATGCCTCTGAAATAGGGGTCGGAGCAGTATTGTCCCAAAGAAGGGAATTTTGTGATAAACTTCATCCCTGTGCTTTTTTTTCCAAGAAATTCTCTCTGGCAGAATCAAATTATGACGTAGGGAATCGTGAGCTTTTGGGTATCATTATGGCCCTTCAGGAGTGGAGACATCTCCTCGAGGGGGCCAGGAATCCTATTACTATATTGACAGATCACAAAAATTTAGAATATTTAAGCAGGGCCAAACGTCTCAACCCTCGGCAAGCTAGATGGTCACTTTTTCTCTCCAGGTTCCAGTTTGTTATTTCTTATCGACCTGGTTCTAAGAATATTAAAGCTGACGCTCTGTCTAGACAATTTGATACTGTCACTAACACTGCTACCCCTCCTGAACCCATTTTGGCTCCTTCTCAAATCATTGCTTCTGTTACTACCCACTTGACGTCTACACTACTTACCCGTCTTCTTAAGGTACAATCTAGGGTCCCAGTTCACAGCAAGTGGCCTGTCGACACCTTATTCGTGCCCGAGGCGTATAGGGAAGAGGTGTTACGTTGGGCCCATGCGTCCCTACCTTCAGGTCATCCTTGTGCTCGGCGTACCAAGGAGATTATTCGGAGGAAATTTTGGTGGCCTACAGTAGATAAAGATTGTAAGCAATTTGTCGCCGCTTGTATTCCTTGTGCTACGGCCAAGGGTTCCCATTCTAGGCCTATGGGTCTCCTGCTTCCATTAGCTGTTCCGTCGCGTCCATGGTCTCACTTGGCGATGGATTTTATTGTAGAGTTACCTCCGTCCGCAGGCAATACCGTCATTTTCGTTGTCGTTGATCGTTTCTCCAAAATGTCTCATTTTGTGCCGCTCTCTAAGCTACCTTCTGCCCCTGACCTGGTACCTATTTTTATCAGGGAGATCGTTCGTCTTCATGGGGTTCCTCAGCAAATTGTATCTGATAGGGGGTTCAATTTACAGCCTTGTTTTGGAGGACCTTTTGTAAATCCTTAAATATAGCTTTGGCCTTTTCCTCTGCATACCACCCTCAATCCAATGGTATTTCTGAGAGAACCAACCAATCTCTTGAGCAATTTCTTAGACTGTTTGTAGGGGATCATCAGGATGATTGGTCCCAACTTTTACCCTGGGCTGAGTTTGCCAGGAATAATTCTGTTCATGAAGCCTCCAAAGTTTCCCCGTTCTTTTGTACTTATGGTTTTCACCCTGCGGTGTTGCCTGATTCTTTTAACACTTCTCCCGTCCCAGCAATTGACCATTATGTCAGGCAATTGCCCTCCTTGTGGAAATCTGTACATTTGGCCCTGTCCAAAGCCGCCGATGTTTATAGACTCCAGGCTAATCGTCATCATCGTCTAGCTCCTTCGTATTCGGTGGGCGATAGAGTCTGGTTGTCAACCAAGAATTTCAAGCTCAAAGTGCCTTCCATGAAGTTGGCTCCTAGATACATTGGTCCGTTTCGTATCGTTCGCAAGATAAATCCGGTTACTTACCAATTGCTTCTCCATCCGTCTCTCAGGGTTCCTCGTACGTTTCATGTTTCTCTCCTTAAACCTCTTGTTTGTTATAAGTTCGCTAAGTATACCCCTCGTCCTCGTGCTATATTGGTGGACTCTCAAGAAGAATATGAGGTCCAATCTATTCTCGATGCTAAAAGAATCTGTAACTCTATTCATTACCTGGTCCATTCGAAAGATTATGGTCTGGAGGAGAGGTCCTGGGTTTCTCATAGGGATCTTCATGCTCCTGCCTTGCTTCGTAAATTCTATTCCAAATTCCCTAATAAACCCAGGATTGATCGGCCTGTGGCCGGCCCTCGAGAGAGGGGTAATGTCACAGTCACCCCTTCGTTGCCGGACACGCGCGCATGCAGAAGATCCCGCTTCCAGGAGATCCTGTTAAACCCTCCGATGCGGGTGGTCGGGAGTTCGACCACCGGCATCGGGGACGGTGGTCCGGAGCTGGGAGTCTCGCTTCTGCCGGGCATGGTACTGCCCGACGAAGCAGTGACTCCCAGCATCTGGTACTTACCCGCGCTCGGTCCGCTGCTATTCCTCCTGCTTGTTCTGAGGGGGGAGCGGCCAGTCTGTTTCAGAGGCGGGGTTCTGGGAGATCCTCCAGTGCTACTGGGTCACAGGCTGGGAGGCGGAGCCTGTAATTTTGGCGCCGGTTTTAAATACCCCGGATATGCTTTGTCTGGTACCCTGTTGTGGTCTTTGTTGCAGTTTGATTCCTGACGTTTGTGCTTTTCGTATCTCCGGATTTTTGACCCTTTGCCTGCGTGACCATCCTTTGCCTGCCGATTTTGTACCGTATCCCGCTCCGTTGCTGACCCGGCTTGTTGGACTACCTGCTCCGTTGCTGACCCGGCTTGTTGGACTACCCGCTCCGTTGCTGACCCGGATTGTTGGACTTCCCGCTCCGTTGCTAACCCGGCTTGTTTGACTACCCGCTCCGTTGCTGACCTGGTTTGTAGGACTTCCCTCCTTCGTGTTGTGACCCGGCTTTTCTGACCATCCTGTCCGTTATTTCCAAGCGTTGCTGTATTGGCTCCTGTCATCTGCATCAGCTGTTCATACCCTTGCACCCAACTCATTCCTATTATTATCCGCTTACGCCTGGCCTCCTCACTGTTGGGATCATCTAAGTCCCAGCTCCCTGTCACTAAGGGTTTCCTTTGGTGATTGGGTTCCGGGCAGAATAACTCCTGCGGTGTGCGCTATCGTGTTAGCGGTCGTGACAGGCAGGTAAGTGTAAAGGCAGTTTATGTGTATATGCGTGTTTATGGACAGATGTGTGTAAAGGCAGTGTGTATGTGGAGGTGTGTGTAAAGGCAGTGTATGTGTTGATGCGTGTGTAAGGGCAGGTGTGTCTAAATGCAGTGTATGTGTGTATATGCATGTTAATGGGCAGGTGTGTGTGTAAAGGCAACGTGTATGGGCAGGTGTGTGTAAGGGCAGTGTATGTGTGTTTATGGGCAGGTGTGTGTAAAGACGGTGTGTAAGGGCAGTGTAAATAAAATACCCTCTGTAAAAAAAATAGCTGGGGGGGCACAATTTTCTATTCTTGCCTCAGGCGCAAAAAATAGCTAGCTACGGCTCTGACTGAGTGGGACTAACTGGGGAACCCAGAGGTGGCGATGGTTGGAGAACCTGACGGTGCAGTTAAAAAGGCAGGGGCAGTTTTAAAGGCAGTTGTGACTTATGTAAGGAATGACCGCATATATAAAGGCTTTAATGAACTTAGGCAATAAGTTGGACAATAGACGCTTTACATTGTTCTACTGATACACCTAGGGGGTCACATTGAAAACACATAACAAAGAAGTCATCAATATTTTAAAGGCAAGTTACCTGGAGCTTGACAGACTCTGGGAGTCGTGTCTGTAGCAAACTTTTTGGAGGTGCCTTTGCATCTCTTGTAGCCTTTTCCCCAGCTTCCACTGCCTTTTCTGCATCTTCTTCCTTCTCATATCTCTCTTCAATATCTTCGGGTCACCAAAAACATTTGGGTCGATCAGCAGCAGGATCTGCCTAACATCTTCATCCTCAAAGACTCCCATAATGAGCAATGTGGCAATCAGCTTTAGCACGGGCACAAACTGGAATTCTACCTTGCCCCCCACAGGGTCTCGGATGTGGTCACCACTACTCTGCACAGCTTCTGTTAGCATTCCAATGGCTTTCAACTTCAGAATGTCCACCGGAATCTCAGGGCCATGCTGCTGCCTCTCTTCACCAGTTAGTATAAAGCAGGGTACTGTAAAATGCAGGTCAGATTTCAAACAAGTACTGCACCCCACCCCTGGCAGGCCATGTCTCTTGGACTCATCAGGAAAGAGTCGGATCTGCCGAGTGTCATCAGTGATAGGAATAATAAATTAATTATTCATTATAAGCTTCCCCTCCTTGGCGGACTCCAGATAGATGCTAATAAGAAGGTCGTAGAAGCCAACGCGTAGCAAGCCAGGAAGGTATTGGTTATCAATGGTGTAGAGTAGCTGGGACTGATCCACATGGCTACACAAGGCATGGGCTACACGATTATTGCCTAACGCACAAACTGCGCAGTACAGCTTCAAAGTGTGATAATGAAACTTCATCAGGTCTTCCTGCTCAGAGAGTTCTAAAATATCAATACACCTGATACACAAAGAAAAGAAAGATAAATAAGGGCAAACACATCTCATAAGACAACATGCAAGCAAGCTAGGATGTTTTATTGCATACATCCCACTATTTCAAATAGACAAAGAGTAACTCTTTTTGACAACTTATTTATTGGTAGCATATAACTGAACTTGCCCACACGCTAGAATTCGCACATTACAACAGATGGCAAAATTCCAAGTCTCAGAAAACAGGCAAGATAGAAAAGAGATGGGAAGGTCCGAATTAGGGATGTCCCTCAAAAAGGGAAATGCTTCCCTTTACAATGCATGGTGAATGCAGTGTGCATAGGGACTGGACTACCCAGAGTTTAACTTTAAAGGGGGTAGTGAATGGGTGGAGAGTAAGCAGGAGAAGGTGGAAATTGAGCAGGACTTTTATTTGTAACTAAACGCTGCTCTCCTACCCTGGAGACTCCCAGGCATGGTGGTGATGTGG
Source organism: Spea hammondii (assembly GCA_029215755.1). Classification (NCBI taxonomy): domain Eukaryota; kingdom Metazoa; phylum Chordata; class Amphibia; order Anura; family Pelobatidae; genus Spea; species Spea hammondii. The sequence goes on along the minus strand of JARDYJ010000012.1, from coordinate 24,916,408 downwards.
TTTATGTCATCTTCCTTAATTATTGACAGTTTATGAAATAAACAAGGCCTTTATGTCTGTACAAGACCTCTATGTACCGAGGATTACTGTCATTTCAACAAGGTGTCTGAATGGTGGAACCAGTTGGGGCAGTACATTTAGTTTGTCATGGATCACCCCATAACCCCACATTATTATTATTATTAACCCCACAGTATGTATTAGATTCTACTGCAATCTCTCATGTACTGTATTGTTGAGACAATGGTGTGTTTTGGGCAATACAAGCACATTAAACGGTTCTACATAGCAATGTACCGTACTGCACTGTATTTGCTCTGAAAAAAAACTTGTCTTATAATCGAGCAAATACGGTATATATATATATATATAACAGATAGGATAATTAAAGGAGATTGATTCCTATCACACTGAAGTACTCCTCCGTATCAGTGCACATCATCGGAGGTATAATGCATGGAATCAATCTCTATTCATATAATTTCCATCTTGCCGATTCCACGAATGTAATAATTTGTTGAGCGTTCAGACTTTGTCCCTTGCTGAAATTGCAAACAGTCCCGGTTTCTGCCGGATATTTATGTGCAAACAACTGCATTGTGTGACCCCCTTGGTTGGAGTTTCTCAGGTTGTAAAGTCCACCTGGATATCCTCTTGTTTATCCAGCTGGCTTCTTTTATGGGTCTTTTATAAATATATCAGGGTCTTCTATTGTCCCAACAACCCTTAGTCTATATTGACCCTTGAATATTGGGATTAAAGCAGTGTTTGGCAATATCCAGGCTGTCTATAGGCCTGCATCTTGTGCAACTGCGTACAGAAAGATAATAAGGGGAGAGAGTATAATGTAATAGAACTTCCTGCGTGTATTTTTATTTTTTTTATTTTATTAAAGTTTACAAAAAAAGGTAGAAAGATAAAACATTATGATGTCATCCCAAATAGTGCATGATACAAATAAATCATATACCAGAGATGGAGAATAAAATATTTAGCTTTTACAGTCTTATTTTTACGAGTTTATGAGACCCAGGATAACTAAGGTAAGACGATTATATAAAACAGCTTTATTTGCCACTGCCAGGGTAGGAAACAAAAACAAAACTATAAGTGAAATGGTCTAGTCTAGAAAATTACATCTGAGAAATATTAGCGCCATAGTATCTATCATATTTTGTTTAGTCTACATTTACCGACAACTTTATGAAAATAGTTAAACTGAAAATTTTGAAACAATTTTGCCACAAACAGGAGGTTTTCGTAGAGCATCAAAAGATACCTATCATAAATGAATGTTGTTAATAATAATAATAGCATTCATTTATTAGATAATATTTAGCACAAAATAGGGATTCATAGGCTATAGTTGATTTTGTAGACCACTATCAAGAACAGTTTTCTTATAGACAATTAAAAGATTTCACAATAATTCTTATTCTCAACTGACAAAGTATCTTAGGGAAAGATTCCCACTTGTAAAGCACAGACCAAGACTCTTCTAATTAAAATGGAGTTGTGTCGCATAAAAGACAGTGAACCATTCATATATAAGAAAAGATTCTTTAGAAATTCTTGCCTTCTTACGCTGAACTGCAACATGGAGAACATATCGCTAGTAAGTGGGGTGAATGAATACCATGCATTGTACATAACACCAAGAATATTTTAATCATTAATATATAGGTTATTGATACATTTGCAAATATTGATTTTATGTCAAGTATTTTTCTTGGAAATAATGCTGGGAACTGTACATATAATATTAAAAGCTATAAGCCATGATTTAAACAAGAAATAATAATAATAATAATATTAATAATAACCTAGGAACATAGAAAAAGATAAATTTCATCAATTTTTCCTTATGTATTTTAATATGACTTCTTTACTTTATATTTAAATAAAAGAAAAAATAGGACACCAGGGGAGGAAAGAGGATTTGGGTCCTAAATAGTGACTGTTGCCCCTAAATTTAAATCTTAATCGTTCTTTTTTTAAATATCATGTATAGCCACCAGAATGGAACTTTGAAAATGTTTCATAAAGAGTATTAAGTATATTACATGCAGTAATTAAGCCTTAAACTAATGGAATTTTTTTAAAATATATATTTGCTGATTCAATCTGCAATTGCCATTTGTAATGAATTACTAATTAAATAACATATTTGCAATACAAACAATTTTTTTGCAATCACTTAAGTTTGTGCCCTTGATGTTTAAGTAGCTGTCAAACTGGAATTATAATTTCTGTAATGCTCATCTCACAATATTACATGTTTTTCAAAAAGGTGGTTCTTTGTAGGGGTAAATTCTCACCAATACACCAAGAGATACAAAAGTGTATGTTATTGGCACAATATAATTCTCGTCCATGTCCTTTAACATGCTTCATATAATTAATATGTCTCTTACAGGTTTATTTTTCATATGTAATAGATGACGTGAACAAGACCGGAGTTAAGGAATTTATTCTGGTGGCCTTTTCCAACATTCAGGAGCTAGAGATGTTATTATTTATAGTTATTCTTATGGCATATGTTTTATGTGTAATGGGGAACATAGTGATTCTTGCCCTCGTTAGCATTAAGCCTTCACTGAAGACCCCAATGTATTTTTTCATTGGCACGTTTTCTGCTTTAGAGATTATATTTGTTTCTGTAACCGTTCCAAAACTCTTAGCCAACCTCATTGCAGCTGACAACCGGATCTCGATAACCGGGTGCTTTGGACAACTCTATGCCTTCAATGCCTTGGGAGTAACAGAATGTTACCTTCTCGCAGTCATGAGCTTTGACAGGGACTTAGCTATTAACAATCCTTTACATTATATGGTTATTATGAGCAAAACATTTTATACTAAGCTGGCGATTTTACCCTGGGTTATTGGGCTGGTCATAGCTTTCTTTCCAACAGTCTTCACCGCTAGGTTGGAGTTCTGTGGTCCCAACACGATCAACCATTTCTTCTGCGACTTGGCCCCACTACAGAATTTGGCATGTTCCGACCCCTTCATCAGTAATGTAGTAACAAGCACAGCGGCGATTTTTGCCACTGTCATACCATTCTTTACCATTATGGGATTTTACATTCATATTATTACTACCATCTCGAAGATTAAAAGCTTTGGCGGAAAACAGAAAGCTTTCTCTACCTGTTCTTCCCATCTTTTAGTAGCCAGCATGTTCTTCGGCACAGCCATTATTGTGTACGTGAGGCCAAAGGGAAGCAAATATGATAAATTCCTTGCCCTTATGTACACAGTTTTCACTCCACTGCTAAACCCTTTCATTTATACACTAAGAAACAAGACTGTAATGGTCGCTCTTAAAAAATCAAGATCATTGAAGGACTGAAATTTGAAAAATTCACCTAAAAGACTTACTACTGGCGTCTTCATGTCCTAACAAACACACTGAAAGAATAAACAGCGCTTATAAATTAAAATGGAAGATTATGAGTATAATAACACGGTGTAGATAAAGCTACCATAGACTCCATGGCACAAACGTTACTGGAACTTTGATGTCCTAAAAACTATATTTTTTAAGAATAAAAAGTTTTGTGGGTGAGTCATGGGCAAAAATGGCAGAACATAAAGATAAAGACTAATGTAGGGTCAACTTTTCTTAAATGTCACTTGAGACCCATCTCAAAAGGTTCTTCTCAAGGTATGTGCATGGGGTTCCTTATGAAGAATATACCTGGTAGCATAGGATGGAAAACAATGAAGTTGTTCTATGCCATTGTAAAATATCGCCATTGTGTATATATCGCATTAAAAATAATGCCATAGGTTATGAGATACAAACTGGAGAATGTTTTGTGAATTTAAATAAAAACAGAAATTCATTTTGAAAAAAATATTTGTTAGTGACCTTTTAGTATGTGTCAAATGTGGTCTTATTATTATTGTTTGTGGGAATCTAAATAAACCAAAAGTTCCTTTCTTATTATTTTTGGAAATATAAACTAATCAACATTCTGTGACGCAAGATAGCTTTTATGGTTTGGTGGACGAGTGGTCCCATCTCCAGCCCCATCCACTATTGACCCCATCATTCCCAACACAGGTTTCATGACTTGGACACCTGAAACATTGAGGGAAATGCTTAATTTTTTGTTCCATGTCACAGTTCGGTGACACTTCCTTCTCCAGAAGGTAAATTAGTTTGCCAAATACAGGTATGAAGACAATCACCCATGATCGCAGTGGCTGGAAGATTTATTATGTTGGTTTTCATGGTAAGAATTGGAAGAGGGCCTTAGAGGCAATGTTCCATCTAATTCTTCTTAGTTGGCGTGCGCAGAAAATTATTATTTTTTCTTTTTTTGGGAAAAACTATTGTGCGCACAATTTTTGGACGTGTGCGCTCTCTAAAAAAGCTATGTGCACAAGCGCACAGCTTAGAGGGAACACTGCTTAGAGGGGATTACTACTCTAGGCAGCATCCCCAACGGTCTTCTGCGACTTTCCAGCAATTTCAACATAAACTCGGTCACATGTATTACCAAATAAATTACCATAAAAACTAAACAAAACCAGTTTATCAAAAACTAAAAAAAAAGCAGCCGAAGCTTTAGGCACATAAAAGCTGTGGAAACATTTGAGAAGACTTTCCAGTTTCTATGGCAACAAGTTATCAGTGCCTGCTTTTGTGTCACATGACAAATATTCATGGTTGAAATCATGAACGTCACAACATTTTACATGATTAAATCATTATTTATGGAAGAGGTTTTGGGATTAAAATGTAATCTGACACTTTAAGGTCAATGACTAAAGGGCTATAGGGTTCCGGCCCTTTAGTCATTTGCCCAATGGCCAGTGCGGCCCAGTTTCTGATGACGTGTTACATTTAGGGAACCAAAATGGGTTTAAGATGTGCTCTGTAGAGATAGTGTTAAACATACATCCACTAAGGGCCTTATTATATTCCGTTAGACTCAAGTCCCATTGGATCAAATAGCAGGAACATCTTTATAAAAGCCAGTTACTTCCTCTGTGCCAAGGATTTCTCTTCTACGTTCTTGAAAGATTGGCCTAAGGCAAGAGCATTGATTGATCAGTTTATTCCTCATTGTATTACTTTATTGCAATAACGAATTTTCCCAATGCTTTAAGGGTAAGGCTAGGTAAAATTTCTTCATTCATCTAAAATTACCATTAATAAGAAATTAAAATTACATATATATTGTAACATTTTGTTGCATGTTTGTGAAAAATATTTCATTAAATGTATGAATACTATATTATTTTTTAAAGTAAATTCAGGTATTCTTTGGCGATTTCAATAGTGTGCTAAATAGCATATCCTTAAAAATACTATTGAGCTCAATTTGGAAGCTGGTCCATTTAGTATAATTGTACCTTTATTGCCCCCTGTTTCATGGTGATCCACAGCCCCCCCCCTTATACTAGGAAAACATGGATTTGCCATGTTGATTGACGACTGTTCTTAATTTAGTTTCATCCATTGTTGCAGTAGTGTTTTTCCTTTCTCATTTTATCCTTCTCCTTTTCTCCTTTCACTTTTTTCTACTTTTTTTATTTATTTATTCTTTATTTATTTTTTTCTTTTCAGATACTCCTGGTATGCAAAATGGAACATGTCAACAGGACAATGATTACAGAATTCATCCTACTAGCATTTTCAGATACTGATCATTTTCAGATTTTACTATTCAGTATAACTCTGTTGACCTATATAATATGTATCATGGGTAATGCCCTTACCGTCATCCTTGTAAGGCTAGAACCTTCACTGCACAAGCCAATGTATATTTTTATTACTACATTTGCTGTTCTAGAAATCATGTTTATTTCTGTTACAATTCCAAGACTCTTAGAGAACTTGATCACACAAAACAAAAGAATATCTTTTATCGGATGTTTTGTTCAGTTGTATTCATTCAATGCCTTGGGAGAAACAGAATGTTTCATCCTTACCATTATGGTCTTCGATCGATACTTAGCTATCCATAAACCTCTACATTATTCATCTATTATGACCCACTCATTTTGTGTACAGTTGGCTATTTTCCCATGGACAATTGGTTTGTTTCTATCTTTCATTGTCACTTTCTTCACGGGCCGCATGGAGTTTTGTGGCCCCAATGAAGTCAACCATTTTTTTTGTGACTTGGCTCCTCTCCAGAACTTGGCTTGCTCTGATGCCTTTGTCAGCAATGTGGTGACAAGCTCTGCAGCCATATTCGCCATTATTATCCCCTTCAGTATAATAATGGGCTTCTACATCCGTATTATAATAACTGTGTTGAAGATTAAGAGTTCTGATGGTAAGAAGAAAGCCTTCTCCACTTGCTCCTCACATCTCATTGTGGCCAGTCTATTCTTCGGGACAGCATTTATTGTGTACGTGAGACCTAAAGGCAGCCAGTATGATAAATTCCTTGCTCTCATATACACTGTTGTCACACCATTGCTTAACCCTTTCATATATACTCTGAGAAACAGGGATGTGAAGGATGCCTTCTTAAAAACAATTAGAAGGCTTCTAAAACAAGCTCTGAAATAGTAATTAAAAACTGAATTGGTTTTATTCTTCATTTGCTCTTATGATTTGAAACTTATAATTGAGACAAGCAACTGATCTTGGCTCATGTTCGGATTGAGTTCAACACCTTGTTCCTCAGAGCTCAGAAAAAAAGACATTCAGCCAGTTAAATTGTCTTCACGTCTTCCACCATTGGGCCAATAATGTTGTTTGCAAAGACATGATGAATACGGCTTTGATCATGTACAAGCTGGGAGAAGCAGACCAGAGTTTAGCTCGACCCTGGATCGGTTACCCAATGGCTAGCCTACACTTTACAATCAAGCCTCTATACCATGCGTTCACCTGGAATTTAGTATCTAAAATCATGTTCTACCTGAGTTCTCCAAATACTTCTGTATCAATTATATTACCGTGACATTTTCCTAAGTGCCAGCTATTCAAGTACCATTTAAGAAAGCTTTAAAAGTAATACAAGCAATGTAAACAAATCACAGAAAATGTTCGTATTCATTAAAAATGTAAAGCTGTCCTTGATACATGTAGAAATTGAATTAAAGTTCCTTTATGTAATACTCCAATGGAAAGTATGTTTTGACAGGTAGAGTGTGTGGACCTAATAAAGTGGCCAGTGAGTGTATTGTAACTAGTCTATTGAGCAGCGGCACAGCTGATTGCCCTTGGGTTTCATGGCAGGGAAACCTTGCCAACCCTGGAACCTGTTGCCCTTGGCCTAGTCCTCCTAGGCCAGGATACCTTACTGAAGACACCTCTAAAGACCATGAGATGGCAGAAGGTTACAAATGACTAGTGAACACCTATTACTCTTTTCTGCCAACGGGCCAAAAATCACTATGCTACCACATTTTTTTCATGTCCTATCCCATACAAATACAGAAAGACATTTCAAGTCAAGATGAATAACCATTTACACTGTAGATACTCATAACACATTATTAAATATTAGACTTGTGCATTCGTCTTCGGGCGAACATGGAAACGAACACGAAGAGTGCGTTTTCGTGTTCGTTCCGAAGACACGCCGAAGAGAAGACGGCGGCGGTAAAACATAGGCGAAGACGAAGACACACGCCACGAAGATCTTCGTGATTGTCTTCGTCTTCGTCTACCATTCTCCCCCCCTCTTCTAACTTACCTTGTCTTCGCGGCAGTTCCCGGAAGTGGAAATCCGCAGGTTCGCCGTCACGGGTTACAGGGCAGTGCGAATGAGCTTATTGGTCGCCTACAGGGACCTCCTCTGGCATCAACCAATTGGTTGATGCCAGAGGAAGACCCTGCAGGTGACCAATAGGCTCACTCGCACGGTCTTTGTAACCCCTGCCAGCGAACCTATGGATTTCCGCTCCCGTTAACCCCTTCGATGCTGCGTTATCTAACACAGCATCGAAGGGGTTAACGGGAGCGGAAATCCATAGGTTACAGGGCCGTGCAAGCGACCAATAGGCTCACTTGCACGGCCCCTTAACCCTTTAAAAAATAAAGTTAACCCCTAACTAATTGAACAGGGAGAGAGACCAGTGGGATCTGCCGGGTAAGTTGCAGCATTGAGGTTTTAAAACCCCAATGCTGCAACTTACCCTGCCGATGCCACTGATCTCCCTCCCTGTTCAATTAGTTAAATGTCCGTACGAGCGACTTTATTGTTCGCTCGTACGGACATTTAATTAATTGAACAAGGAGGGAGACCAGTGGGATGTGTCGGGTAAGTTGCAGCATTGGGGTTTTAAAACCCCAATGCTGCAACTTACCCTGCAGATGCCACTGGTCTCCCTCCCTGTTCAATTAGTTAAAGACCAGTGGCATCTGCAGGGCAAGTTGCAGCATTGGGGTTTTAAAACCCCAATGCTGCAACTTACCCTGCCGATGCCACTGGTCTCCCTTCCTGTTCAATTAGTTAAATGTCCGTACGAGCTACTTTACTGTTCGCTCGTAAGGACATTTAATTAATTAAACAGGGAGGGAGACCAGTGGGATGTGTCGGGTAAGTTGCAGCATTGGGGTTTTAAAACCCCAATGCTGCAACTTACCCTGCAGATGCCACTGGTCTCCCTCCCTGTTCAATTAGTTAAAGACCAGTGGCATCTGCAGGGCAAGTTGCAGCATTGGGGTTTTAAAACCTCAATGCTGCAACTTACCCTGCCGATGCCACTGGTCTCCCTCCCTGTTCCATTAGTTACATGTCCATACGAGCGACTTTATTGTTCGCTCGTACGGACATTTAATTAATTGAACAGGGAGGGAGACCAGTGGGATGTGCCGGGTAAGTTGCAGCATTGGGGTTTTAAAAGTCTGCACGAGCGACCAACAGAGTGGCTCGTGCAGACTTTTAAAACCCCAATGCTGCAACTTACCCGGCACATCCCACTGGTCTCCCTGTTCTATCAGTTAAATGTCCGTACGAACGACTTTATTGGTCGTTCGTATGGACATTTAACTGATAGAACAGGGAGACCAGTGGGATGTGCTGGGTAAGTTACAGCACCAGGACCCTAAAAGTCTGTACGAGCGACCAACAGAGTCGCTCCCAATGCTGCAACTTACCCGGCAGATCCCACTGGTTTCCCTGTTCTATCAGTTAATAAATGATAGAACAGGGAGACCAGCGGGATCTGCCGGACAATTACGGCACCAGGAGTTTAACAGTCTGAACGAGCGACGGCCATCAACCAATGGCAGACGAGCCCCCTGCTGACGACCAATAGAGTTGCTCATACGGACATTTAAACTCCTGGCGCCAGAGCAGCTTTAACCCCGTTTTAACCCCTTAACCGGGGAAAACGAAGAAAACCCGAACACGAAGAATGTCCGCGAATATTCGCCCGAAGAGAAGACAGGACCAGGCGAATATTCGCGGAATACGAAGTTTTTTTTTTGCCGAAGACAAGCACGAAGACGAACACGAAGAGCCCCCTGGTTCCCAAGTCTATTAAATATCACCTACAACTTCCGCCTATCCTGCTAAATTTTATAACAAAACCTTCCATTAAAACATCATCCCTAGCATTAATGAATATCCAAACCCATGTGAAATCTTATCTATTTTATATTTTTAATAGGAACACTTGGTACGTGATGCAATAGTAGGAATTGATAGGCTGTTGCCATAAAACTTAAAAGACTTCAAAAGAATAAAAAGGTAAAGCCTACTAAGATTAAATAGCATGGGACAATATTTTTAAGCATACATTGAATCCCTACAAGGCTAAGCTGAACATAAACAAGGCTAAGAAACGGTAAAGACTTTTAGCAAGCGCAAAAACGAGCAGGCAATATGGGCCAAATGGCTTTTATCCACAAATTGTATATTTCTATGTTACTAAGTAGTTTAGTTATGAGTCCTGATCTATACAATTCTCAATCTTATATTCCTAAGAGCATATACTAACTCACTAAGGGCCTTGTTAGGCTTGGTTCTTAATGAATCTGTGTACCCAACAGAAAAAAATATGTACTTGAATAATCTTAATTTTTCCCACGTGACTTTTTTTTCTCAAATACGGTATATATATATATATATGGTTAATTTCATTGAGGTTACAGATATTCAAGCATGTGCTTATGACAGGACCTTTATTGGGCAAAATAATTATTCTTATTTGTTTGTTCTATAACTAATGGAAACATCCTAAGACCCTTCACTTAGTTGCTAGAGGGAGCCTTCTATTTTATAAATTTGGATTTTTCAAGTAAGTGAAACATAGTGTTGAATTATTTTCCCAATTAAATATATATATATATATATATATACACATGCATAAAATAAATGTCTCTTTAAAGAAATTTAATAAATGCTTTAATAAATACTATTTTATAAATAAATTCATTAAAAAGGTTAAATATATGTTATATATACATATATACGCACATATATACATATATATATATTAAATTTTAAAGAATACATTTTAAAATAAATTAAATTTTTAAAGATCTTTAAAATAATTAAATAAGCGCTTAGTTGCAAAAATAAACAATTATATAATCATGTTAAGAACTAGATTTATTAAGTATGTTGCCAATATATGTAGGAGAGCTGGTGATCATCCATAGACAAGTAATGTTTGAACCAAATCTAACACATTTTCTTAAATCTATTCTGCCCAGAGTTTGTATTTGTATGTAAGTTGTCAAATTTGTCAAATTATGGTTGGTACCTTAGTGTTCAAAAAGCCGTCACATACTATGCCAGACATTAATATATAAAAAAAGTGAAATGAAGAGATTTCTTTTAAAGATTTTTAGCCCATCATATGACTAAACTGATTTGTTTAGTTGATCATGGAGTTTGATGAACTGGCCGACTGAAGTTGATATTAAGATGACTATTATAAACCAATCGGTAAAAAAGAACGTTATGTTTTCCTTACAGATTTTTTTATATATACACAATGGAAGTAATCAACAAGACTCAAGTGAAGGACTTTGTTCTACTGGCCTTCTCCGACTTCCAACAATTACAGACCCTACTGTTTTTTGTTGTTCTCCTAACATACATCATATGTGTCTTCGGTAACACGGCTATCATTATTTTAGTGAGGGTTGATCTTTCACTCCACACTCCAATGTATTTCTTTATAAGTATATTTGCTTTTTTAGAAATAATGTTTGTCTCTACCACGGTTCCAAAACTCCTTGCAAACCTCATAACAGCTAACAGGATTATAACGTTTCATGGGTGTTTTGCTCAGTTGTATATATTCAACGTCTTGGGGGTTGCCGAATGTTACCTCCTTGCCGTCATGGTTTTTGATCGACACTTGGCTATTAACAAACCTTTGCAATATTCATCTATCATGAGCCATGTTTTTTGTACGGTATTGGCATCTATTCCATGGCTGATTGGTTTTCTAGTTGTCTTATACCCAACAGTCATCACCGCCCAATTGGACTTCTGTAGTCGGAATAAACTCAACCATTTTTTTTGTGATTGGGGCCCGTTGCAGAAACTGGCTTGTTCCAATCCTGCCCTCAGTGTTCTTTCTACAAGTTCAACCGCTGTCTTCGATGTCGTCGTCCCATTCATTTTAATTCTGGGATTTTACGTCCACATAATAATCATGGTCACAAAGATAAAGAGTGATGCGGGCAAACAAAAAGCTTTCTCTACCTGCTCTTCCCATATTATTGTAGCCAGTCTATTTTATGGCACAGCTATCATCGTATACGTAAGACCCAACGGCAACCAGCATGAACGATTCCTTGCTCTTATGTACACCGTGGTCACCCCAGTGATAAACCCATTTATTTATACATTGAGAAACAGAGATGTGAAAGGAGCCCTCAGGAAAATATCTGCACAGCTTGTAAAGCCAGTAAAATAATGTTAAAGATCTCAAGGATGTGGACTATATTCTCTCTTTGCTGGCATACAGTTCTCCATGTGTTTTTAAACAAAAACAAAGAATATGACATCACATTCTACCTATTGAAGAAGTAATAAAAGCTGACACAGCTGAATCTAAGACGAGACCAACGACTGATTAAGGTTTGAGTCTTTGAAGCAGAAAAACGCGGGCATTATAGATGGAACCAAATGGGGCTTATCTGCTGGCCAATTTTATGTTCCTATGCTTCAATGGGCCCATCAAGTCTGCCTTTTTTGTCTTTCTGTAAGCCTCAAACCGACCTTGCCTGAGATTCGGGGTAGCCTTAAGATTTATAAACATGCATTCCTGTAAAGAAAACAGTGAAATATATAAACGTGAGACAGTGCTTTGCTAATTGAATATTAAATTATTCCATCCATCATTGCAAAGATAAAGAGAATCCAAAAAGTAAATAAGAATACATGTTAAGAAATTGATAAACTTGGTAATCTTGTCTTTTTGTGTTGTTTTGTTATTTTGTACTGCTATAAAAGCATAAATAAAAAAAAAAATTACTACTTTAATTTATGTTTCTGCTCTCAATAAATTATTATATTTTGTGAAAATATTTGGAATGGGCAATATTGTAGTTTGCTTTTTTTCCCATGAAATTTCCTGTTTAATTGACCCAGATATATATGACCTCATATATATTTCTCCATATTGTCCTAACTTTTACATTCTTATAACAGGTCTCTTCAACCTACTTTTCTCTTTTGTTTTTCTTTTTTCATGCTAGAATCTCCAACAACTTCCCAGGGTACGATTCTTTGTGTTTTAGGTCTCCCACCTGCATCTGTCTTATTTAAACCATAAAACATCTCAATATAATATTACTGAAAAAGTTCCTTTCTAGCCTAGCGATCGTGTTACGGAGTAATCTAACACACTGAGAAACTCACACTTGATTGAACCTTTAGAGGCTGTAATTAAAACGGATTATTGAGAACTCAAACTCTGTGAGGCATTATGTTCCAATATAGAGGAGAAATTAACAATAAAAAATAAATTCAGAAGCACAAAACATGCCGTAAAATAATATTTTCTACCATTGAGAAATGTAAGTATAAATAAAGGAAAGGTGAAAGGTTTATTTGTTAGGTCGGCTTGCAACATTTATGAAAACGCCAAAGATTGATTCACCAGCTAATTCCATTTTATCAAATCTTCATTCTTCCAATTTACGTTAACAGTACCAGAGCTTTCTTGTGTGGTCTGGGATTCCCTACCCTGTCCCTTCAGACTCTTTCCTTCTAATTTTTTTTTGAACGCTCAACAAAAACCTACCTATTGAGAGGAAAATATGCCTAATACCCTCAACCAGCATCCTCCCAGCATCCTACGGAAGCCATCAGCTATGGCCAAGATCAACACACAGTTCTCCGTATTGCCCTTGCTACAATCAACTTATCCGCACCTAAGCAGTCCTCTCCTATGGTCTGTTCTCTCCCTCATATAGACTATAAACTCGCAAGAGCAGAGCCATTTTCTTCTCCTGTACCACTATGTTTTAACATGAGTCAAAGTTTTGGAATTGGTTGGCGCTACATAAATAACTCTAACTTAATGGGTCACCTACAGTGGTGGGGTTCAAATTTTTTAGTAACCACTTCCGAGCTTTCTTACTAAAAAATAAAAACTTAGATGGAAATTACCTTACTTAAAAAAGAAGTTGCTGAATCTTCATCTATTCTTTGTTCATTGTTAGAAGTGGATTTTCCATCATCTCTTGGTATCCATGTTCAGTGGGATCTTCATTTGAGATAGCCAATCTTTTGAAGCTTGAGTAGAAGCTGCTGTTTCTTCATTATTGAGTCTGAAAAATGTACATTTTAAAACAATTACTATTGACTGTTCTGCTAATACTATTACTAAATATCAAATATAAATAAATTAGTCTAAGATAAATGGTATACTCACGATTGGGATTCCTATATATATTTCATTTGCACCACTCAGTTGAGTCACTTGAACATCCTTACATCAATACTTCACCTACGTATTTCACTTGAATATCAGTACATAGGTAAAAAATATTTGAATGGAATATCAAAATTGGTTTATAATTTCTAAAAGATATAACAACACCAGTGGCCAGTGTTGTCATAAACATGAGACTGCGCACACACAATATATCAACACATTTTCTCTTATTTGTGTCTTCACTTGAAGAAACTCTAGACTTTGATTCTCCCTTCATGCACTTCTTCCAGGTTGGACACGTTGTCACGGTATGAAAAATATAGCCAGTCATTACATAAATCCAAAATGTATAAGTCGCTATCATCAAGAAGAGAAGCTGCTTTTGCTTCGTTATTGATGCAGAGTCTAAAAATGAACATTTTCAAATAATTACTATTGCCTGTAATGCTAATACTGTTACTATTAGTCTATTTGTCAAATATAAAAAGACTAATATAAATGGGAACGGCATACTCACAATAATCTTAGCTGTGAACCTTGGCTAGGAATTGGAAAGGCAGCTGCTGAATCTTCAACTAGTCTTTGACGGTGATCTAGAGTTGGGATTGGAAAAGGAGCTGCTGATCCTTCAAGTTAAAGAAAGAGGAGAATCTTCAACTTTTACAAAGCTGCTGAGCCGTCAAATGTTCTTTGCTGACTCTTAGCATTGGATATTGAATACAGTAACCAGTTCAGACCTTTCACAGTGAAAAACTAACAAGATTAGTAAATTGACATTACCTTACTTAAAATACTTCCAAAGATCAAACCCCTTGCTTGTGCCATCTTTGCCTTTCCCCAAATCACTTATACATCTATGATAGACACAAAACACTTATACAGTTACTTATTCATTTACACAATTAATTCACACAATTATTCATTCTCTCACTCATTCACACACATCATTTTTACATATTCATTAATGCATTCTCACAATTCATTCAAGCAAGTAATCCACACATTGGATGCGCACACACACACACACACACACACACAAGAACAAGTACATTTAAGATGTCATTAACAGAAATTAACACAAATGTAAAAACAAATTTTTCTCTTACATTAAGTCTTCACTGTATGTTCATCAACACTCTCACCATATCCAAAAAATATGGTCACTGTAAGAAAACAATTAACCAGTTTCATAAGTCATCAAAAAAGAGATAATACTTGCACAGCTAGTGGGTCCACTCACATTGTAGCACTTCAACAAGCAACAGTCAATAGAATCAATAAAAAACAGTGCAAACAGAGAAATGTAAGGGGGACATAGCTCTAGTCACACACATACTCAGGCAGTCACACACACACATACAGATTCAGGCAGTCTAGCACACACACTCAGGCAGTAACACACACACACAGACTCAGGCAGTCTCACATACAAACAGACATAGGCAGTCACACACACACAGACACAGGCAGTCACACACACACACACACACACAGACTCAGGCAGTCACACAAGCACACACACTCAGGCAGTCACACAAACACAGATTCAGGCAGTCACACAAACACAGATTCAGGCAGTCACACACACACAGACTCAGGCAGTCTAGTACACACACACAGACTCAGGCAGTCTCACACACTCTCAGGCAGACTCAGGCAGTCTCACATACACTCAGGCAGTAACACACACTCAGGCAGTAACACACACACACATGCAGCAACACACATACATGCAGCAACACACATACATGCAGCAACACACACACATGCACACACATTCAGGTAGTAACATACACACACAGACTCAGGCAGTCTCACACACTCTCAGGCAGTCTCACACACACTCAGGCAGTCTCACACACACTCAGGCAGTCTCACACACACTCAGGCAGTAACACACACACACATGCAGCAACACACACACATGCACACACATTCAGGTAGTAACATACACACACAGACTCAGGCAGTCTCACACACTCTCAGGCAGTCTCACACACACACATGCAGCAACACACATACATGCAGCAACACACATACATGCAGCAACACACACACATGCACACACATTCAGGTAGTAACATACACACACAGACTCAGGCAGTAACACACACAGGTAGTAACACACACATTCAGGCAGTCACACACACAGACTCAGGTAGTCACACCCACCCACACACAGACTAAGGCAGTCTCACAGACACAGGCTCACACACTCAGGTGGTCACACAAGAACCAGACAAGTCAAGGTGATGTCATAAACAGGTGCCATTTGTTGTGATTGAGATACAAAAAAATACTACTTTTCCATATTATAAATACTATTGGAAATCCATTATACTTGGGTAAAACAGTTGGCATTGTTTTATTTTTTATGTATTTAATTTATTTAAGTATTTATTACTTATTTAGATTTTATTTCAAATTGTAATTTATTTATATGATTCCAACAAGTTAACTGGTTAGATGACATCACATAACACTGATGCTATTTTTTATATGAAAGGATTACATTATACTCCTTCCATATTATCTTAAATAACGTAATAATAATAATAATCCAATTCAATATCATTAATTTACTTTCAATACAGTAAATCGACTAATGGGGGATTTTTACAATGTTATTGACTACTGTAAATAGCTTAAATTGCATTTCTAACAAAAAATAGTTGATTTGGATCTTCACATTAACCTTTAAGCCTAAAATGGGTTTTAGGGGAAAACTTGGAGAACAAATGAAAACTGAGGACAGACATCGAGCATAGGAGACCAGCATAGAGTCAACCAACTACACGTTGTCTTATACAGCGCTATAGAAGTTGAACTGGAATCTTTGTTGGGTCAACGAGTGACAACCTTCAGGAATCTCAAAGGTCTTTTCGTCAAAACCACCAACTAACCCCATTTCTTCTCTTGAACCGATACGGCTATATCCATTTTCCTTATTATAGAACTGGCACATTAATAATTGTCCAAAGAAGTCTGTTTTAAGCATACACCACAAAGGAACTCATTATTTTTTGCTATTAATTCTCATGTGAAATTAAATTATTTAAATAATATAGAACATTTCTCCATAATGTCTACACATAATAACCAGAGAGTATATAAGCATCTTCTGGTTGAATCTCTGAAACACTTTTATTTCAAATCTGCATTATTTTTGCTTATCTATGGACAACAAAGTACAAAACAATTTATTTAACTTTAATATTTTATTGTTGCTTTTTTTTAGCAGACTGGTTCACGAAGAAAAAAAAAATTTGCAAGTTAGAAGCTATGCAAACTTACTGGCCATATTGATAATGAACATTTTTGTTGTAATTAAAAGGGAACTGTCCCTGTTAGAACATTATGCATATCTTATGCTTTTTGTTTGTCATTCTGCATTAATTGGAGATATTCAGTTTTGGAGAACACCTATTTGGAAGTGAAGATCAATGGTAGATTCTGGCAGAGCCATCATTATCTAAACCTGTATATTTTAATATATAAGTTAGTGTCATGAGAACCACATTCATTCATAATGTATTTGCTTTTTTATCACTATTATTGTGATTGATGTAAAATTCTACCCATTAAGAAAAAAAAAACTAAAAAAAGATACTTAACTGGTTTATATATTCAAGAAGGAACTCATAGCTACGCCTTTAAACAACAAAATTCCTATATTATACCTAAAAAAAATTTTTTAGCGACTAAGAGGACAATATGATAAGAAGAAGTCCTGTATAAATAAGAGAAGAGGTAAAATGTTCTAACCTATAAATCCCTTTTTTTCCCCAACAGGTTAGGTCTCTTGTTGACGGACCAACATACTTACATACTACATGAATTATTATTATTTAGAAAAAAAACTACTTTTGGTAGTTATATATATATATAAATAACCAACTTTATGATACCTGCATTGAATGAATATGACAATATAATGGTGGCCACTTATTTTTCTCTTACAGGACTCATAATTATCAAAAATGGATGATATTAATGAAACGGAAGTGGAAGAATTTATTCTATTGGCATTTTCCGACTTCCAACAACATGAGAAGTTTCTTTTTATTCTGGTTTTGCTGACTTATGTTATCTGTATTATCGGGAACATCTCCATCATCGTCCTTATTCGAGCCCAGCTTTCCCTGCACACGCCAATGTATTATTTTATTAGTATTTTTGCCATGCTCGAAATTATGTTTGTGTCCGTTTCGGTTCCCAAGCTCTTAGCTAATCTCATTGCGTCTAACAAGAAGATATCATTCCGAGGCTGTTTCACTCAGCTGTACGTGTTAAATGCTTTAGGCGAAACAGAATGTTTTCTCCTCGCAGTCATGGTCTTCGATCGACACTTGGCTATTCACAACCCGTTACGTTATTCGACTATTATGAACCATTGCATGTTTACACAGTTAACAGTTCTGCCGTGGGTTCTTGGATTTGCCATTTCTTTTATTCCCACATTCTTCACGGCTCACTTAGAATTCTGTGGTCCTAACAAGGTCGACCATTTCTTCTGTGACTTGGCCCCACTGCAAAGCTTGGCTTGTTCCAACCCTTACACCAGTAAGGCAACGACAAGCTTAGCGGCCGTTCTGGCAACTGTTCTCCCATTTATCATAATAATGGGATTTTATATACATATTATAATTACAGTCTTTAATATGCAGGGATCAATGAGCAAAAGGAAATCCTTCTCCACGTGCACATCGCATCTCATTGTGGCCAGCCTGTTCTACGGTACTGCCATCACCGTGTACATTAACCCTAAGGGCAGACAATACGAGAAATTCCTTGCCCTTATGTACACAGTTCTAACTCCGTTGGTGAATCCCTTCATTTATACCTTGAGAAACAGAGATGTGAAGGCTGCAATTATAAAATCATGTAGACAATGTATAAATAACCTTCAAAAGTCATTGTAAAGTAATTGTTTTTAGAAAACCCACTAAATTCATTAAACATAATCATCTAAGTAACCTCAATAAAGTAAAGCTTCTTTACATTAAATGTAACCATCCGACCCTCTAGTTTTAGATGATGGTCTCCATTCTAACATGCGTCCTTCTTTGAAATAAACTTCTCCCTCTATTTAATTGCGTCTATCCTATTCCCTCTCTCCAAGTCGTGACGCACATAGTGGGAAGCATTTTGCACTTTTTTGGCTTGCGCGTGATATTTTGATCAAGATCATATAATCAAAAAAACAGGGTGAATGTATATTCATTTGCAAATGGATGAAGATGATTTTCAGAGGCAGTTGTCAGCTAATTAAAAATTGCCAGGAGCATATATAAACCCACTAAGGACCTTGTTAGGACTGAATCCCCATGAAGCCACTTTGTCAGCAGGGTCCTGTGTTTTTTTCCCATATGTTAAAGATAAAAATCAATTGGATTCTAATGTATATATATATATATATCACTGAACTGATTTAATCCTGAGAAAGGTGCATTCTGGTACCTTCGCCACCTGCTTGATGTTTGTGTACCTTCTGTAACCTTTCAAACACTACACGCTAAACGACTGGGGATAACGCACCTTGAACTGTTTGCCTATAAGAAGCTTTTTGTTGTATAAAATTATTTGGTTTCCAAAAAATACCAAGTAAGTAAATAGTTTTATAAAAATCAATATGTAAATACATACACATAAGTGAGTGTGTGTGTGCATGGATCTATATGTATGCATTTTTATGAAATATTTTATAATTTAAGTAATATTCAATTGTAATTTAAAAAAAAAACTGTTAAAAACACAAGGCTATTTTTCAGGGAGCATACAATATATATGTCTTTGGACAGAAACTTTTCTGCGCTGCCTTTTATAAGAAGAAGAGGTGGAAAGATGATGTTCCATTATGGCATTCAATGGAATCTAACATATTATAGTGTCATGATTGAGATTCATTTTAAATCAAAGGGAGTCTATTTCTTAAACATGGCATGACCCCTGTGCTTTCCATTGCAGATATTTTTGATACAGAATGGAAGAAGTGAACAGGACCCAGGTTAAGGAATTCATTCTAAAGGCCTTTTCCGATTTCCACCAGTTACAGATCTTGCTTTTTGTTGTGGTCTTACTGACTTATGTTACGTGTATCTTTGGTAACACCGTTATCATAATTTTAGTTAGGATTGAACATTCACTCCACACGCCAATGTATTTTTTTATTAGTATTTTTGCACTATTGGAAGTTATTTTTGTATCTGTTACGGTTCCGAAGCTCTTAGCCAACCTCATTACAGCAAATAACAAAATATCGTTTGTCGGATGTTTTGCTCAGTTGTATGCATTCAATTCATTGGGGGTCACGGAATGTTATCTGCTGGCGGCTATGGTTTTCGATAGACACCTGGCCATTAACAAGCCTCTACAATATTCAGCTATTATGAGTCAATCATTCTGCACCTTGTTGGCAATAATTCCTTGGCTCATTGGTTTTTTGGTTGTTTTAATACCCACAATCATTACGACTCAACTAGAATTTTGTGGTCCAAACGAGCTCAACCATTTCTTCTGTGATCTTGGTCCACTGCAAAAGCTATCTTGCTCTGATCCCTTCCCCAGCATTATATCTACAAGTTCGGCAGCCGTCTTTGACGTTGTTGTCCCATTCATCATAATTCTAGGATTGTACAGTCACATAATACTCACAGTCACAAAGATTAAGAGTGATGTAGGTAAAAAGAAAGCGTTCTCTACCTGCTCTTCTCATATCATTGTGGCCGGTCTATTTTATGGCACTGCCATCATTGTCTATGTGAGACCCAAAGGCAGCCAACATGATCGATTTCTTGCTCTGATGTATACCATAATCACTCCAGTGATCAACCCTTTCATTTACACCTTAAGAAACAGAGATATAAGGGCAGTCCTAAGGAAAACAATAAGGCTACTTCAAAAACCTTTCGTTGTTTGAACATTAAATCATTTAGCTAATGGTTTTATACTAAACAAATGTTCATTGATATACAACCTAAGCCATGGCCTCTTGCAACCTGGACATTTTCTGCAGAGACTCTAAGAAACAACATTTTGCTCCGGGGTATGGTGGTTGCTTCACTTTTACCCATTTATACATAAAGCCCAATATGGATCATTTATAAGAATTTCTCTTAGTGTTTCAATGCTGGTCTGTATTTCTTTACTGGTGACACTGGGTAGGCATTTTACTACCATTAGAACCAAGTGGTTACCCACAATGGATGAGTCCCTACATAAAATTTTAGTGATGAGCTATTGAATAGATAATATTCTGGTTGGTCTAGCAATCCACTCATTGAGAAAATTACCAACCACACAAATAGTCTACTTTTATGATTTGCTAATATGTCATAATTCTTGTAATATATTATTCTGTGTAATATATAATGTCAACATTCCATCAGTTAGCATGGTCATACCTTAAATTTTACCATTTTACACCAGAATTGCGGGTGAAAATTATGAATCTACTGATGGACACGTCTGCAATATCTCACCTCCTGACACCACTTTAATAAACACATATTTAATAAAAATGTACTTTTTTACAAATCATCAATAATGTTAACATAAGAACATTGGCTGTAAATATTGCAAAAACAGGTTAAAAAGAGCAAAATGTACCAGTTTTTGAAAAAAAAAAAAAGATATAGCATTTTACAAGATTTGCTTAGCATTCATTTTTCTTTGTTTCCATACCCATCTTCTCTTTAGAGACCTTCTTTTCACAGAACGTGTAACTAAAGTTAATTATTTTCTTGGGTATTCACCTAGAACACCGGAAAAAGCGCCAGATGTTACAAGACATGTTACTGTTTCCTATGCATATTAGAAATTAGCAATGAAATTTCAGCTGTTCTGCACAAATTTTGACTAAAAAATCACTGTTAAATAAAAACTTTTTTTTACTTTATATTTAGAATGTATCTATTTAAAATATATACATTTCTTTCATAAATTCCAATTTATATTATTTTAGCCTGCTCACTACTTGTGAAAATAAACAAGGGAAATTGTGAGCCCATACATGTACAGGCTTTGTGATTAAGGGGTTAAACGATTCCTTAAGTACTGTTAAATTGCGCAAAAATGTTTCTACATTTTTATATTTACAATTTTTTTTTTGCATAAAACCTCCAATAATTAATTTTTTAATATATGTCCAAAGATATATTGACAATATAAAATATATATTTTTTTAAATTCAATTTTTTTTTTAATTAACCTTTTTATGTCTGTAAAATTACATTTCCTATTTCTCTAAGCTAAGAATTCCCTCACTCAGCTGGCCAAAACCACTATAATTAATCTTTCTACAGAGGTTAGTCTGTTCCCCATAGAGCCGTTCCCATTCAAAGGTTACAATCATAGGAAATATAATTATAATTATTTTAAGTAATGACAGAGTTCACACTATTCATTTTGTCATGAAATAATTATAACCTTGAATCCCTTATGTATATGTCCTAAACAAAGGGGGGATCCTATAAAATGTTCTATTTACAATCCCCTTTTCTCAGTATATAGGAATATGTCTTCCGACACATGAAAGGAAAGTCGGCTACAAAATAAAACCAATAGTATTAAAAAGATTTAAAAGGAACGTTTAAGTGAAAATTGTGGTCAAATTCTGATGCACCCGATCGACAGGACTACATACTAAATATTTATATAATTTTCTGCAACAAATATTTACAATGAAGTAAAACCTTTTCTGAAGAATTCATCTAAAAAGGTAAGTGAAACATTTTTACTATATAATTTCATATTCAGAATACCGAAATTTCATGAAATTTCACAATTTCACCCATTTTGTGAAATTTCAGTATTTTGATTAGTGTCTTAACTATCCCCAATACATCTTTTGCAAGGCTTACTTAAATAACATCTGGATTTTTACCCAGCATGCGCTTGTCTGTGCATTTAAAAGTCAAAAAGTTTATATTAACAATTATTTTTATATTCCGAAAAAAAATATTTAAATGCACATATGAAGCAGTTATCAAATATTTTATTTTAGCAAGAAAAATACCAAAAGGTATGATTAAAAAAACGCTTTGCGTAAAATGTTAACTATGTAATTTACTCTCTTTTCTTTTTATTACTACTTTTACAATTTATTGCTCATTAAACATTGAATACATTTGGTTTTGAATAACAAAACTTTTATTCAAGTTTGTATATTTATTTTAACGTGCTGGCATCATTTTTTTACATGCAGAATAGGAATGTTCACTAAATTATCACAAAAGATCGGTATAAATCTTTAGCTTGAGGACAAATAGATGCAAAAAATATTTTCTATAAAATATATTATTTATTAGATACACAAGAACAAAAAATGCTAATTACAAACTACTAGCGACTTCTGTTCTTACAATTTATTTTTTAATATATTACTCCCACTGAGTTAAAAGAGGCAGATGGATACACAAAGAAGGAGCTGGCAAGTGAACTATGGAGACTAAACGGCAGGGAAGGCAGGAGAGGGAATTGGGGGATGAGAGGGATTGTAAATAAAAAAGAGATGGGAGGCAATAGTAAAAGAACATAGAAGAGTGTGTTATGGGTACGGAAAGCCTTGAGATACACAATAAAAAAGGTGTCTGGTATGAAGCACAGCACATCTGTCATAGAATTCAGGGTAATGTTTTATTCTTTTGTTGTTATTTAATAATTTAGCTCTTGACTTTAAGCGGATTTTAAGGGGCAATAAAAATGGAGGTCACCAGACTCAAGCAGGGTCAGACCCCTGAAAACAGGGACATCTAGTCACCCTAACATTTGAAATATACCCAACGTTGAGCCTTTGTTTACTTTACCTTTTAGTGGCCAGTCGTGTATAGGTTAGGGTGACCACATCAACCATGTTTTCCAGGACACATTTTTACATATTGCCGACCAGCCCAGACAAAGTGCTGCCCTGCAGGATGGGGGCTGTATAAATGCCCACACACAGGCAGGACTTTATCTGTGCTGATCAGCAATATGAAAAATGTATACATGTCCTGGAAAAAATGGCCAATGTGGTCACCCTAATATATGTACATAAAAATCTGGTCCTTGAAGGGCCACTGTGTATGTCATAGGTTAAAACTGGAGATGTTATTATCACAACAGAATAATGGAGAAAAGGTTATCCAATGACAGTTTTAATCAGATGACACTGATTCTGTGCTGACTGAATAAGTATTATAACCTGGCCCGGACTGGCCATCTGGCAAATCAGGCCGTGCCAGATGGTGTGGCCTTCACTGCAGCTCATGCAGGAGGTCTGTTTCCTTATTGTGTGGGCCCTAGCCTGATACATGCAGATGCATGCTGCGAGAGTGTGGCATGTGTCCAGAAGTTGCCCGCACATACATCATTTATCAGGTGCTGGCCTTGAACTGCCATGGCTGATTTAAATCCCTAGTCGGGTCCTCAAAGAGAATCTATATGATCTATATGATATCAAAACAGGTCAGGTTTCATAGACATGTGTACACTTGTTTGGCAAGTGAGTAAAAGGTTACATTTCATTTCTGGAGGAAGCTCAAAGTTCCAGATAAAAATGAAACACCTTCATAGAATTTTCTGTTCAGAAAATATTTTCAGGGACATTTTTCCCATGACCTAATCAACTTTGTGTTCTACGGCAGGATGGAACTATCTTCATGCATCTTCTCGACTGCGGTCCTGAATCTATTCCTGCTGTTCACGTGGAGTAGAAATGGTGTTTGCGGGCCAGCAATCGGGTGCGGACTTAGCAATGATGATATTTCCGGATATTCTATGTCAGGAGACATCACTTTGGGTGGTCTCTTTGCTGTCCATTTGGATGTACATTATCCAGAAATAACATTCAGTAGAAAACCACAGCCTATTCAATGCAGTGGGTATGTTTTCTCGACTACTCACAATCATTCACAGTTCCTTAAAGGGTACATAAGGTATTTTTTTTTGAGTGTACTGTTTTAAAGCACATTTTGTTCCAGAGTTGATAACTCTCTAGATACAACCTACACTAGAAAGAGGTTGTTTCTAGAGGAATAGGGAGTAATGGTCAGCTGTCATAGTAACCTAAGTTGATCTTTGATACCTTCGTAACTGGGAATCCCTAGGCTTGGACTCTCTAAGTTTCAGGGCTTTTTATGTTTTACTTTTGGGGTAAATAGGCAAATTCTCAGGGTCACAATGTTTTATATTTTAAAAGGTCTTGTGTGAGAGAGCTTGTGAAAAATTTCCACTTGTGTCACTTAGGTCCAGATATGGGTAGAACACAGGGCTGGACTGGGGATAAAGTGGAAGCCCTGGCACTTTAAGACCAGTGACCAACTAATGATATCAGCATAACCAAAGGCTTCTCACGATATGTCTCATGTAGCGTGCAGCCAGGCATATCCATCCAGTGGCTGCACACTACGGCACTCAGTCTGCTGCTCCCAGAGTAGCTTGGTTTCCTTGATATGGAACCTTGACAAAGTAAACATCCTGAGATAATCATAGATTCTTTGAGTATTTCATCCAGGAGAGCACTTGACTTCCAGTAAGATCAAGTTTTAAGCTTGAACCAGGTGTCGCACCTTACGAACTTTGTAATAAAATTAATTGCATATTTGCCGACATCCATGTAATAATAAGCTCATCAAAACATTCTGAAAATATTTTTTGTTCTTAGCTTTCACATCAGGTATTATCGATATCTCCTCTCTATGGTTTATGCCATCATGGAAATTAACATGTTACCAGACTTTCTGCCAAATATTACATTGGGCTTCCAACTATATGACTCCTGCTACAATGAAGTCAGATCATTGGTAGGAACCACATGGATTTTGTCAGGACAGAAGGAAATTGTGCCAAATTTTGACTGCCACAAACAAAGGATGCCATCTGCTCTAATAGGAGACATGCCATCTAAGGCCTCTATACCAATTGCACGGATCCTAGGACTGTACAGATATCCCCAGGTGAGGATTGTCAAATCTCTATATAGTTTAATAGAAAATAACATGGGCTTGTATAATGAACAAAGTTTTAGAGTTCCAATAACTGGTCATGCATTAGGGATCAGAAAGACACCAAGCATATCCCTGAGGATCTAGTTTTCAGAAAGCTTTAGGAATGTGAGGATAACTTTAGATTGTAATATTGTACAATTCTCTATTCCTTGGCCAGTTCTGCCTACACCATGACCAGATTTCATTTATATCATCAAATTAACTTTCTACGATAAGGCTTTAAAGTGATGACCCAACATTTTTTCTTCTTGCTCACATATTGTTAGCTGGGGAAAAGTTATTTTTTTCACTGATTACTTTTGTACTTGTTATCAAATCTCCCATGGGAACCTGTGTAAGTAGTATGGAAATATAATTACATTCCCTCTAGAGTGTAAACATTTTTTCGGCAAAGGGCAGAAAGTGGCATTTCCCACAATTTTTGGAATATGGATGAGTTTTTGGCCACCTTTACATAAAGTTACTCATTTAATTGTTTTATCACTGTACTACAACCGCTTTTGTGCTTTTTATCATAACTGAATATATTCCTGCTGTATGTTTTACTATAAAACTATATGTTCAAACACAATGCTTTATTATGTAATAATTTGATTTGGCGTCCTGTTTAGGTAAGCTATGCATCAGCTCATCCGGTTCTTAGTGACAAAATTCAGTTCCCCTCCTTCCTAAGGACGATCCCTAATGATAACTATGAAGTTTTTGCCATGGCACAAGTAGTAAAATATTTCAACTGGACATGGGTGGGCATCATAACTTCTGATAACGAGCTGGGGAGAACAGGTACACAAATGTTAATAAAAGAGATCGAGAAAGATGGTGGATGCATTGCATTCCTAGAAACACTTCCGATCTACAATTCCATGGATGCTGTTTTGCGTATTGTAGATGTCATCAAGAAATCAAGAGCTACAGTAATTGTTGTATATTCCACCATGGAGAACCTCATATCTTTAATGGAGGAAGCTTCATTCCACAACATCACTGATAAAGTTTGGTATGGCTGTGGAAGCTGGTCCATTACGTCAGACTTTCCCAGAAAAAACATTTTAACAACCTTAAATGGAAGTATTGGGATGGCTCCTCAATTAGGAAAGATCCCAGGATTTAAGGAATTCCTTTATAGCATCCATCCTTCAAAAATTTTGGATGATATCTTTATCAAGATCTTCTGGGAGAAGGCCTTTGACTGTCTATGGCCAGCAGAGGGTATTTACAATTCCACCACTCCTCAGTCACAAGAGGGTGGAACTCGCTGGTGTACAGGGGATGAAATACTGGAAAGTATTGATCCAACTGTTTATGATGTCTACAACTTCAGGTACTCCTACAAAATCCATAATGCAGTTTTTGCAGTAGCTCATGCCCTGCATCAGATGAATTCCTGCGTGCCAGGACAAGGTCCATTTGAGAACGGATCATGTGCAGACATATATAAACATCAACCATGGCAGGTACTGTCTACCACACTTGTATGTCCTATACCTATTTGACTGAGATACACCTGCCTAAAGATATACTATATCTTTCAGTATTTTCCTACTCTATTCCATTAATATGAATCATTCATCCCATACAAGTAAGCACGGTCTAGTTTATGAGCTCATACATTATTAGTTACTGCCCGATAGCACATACTTTAATATTATTATTTGCAAATATCTTTTTTTATTATTTTTTAAATTGTATTGTCTAAATGTATTTTAGGAGCGGTTGGGGATACAAGTCACAGTAAGACAAATGTATTTGTGGTGTGTAGTATGGATTGTATCATTTAAGAATGCCATTAGGCAAAGTCACAGACAAAAATATGTTTGGGTTAAATGAAAGTTAGTATGGGTGATAGTATGGGTATGGAAAGGCTAATGACTCTAGTATGAGTATTAACTTAGCAACTCTAGTTAAAACTAAGTAGAGAGTAGAGGGATTATGCTACAAGCTAGTAGAATTCTGCAATGTCTGTTTAGTAAATCCTCTCTTCTGTAGAAGAAAGACCAATACATTGAGTCTTTAGCTTCAACGAAGTCTTGTGGCTTAAGCTGAATTCTGCCGGAACATGCAAAGGTCAGTGTTGACCGAAAGGACCATGGTAGAACAGCTTTATGTGGAGCTTAGGACTTAGCCTAGTGAACGTTACCCTACTATTTTATAAGAAGTCACCAGCAGATTTAAAAATATATTGTAATACGACTGGGATTCCTGGCAAACACTAGGGAAAAGTTGCATAGTAACTATTTTTCAATGTCTTACATTCCAGCTACTTCATTACGTCAAAAATGTTCGTTTTGAAAACACTGCAGAAGAGAGGATCTTTTTTGATGAGAATGGAGATGTACCTCTGTCCGTCGATATCTTAAACTGGCAGCTTTTTCCCAATGGTAGCAATCAGTACGTTCACATCGGTAGCTATGATGCTCGCTCTCCAAAAGGCCAGGAGCTCAAGATTGACCACACTAAAATTATGTGGAATAGAGGATATACAGAAGTAAGTGTAATTTAACTGAATCTATGACTTTCCCAAACCCTACATTTCACAGTTTATTACATGGAATAGACTGCTGTAATGGTGTTTAGAGGTTAAAATGTTAGGTGGCTCGTGGCTTTTTCGCATCCTAAAACACCAATAAAGAAGTGTTCCTTCGTCATGGTCTTGTGTCGACCAGAATCCTAACATTGTTTCATGTTAATCATTCAGGTTCCCATTTCGGTGTGCAGTGCCCCTTGTCCACGTGGTCATAGAAGAGCAACACGCCAAGGGCAAAAGGTCTGCTGTTTTGATTGTATCCCTTGCTCCGAAGGAGAGATTCTGAATCCTGAAGGTTGGTAATATCTTAAGTAACTGAAACATTTTTCCTGTAAATTGTAAATCTTCTAACCTATAGTCAAATCTGAATAACATACATCTGAAAGCTCAGAGGATAACTTTTTAGGGAGATATATATTTTTTTGGAACATAACTTATAAAAATTTAAAAAAATATAAAAAAAGTAAAGTGTTCGTAACTTAATTAGTTCCATGAAGTAATATGTTCTTGAGAAAGAACCTGCCAACATTCTCTCTTTTCATGTGTTTTTTCCATTTTTTTCTCCAGATGATAGCAAGTGCCTAAAGTGTCCAGAAGACAAGTGGCCAAATATTAATAAGGACACTTGCATTTCGAAACCCATCCAGTTCCTCTCCTACAACGAGCTGTTGGGTTCCCTTCTTGCTTGTATCGCCATCTTGTTTTGTGTCCTGACTTTTTCAGTACTCTGCTTGTTCATTAAGAAACACAAGACACCTATTGTGAAGGCCAATAACAGAGAGCTCAGCTACCTTCTCCTCGTCTCCCTCATGTTCTGCTTCCTATGTTCCTTAGTATTCATCGGGCGTCCCAATATAATAACTTGCATGTTACGCCAGGTAATATTTGGCATCATCTTCTCCATCTGCCTATCTGTAATATTGGCCAAAACCATTACGGTGATTATGGTATTCAGCTCTACCAACCCAGACAGCAAAATGAAAAAGTTAGTAGGCCTCAGAATCCCTATATATATAGTTCCTTCTTGTACAATGGTTCAAATAGTCTTGTGCATTGTCTGGCTTGGTAGTTCAGCACCCTTTGCTGAATTCAATATGGCTGCAGAAATTGGGACGATAATTATTGAGTGCAATGAGGGATCTAAAGTGCTATTTTCATGTGTCTTGGGTTACATGGGTCTCTTAGCTTCCATTAGCCTCCTAGCAGCCTTTTTGGCAAGGAAGCTTCCTGATACATTTAACGAGGCCAAATTCATTACTTTTAGTATGTTGGTGTTTGCTAGTGTTTGGATAACATTTATCCCCGCTTACCTTAGTACTAAAGGTAAGAACATGGTAGCCGTGGAGGTCTTTGCTATACTGTCTTCAAGTGCTGGCCTGCTTTCTTGTATATTTTTTCCCAAATGCTACATCATTCTACTACAACCCGAAATGAATAGCAGACAGTTTATAACTGGAAGAAAAAGTGGCAAAAATCCTAAATAAAATCCAAGTCTCCCAAGACTTCATCCTCATGTTCCGAAAAATCACATTGTTCTTCTATTATCAAGGTTGAATATATTCTAGTTGACACCATCCCCTTTGGAAAGAAGAATCAGAAGATTCCGCCAACCCTTCTACTGTACTTATCAAGGGAATTCTGGAAGAATGTTTGAAGTGTAAACGAAAAAAAAATTAAGAATGTGCTATTTAATATATTTTAGAAGCATTAAAGTTACGAACGAAGCTCAGGTGGATACTTTTTTTTCAGAAACAAGGAAGCGGTGATATAATACCTTATATTCAGTGATGGAATGTGCAAGACATATTTTGTATTAAAGATTTAAAAATTAGCATATTCAGTCCTATAACTATACATATATATATATATATATATATATATATATATATCTATATACACACACAATAAAATATATATCATATAAGGATCAAAGGTTTAATATCCGATACCAAATAATTGAGGTCAGGATCCCATCAGACCTAAAGGTGGTTTTTAGCAGGTGAATCACCATGATTGACCAAAAATTCCAATAAATTACTTTAGCTGATATACTTACCTTCTAGGTAGCCAAAAGGTAGAAAGTTAAACCTCCAACCCTCCAAGTGGCCTTAATACCCAACTAGTCGATACTTTTTTTTTTTTAGGTTAATTGGTACTTAAGTCAGAGAACCCCTTCATTATTTGAATAGAAGATTAGGCAGGCAACAGAGGACGGGGGTAGTTATAGGGACCACTTGTTCTGTGTTGTATATCACAAAGACAAAGAAACACGATAGAAATACAGAAATAAAATGATTGCAAAATTTTGGCTGTATTCACTTTATTTTTTCTGTTATTGTGCAGAAGGATTACATGTTTATAGACAGCTTGCCTCTTTTTATATGAAGCTACATCTTTATGCATATTGATTCATACTATATGCTGGTATTTTTGAAAATAAATCAATAAAATTTTAATTTGGAAAAACTATGATGACCTTGATTTGGCCAAGATGTTGCACACGTGAACATGGTTGTTTTTGGAACCTTCAGAGACCCCTTACTTCTACCAAGGATATTTTAAGACTTTATCTTTTTCAAATATCTGGTTATCTGACCTTTGGTATTGCGTTCAGGCTTCAGAACCACAATATAACATTTTGGGGCAAATATAAAAAACAACAAGCCCGCTGTGGAGGCCAAAATGGTAAATATTTCCACAGCTACAACATGCTTCCCTTTTGAGTTGAGATACGTAGGGATAAAAGTGACCCAAACGCTGCAGAAAACCAGCATGCTGAATGTTATAAACTGAGCCTCGTTGAATGTATCTGGTAATTTACGGACCATGAAAGCGAGAAGAAAACTAAAAAAAGCTAAGGCCCCAATGTAAGCTACTACTGTATAAAAAGCAACAATGGATCCTTCGTTACAATGCATGACAATTGTGCCTGGCATTGTTGTAGTATCGAAGTCTACAAATGGTGGAGAATAAAGCAACCAAACGATACATATTATGAGTTCTCCTAAGGAGCAAAGGGGAACTAGCCAAATAGATATTTTGCACTTCAAGCATTTCCTAAACATGCTATTGGGTTTTGTCGCATTGAAAGCAATGACTACATTGATTGTTTTGCCCAGGATAGAAGAAATTGCAACAGAAAAGTTTAACCCAAAAGCCGCTTGTCTAACCAGGCAGGTCGCCGTCGTCGGACGGCCTAGAAATAAAAACGAACAGAGGAACGAAAACATGAGCGATATCAGAAGGATGTAACTGAGGTTCCGATTGTTGGCTCTGACGATGGCAGTGTTCCTGAATTTTACAAAGACAAAGAACACAGCTGCAGTCAGTAGAAACAAGAGGGACGCAGAAGCTGACAATGTGGCTCCTAGCGGTTCTCCATAGGATAAGAAGTCAATAGCTTTCAGGATACAGAGGTTTCTCTCGGGATTAGACCATTGATCGTCAGGGCACTTCAGACAGGTCTCCATATCTAAGTTAAAGTGGAGTTTTTTTAGTTAATTTTCATAAAAAATAAAATGATATAAAGGGCATGGTATTTTAGTTCTACGTATTGAGTTTAAATCTGATACAATAAGTGTATAACATGATGCCACCGCATCTCCTTAAATAATTATAACATTATTAATAATTACATGTGCTTGTTTAACAGTAAAATAATCACTACATGAAGTTGGAGCAAAAAAGGGTGAAATGCTAGATAAAAAAGCTATATGTAACACTGAATATGTTTGGATATTGGAGAAGTCTTATAAGTTGCAAGGGTAAGATGCCCCCTTACCCAGGTAGCCCAGTTCCACCTCTTGAATGGGGTTAAGCATTATTGGGGAATACTTGCCAATAGGCTTGTGCACATGTATTTTAATTTTTCGCCTATTCATTTTTGGACAATGAATTTTGCTTCCTTCTCTTTCGATTCGAACAAAATTCAGAGGCCGTTTTTGATTCAGAAACAAAAATCATTGTCACCCACTCTCCATCACCCTTCTTCACACCCTCACAATTACTTTCACTCTCTCAATGTCTCCCTCCGACAACTGCTTCTAAGTCTCCTCTTTTCCATGTCTTTCTCCTCTTCTTGTTCTTCTCCCAGCTCTCTCCTGCATTATCCTACTCTTTTTAGTGTACTGATGCACACCCAATTGGGGGGATGGGTGAGATACTGTTCATCGAGCCTCCTCCCTGTTGCGGAACTAATACGCCAGGCCATAAAACCAAAGACAAATAATTTTCTGGCCAAGTGTAGTATTTCCGCAACAGGTTTCAAGTATTTCCTGAACTACAACACCAGGCAGGGATAATACAATAGAGAGCCAAAACTAACAGACCACCAGAGAAGACAGCAGAAACAAGAAAGAGAGAACGAGAAGCTGAGTGAAGGAGAAGAAGATATTGACAGAGAGCGTGAGAGAGTGAGTAAGAAAGCATGTGAGAGTGAAACAAATCAAAGAAATGCAAACAAAAATTCAGGTCTCTTCATTTGGTTCATTGGGGCTCCTCCTAATTTTCTGGCACTTGTACAAACTAATGGATTTAACAAAATTCATACCAATTAAAATATGTATGAACCCCAATGCACAAGTCTACTTTTTAAACCCTTTTCATCAACCTTTGGAGTGATTTTAAAATTGTTATTTGACTTTTTCCAACATAAGTTTTTGGTTGCTTTTAACTTTTCATTATGTAGTACTTTAGGCAGGGAGCATGCACACATTGGAGATGGGTTTCTTGTTCATTTTCTTACTCTTTTTAATGAATGCTAAGCTCTGTATTATGTATTTCACACATACCACACCTCGTTTTTATTTAACTTTGGTATTAGATGTTATGAGGCGAGTTGTCACCCTCAATTGCTTGTGGTTTATATGGTAGCTTTGTTTGGTTATGTTAAGTTGTAAAGGAAGACAACCAGGAGTACTTCATTGGTTGATGGCAGAGGAGGCCCCTGCAGGCGACCAATAGAGTTGCTCATACAGATTTTTAAAATCCTGGTGCCAAAGCTGCTGCATAGTAAGTACCGCGTTAACCCCATATTAACCCCTTCTACACAAAACGAAGAACAAAAATGAACACGTAGAATGTACGCGAATATTTGCCCGGACCGAACACAGGAACGGGCGAATATTCGCGGAATACGAAGCTTTTTCCCACAACGATGAACATGAAGAGTTAGCCGGCGCCCAAGTCTAGCAGGTACGCACTTGCTGAGTTCGTTATTTCCCCTTCGGAACAAGGAACGCAGTCAAAGCAACAAGATGGTCTTCCCAAATGTTGTGCTTTCCTGTTGCCTGAAGAACATGTCTGGCTGCACATTGATGAAGGGGTCTTAAACACGGCACAGAAAGACAAAACATGGGTCATTTCCTTCAAATTATACCTTTCACCACCATGCTATGTGTTTCATATCACATACACCTATTCATTATCATAATCATTTCCCACGTTCTTCATCTCAGCATTCCATTAACCTTTCCTTGCTTACTCCCTCTTTGTGAATAAACCTCAGATGGTTTCCTATCCCGATGTAACTTTTCATCCAGTTTTATTTCAACTGGCTGATACCGATATACTTAGCCATATTTTTTGTTTTCTCTACTTTACTATCACACATATTTATATTGTATAGTGAACTGTAAAATGTAAGATATGGAAAAAGTGACTGATCCAGTTTTATTTTAACGTGAAAGCCCATTTAGGTCTGACTATAGTACTCCAGACCTTTCAAAACTGCTCCATTGCACCATTATATATTTGATCAGAAGTCACCTTCAACGGTCAAATACCAACCTCCTTAAAATGAGACTCCCATTTAATGTGACTGTCATTAATGATGAGATTTGCAGTAGAAGACTTGAAGCTACCAATTCGAGTTTTGATTATTGTTCCATTTTTGTAGATATTCCAGTTTAAGATATCAAATATCTCTGGGGGGTTTCCGTTTTCATCAAAGAAGAAGTCTTCTCCGGATTCAGGTTCTAAATGCACGTTTTTCAAATAGTGGTGTAGCTAAAGAAAACAAATACAAAAATAATCGATTCGGAATCTAAATGTAATAAATATTCTTAGTAAATGAAGGATTTCTGTTTATATTGTTGCTGTTGAATAATAATGGAAATAGAAATTATGCACAATACTGGATCTCTAGATGGTCTACCATGTAAATCTAAATCATGATTCGTTGGTAAAAATTACTAAATAAAAAATTCCACCAATTTCCACCTGATTCTTGTGACCATGGGGGCATCTTTTTCACTTTTTTCTATGGCTTTCTATATTTTCTTTTCATTATTTAATTTTTAGACTTTGTGGATAATAACTTGAGAAATGTTTATGTCCCCCCTTCCAAACAAAAAAGAAACCACAGATCCATGATATTTAGTTTTGGGGGTTTTTTTTGCAGGAAGTGCCTAAAAAAAACCCTTTTGTTCTGGAAATTGTGCCCATCAACTCTAAATAGAATTATCAGAAGCCTGTTGTGCAGTCTAAAGTAAAATACTAGAAATTGTAAAACAGGAAAACATTTTGAAATTAATTACTTAAGTAATTAATAAGTAGAAGAAGTAGAAGATGTGCTTTGGCGCACACACACAATCTAAAAAACTAAATAAATAAAAGCAATTTTGAATTTATGGAAAACTTGAAATAAGAGAACAACATATACTTTTATTGTAGAAAAATATATTAATATAATTAGTGCCAGAGTATAGTGGAAAGGCTTTGGCGCACATCCACAATCTCAACAAAAAAAAAAAGAAAATTGAGATTAATATTCTTTTATTGTATGAAAACATATAAGAGCAATTTCTCCACCTTAAATCTCATTTTGGTGTCCACACTTTTCTCTGATGGTTCCAAATGTCCTGTAGCAACATGCATTTCGTGCAAAGCCTGTGCTACCACATTCACAGCCGTGTAAACTGCATAAGTAATCCGAAACGTGTTTGACTCATCCAATGACAAATGCTTCTTCCGCTTTTCTTCTGGCAAACAGTCCGTGTTATTTAGTATGTGTTCCGATACATAAGGACATCCAAGTGCAAGGTACCAAAAATGCTCCACAAAGACATTACTTGGCATTTTAGACCAAATTGATTGATAAAGGAAACTCTTGAATCCTGGGATGTCCCCATTGCGGATTGTTATTAAAATAGAACCGTTCAACGCGTAGAAATACTTTTGAAATCTATAATCGTTAATAATATTTGACGTAACTGACAAAACCCATACTTTCCCTGAAATGGATGTAATTTCTGATTGTAAGAAAGTCATCAGCTTTGTAACACTGCAATAAGCTAAAATTACTTTGGCAGAAGAACGTTTTATGACTGTATAGACTTTAACTATATTTTCTTGGCTTTCGTTGTTACTAGAAAGCAATAAAATTACCTGGTATTCCACACAAATTCCATATTTCTCCAGCTCTGTTCTAAGCTTTTCACCTGTGTGGAAATTGTTATCATTTGATAATATTATTCCCACCCATGTCCATCCAAAATGGACCATCAGTTGAGCGATGGCTTTAATCTGAGAATATTCATTAGGAGCAGTTCTATAAGTGGATGGGTAGAGGTACCCATTGTTAAATAATATATCAAGGAAACCATAACTTATCTGAAAAATAAAATAGTTTTATGAAATACATATTTGACAGGGAGATGCATTATAGAGGAGTGTGAAGGACAACAGGTTGAATGGTTGGTAGAGGCACGTTGTTATCAGAGCTAAGGAAAGCCAATGAAATACAATTTAAAAACCCTATTTTTCACAATGTGTCAGAATGTTTCTTGGCATATGTTTCAGTTAATAAAACCTAATTTGGTACCTGAGGATAGTTGTAGAGATGAGCAACCTCTGCAATAGTGTTGGTTACAGAAGAAAGCAAATGTCCGATGATTGCCACCGTCTTGGGTTTCCGGTCACAAATAAAATTGGGAGCTGGTTCTTCTTGTTCTGATAAGATGTTAAATGTACTCATCAATGCCATAACCTGACTTGAACAAGCATCGTAGATCTGGAATCCCAATGTGACGTTTGGTAGAACCTCATTGTTCATGTTAATCTCCTCAATGGCATAAATGAAGACTAATAAATGCCTTAAGTACTGGTATGAAGGTCTGAATGAAAAATATTTGAAGATAAAACACATTATCAAAATATTATATTGTGCTGTACGGTGGGAAGAAAAGCCTTGCATAAAATGGTAAAAAGGTAACAAAAATCAAAAGGTTTTCCGAGCAGAGCTTACAAAGGAAAGTAGTGATAGGCGACAATTGCTTGTGTTAAAAATGAGTAACCATGTCCACAGGATTGTCTTGGTGCAAAAGTGGGTCCTTTGAAATTGCTCCTTATCTCCTGTTTATGTTTTAGTAAGGGTTTTTTTTTTAATTACTGAATATACCCAAAGTGCTTCTCAATATTCATGTATTTGGCCCATTTAAAGCAGTTTAGATCCAAAACAGGATACATCTATGGAGAGGACCTCTGAACAAGATGACCCTGGGGTTACAGCACATGTAGCTGTTTAAAAGTTAGTGC
This sequence comes from Spea hammondii, assembly GCA_029215755.1. Lineage (NCBI taxonomy): Eukaryota > Metazoa > Chordata > Amphibia > Anura > Pelobatidae > Spea > Spea hammondii. The sequence continues at coordinate 24,879,535 of JARDYJ010000012.1, read as the reverse complement.
GGCCAGACCATTGTGGACAACCCCTTCAACTGTATGACCCAAATTCTATTTGAATTTATCTCTATCACCACCTGGACTGCCTTGTGTACTATAGAAGATATTTTAAAGACTGTAGAAAATAGTCGTTCAGTGGACATTGTGACGTACGATCAGTGGATCTAGCTAAATGTTTCTTGCCATAAACAAGAAGATCCAATAATCTTCAGGAGATACTTCACTCAGCCTCATGTGATAGTTTAGGGAGGATGGAATTACTTACCCGACACATACTGTTGCATAAGGAACGTCTCTAAAATCTGGTTCAACCGCTGCACCAAATAAAGAAATTTGAAGAATTCCGCCTATCACGATGTCCCCATCTCTGGAATAATTTAGAGGGTTGGTTCTACTAGCAATAACACATCCTTTATTGGTTTCATCAGGTTTTCCAACAGCACAAATTATATTCATCACTATCACGACCATGCATTGCCAGAAAATCTTAATTATTCTTGTCTTCATTTTTTTCAGATATGATTTTCAGTATATTTTTATATAAGTTTAAAATTGATATAGAATTCCAATTTCAGGCAAAAGTAAGAGAACAGACGTGATAAAATAAATGGAACGGGTCCCTTCTTAAGAATTATGAGACTTGATATTGAAAGCAAAGCTTTTTATGCATTTCATTCTTCTGTATAATTATAGGCTCAGCTATAATTCTATTCTTATTTTGTTTACTTTTGAATAACAATTGATGAAACATTTAGCTAATTTAATTTAATTATATGTCTGGATTATTTTTACTGGATTAAGAAAATACTATGCACTTTCTTAAGCATAAACTTTTACTTTTTTTATTTCAACAATCTGGGATACCACAATGTGGCACAATATCATGTAGTTAATAAACTCGTTAGGTCCTCGATATTTTTTGTGGGGTTTTTTTTTCAGTTGGAAAAATATTGTCTAATTCCAACATGGCATTTTGGACCAAACTTTGCCGCCATTGTTGTCACAGATTTATGGAGGTAAAATCTAGAATCAAACATCAGGGGATTATCCTGTAGAAAATGCCAACTTCAACCAGAAATGCATTCCTGAAATCAGGAGACTGTCCAGAAGCGCCAAACAATTGTCCTATGGCCCCACTGGCTACTTTGTCCTTGTATAACTAAGATACGCATCGGCATATACATTTACTCACACTTACATACTGACACTAACACACACACTTACATATACGCAATCCCACACCAACACACACACACGTACACGCACACTCATGCTAACACAAACACTTATACACTCCCTTATTTTCTCACTCTCTGAATCCCTCCCTTCTCTTTAGCTCGCATGAAGGTAATCCTCAGAACAATCTTCTGGAACATCTGAATGTATGGTAGGTCTCAATAACTAATCTGACAACTGGCTTTTTGTAATGCTCATGCTGTTTTTTTCTAGATGTTTCAAGGTCTATTGATATTACATCCGAACAACAATATGATGAAAAAGACACGTATAGAAAAGATCAATTAATTAAAAACATTTCTAGCCGGGGCATTAGACTTAATTTCATATAAGTAGAAAGGAATAACATTAGTAAAAGTTTGATTAAAAAAATCAAGTAGAAGATCTGTGCTTTAATATTCCAAAGGCTTGACCTCCAGCACCTGACACCCCATTTACTTTTTACTGTCTCTTCTTTGCCCATATGTAAGCTTGAAACACACAGAGGAGGTCTATGCGCTAAACGATGAGTTGCCAGTAGAGTTGTGTTTTCATGTGAAAGTCCAACCCAAGTCAACGTCTGCGGGAAGAGCTTGTCTGGCTGTGTATAACGTAGAGAGTTAAATCAGTGGCACTTCTTAAAAGTCTCTTTACATTACACAGGGTCAGCTTAGCCATTCCTGCTGGAGAAACTTGCTTGGCCTTCATAGGGATGTATGAAGAGCAGTGTGTCGGACTGACAATCACAAGGCGGCTCTTAAAGTGTCACCTGGTGACATAAGTAAGGCCGATGGCTGGATATGCGTGGCCACATTCTACTTTTTTTATGCCTGGTGTGCTAGATGGGTGAGATGATTGAAACCACAACTCTCCTGCAAACTCTTGTGTAAACTCTCCCTTTAGTGAGTAAACCCCCAAAAAACGTAGAATCAATTAGTGCCAAGGTATAGTAGAAAGGTTTGACGCACCATCCAGAACCTCTAAAAAGAAAAAAGTCATTTTTATTTATAAAAAAACAAAATTATTTGTTAATAGACTTTTATTGTAGGCAAGATAGGGTAATATGTTTTATTCTTTTGTTAACAGTCCTAAACATAGTTTCACCCTGGATAAGCTGAATACAGACCAAGTTCCTTGCAGTTGTGGAGCCCAGGAAGCATACTAGGACTTTGTTAAAATTACAATAATTGTAATAGATTATACACTGACAAATATACATTTGAATATTAAATATAAATAGTCCTAATTATCAATGTACATCTCTTTTCTTTATTAAAATGGTTTTAGTGTTCCTATCAGGTCTGATAAGTATAATATAACACTTTGGGATGAATATACACCCGAGAAGCCCACTCGTAGAAGCCAAGATGGTGAATATCTCCACAGTCACCATGAATTTTCCTTTAGTACTGAGGTAGGCGGGGATGAAGGTGATCCAGACGCTGCAGAACACTAACATGCTGAAGGTGATAAACTTGGCTTCATTGAATACATCAGGCAAATTCCTGGCTAGGAAAGCAATCACGAAACTAAGGAAAGCCAACAATCCCATGTAACCCAGGACACAGTAAAATCCAACAGCTGAACCTTCATTACATTGAGCTACAATTTTATCAACTTCATCTTCGGTATTATAGTACGGAAATGGAGGAGACGTTCCCAACCATGTAGAACATATAACAACCTGAATAAAAGTACAGACAATGACTATCGAGTTGGACAATCTAAAACCCATCCAGTTCCTTAACTTATGTGCTGGCTTGGTGGCTTTGAAGGCGATAATTACTGTCACAGTTTTGGCCAAGATGGAAGAGATAGAAATGGAGAAGGTGATTCCAAACACCGTCTGTCTGAGAATACAGGTTAGTTTTTGAGGATGACCAATGAATATCAAAGTACACAAAAAGCACATCTTCAGGGAGATGAGAAGAATGAAACTGAGATCCCGATTGTTGGCTTTAACAACTGGAGTGTTTCTGTATTTTATGAAAATCATATTAACTACACAAGTGAAAAGGAACATAAAAACAGATATCAGGGCCAGAGATAGGCCAAGCTGTTCATTGTAAGAGAGATAAGTTATAACTTTGGAAATACAGGTGTCTTTGTTAGCATTAGACCATTCATGTGCTGGACATCGAAGGCATGCGTCCATATCTACAAACAGAAAAAAAACACATTTATATATTGTGAAAGAAAGCAGGGGATGATAATGGAGGGAGTGTATATATCCCCTTATATTTTGCAGGGTGGTTACCCACAATAGGTTTTCTAGCCCCAGGGAGATGTACTGTTAATATTGGAATGATTAACGTCTGTTGTTATTTGTGTGTTTTGGGTCCCTGGGGTGGAGCATTTGGAGAGTAGGGCGGGCCAGTGCTCCACTCCACAGTTTATGAGCAGCCGAAGACCAGCAGGTGGGAATCCAGTCCGGAGATTATCGGATACTCTCCTAGTACTCACCTGGTTCCACTAATTAATGGGAGAGGCAGTTAAGTAGCCTCCTGGTCTCAGTACAAGAGAGATCATTTGGCTCCCTGAGAGAGAGGGAGACAGCTACCAAAAACACTGACTGCTGCAATTATTGCATATATTGTGTTGTTTTGTTTTGTTGGAACGGATAAGCCGTCCAACTGTAGTTAGGTTGGAGTAACTTGTATTAGTTAGTGCTCACAAGAGCGAGGGTTTTTGTTTTGATTTATTTATTTATTTTCTGTTATGCCTGTGACGAAAAATAAAAACAGGCCCAGCCTTTTATTTTACCCTCCTCGTGTCTGAGCCGTCTCTGCAGCCTGGAAGACTGTGTGTAAGTAAAGATTCCCGGACAGAGTACCAAGGTGAAGGGGTATTCTGTCACAATATATATAAAAAAAATAAAATATATATATATATATGCTTTATTGGATACATTATCATCCAAAATGGGGTGAGAGGGTTTAACAGGAAGAGGATTTGTCAACTCTAAGCCTAGAATTACAAACTCAACCATAGATAAACAGTTAAATGTTACATTTTAGCCAACTCATTTTTAGCTGGACCAGTAGTTTATTTTGGCTTAGCACTGCCCTTGGCATGACCCAGGACAGGTTTCTGCTGTCACCCAAAACATTCTTTCATGGCCTTCTTCCTCTTTGCTGCGATATATCATCATCACTCTGGCTCTTAAGGGTGTGCGGTGCCAGGTAAGTTAACTATGGAAGCTGTTCTGGCCAGTTACATCGATGATCCCTGCTCTATGTAGCCAGCTCATGGAGCCAAAGCAAAGCACACCACTAAGCCGCATTGCACAACAAATGGTGATCTACCCCTGGCTTCAATACACAATGAGCTGGTCATTATGTTGGTTGGTATAGGCTCTGACATTTTTTCTTTGGGATTGCATTAAGCTGTGAATAGATGGATATATGCACTATATCTATTAGGACTGCGACATTGGGTTTTCTATGTTCAACTGAACAAGACAAGGTGGCGCAATATGTGTGCATGCTAGCTGTGCTTACATTGTCAGCTTACTTCTCCTTAAACATAGACACCAATAGATACCAAATGGGAATTTTAGAGTTTATCACCCTTAACCTGTGTGCCACAAGTGATACCACTCACCTGTTTGGTTGGTTATCTCGCCATTTGGGCAGGGGACACAGTCATAGCAGCAGGATGACTGAGACTGTCTAGCAGACTTTCTGTAACCAGGCTGACAGATTTCACTGCAAGCTGAACGTGGTGTCTGTGTTATTCAAGAGATGAGACATTTTTATTGACTACTTTGCTTGGCTATCTTTACTTGTTATACTTGAAGTTAAATAGACATTAATAAAAAATCCCTGATAATTCCTAAAAAAACAATTGCATTAAGTTAGAATTAACCATGTCTAAAACCATGCTAAAGGAGCCATAATTGTAAATGTGTCAATGCTTTTGAGTCAATGACAAATTGAAGCTTAACATTAGGATGCCCGCCACTGTTTGTGTTTTGCTCCCTTCAGTTAAGCACTGGGTACACTATTTCTGTTGGCATTGTTCTTTACCATGCACAGGATGCTTGGGATTTATTGTAAATGGACTGCAGTAACAGGCAGTCAGGTACTCTTGGACTCTTAAACTAAATAATCTAGACAAATTTACAGTCTAAGCCAAACCAAGGTCAACACACAAGGGAATAACCATAGTACAAAAATAAGTGCATAAAGGAATTTTGTCAATATAGGAGAGAGCTGAGGTCATACGCAACAAGTCAAATTTAGAGAAAATTCAGGCACCCAAAATAACAGCGAATCATGCTCCATGGCTGGCACCAAATTACGGAATATAAAATATAACTACTTAAAAGGACTTTCATAGCATGTGATGACATGGAGGCCAAATGATGCCGACCAAAAGTTAATTATTTTTCCATCTTTCTAATAATATACATATTTATCATACAACATCATATTTGTGTGACATGACTTTTGGTCTATCACCTGATTAAAACTTGGATTCCATCGTATTAGACTCTCATTAATTATTAGTGACTGGGCAACTTCTTGGTAAAATCTTCCAACTGTGATGGCCTTGAGAGTTTCGTCCGGAAAGACAATCCAATTCAAAATGTCATATTCAGAATTGACATCTCCATTTTCATCAAAATAAACTTCGTCCCCTGCGCTGTTTGTAAAACGTACATTCCTTAAGTATTCACGAAGCTAAGAGAAAAATAAGTTGAACTTGGTTTGGTTGATTACTTAACCAATATCTACAAAAAGAAAAGCTTGAGAATAGTAAATTAAGAGCCATTTAGATATGTAAATTACTAAATAACATTAAGAAGCTTTCTATTAATTTCCCAGTACTGACTTAAGACTTACTGGTCTGTAGTTGCCACAGTCTTCCCTGATACTTGTAAATGTGGAACTATACAGAAGTATAACTGCACTAGTTTTAGACTTCATCATCATCAAATATTCATGGTACTTAGTTGCTTGTTCCAAAAACCCTTATTTAATCATATAACCATAGTAGTTTCACACACATTTCACTAACCTTCCAACTATCCAAGTCTGGCTTGTTATTGTTTTGAGAGATCATTTGATCGAAAGCATGGGCAAATACATGTACCGCATTGTATATACTGTAGCTGAAAGAAGACACATCTGTGTGGATATTTGGATATTTGGAATTCTCTAGCTTCTCCTGGCCTGTGCATAAGAAAGAATCGCCTTTTTTCCCTCTAATATTACAAGAAAACAGGTCCATCCATGCATCGTGAACAAATATATTATTTGGATCATGGCTTGAGCTCATATTTTGGAAGAAATCTTCAAAACTTGGAATTGATTTTGAATGTAGAATAAAGGCCAAACTTCCATTAAAAGGCCCCAAGCTTAAGAAATTGAAATCAGTTCCTGCTGACATGTCCCACCTTGAAGAAACAATCCAAACCTTCTCTGGAATTGGGAACATGTGCAGAATGATTTGCAGTGTGAGTATGTAGTGTCGGTCTCCATAAAGAATTATAACGTTGGCTGAGGAACTTCTCAAAGTCTTAACAATCTTTGCTTTGTTCGTATCATCGACAGCATCACGATACGGAATAAATTCAACAAAAGCGACGCAGGAACCATTCTGTGTGAGCTCTCTCTGTAGGACCTGGCTGGCCTTCAACCCAGACTCATTGTCCGAAACCAATATACCCACCCAAGACCAGCCAAAGTGTTTAATTAACTTTACCATGGCCTGGAATTGTAAAAGTTCATTAGGGACTGTGCGAAAGAAAGAAGGAAACTGAACTTTATCACTTAGAACTGGATCCAAAGAAGAGTAACTAATCTGAAAAACAGACATTTCTTTTTTAATCGATTTATTTTAAGAAATAGCTAAAGGAATAATAAAAAAAATAAACTCTGATAATATAGTTTAATGACCAAAAATTACTTTGACCAGGTGCATTTATTCTAAATAAAAGTTGTAGTTAACTGTCTTTTATATAGCATTCTTTGTTGTGTGGTTTATGAAATTATACTTTTATTTGTATATAGTTTTTTTTTTTTTAATATATTCTTAAATAAATAAATGGGCATTTTATTAAAAAATTACACAAAATATGTTCATTATTCTTGTCAATTAATGACTGAATGCATTGTCCACTTGGCCCAAATTAGAAGAATGTAAGATTGATGAGGTAGAGGGATTTAACCAAAATTGTTTGGAGAAACTGATTACTCATTTATGTTTATTGTACATTAATATGTATAAATAATCTATGCGCAGATAACATTTTTTTTTTACCTGCGGGAGGTTATATATTCCGAACATCCTTGCTAACAGAAGGGACACCTTTGAAGATATTCCATCCACAAATCCTACCAACTGAGATAACATTTTACAGCGATAGTTAGGTATAGGCATAGGGACTTTAGCTCCAGAAATAATATCTAACATTCCACTTATTGCCTTCTTCTCAGCCAAGCATGAATCAACAAGATGGAAGCCAAGAGTAAAGTTTGGAAGTAGTTTTGGGTTGTTATTAATCTCGGAGACGGCAAATACAAATGCTGCTAAATTCTGATAGTTCCAAATGTTTATTCTAAAAAAAAAAAAAATTAGAAAATAAAACACAACAATAAACAGTACAAAACCACAAAAAAAATGTATTGGTATCCTGAATAATACATAATATAATTAAAATATATATTTAAAAAAAATGTTAGCTCAAGGTTATTCAATGGTAAGAAGTCAGTCTAAAACTAGAGGTTGAAGGGCTTAGATGTAATGTAAAGATGTTTTCCTGAGATGGTGAAAGATACGTGGAACAGCCTTATCACAGCAGTGGTAGATGGAACTACAGTAGGGAAATTTAAAACATGGGATAGGGATAAGACCCCTGAATGTAAGATGAAACCAAAGCCTGAAATAAAGTTTAAGGCAAGAAAAATGGGCAGACTGGGAAGATTAATAACTGCCTTGAATGTTTCCACTTATTTTTGAATACAATTACCACTGTGGATTGATGGACTTTAAAAGGTTTGGAAATGGCACTGTAACCATTCCCAGAGTGATGGGCAGCAAGACTTGCTTCTCTACAATCATTGCTGTCTTTCTTGGCATTGTGTTAAAACACACCTCAATGCTCCAGACCAGCAAACAGCTAAAACTTTGGCTTTTATACAGGTGGTCACACTTGCTGATGATCAATTAGTCAAGGGCTATTGATTAGCAGCAAATGAAGCAGTAAGGGTGTACTTAGGTTTTCACACATGGCTTCTCCATTTTGTTTTTATTTTTGTTGAATAAACTATATGACATGATGTAATATGTCATGTGTTATTGTTCATCTCATGTTGCATTTACCTATTTTTTAGACCTGCTAATAAACAGATGATTGTCATTATGTGTTCTGATATCTAAAAAGGTGTATTTTTTTTCCACACAACTGTGTATATATATATATATATATATATATATATATATATGCTCAATTATAAATTAAATATGTTAAATATATCCAATTAAAACAAAATATAAATATCATTAGCTTTATTAATACCTTTTTTGAGTATAAACCCCCAGCTCCTACAGTGCTAACTAACCTGTAACCCTTTCAGTGCCAGCACGATGCAGAACAATTACAAAAATATGCTTAGCTGCCATGTCAGTATTACAGATAGCAGAAAGCAAAGGAAAGGTGTGCTCGCACCTGCCACAACAATGTATAGTTTAAACTGTATATACACTACTTGCAGATGGCTATGTTAATGCATTTCTGGATTATAGAAATTAGCTTCATGTAGTTATTTTATTATTGATTTTCCCTCCATTAATGTGATCAGTGTTGTATATACAGTAGCTCCGACACATAACTGGTTAAAATTAAACACTATAGTGTGTGGGAGAAGTGAGAGGGTTATCTGCATTAGGTTGCAAGCTGCTAAAATGTAAAAACATGTATTCCATTTTATACCCTTGCGGCACACACAGGGTTAATTGTACACAATTTATATAATTATACATAACCCCTACAATTGACAATATTTTTTAAATTATATATAAGTGTATGTATGAATGTATGTATTTTATTATATATTTACTTTAATAAAATGTAATAGGTAATGTTTACTTATTCTTATGCATTAACAATAGGTAGCTGTCCAGCTGCGGTTGAACTATAACGCCCACTATCCTGAAAGCAATCCTTTTTTATTTACAGCTCAATAGCTACCACTCCACATCTCTTATTTAAAGGAAAGAAAATGTACTGTACTTACAGCCGACAACGTATATTTTGGAAGGCATCAGGTTGTTTGTCAAAGTTTAACACCATGTTGAACATAGAGGTCCATACAGTGATTATTCCTCCAATAATAAAATCACCATCCATGTAATAATGTTCTGACGGTGGGAACTGAAGAACGCAGTTAGATGAGTTGCCCGTGCATCCAACCAAATGTGGAAGCATTAAAAGTATCAACACAGCACAAACAATGTTACACATCTCTCTCTATATACTGTATTCTCATGTCTTCTAGCATTAAATAGTTAATAAAAAAACAAACGCAGCCTTAGGTTATAACCTGAATACCCTCTGACCATAAGTGAAACGTGCCTAGGACCTTATATACATCTAACCAAACTACAGAGAAATGATTACATGATTATAATTAGAGATAATTATACCTTCTGAATTAAGCCATGCTGTGCTCAGATAATCTATACGTTGTGCTCTGTATAATTTTTGAAAGGCAAAAATAAATGTAAAAAGGGAAAACAGTTTTTATTTTTAAATATATTATGCAGTGGTTGATCAGGATTAATAAAACGTACAAAAGATTTGTTTTTTTGTGGTAGATTTCACAAGCTTGGCCAGACCTTGCCATCAGAGGTCAATGCAGGTTACCATCAGTGTTTTGCATCAAGTTAAGTAAAACTACTTTTAGCTTTTGCTTTTTTGTATTTCAATCAATGCAATTGTTTTGATCTAATTAGTTTTAAAATGTTAACTTCAGAGAAGCTGTGATCTGTTTTCAAAGTAGCAGAACCAGCCTGGACCAATAATTAACAATCAGCAACGTAATGTCACATCAGGTACATGTATAGGTGTCCGAATACGGATCCTCAATGTAGAGCTCGTATCACCTGAGGGGCACAGGAGCAGCAGGAGTGTAATGCAGGATAACAAGGAAGAATTGTAGTCAAGGCAGGCCATGTTTGGGTGTACATGAGCAGGACTTGAGACATCAGTACACAGGAATAAACCAGGAACGGAGGTCAATGCTAAACAAGGGTTTGGTACACAGTTCAGAATACAATGGCGACAGTACAACAGGATAAGAGAACGCATGGTCAAGACAAGGAACTGGAAACCAGCGCAGGACTGAGGACAACATAATAAGGAATAATACCCAGAGACTAAAGGTCGCACCAGGGGCGTACCTAGAGTATTTGGCACCCTGGGCGGATCCTGTATGTGCTCCCCCCCGTCACTTTAAAATGTACAGATAACTACAACAAAAGTTAATGTTGACAAGAATAAATATTTCACAAGTTTATAAACTCTACGTCAACAGAACAAAACTAGGAATCTGAAAAAAATTTACTTTTTAAATTTAAAAAGTTTAAATAACATTTACTTAACAGATATGGTACAGCATAACTCTCATCACTATATTCTGAGCCAGACATAAATGGCGGTAGAGCATAATTCCCATCACTATACACTGAACCAGACATTGATGTTAGTACAGCATAACCCCCATCACTATATACTAAGCCAGACATTGACATGGTAAGCTTCTACCCCTAAAAACAGCCTCCCTGTGCCACCTCTAACCCCCCAAACAGCCTGTCTGTGCAGCCCCCGCCCCCCAAATAGCCTGCCTTTGATGCCTTTGCCACCCAGAAAGCTTACCTGTACCGCCTTTGCCCTCGAACAGCCTGTCTGCGCTGCCCCCAAACAGCCCGCCTGTGCCACATGTGCCCTCCAAACAACCTGCCTGCGCCACCCAACAGCCTACCTGCACTGTCCCCCAAACAGCCTGCCTGCACCTCCCCCCAAACAGCCTGCCTGCACCTCCCCCCAAACAGCCTGCCTGTGCTGCCTCTGTCCCCCCAAACAGCCTGCCTGTGCTGCCTCTGTCCCCCCAAACAGCCTGCCTGTGCTGCCTCTGCCCCCCCAAACAGCCTGCCTGTGCTGCCTCTTTCCCCACAAACAGCCTGCCTATGCCCCCCAAAACAGCTTGCCTGTGCCATCCCCCCAAAACATCCTGCCTGTATCACCTGTGCCCCCCAAACAGCCTGCCTGTGCCGCTTCTACCCTCCGAAACAGCCTGCCTGCGCCATCCCCCAGCCTGTCTGAGCCATCCCCCAAACAGCCTGCCGGTGCTGCCTCTGCCCCCCCAGACAGCCTGCCTGTGCTGCCTCTGCCCCCAAAACAGCTTACCTGTGCCTCCCCAAAACAGCCTGCCTTGTCACCCCCCAGCCTGCCTGTACCGCTTCTACCCTCCAAACAGCCTGCCAGAGTCGTCCCCTCAAACAGCCTGCCTGTGCTGCCTCTTCCCCCCCAAATGGTGACCCCCAAAACAGCTTACCTGTGTCTCCCCAAAACAGCCTGCCTGTGCCACCTGTGCTATCCCCAAACAGCCTGCCTGCACCACTTATGCCCCCCAAATGGCCTGCCTGTGCCACCCCAAACAGCCTGCCTGTACCCGCTATGCCACCCCCCAAACAACCTGCCTGTGCCGCTTCTACCCTCCCAAACAGCCTGCCTGTGCAGGCTCTGCCCCCAAACAGCCTGCCTGTGACCCCAAAAACAGCTTACCTGTGTCTCCCCAAAACAGCCTGCCTGTGCCACCCCCTAACAGCCTGCCTGCACCACTTATGCCCCCCAAATGGCCTGCCTGTGCCACCCCCCAAACAGCCTGCCTGTGCCGTCTCTGCCCCCCCAAACAGCCAGCCTGTGCTGCCTCTACCCCCCAAACAACCTGCCTGGGTCGAATCTGCCCCCCCCAAACAGCCTTCCTGTGACACCTCTGGTTCAATCTCAGCCAAAGATACAGCTCTTAAAAATGTGTTCCTCATTGTCCATTTGAAAAGTTAGAACCTCTTTGGTTAATATGTTTTCCTATAAATCATAGGAAAATGCCTAGGACAACATATTTAGACCTAGGCTGACTAGGCCTGGGCTTAAGGCAACAGGTCAAAGGGGGCAGTGACTCTGGTGCAAAACTGGGGGGGCAGATTGCTCTATTGGGCGATCAGGTCCCCCCCAGACTGCAGCTGCTCAATGGACCAGATCCAGTAGAGATCTCTCCAACCAGCCCATTTACACTATTGTAGTGTAGAGTACATTCAAGACACGAAGCACCAGGATATGGCATCATATTCCTGAGCTCTGTGCTTAAGATGGCAGTCATGAAGGGGGCCGAGGTTAATACTTCTCTGCTTACCCATACTTGGGTCTTCCAGTGTGCAGCTGCCAGCTGGATGCACATGTCCACACAAGGCAAGAGTATAAAAATGTAACGTGTGGCTGTACAAACGTGATTTAGCACCAACTGGCCTTAAAGTGCCAAGGCTTCTTGGTCACCCCCTGATTAGGGGATAATTAGCCTTGCCATGATCCACAACCCCTTTCAAAAGATGGAGTCAGGAGACTCATCCTAGTCTGACACATAATTATTGTATTTATTTCGTAGGCAAACAATGTTATACACACCAACATGTTTCCATCTAGTTCTGAAGGACTATTTGAATGAATTTTTTTGTTATGTATTTTAACCCTGACCTACAGAGCCCTTAACAACTGCGCACCCCCCATATCTCTAACCAAATACACTCCTAACCAATATTTCCCTTTCTTTCATGACTTGTGTCTCTTTTCTACCACTATTACCCACATTCAGGATTTCACCTGTGTTCTACGCCTTCTCTGTAATCCCCTTCTCATCAGACTTTCTTCTTTGTATGCAACTTTCAAAAGCTCTCTGAAAACCCACCTTTTTCAAGAAGCATACAACCTTTCCTCCTGACACTCTCAGCCATCATACTAATCAAGCCATCAGAATGACCAACAACCTCAACAGATCACCGGGATCCTATCAACTCATCCCCATCCAAGCATTCCTTTCTGACTTTTTCACTTCCCCCTCAACCGGCTAGAAGAGGGCCCTCTTCTCTTTATGTTCCAGTTTGTTGTTGTGTGTGATTTTAAATGATTCCACTAACAGCTCTACAGAATCTGCTGGCACTATATAAATAAATGTAATGTATTTGCTGTTTTCATTTAAAATTGATCTTTAAGTCCACATTAAGTATCATATCACTGCATGAACATTTTATTCTCTCCACCACCATGATGGCATAAATAATGTGGTTTTTGAATTTTTGTATTGTTCATTTAGCATAAAAGTGTTAATGTACAGGGCTTGGAGGATCCAAGATTGAGAATAGGCTTTAAACATACATAAAAAAACAATACACGAACATATTTTTCAAACATTTTTAATATAGTATATAGCAAATCTGTTGTTCATAAGGTTTATTACTTTGTGTGTTTAGATGATGTTATATCACTTTACATCATATATATGGAAGATTTAATTCTCGTTCTCTCAATCTTCCAATTCAACCACTTGCTAATTCATAATAATAAGCGTTTAACTTCAATTTTCCAGGGCCCATCAATCAAAAAGGCTGACGTTTTTCAAACTGCTTGTGTTCAAGCAAGTATACACATAATTCCTGCTCTGCTGTTTAGGCATGAGGTTTAGAAAAAAGCTCAGTGGAGACATTAGCAGGGTACATCATCCTCAATTCGCATTGCCCTTTATTGATATAAAGACCCTGGTGTTCCTTTCAGGTCTAATTAGTATAATATAGCATTTTGGTACAAAAATACAGACCAGAAGCCCAGTGCTAGAAGCCAGGATGGCGAATACCTCCACAGTCACCATGTTTTTTCCTTTAGTACTGAGATAGGCTAGGATGAAGGTGATCCAGACGCTACAGAACATTAACATGCTGAAGGTGATAAATTTGGCTTCATTGAATATGTCAGGTAAGTTCCTAACTAGGAACGCAATCATGAAACTAAGGATAGCCAAAAATCCCATGTAACCCAGGACACAGTAAAATCCAACAACTGAACCTTCATTACATTGGGCTATTATCTTATCAACTTCATCAGTCATGTTATAGTGAGGGAATGGAGGCGAAATTCCCAACCATAAAACACATATTATAACTTGGACAAGAGAACAAAAGACCACAATTAAATTAGAAATCATGGATCCAACCCAGTTCCTCAACTTACTATTCGGCTTGGTGGCTTTGAAGGCAACAAATACCGTCACAGTTTTGGCCAATATAGAAGAAACAGAAATGGTAAAGGTGATTCCGAATACCGTTTGTCTGAGAATGCAGGTGACCTGGAGAGGATGACCGATGAATATCAAGGTACAAAGAAAACACGCCTTGAGAGAGAAAAGGAGTATGAAGCTGAGACTTTGATTGTTGGCCCTCACAATAGGGGTGTTCCGATGTTTGGTGAAAACCCCCATAACTAGGCAAGTGAAAAGAAAGAGTAGAACAGACACTGTGGCCAGGGATATACCCAGAGGTTCTTCATACGACAGATACATTATGGTTTTATGGATGCATGCGTCTTTATTTATGTTTGGCCATTTATCTTCTGGACATTTTAAACATGTTTCCATATCTAGAAATTGTAGAAAACATACACAGTATAGATGGACAAGAAACAAAATATGTAAATGTAAAAAACAATTAAGAGAGCAGAAAATACTTTAACATTAGCATGACCAAGGTATAATTCCTACAGGGGAAGCTAGATCACTGTATCCATCAGCAGCCTAGTAGATAGGAAGCTTATTGTGTCTCCATCCTATGTTTGCTAGACCAGTGGATGCCTTTTCACTTCAAGATAAATATAGGGGAATTTAGACCTAGGCACAGAAGAACAAGAGGAAGCATTATGAATTTATAGAAACTGACTTTAGACCCTGTATTACGTATAACCTTGCAAGCACAACCTTACTCAATACCTTTACATTAGATTGCTGTAATCTGGTTCTTTACGATAAACAAAGGCATCTGTATGACTGTGCCAACCATCAGCTGGAACTTCATACTAAAATGTCAGAATGTAATGCTCCAAGGCATGTGCCTGAAGGCATGTGCCGCTTCTTATGTTTGTTATGTCTATAGTGGTGGCTATTAATACTATGTCAAAATACATCATTAAGAACAGCTGATCAGTCCTCTATTGATCAGTCCTATGTTTATATTCTATTAGTGTTTATTTTTTATTATTTGTTTTTTGATGTTTCAATTCTGCAGTAGGTAGGGGTATCTAACATTTTTCCCCCATAATTGAGAAATTGTACAAAGAAAGCAAATGCGATCTGTTCTCATACTCACTTGTTTGGTTCGATATCTCACCCTCTGGACAGGGAACGCAGTCATAGCAGCAAGCCATTTGGCCTTCTTTGGGGGACTTCCTATACCCGGGAAGGCACGTTGCTTTACAGGTTGATTGAGGAGTCTGGTTACAGTTAAATAAGAGAAATTGTTTTAATAATTCATCTATATTAGTTAAAAGAACTCAACTTCTCTTGCACCAGTATTTATTTATGCGAGAAGTGACTTCCTAGCACGACAATGTGTCAACACTCACCTGGTTAAAATACGGGCTCCACTTTATCAGATGTTCCTCAATTACTACTTGTTGGACAGAATCTCGTTGTTCGAACCTTCCGACTTTGATGGCATTAAGAGTTTGGTTAGGATAGACAATCCAGTTTAAAATATCAAATTCTGAGTACATGTCTCCACTCTCATCAAAGTGAACATCCGCACCTGCACTGTTTGTGAAATGGACATCTTTTAAATATTTATGGAGCTGTAGAAATAATGTTAAATATGAAATATCATTATAGCAAAAAAAAAAAAACACATGGAAATGTTATATGACAATGCGATATTTTTTCTTTAGTTTTATATATCATTAAAAAAATATATATATTAGAAGTGGCCCCTAGTATGTTTTCACTCATTAAAACAGTTCTTACCAATAGATCCTAATTTGCAGAACAACCTGGACAACTGTTTCTGGAGAAATCTTTTGTGTCATAATTATCTGAATTTGGAGTGTACAGAGTAAGGTACAAAAGTTTGCAAGCATAAAATCGAAATAACACAACAGCCGTTTGACTTACCTTCCAAATTTGTCCATTATTTAAATCGTCCTTTAGCGTATTACTCTGAGAATACATTTGATGTAAGGCATAGCCCAAAACATATACAGCATTATATATGGTGTAACTATATACTGAATTTTCTCTAAGATGTTCTCTAATATATGGATAAGATGAATCAGAAATATTTTCCCTCCCAGTACATGCATCATGGGTTTTCCCATTCCAGTTGCAAAAGAAAAGCTCCCACCACACGTTCTGGATAAAAATATCATTTGGGTATAGATCTGGATTAATCTTTAGTAAAAACGATTCAAAATGTGGAATTTCAGTTGAGTGAAGAGTGAGAGCCAAGCTACCATTGAATGGCTCAAAGCTCAAAAAGTAATAATCAAGTCCAGAGGATAAATCCCACCGAGAAGATATGATCCAAACTTTTTCAGAGACGGGAAATTGATATAGAATAATTTGTAATGTGAGCATATATTCGCGATCCCCATATAAAACTATGGCGTCAGGTGAAGAATTAAGTAGAACGCCGATGATTTTATCTCTAATCTTTTCGTTCAAAACATCGTGGTAAGGGATGTATTCTAGGAATGCAACGCAACTGCCGGATTCTGTGAGTCCTCTTTGTAGAATTTGGCTGGCTTTCAAGCCAGGCTCATTGTCTGAAACCAAGATACCTATCCAGGACCATCCAAACTTCATTATTAGTTTTATTATTGCCTGGTACTGAGTAATTTCATTAGGAACCGTGCGGTAGAATGAAGGAAACTGAATTGTATCACTCAGCTCTGGATCCATAGAAGAATAACTGATCTGCCATATAAGAAATGTATTCGTTGACAAGTGGTATTTGTAGTCATATGTTGTCTTACCATCCATCTAAAATATACTATTTTTTCTGACGGTTATTTATTATATACACAATCTTATCACAGCATCTATTTATTGTTCTATGCTCTGTTAGTTAATTCCAAAGATTTTCTTAGAGGTAGGTTATTTTCTTATTTTTGCCACCCATTAAAATTTACCTGCGGGATCTTGTAGAATCCAAACATCCTGGCCAATAAGAGAGAAACTTTGGAAGATATTCCATCAATAAATCCCACCAAGCTTGGCACATTTCCAGAACAATAGTTAGGTACTGGAAATATAGTTCCATATAAAATCCCAAAAATTCCCATCATTGCTCTTTCTTCTGTAGAACAAGAATCCATGATATGGAATCCAAGCGTGATATTGGGAAGCAGCTCCTTATTGTTGTTAATTTCGGTGACTGCAAATACAAATGCTAAGAGATTCCAGTAGTTTCTTATGTTTATCCTGGAAAAAAACATGTGAAATAAAATCATCTTAGAGAAATTTGACTTTGAAATTATTACATATTGACAAATCAAGGTCAAGCTTGTAGCCACGTCTGCGTACAAAGTTCCCTATTTAGAAGATCCATATTAAAAGTTTTTCTAGGACATCATTGCCTATTTTTGACTAGTTTCCCCCCCAAAAAAAAAAATAAAAAAATATATATATATATATATATACGGAACGTAAAATACACAATGTGACAAATTCTTGACAGTAACTTGCGTAATAACCCAACTATCAAGTATATCATTGAGCGAGTGTTACCCTTCTGACAGTGATGTGAAGTGGGTAAAAGAGGAAAATGCAGAAGGAGAGACTAAAAGGAAACAAGCCTGAAAAGAAAAGGTGGTTTAGATTATAGAAGTAAAAAAAAAAAAGTTCATCCTTTTCAAGTGAAAAAACCTCTACTTTTCCTGAGAACATTGACAGGTCAGACACTATAAAATTAGTGATGAATTCCATAGAAGCTACATCTTACTGTGATTTTTATGTTTAGTGTGTTAAGAGTAAAGCACTTTATTTGAAAATATAAAAATAAACATTTCATTTGCTTAAAAAGCAGTACTTATGGTATTCAGGCTAACTAATATCGCATACGTTTCAGGTTCAGTGGCAGATGGGTTAAAAGCAAGGAGGGGGATCTGGATACCTGTGATGATTATTTAGCGTGAGGATTGGGGTAAAATGTTGCATTATAAGATCAGTCCCGTGTCCAAGCCAACCTATTCAGGTACACACTGATATTATACCGTATATATGTTAATATACTTTGCTTTTTGGCTGTTTCTTATTTTTACCCTTTAAAGGGGAATCATATTACAAATTAATGTCTAAATCATACAATTTGAACTTATTTTCTCTTTTAATACTAAAGTGTTCATCAACAAACTAAAGTGTTAACTGTTTTTTTCCTCACACATACATCTGTCCTTTAATGGGTTAATTATACATAATTGTTCTGTTTTAACCCGTGCATGTACTACACAGACATGATGCAGACATGGGCAATAAGGATGGAGAGGTAGATGGAGCTCCCTTTTACTTCTTTCAAAGTTAATGCAGTGGGCTTTCAATCTTTTTACTGTTTTTCAGTATATATAATACTTAACCCTTAATGTTACACAGATGAAATTAAAACATAAAAAAATTAACTTACATATGATAAAATGAAATAATTTAACGTAGCCGATACCTACTGTATAGAACACAAAATATTAACCCCTTATTTTTTGTTTATTTTTTAATACAGAAACTAGCACTCATCATTGTTGATGAGGCTTGTGGAAGTCCATAGTCTTTGAGGCAATTGAGAAATAATTTATAACATGATTGAATTAGTGAAAAATGAATGCATTACCTCAACTTTATTCTTTGTTCACCTGTATTTCAAATACCGTGTTGTATTTAGTTCTGTGATTAATATTTAAGTTACAAATGCAGAATACCAAATTTCAAAATAAATTAAAGAATGGAAAATGTGATGGTTCGCTTCTCATATTTAATGTATAATTGTCAAATTAGAAAAACCTTACCTTGAGTATATATTTTAAATCATATTAATATAGTTTGAGAGGTCAATTCAACTATGCTAGCTTTGCATAAACTAATAATAAAAAAAAATATTATTGGTAAAACAGGGACACACACACATATATATATATATATATATATATATATATATATATATAAAAATAAATGAAATTGCTTGGATTTTGTGGTGTAGAACAGGTTAACATCTTGAAAAACATGCATCTTGAATGCAAAAGGCTTCCCATCTCCTGATACTGAAAGGGTTAAACAGCAGTAGAAATGCTTTCTATTTCATTCTACATATCTAAAGCAAAAAAAAAAAAAAAAAATGAATTAAATTGCAGAGTCCTTGAATCCTGATATTATTATTATAGTATACTATATATGTACTTTATAGATTGTAAGCTCCCATGAGCAGGGTACTTTTCTCCCTTTGTACCGTTATATTAAAATATATTAACCTTAACGTCAAATTATATTTTATCAATTTTAATGTTATTGCTAATTTTCACCGCCCCCTTTTGTAACAGAGCTACTGAATCCACTGCAATGCAATGTCAAGATCAACATATGATACATCTCTGTAAGTTACTCACACTTGACAAACTGCGTCCGTTCCATAAGGTATCTTTTCAAATGTTGACTGCATCTTCATTACCGATGTTCTAACAGTAAGAATTCCTCCGATAATGAAGTCACCTTTCTGGTAATAACGGTCATTGTGCGGAAATTCCAAATGACAGCCAGACTTGCGCAAACTGCCAACTACACGGGGAAGCAACAGCAAAAGTAGCACCGCATGGAAGACGCTCCACATTTCTGAGATCGGGCAAGGTGACCCTTGTGAATCTCAGATAGCCGCCAGATTGATGAGGGTCAGTGAAGAAAAGTGAACATATCTGTATCGGTATAGAATTGCGCACCAAGGACCCAGAAGCTGTGGTTGACACACGCTGACAGAGAATGACACGAGCGATTTGACTCTTTTAAACTATGGTAATCTATTAACAGACCAACAGGTATGTAATTTACTCAATCTTAAACCGGAGTAAATTATACATTACAAACAAACGCAAATAACAGTTTGCCGGTCTATCATTTTGTGTTCTAAACAATGTTCAAAAATATACGGTTGAAAAACACAGTGGAAAACAATACGGGTCATAAATAATCATAAGTCATAGTTTACTGAAAACCTGAAGATTGTATTCTTTTTTTAATATTATTTACAATCTTATTTCTAAACATTGATAGAGGGGTCTACCTGATCACACAGGGTAGGGGGTCATGGTCCACCAGGCTATTAGTATGTAGGTTATTTATATTGGTGGGTGAATTACACTATTGCATCCTGCCTGATGGGATGTTGTGGGGTCAAAAGATGTCTTCTTTGGCGGTCGTCAGCCAACCTTTCCTTTCCGGCTTCCCTTGGTTAATTCTCTACTGTTTAATGTATGTTTTCTCCATGAGGAGGTTTGCTCCCTGTTTGGTGTGCATCTGTTCTCTTTTAGTCACAGCTGCTGAAAGGCCCCCGGCCAGCACAGCGTTGTATCACAAATAACCGTTTGCTTGCAAAAATGGACATGGGAGTTATCTCCGTCAGGCGTACCTGCTGGGCTAGGACTCTTGTTCAAGAGAAGAGCCATGATTGACGCGGAGGAGACAGAGGGACGCCAAGCAGTCACTCAAGAATAAGTTTTCAGCAACCGCTCGGCGCCTCTCACTGTCCTCCGCGAGACCTCTGTCTTGGTCGCTGTGCCAGCGATTGGTTGGTGCCAGAGGAGGACCCCGCAGACGACCAATAGGCTCACTCGCACGGCCTTTTTTAACTCCTGACGGCGAACCTACGAATTTCTACTCCCGTTAACCCCTGTGATGTTGGGTAGATAACGGGAGTGGAAATCCGTAGGTTCGCGGTCAGGGGTTAACTTGGTGCAACTTGACCGACAGAAATCACTGGTCTCCCTGCTCCAACAGTTACAGGTGTACTTCATTGGTTGATGGCACAGGAGGCCCCAATAGAGTTGCTCGTACGGACATTTTAAATCCTGGTGCCAAAAGCTGCTGCGTAGTCTGTGCCGCGTTAACACCGTATTAACCATTTATACAAAAAACTGAAAAAACGAAGAAAAAAAATGAACACAAAGAATGTACACCAATATTTACCCGAACCAAACACAGGAACAGGCAGATATTTGTGGAATACAAAGATTTTTTCCCCCCATGAAGACGAACGTGAAGAGTTGGACGGCGCTCAAGTCTAGTTTTACCTATACTTTTAATGCTGAGTTTTATGTGAATTCCAATTGATCTATACCGGGTCCATACAGACGACTGTTATGACCCAAAGAGCCCAAAGATGGAGTTCAGGAGTTGTTGCGCAGTAGCAGAGTTGGACAGGGCCTGGTGCAGGGCGTCTGCCACATACCAGCGCCCTGACATAGCAGCTGATGAAGTCAAGAACAAAGCAGAACTTGGAGGTATCCTGCAGGCACCCTGGAGCAGGCATGAGACATATCACTAGAATCATGTGCAGGATGCTGCAGGCTGGGAGTATGGAAGCTAAGCAGAGTATCAACAGAAACGTAGCAAGCAAGGAGGACAGAGCAAGGAACAGGGAGACCGAGCAAGGAACATAGGAAGGCAATACATACATGATACAGGGCACAACAAAGGACAGGGAACAAGGCAAGGAACACAGGGGATGGAGTGAGGAGCTGGAATCCTCGGACGCTTGTTCTTTAAGCAAGGATAGGACAACTTAACTGGGACATGGGGAGAGGAGAGAGGAACCGAAATCCTCAGATGATTCAGGGTAGGAGGGCAAAGGCACATAAGAGACAGACAAACATGAATACAGGAACTAGCCTAGGACTATGTGATAACAAATGGAGATTCCGTCAGATCCTATGGCCATAGAATGCTTAGCTCACCACTACGCCAAAGTACTCCAATATTCGGTGGGTCCTAACGCTAAACCGTGCTTACTGAATTACTAATAAACTAGACACTGAAAACAAACACAGAACCGAGAAGGACATATCTTTAGACTGCAGACTGAGACAAAAACAACACACCTTATAAAGGAAACAGGAGCTGAAGCAAAGAGCAGAACTAGAATCCAGGAATCAAAAGCACAGAAAAGAGCATATGGAAATCCAGGAATGGATTACAGCAAAACATGGGAACTGAGGCAAGGCAGAGATATGCAGCTGTCTTATTCAGTATCGGCAGTGCTGTCTCCATGTGTTTATTTGATCTGTACCCTCAGTGCTGAGTCTACATGTGATTTCCAGTTGATCTATTCCCGCTATGCTGGGTTTGTGTGTTCTGTTGATCTATACCTGCAATGCTATGTTTCCATACATTATTTAAGTATACCTGCAAATACAGGGTTTTTATACATCTATCTATACATCCAAATCAAAAAAAGTTGCCATTTCTATTGTAGAACTTGCACCCTAAAATCAAGGATAAAGGGAGTTATATTGTAACGAAAGAAGGCTACATAATGTTCATCTTTAATACATTCTTTTGGTATTGATGAGCAGCCCCACCTGCCACACAGGTGCCTTATTAATGGTTTCCAAGAAAAGGCTTTAAAAATTGCACGAGAGTCTCATTGCATTGAAAAATGCAATGCAGTCCCACTATTCAGCTGCTTGATAAGTAATATAGCCAGCCAAAGCAATAGTTAGGTACCAGAAATGCAGTTCCAGATAAAACCCCAAAATAACTCTCATGGCTTCTTTCTTCTGTAAAACAAGGTTCTATAATAAGGAATCCAAGCGTGATATTGGGGAGCAGCTCCTTACTGTTCATTTTGGTGACGGCAAATACAAATGCTAGGAGATTTTGTTTATTATGGAAAAAGGAACTGAAAGACTATCTTGGAAGTATTTGACTTTGTTGAACAAGTGAATTATTACTTAAGGACAAACCAGGGTCTACACTTAGAAGATCCAACGGTGGGTTAAATTGTAGTAGTTTACAAAAAATCCAAAACTTTGTGATCATCTAATACCCAAAAGGTCAGGCACTTTAAAATTTGTGTTGAATTCCACAGAAGCTATAATGATAACTCTTACTGTGATTTTTTTTTACTACATCTATTAGAATTAAGCACATGTCATTTGCATTGAAAAAAATCAGCATTTATTCTTATATTTGTTTTATGTCATCATTTTACAAATTAATTCACACAATTTGAACCTTTTTTTTCTTTGTAATACTAAAGTGTTTAATTCAATAACCCCCCAACACACATCTGGCCTTTAAAGGGTTACTTCTACATACCTGTTCTTTATTCACCCCATGCATGTCCTACAGTAAGGATAAAGAGGCAGACGGAGATCCCTTTTATTTATTTTCTTTCCAAATATAAGCCAAATATGAACGCAAATATATATGTTTCAGTTTAAATGCAGTGAAACAAGCATAAAAGGAAAATATTTTAAAAACATTGAATTAAATAAGAAAAAAGAAATGTATTTGGACGCAAATAATAAGGTAGATAAGATGTACGTTTTTATATATATAAAATTTCAAATTCCTACTGGCAGAGTTTATTATTTTATTTTTTTAGTAATAAGGTACTTTTTTGTAATATTGAAACATTACTGTAATTGGGGGATGCAGAATAAAGATGCAGAATACCAAATTTGAAAAGAAAAAAACTAAATTCAAGAACGGAAAATGTGATGCTTCCCTTCTATTATTTAACCTATAATTGCCAATTTAGAAAAACATTCCTTGTATATATTTAAAATTATATTAATATATTATGGGGGGGGGGTCATTTCAGCTGTGCTAGCTTTGTAAAAATTGTAAGAAGCAAAACTATGAAACAAAATGTATTTTTTTGTAGGGGCTCCAAATAAGAAAAAAACATCTACATATTTAAAGAAATAAAATTGATTAAATTGCAGAACTCTTGAATCCTGATATTTAGAGACTGTACTTTTTGTACCCACTATTATAGTATGTGTCCTTGTACTTTGTTTACCTATAAGCTACCAAGAGCAGGATACTTTTAATGTCAAATTATATTTTATTAATTTTAATGTTTCATTATTTTTATTGACCCCTTTTCTAATAGCACTACTGAATACACTACAATGTAATCTAACACGCCTTTTTATTTGGCAGTAACAAACTATAGGCGCTATAAAATGAAAAAGATACATATGTATAAATTACTCACACGCGGCAAGTTGTGTTCATTCCGTGAGGTTTCTTTTCAAATGTTGACTTTATGTTCATTAACGATGTTCTAACAGTAAGAATTCCTCCAATAATTAAGTCCCCTTTCTGGTAATAATGGTCATTGTGCGGAAATTTCAAACAACAGATAGACTTGCACGAACCACCAACTACACCAGGAAGCATCAGAAAAACTAGCACAGCACAGAAGACGATCCACATTTCTGAGATTGGGCAAGGTGACCCTTGTGAATCACCGATGGCCACCAGGTTGGGTCAGTGAAGAAAAGTGAACATATCTGTATCGGTATTGAATTTTATATACCGAGGTTCCAGAAGCAGAGGTTGACACACAGTTTTAAACTATGATAATCTACCAACAGACCAGCAGATATGTAATTTACCCAATCTTAAATTAGAGAAAATTATACATTACGAACAAATGCAAATAACAGTTGGCTAGTCTATCATTTTGTGGTATTTGTGTTCTGAACAATATTTAAAAATATATGGTAAAAACACGATGGGAAAAAAAATGAAAAAACAATACCAATCAATCATCATTGATAATTTGTTGAAAATCTATTGAAAAGATTGTGTTTCTAAACATTAATAAAGAGGTCCCCCTGGACTCAAAGGGATGGGGGGGTCATGAACGTTGGCCTAGCAGGCTATTAGTATGTGGGGTATTTGTATCAGTGGGTGAATTGCAACACTATTGGAGCCTTGTGGGAACAACCGTTCCTTCCAACCCGCTGTTGGTTAGTTCTCTACTGCTCTATGGTTATTCAGAATATGTTTTCTCCATAGGAAGGTTCTCTG
This sequence comes from Spea hammondii, assembly GCA_029215755.1. Taxonomy (NCBI): domain Eukaryota; kingdom Metazoa; phylum Chordata; class Amphibia; order Anura; family Pelobatidae; genus Spea; species Spea hammondii. Next base: position 24,854,213 of record JARDYJ010000012.1, on the reverse strand, counting down.
TTTGGTATATCTGTTCTCTTTTAGTCACACCTCTGAAAGGACCCCAGGCTAGCTCCGAGTTGTATCACAAAGAACAGTTTGCTCGCAAACAGACCTGGGAGTTATGTCCGGCAGGCGTACCCGCTGGGCTAGGACTCTTGTTTAAAGTGAAGGAAGAACTGCCTGTTGGGATTGGCATGCGGCAGGATGTTTATGGTTGTTTGTTTATTGTTGCTTGCTGGCCTCAGGATTGAAATATTAAATTATAGTAAAGTTGTGGTCTACGCCTTATCCACAACATTGGGTGTCTGATGCCGTTATTTGAGCGGAAAAAAAGTAGATGGCGGGCTGTGGGATATAGGCCTAAACAGTCATGTAATCATAAAGCCCATCGGACTCATCAGTAATCCTTGTGCAGAAGGCTTTGATATTGCTGCTGGGGTCAAAAGGTCAACATATGCCCCTATATCCCCTAACCCTGGCATCAAGGCAGCTGCAGGAAACTGCATTATCACAGGCACAGCAAAGGGTTATGCCATTACAAAGTGTGATAAAATATCATCATTGGTCACAAAACTAATCTCACCAGAGTCTTGTCATCAAGATCCCTAACCCATTATAACTTTGTATAACTATATTTATATATAATCAAAGCTAAACAACATTTTTCTTGTCATCTTTCTTGCTGTCAAGTTGCCTCAGACAGGCGGCAGCCTTAGGAGCATACCTAGAGTTTTGGCAGCCGGGGCGTATCCTTTTTTTGGCATCCCCCCACACACAAAAAAAATAAATGTTGGCAAGAATATTTATTTCAAATTTCAACTGGGAAAAAAATAGAAATCGAGAAAAATGTTTAATTCATTCAAATATTAATTTAAATACATAAAATTTACTGAACAAGTCTGCCCCTCAAACAGCCTGCCTGGGCCAAGTCTGCCCCTCAAACAGCCTGCCTGGGCCACCTCTGCCCCTGAAATAGCCTGCCTGGGCCAAGTCTGCCCTTAAAACAGCCTACCATGGGACAAGTCTGCCCCTGAAACAGCCTACCTGGGCCACCTCTGCCCCCCTGATCAGCCTGCCTGGGCCACCTCTGCCCCCCTAATGAGCCTGCCTGGGCCACCTCTGCCCCCCAATCAGCCTGCTTATGCCACTTCTGCCCGCTTAATCAGCCTGCCTGGGCCAAGTCTGCCCCTAAAACAGCCTGCCTGGGCCACCTCTGCCCCTGAAACAGCCTGCCTGGGCCACCCTTTGCCCCTGAAACAGCCTGCCTGGGCCACCTCTGCCCCTGAAACAGCCTGCCATGGGCCACCTCTGCCCCTGAAACAGCCTGCCATGGGCCACCTCTGCCCCTGAAACAGCCTGCCTGGGCCACCTCTGCCCCTGAAACAGCCTGCCATGGGCCACCTCTGCCCCTGAAACAGCCTGCCATGGGCCAAGTCTGCCCCTGAAACTATCTTCGCGCCCACGTTCTTGCTCCCCCTGCACGGAAAAAGAGTTTCCTCATACAGTGCATGGGCGCCACAGCAGTAAGCTGCAGACCCATGTCAGCAGGGCCGGCCCAAGGCAAAATCTTCCGGCACTCAGCATTATAAGCAGGCACCGAGACCGAACAGGAAGACTCGGCGCAGAGGAGAGAGAGAGGGGAGCCCCTTCAAAAGTGCCGCCTGGAGCGGTTGCCCCACTCGGCTCCATTGTCGGGCCGGCCCTGACCGTCAGGCCACCGGGAACCCCCCTAATGAGTGGCACCTAGGGCGGACCGTCACCTTAAGGTACGCTACTGGGCAGCCTGCTGGGACAGAGGTCTCTGTGTACTAACCGCGGCTGTGCGATCACAGCCATCCACATGACACTGTGCGCTCGGCTGGAGGTGGGGCTTGCTGGGAGCTGGATTTTGAAATCCGGCACTGCTCAGCGCAGTTGTGGTCCTGCTATTCCGTTTATTGAGTTGGAGCACACGTTTGCTGTTATTGACTCTTGGGCTTGTCTGACTGCTCTTCTTCTTAGAAAGACTACAATAAAGAAGGGTCCATTCTGTGAAAGTTACCACTTCAATACCAGATACCAGACAGTAGAAAACAACGCAAAACCCAGTGTAGCTAATTAAACAAGGTGTAGTCAGACAATCATAAATACAATACTAATCCACTTTAGCCTTGAAACAAATTTGTTTTATATAGGAGGCTATATAATGTTCATCATTCTTTAATACGTTTTCATTTATATTGCTGAGCAGCCCTGTCTGCTACATGGATGCCTCATTAATGGTGTCCAGAAAAGGCTTTAAATTGCATGAGTCTCATTCGGGTTAAAAGGCAATGCAGTCCCACTGGTTAAGCTCATTGGTACGCAATATAGCCATGAAAAATTCAATATGGCCGTATAGTTGACTGAACCTAAAATATTTATGTCTTATATAGTTGTTTTTTCAATGGTATTTGCTGGGTATGCCTTTATACCTTGCTTTGTTTTGTGTACTTATTGGCCATTATTATTCCAGTAGCAACCCAGGAATCTGAATGTGGGTGCCTTTAATACTTTTTAGGTTGTACGCTCCCCTTTTTGTATATTGTTTTAAGTTCTTTTCATAGTTTGAAAAAGTTTGCTAGTCAGCTGGGGTCAAGTCTCGAAAATACATCATCATGATAAAACACATCATCATAACACAACAAAATCCACAAAATTAGAAACCAAATGTCCCAGCTGTACACCAGGCAATAATTATAATGAAAAACAATGAAGGTTTATAAGGACTCGTATCAACTACATAACACCATTTAAGATCTGCATGCCATAGGAAGGACTGAAAGATATATTTGATAAGAAAGAACACAAAAGCCGACAACATGATAATTACATCCTGCTCTTTCTTTACATTAATAGTTCAGTTTCCAGCATTCCGGATGCTTTCAGATGCACTCCCAGTATCCGACAGACAGTGCTGCGTGTTGAAACCTTTTGAGGAAGACAGACCCATGACTTACTCACGTCATGGAGACATTGTGATCGGAGGAGTCCTACAAATATTTTTAATCACTTGTGCGGAAAAGCAAAATTATTTAAGTAAGCCAACTGGACCAGTATGTGTTGGGTAAGTAATGATCCTTTCACTCATCATTTAATATCTACCCAAACTGTACATTAGATTCATTATGATATATTAAATGGCAATTAGAAATGAATTAGGAAATTGTTGGAATGTATACGGCAAAAGGCAGCAATAAATGAAGATCGGTTAAAGATGACTATTGTCGTTTCAATCTACCTCAGCCTAATATTTAACAGACATTCTATTAAATCATTTTTTTAAGTAATTGTTTCAAGATCATGGTCTTATAAATTTGTTTTAATAAACTAATTTTGATCATATTTTGATTGCCTCGTATTGTTCTGCCAGGCCATCATTGCGTTATCTGAGGCATCTGCTCGCTTTTATTTACGCAATCGAGGAAATCAACAGCAACTCCGATATTTTACCCAACGTCACCCTGGGGTTCCGGATCTATGATGCATGTTCTAGTGATGTTGTAGCATTGAAGAGCACTTTGTGTATCTTATCAGAGGACCTAGAACCAACTCCCAACTATATCTGCCATAGAAAGCACAAGACCGCTGCTTTCATCGGGCACCTCTTAACGTCGACAACCAACGTGGTGGCTGAACTCGCACAACTATATGGATTTCCTCAGGTATGAAGAGGTTATTATCAATTTTATGTTGGTTTTTTTGGGGGACCATTTGTTAACAAGATTGACAGAGATGTAGTAAATAAAGTGAGTTATTGATGAAGGAAAAACAAGCCCACCGGGTTGATGGGTTGATCTTGGACGATATGTTATATGGGATTCTTTAAGACCCTCAAATTCTAAAAAATGCAAGACAGCCAATATTTAGAACATATGCTGATTATCAAATCGTATTACTTTGTATCATTAAATGTCTATTTTTTTTCATTTTCTTCATCCAGGTAAGTTATGGTGCACCAAATCCTGTTTTGAGTAACCACATCAACATTCCGTTTGTTTATCGAACTGTTCCCAGTGAGATATCGCAGTTCAATGTCATAATTCAACTGCTCACCCATTTTGGTTGGACTTGGGTTGGCATCATCGCATCGGATGATGGAAGCAATGATCAGACTAGCGAAGAACTTAAAAACAGATTGGAAATGGTGGGAATCTGTGTTGCCTTCAAATATGTCATCTCCCAATCTCTAGCCTTTGGAATGAAAAACTTCCAAGCCTTTGATGTGATTAAAAATTCTTCTGCCAAAGTAATCATATTGTATTGTAGTGCCCTCCATTTCTTAGGTTTGTTGGAAAAGAAACTATATCAAAACTTGCCGGGTAAAGTCTGGATCTCCTCAGTGACCTTAAATATTGTGACCGATTATAACTTTAAGAAGTACCTTCGTACATTCAACGGATCCTTATTAATATCTCTCCAAAGAGGAGAGATTCCAGGATTTAAGAAGTTTCTTTGTCAAGAGATATGGTCGAATACTACAGAGAATATCTTTATACAATACTTCTTAGCATTTAATGTTGGATGTTTGGAATTTCTGTTTGATGAAGAGAATAAGGTTGCTTGGAGAGAATGTTCTAAGGAAGGTTTTTGGACAGAGCGTATAGCACAAGATGAGATAGACACCTATCGTATTTCATATGCTACCTATACAGCTGTGCACTCGTTAGCTCACGCGTTACACGAAATGTGTAAGAGAAAATATCTACCATCTTCTGAAGGATGGTCATCTAAAACAAGGTCTAAGGTAAGTACTTATTACAAACCAAAGTCAAGAGTCCAATATAATTTGAGTTTCATGTATGTGAAGACTAAAAGGCCAGTAGATCATTTGATAGCCCATACTGTAGCTAAATAAGACATCTATGTTATTAAAATATAATTGAATAATTTTTAAGTGGACAATAAGCATCTTTGGAGGAACATAAACCAGTAAAATACTGATGAATGGTATTAGGTGCACCAAAAATTGCATCTGTTGCTTTCCAATAAAGACCATGCATTAAAACATCTATAACATCATTATTAAACAATCATTAAGTATTTTTTGGGGTTATTGTTTCTTTATGGAACTAGCCCCAAATCAAATCACTAAATACAAATGTCCACCTTTGTTTGTCAATTTCATAACTGGAAGACAACCAAAGTTTATAATGTATACTATAAGAGGTTTTATGTTGATAAAAAATACATTTTTATTCTCTGTAGCTAAAATATTTCCTGAAAAATACTAATTTCAAAACAGAACCAGGAGAAGAGATTTACTTTGATGCCAATGGTGATGCTCCTGGAAATTTTGACATTTTAAATTGGATAATGTACTCAAATCTTACAGTTAGGAACATCTTTGTTGGTAGATATAAGTCTTCTGCTGCTCAACAACTACTCATTAACGACTCAGCCATTGTTTGGAACCCCTTTTTTAATCAGGTTGGTATTTTGTTCCATAATTGAGGTTGAACAAATTGGAACAAATAATATTTTGTAGCTAAAAACTGATGTTATATTTCGGAAACCTACCCAATGCCGGAAGCACCGAATCATTAATTGTATCATGATACAAACCAGGTTTTCTCCAATGCGTAGCATCAAAGCCTCTGTCTATAGGGAATGCAATATAAATCTCTGAGATGTTAGGGTGTTGTCACTCAATGATCTTAGGTTCTTAGAGTAAACATGCAGGTTGCCAAGTTCATTTGTTCTTTTACAGATTCTATTTTGTAACATATATCCGTCGGTTGACTACATACAGTATGTGTATCTTTAAGCTCTGGGATTGTGAGTATACCATAGTGATACTAGATATTAGAAACAGATGGTTACCACCATTGGTTAGTCAAGCTCTAGAATGTTGAGTATACCAAAGTGATGGATATTAAAAACAATTGGTTATCATCATTGGTGAGTCAAGCTCTGGAATAGAGAGTATGCCATACTGATGGATATTAGAAACAGATGGTTACAAAATGAGACAACATTTTATTATTTCGGCAAAGGGCTTGGCCATTTAATAGTAATAGAAATGATGTCCCTAATATTGCATTTAGGTACAAGAGTGAGAAATTCAGTAGAGTAAGTGGAACAGCGCAATTCAGCCGCTTTTGTGGATGTCAAACATATCTTGTTTGTGGGCAGTTGTCTCTGCAATGTAATAATTGTCTTCCGTATCTTCTCCTGGTTTGCTTTTAGACACCGCAGTCCACATGCAGTGAGCCCTGTCCCCCCGGCCATAGAAAAACCCTTCAGATTGGGAGGAAATCATGTTGCTTTGACTGCATTCTTTGTTCTGAAGGGGAAATTGCAAGTTTTACAGGTTTGCTTGGCATGTTCTCACTAGTAAATTATATGTGTAAAAGTCTGGAACTAGAACTTCATACAGAGTCATACTAAAGCAGGTTATACCAAGTCACACCCCCCCCAACATGAAAGGTGTCTAAATAACCTGTGTTGGGGTGTGTGGCCTCAGGTGGAAAGAGGGCAGGGCTGCAGGTGACAGTACCAGGGGCAGTACAACATCCACCCCTTTACCCAAAAAGCCACCTTGCGGTGTTCAGCTCCAGACCTTAACAAAGAGTCCACTTGGGAGCTCCAATGGAGGTCTACCCTGTCACCGCAGCAATTAAAATTAATTTTGGGCAGCGCCTTTGGTCGTAGTTAGTAAGGCTTTTGGACCAACATAGAAAAAGAGGAATTCTTACAAGCTTTTGGGATATCAGAAGTAGAAGTATAGGGAAAGACCCCTTATTCACAGCTAATTCTAATGACGGTCCCACATTTATTTTTTTGTTTTTTTACAGATATGGAGAAATGCATTAAGTGTCCGGAAGACCACTGGTCAAGGCCTACAAGGGATTTATGCCTCAAACGTACCATTGATTTTCTTTCCTTTGAGGAACCATTAGGAGAAGCACTGACAACTTTTGCCGTTTTATTAACTATTCTTAGTTTAGCCATGATGTTCTTTTTTGTAAAATATAGAACCTCCCCAATTATCAAAGCCAATAATCGCAACCTTAGCTACATTCTCCTGGTGTCCCTCACATTCTCTTTCCTCTGTTCTTTGTCATTCATCGGACATCCCATCCCAGAGACCTGCCTCCTTCGACAAGTTGCTTTTGGAATAATTTTCACCATTGTTATTTCTTCTATCCTGGGGAAAACAGTGACTGTTGTCATTGCTTTTCATGCGACAAAACCAGGAAGCAAGTTAAGAAGATGTGTTGGGTCAAAGTTGTCTTACGCCATTCTTCTCCTTTGTACCTCGGGTGAAATCTTAATATGCCTAACCTGGCTAATATCTTTTCCACCTTTCATAGACTTTGACACCAAGAGCACAAACGATAAACTTATTTTACAGTGTAACGAAGGCTCTGTACTTGCTTTCTGTATAGTAATTTTCTATATTGGCATCCTAGCTTTATTTAGTTTCTTTGTTGCTTTTTTTGCCCGAAAACTTCCAGATCGGTATAACGAGGCTCAGTACATCACGTTCAGCATGATAGTCTTCTGCTGTGTCTGGGTCACTTTCATTCCAACATACTTCAGCACAAAAGGCAAATACATGGTAGCCGTGGAGATATTTGCCATCTTGGCCTCCACAGCCGGAATATTAGGATGCATATTTGTACCAAAATGCTACATTTTGTTGTTAAAACGAGAGCACGTAGCCCAATGGAAGGGTTGTAAAATATAACCCAAGGACTGATGAAGGTTTGAATATTTACATCTGGAAAAACAGCAAGACTATATGTGCCCAATGGGTCTGATTTGCCAACATCTTCCATCTATGTATCAATGTGATAGAACTGGACATAGCAAGGTATGCTATTAAAAAACACTGTTTAGATAAACCATTCCTTGAAATTACACAATAAATGTATCATTTGTTGTTTACAGCCCTTAAAAATTATTTTCTTTGAATAAATAGACAATAGAATATTTCAAAACAGAAGGGCACTTGTGTTAGAAGGTCATATATGGACAGCCTCTTATGTAATTAAGGCAATGTTTAATTTATTTACATTAATTCATAAACCAGTGAGGGAATTTAAACATTCATGGTTGCTTCAAACTCATTATAGGGGGTAAAATACCTGCAAACACTGCAAAGCAGAATAGGTCCTAGAGTAATATACCAGCATTGAAAAATAATGGAAATAGCAATAATAAATACACATTGGAAAATGCACAGAATCCTAAATATTTTGCCACCTGCTGGGGTTAAATATATACTTTGTGTCTAAGTGTTTCAATTATTTTCTATGGTCTTTGGTGCTATCTAGTGGTCAACTGACGTTATAACATGTAACATCTTTTCTTCTTTCATACCTGTAATAAGTCAGGTTTCTGAATGAATACTACTGTCACTTTGTAAAATATTTCTTAAACTTCTGGTTAATTACATATGCCTTACTTATAAGTGATATTAATGGCTAACAAATAATGCAACATTATTATGGCATATTTTTCCCCCCCAAAATGTAACTTAATATGTGTTTTCTTTTTCCAGTGCGTATAAGGCAAAACAATTACTGTATGACATTTTTAAATAGAATTTGCTTGTATTATAATATATTTAAGTTCTGACTTCTTTGTACAATAGAGAATCTTACAATTTTATAAGATTTTGCTTCCACCACTATATTGCAAATGTTTTCTTTATAATGTAGTTTGAAGACTGGCATGCACATACCTTGGAACTCTCAGGGTTTTTGCCCCAATCTCAGGGTGAAGGGGCAGATTCTAAGGGTCACACAGTCTGGAGCTGACTTCTGCCACATTCCAGTGCGAGTGTGATGGGAGGAAGCCACGTAGGAATGGTGACAAAGCACACCTCAATTATCTCGGCTCGATGGACGATCAGTGTAAAAGATCTCCCTAACTGGAACCTGTCAGAATGTTATTATTTCTCCAACTAATTAAACAGCATCCCTAGTTATTCTCTAACTTTGCTGGTCAGGGGAAAAGGGGTCCAAGTGGACAGGTAATGGGTTGAACTGGACAGATAGTAGGCAGGACTAAATTATACTTCATTAGAAATATGTGGATTGCTCTGAGAGTTAGGATTCAGCTGCCATGGCCAAATCTGAATGGTTCTGGAGTATGATTATGTTTCGTAATGTCTGGACTTGTATTGCAAAAACACAGAGGAAAATGAGAGTAGACCAAGTTTCCACCGATTCCTTGAGATGAACCAACAGATAAGTTGATAAATCTATACTTTTACTATTAAGCGTTTCTTTTTTTCGCATGCAGGCTTTGCTAAGTCATGCATTTTGATGTGGTGCTAGATTAACGGGTACCACCTCACCAAGCGTGGACCATGCAATGATTTACATTAGACGGCATTTTCGTGTAAAATTTTACAGTTTCGTCTGAATAATGAACTAACGCAACATTGGACGAAAATAACGAAAAACGAATGTTCGCAATATGAAAGTCTTTGTTCATTCCTCGCTGCGGCCGCTATTTTAGCTACATTAAGAGGATCAACAGATGATGGAGACAGACAAGATTTTTTTTTTAACGAAAAACAAACACCAAAGTGAATTTTCTGCCGGCGCCCAAGTCTAATTTACATTTTGATAGCCCTCTCTGGATTCTGTAGGCAGTGATTCTTGCCATGTTTGGTTAATTTCAAAAATGAACAAAACATAACCAACCAAGCAACCTTCTACCAATGCCTCTATCCACACAACGAAACACAAGTGTCCCAACTTGGGCACCTAAAATGTTTGGGTCTATGACTATGTTTTTCTCAAACAAACTTTGTAATTGTATTTCTAGACAGAAAACCTACAACAAGTTTACTACCTTCTATATAAAACTCTTAATTACATCCTGCCGCTGCCACCATGTCATCAATGGTATGGTAAGCACTGTTGATTTTTCAGTTTGTAGATGATAGGTAATATGGATTGACGACTTGATATGGATTCTATTCTCAACCATAAATAAATGCATCTTATTTAACAAGATATAAATTTATCTCCTAACATTTCTTCTGGCTCTTATTTTCATTAAATGTCTTTTGGTGTTGAGTTCAGGTTTAAAATATATGATGTAACATTTTGGTATAAAGATGCAGCCAAGTATTCCCGCAGTAGATGCTAATATAGCAAATATCTCAACAGCCACCATGTATTTGCCTTTGGTGCTTAGATATGCGGGGATAAATGTGATCAAGACGCTGAGGAACACCAGCATGCTGAACGTAATGTACTGAGCCTCGTTAAATGTATCTGGCAACTTCCGAGCCATAAAGGCAACCATAAAGCTTAATAGGGCAAGTGCACCAATGTATGTCATTGCAAGGCATAAGGCTACCATGGACCCTTCGTTACATTGTATGATGATCATAGCAGTGGTCGTCTTTGTATCATATTCAACAAATGGTGGGGCAGTTATCAACCAAGTAATGCAGATCAAAAATTCTCCTAATGATGAGAAAAGTACTAAGCTGATCGACAGCCTGGATCCCAACCATTTCTTTAACTTGCTTCCAGGTTTCGAGGCGTTAAAAGCAAGGACCACTGTCAGTGTTTTACCAAGGACTGAAGAAATAACAACAGAGAAAATACAGCCAAACATAACTTGCCTCAAGAGGCAGGTGATGCCCCAAGGTCGGCCGATGAACAACAAAGAGCAGAGAAATGATAGCATTATTGAAACAAGCAAGACATAGCTAAGATTCCGATTGTTGGCTTTCACGATGGGAGAACATCTGTGCTTTACAAACAGCCAAAGTACTTCGGTGGTAATTGTACAAAGTAAAGCAGAAAAACACATTAACACTATCCCAAGGTGGTCTTCATATGAAAGGAAATCCACCAGTCGCTTTATGCATTGGGTTCTCGATGGATTTGGCCATTCATCTTCTGGACACCTTATGCAATTATCCATACCTTGAAAAAAAAAAAAAAAGATATATACCTGTAAGAAACTGACACCACACAGAAGCTATTAACCTTTTACAGCTTGTATTGCAAGAACCAAGTGCCTTCTTTTGTGTAACATGGCTATAAAGTGCTCCCACATAATATGCTACTTCATTAAAGAATTATGTTTAGGATGGGAGCTGGCATTCAACAGCAGTAGAAAGAAAATTTATAATGCTGCGTTTGGTTACAAAAGTAATTTATTCAGCCGACAATGTATAAACTGATAGGGGGATAAGAGTTCAGGAACACACATAATGTGGAGCTGGTGTCCTTAAGTGGTGTGGAATTACATTGTGGACTAGAAGCATTTTGACAAGGGAACATATTTATGGATAGGTCCAACGATAAATGAGGGGCATTGGTTGGTTTTACTGGCCTTTATCTGGAAAGACACAGAAACCACTAGAACTTAGTTGGTTTTGTCCATACCGGTCATATTTGCTATTTCTCCTGCAGAGCACTGGATGCAGTCATAGCAGCAGTGGGATCTTTCATTCTGAAACATCTTTCGGAATCCAAGGGGGCAGATCTCACTGCACACAGATTGCGGAATCTTTAAGAAAAAGTACAATCATCTCATATTCTACCGAGTAAGTTTTTAAAATTAACAAAACACACACATATACATATAGGGTCTAAGCAGTGATTATCCCATCTTGAACACAATTGTTGGTTGTGGAGATTCTACAAATGTTCCCTTTCTTTTTTCCTCCAAGGAGCACTTGAAAAGCTCCAAATATATTGCCTACAATGCTGTTTATTTTATGTTTTATATATTTTTTATGATTAGTGGGGCACTGGTAATATTATAGTTATATAAAAATTTTTAGTTATAAAAAGACTATCCCTATAGTCAATGGCTTACTCTTTATGGACCAATGTCCTATAACTGAAATATATTATTTAGGATCAAAAATACCTGTGTAAAATCTGGATGCCAAATTACAACACTTTTGTTAATTAGAAGTTGTTCAGGAGTCAATGAGAAAAAATGACCCACTAGATTTTTGAGAAGCAATCCATCTTCAAACACTACCCAGTTCACTATATCAAACAGGCCGTGAGGGTCTCCTTTCTCATAGCTGAATATAACTTCTCCATCCGGTGCTCTAATGTGAGTATTTTCCAGGTAATCATTTATCTGAAAATAACAGATAATGGATGAGACATGCAGAATACAAAAACATAATATTGAAAAACATTCAACACACATCAATCGGCCATATTGTTGGCCATTATCCTACCACCGGGATGCCACTGCGGGGCTGCAGCCCTCCCCTTGTGAGGAGAAGGAGCGTGATTACTTTTTGCAATGGAGCAGAAGTTGATTTCAGCAGAGGCGAAATACCTCTTAGCTATTTTCGGTTTAGGGCCTGGGGTAGTGAGTGGGCCTAGCCATTGGATGTTCAACTATGAGCCAGTTGGTGACATCAACTGGTCGATGGTGTGTCATTATATAGATTTTGCATGAAGTCTACAAAACAATCAAACAAAACAAAATAGCCCTACGTGTCTTATAATAACCTGAAATTTCTCTGTTTCCGGAACCCTTAAATACATATTATGTATGGCATGTGCAAGAACATATATTGCTAGGTAGATACTGTAAGTCGCGTGATCTTCTCCATTACGGACTAAAAAGTCTCTCCACATGATGTTTGAATTATTATTTGGAGGAACATTTCGAAAAGTAATATTCCAAAATAACTCAAGAAAAATGTTACGAGGCACTGTAGGTCGAGTCGTTTCGTACAGAAAATCTTTAAACCCAGGAACATTATTCTTGTGTAAGTGTATCAACAGTGAGCCATTGATCAGATGTATAAAGTGGTCTAAAGTATTCTTGTTACTAAATGTTGTAGTCATTGAATATATCCAGACTTTCCCAAGCACTCTTTCATTGCTAAGATACGCCAATAGAGTCATAAACTCAAACATGTCGCAAGATACAACAATTACATTTACAGAAGAATGTTTTATCAATTTGACAGTCTTGGCAAGAGCTTCTTCTGTGACTGTTGATGAGGACATTATAACCTCTTGAAAAGCTACACATATCCCACTGCTGCGTATAACCCTCTGTATATCCTCGTGGGCAAGTTGAATGCTTCTGTCTTCCGAAATGATAATGCCCACCCATGTCCACCCAAAGCGTGCCAGAAGGTGAATCACGGCAATGAGTTGTGAAAGATCATTTGGAACAGTTCGATACAAGGAAGGAAACTGGATCCATTCATCAGTAGATAGATCCATGGGTCCATAGCTTATCTATCGATGGAAGAAAGTTAATAAGGATTGTGCATATGTTAATTACCAGATTAACATAAAAATTAAAAATTCAATTCTTTCCCCAGAAAATCCCCAGAAAAAATCCATAATGTTTCCAAAGGTCTGTTCTCATTACCAACCAACTTTATTTCATCATTTCTGGCCATGCTGTATCCCTGGCTCTGTCACATTGCCTTGATCAAGGGTTGTATAAAATGGTACAGAAAATCAAACGTATTGGTCTTATGTACTCTTTGGCAGTTGTGTTTTATTTATATGAATTGACCATAGATGAATGACAAGAACAAGGGTATTCTGGTGCAATGCAAAACTAAGCAAATATAACGTAAAAAGGACCCCAAAAATCTCCTGCGTTTTGGTTCACGGATAGCTCCGGTAAACTTTATACCTAAGGGATATACATATAGTATAATATATTACAAAACAAGTCAAGACCAATGGATAGGCATCAACTCGTAGCTTTGATATTCTCACCTGAGGATACCTATATACTTGGGTCAGACTCGCAACGGCTTTTGTAACTGAGGGCAGAAAATGTCCGATGAAAGCCGACACCTTGCTCTTGCTTTGACACACATAATTAGGAATTGGCTCATTAGAACCGGATAGTATATTCATCGTGCTCTTCAATGCTATTAGTTCATTGGTACAAGCATCGTAGATCTGGAATCCCAGGGTGACGTTCGGCAAGAGCAGACTACTGTTGTTGATTTCCTCGATTGCATAGATGAATGTTAGCAAGTGACGAAGATAATTAAGTGACAGACTGTGGAAGTAGAACTTTTGCATTAATAAATGTTTCATGGCAAATTAAGAAACGTATTACTCAACTCCCACCACAAGAAAACAAACAAGCAATAAAGTGCAATGCTAACACGAGACAGAGGATGGCTTAAGGAAGAAATGGGCAGACTACATGGGGCAAATGGTTTATATCTACCGTCAAGTTCTGTGTTTCTATTTGCTTATGGCACACTAAGGCACAAGGGCGTCACACAACACTCAACTAAGATCGATAATGCCTTTAGAGTGGATTCATCATCAGAATTGAATTCAATAGATAAAAAAACTAAAAAAAAAATAATTTATTGTATACAGAAATTGATGGGTCTGAATTGTTGGACATTCAATAAAGATAATTGCCAAAACATAAATATGAGGTGCTACCTACAAAACACAAGACCTGATGTTTGGATGATCTGCTAAAATACCATCTCCCTTGGACCGATATCAAGTTATACACTGCTTAATGATGCTATCTAGTCAAACTACTCTATAGCCGAGCCAAGACAAAAATGTTGAAATGGTCAAAAATAAATTAAAGGATACAGTTTGTTTTTCATACTATGCACATTATAGACGCTCCTCTCTAATCAACATTAATCAAAAACCCATTTACAAAAATGGTCATTATAAAAAAAATTATTTCACTATAGACAGAAGAAAATAGTAGGCAATGAATAGATGTAATAATATTTCTGTAGAACTTAGAGGGGAACATTGTAGTATGTTCAGACTATAGCTATATAATCTGTCCGTTTTTTGGTTACATAATCTATATATCGTTTTAAAACAGACATGGAAATAATAATCTATGTTTGATAGACGTTCAACAAAGAGGAAGACACTTACCCATTGCAACTTGGTGGAAGTGGTGGCTTTGAGAAACCTGGTTCCTCTTCCTGACAAAAGAAGCATATTTGGAGTATACCACCGACAAGTATATCCCCTTCTCTGGAGTAACTCAAAGGCCTCATATCACTGTTTAACACACACATATTTCTCTTGTCCATAACTTCTACAGACCTATAGATAGGCACAACAATTGCCATAGTTATCCAAAAACAAAGAGTATTTTTCTGAGGGTAGGTAGACCAACTGCCCATCTTCTGATCACTAGTCAATCAGTGATGCTGGATTAGGATGGTATGTGGGGTAAGAGTCAACTTCACGCAACATGCGTGACGAGAAGCTCTTCTAACAAGATACAAAGATGTTTAAGACGTTGCATAGGGGTGAGCTTTTATAACAACACTGTTTACATGTACGGATTCTTCTCTGTATAATTTGTTCTTTCCTAGAATATTACATTTACAAAAGCATATGGGATTTCTTAATTATTATTGGCATTTTAAGTCATGGCTATTTACTTGCTTTGTTTCCATGTGCATTAATACCAACTTGATGGGAAATGTATTTTGGAAGCTGATGTCCCTGAAGCATGTGGGAATAGATACTCTACCTAGAGGTTTCGAAGTAAAAGAAGAGTTTAGAGTTATAGCTTAAGTAATATTTTGACAAAAAAAAGATTCACTGGGCCGAGGAAATGTAAGATAGCCATACTTTTTATAATTATTCTTTGGTTTTGGAATTAGACTGCTTCTTAAATGGGGGAGATGTCTAATAAATGTTTTGTCAATCAGTTGTTGGGGATGTTTCTAAATAAAGTACAGGGTCAACCTACTTTGGTAGATCTCTCAGCTTTGTCTAGAGTTAGGTAGTTCATAGATGGCATGTGCACACCATGATTTGAAGCCTGCTGATGAACAATGTTAATATATGCTTTAGAAAATACATTGATGTCCTTTAGCCTCAGCCCTTGTCAAGATAGACCTTTCAGAAACCAGATTGTCAGCCTAGTATGACCATTATAATGTCTGCGCTAGTGCATATTCCATGGAGACCCTTGTACGCAGAGGCTTAATTGAGAAAACTGCCATTACAGTCTAATTGTAGATCATGGCATGGAATGGTCTTCAGATGGTGAATCCAGAAAGTTCTGGTCATTATAAGTCATTAGATTCATTTTCTCATGGAATTTATTTGGATAAATACATCACACTAATTCTCTATCAACAGCTTTGTCATCACTTTCAGTTTTGTGTGGTTTATAGAATTATCTATTATATGTGTCATATAGCCTCCAAATACATAGTCACTTTCACTTTGAACTTACGATCATGTGACAACTTTGCTGAAACAGTAGTTTTAAGGTTTGACAAAAAAAAACAAAAAAACACAGAATTATAATTTGTATTATGTTTATTACACTTTTTTTTAACGTAGATAGTAACTATATGTATAAGACATCTGAGTAATATAAAAAAAATTCCTTATAGAATGTATTAAGATGGTATTAAATAAACTAAGAACAAAAGTCTGGTGGGCTGACGCCCGACAGCACATGGAAACATAGAATTTGATAGCAGATAAGACCCATTTGGCCCATCTAGTCGGCCCATTTTTTCAAATGTAAGACTCTTACACGAGATCTTAATCAGTCCCTATCCTACTTACCTTTATTGCCATGTGAGCAGCCAATCAAATGGTTTAATATGCATCCAATAAACATGGCTGTGCTTTAAAGCCCTATCCTTATTTTCTCCTGCCTCTAGCTATATGAAAATGACAGCTATTTAATTTTTTAAGCCATTTGGCTCTTTTTGAAAAATTTTCTCCATGCCGATTGGACATCTTTATTTCTTAGGCTGTAAATGAGTGGGTTTAACATCGGCGTGATGACATTGTAAAAAACAGACAAGATCTTGTCATGTTCTAGGGAGTAACTTGACTGCGGCCGAAGATACATAAAAATAATCGTTCCGTAGAAGATTAAAACCACCGTAAGATGTGAGGCACACGTAGAGAACGTCTTTTGCCTGCCCTTTGTAGACTTTATTTGTAGAATTGCAGACATTATAAAAATATAAGAGACGAGGGTTAACAAAAATGAAGCTCCAGCTGCAAGTCCACCCAAGGACAAAATGACGATCACATTCACTTTTGTATCTGTGCAAGACAGTTTTAGAAGTGGCGGCATGTCACACAAGAAATGGTTCACTTCTCTAGCCCCGCAAAATGATAAGCCGGCCGTGAAGAAGGTATGGACGAGCGAATAAAGGAATCCAGTTATCCAGCACCCAGAGGCGAATTTTATGCAGTTTTTTTTGCTCATAATTTGCACGTAGCGCAACGGGTGACATATGGCCACATATCGATCATATCCCATAATGCTCAAGAGAAAACATTCCGCACTCCCTAGGAAGTGGAAAAAATAGAGTTGAGTGAAACATCCTCTGAAGGAAATGTAGTTACGTTCTACGAGAAAGCCAACCAGCATCTTGGGAACCGTGACGGAGCTGAACGAGATATCCAGGAGAGATAGATTGAACAGAAAGGTGTACATTGGCGAACTGAGCTCTTGAAAAACTCTTGTGAGTACAATCAGGACTGAATTTCCCGTTAACGTAGTCATGTAGACAAAAGAAAACGTTATAAAGAAGGCAAGCTTAATTTTTGGGTGGCTTGAAAGTCCAATTAATATAAAGTCATCATGTAATGTGTGGTTCATTGGACCCATTAGCTTCCTGAAATGTGATTCAAGAACAAAATAACCAATAGTGTTTTTTCAATTCTGAAAAGAAATGTTTAATCAAATCCCTAAATGCCTTTTTTGTACTTGTGTTTGTACTGAAAAAGGTTAATTATATATAATAAATTAATACATATGCCTTGATCCAGTAGTATTGAACATGTTTCAGAAAAGAAAAAAAGAAAAAAAATCACACTGATTAAAATCATTAAAATTTGCACCAATTATAATAGAATTTGAGTTTGAAAAATATGATTTTTGTCATTTGGCTTTATTGGTTCTATTGTGCTTTATAATGTATCTTTTTAATCTTAGATTATTTCAAGGTTTAATTAAATGTGATTTAATAAACAAAAATATATGGCATGAAATATATATTATATATAATAAAATAATTTCATTTATAATATTCAAAATGCTAAATTATACGAAATATTCTTATTGTAAATTTGTAGAATTAATAATTATCCCCTCAAAAGTATAATGTACTAGTCAAAAGTATAATGTAGTCAAAATCCTTCTTACCTTATTAAACACTCTTTCACGTATGTAACGACTGGAAAGAAATAACGGAAGGTGAAATCTTTATATAGTGCCTTTATTACCATACCTTTCATATAGGTCTATGTTGTTTTAATACCTAATCCTTAGGGTCTAGGCAAAATTCATTACTTGATTTCCCAAGACGTAAAAATACATAACTGTTGTTAAGCAAACCTTTATTGAACTGTTTTTCATATAAAAACGTGTAAGCTGCCTTAGAAAGTCAAAGCTTCTTTGAAAACCATACTTATCCTTTTTTTTGTATTACTTTTATCTCCCAAATCCATCATTCCATAAAGTTCACTTCTGCCTAGCCACTTTTTTCATTTATTCATTTTTTATGGACAGTGACATTTTTCCGTGTTAGAAACAGGCTTTCTTCGGATACTTCGCTTAATCAGTTTATATATTTAGGTTAGTGGGGTCAAACTCCAGGCCTCGAGGGCCACAGACATGGTAAATCCTTGCTTGAAACATGAGTAATTTAAATCGGTTCCAATCATTGTGATCGCACTGCCCGTGCTTATGGTGGGACAGCCATTATCTGACCCTGTTCTGGCCGTCGAGGCCTGGCGTTTAACAACCCTGGTTTAGATGCGTCTATCACATCACCTCTTATTAGACTTGACAATTTTTTGAATCCTGTAAATCACATTTTTGTTGAGTGTTCTTTGGACATCCCGCACATTGTCTATGGTTTTGGTGGTGAGTTTTACCATCCATTGTAAAATACCGAAGGTGAGGTCTGATGCTCTTGCGTTCCCAGTTCCCCTGGTCTTCAAATTAAAGATAAACCTACACATTGTTCTGATAAGTCATTTTACAGCTTTGAGATAACATTTACATAAAAACATGCCAGCAGATTAGACCCATTTCCCCCATAGTGTGTCTGTTCCTCCTGCTGTAAAGACTCAAACCTCAACCAGCTCTTGGTCTTGTCTTAGATTCAGCAGCCATATGCCTACCCCTACATCCAACTTCTGATAGGTGGCTGTTCCATTTATTTACCACCCATTCACAAAAGTAAAACTTTATTACATTACTTTTAATATACAGCTAAAAAAATTTCTTGATACCTTCAATGTAAGTCTCTACTCAACGAGCATTTCAGGAGGCCTTCAAAGAATCGTAACATGACAGCCCTTTTCTTCCCATGCAAAAACATTTCTCAGGCGCACGCCATGACAAATTACAAAGCTGGAGCCAATAATTATATGCTTTTATTATTTGTTACATGATACAACTCCTTCAACAGCTTGCACTGAATTTTGACCAGGATTGGAACCAAATCTATGTGAATTTAGTGGTGGCACTTTGCACGATTCTATTGAAAAATACTTTGGTCTTAAAGATTTTTTTCAATGCAATCTTAAATTTCTTTGTTCCGAAGACTGTAGATGATAACATTAAACAATGGAGTAAGTACAGAATAATTGATGGCCACCAACTTATCATATTCTGATGTAAAATTCGTTTTTGGTCTAATGTACATAAAACCAACACTGCCATAAAAGAGGAGTACAACTGCGAGATGGGATGCGCACGTTGAAAAGGTCTTTCTCCTACCTTTCTTACATCTTATTTTCATTATGTTAAGTATTATTTGAACGTAAGTTATAAGTACAAAGAGAAACGTGGAAGTGATCAAGCACAAGTTTATGACAAAGTCAACAATTAAAATAACATCATTGTCTATGCAGGCAAGGTTCTGAAGTGGTGAAGAGTCACAGAAGAGGTGATTTATTTCATTAGGACCACAAAAAGGTAACTGAAACAGGAGGCTATTGAGGTGATGGGGCTTAGAAACCCCAGCAGCCAACAGCACGATACTAATACCTTGCAGTGGCTTGGCGTCATGGTGGTGTGGTATCTAAGCGGATTACAGATAGCAACAAAACGGTCATAAGCCATTACATTAAGTAATTCTCAGTTATACCAAATGAATGAAAGAGGTACACTTGCATTATACATTGATTAAACGAGATGTGAGATCTGCCCTTCCAGATAATGACCAACATACTAGGTATGGTGACCGCTGTGTTGCATATCGCAAGGATGGACAGCATACATATGGCATGCGTAGGCATCTGTCAAAAATTATCAGCACAGATATTGACACATTTCCAGCAATAATCATGATATAAATCATAAACATGAGTGTGAAGACAACAGGCCGATATTGTCCAATGTTAGAGAATCCCAGGATGATGAATTCGGTGACGGTTTTGTTAAGATCCATTTGATTAAGAATAAGAAGTTTAGAATGATATACATCAATTCTTGAGAAGAGATGGTTAAACAAATTTAACACCAGAATTATTCATTCAGCAAAGCTGGATCTCATATAGCTGGTTGATCACTCAGTCTTTCACCTTACTTTGCAGAACATCAGTGAATGGTGGTATTCTAAATAGCTCTGAAAGATTAAAAGAAAATACATTTTAATAACAAATGAAAAAATTCTACATTCTTATATATTTTATCATAAATATGCAAAATGACACCCCTCTTAATTATTGAGTGTAGGTGTTTAAGCCACATGCATTGCTAACTGGTGTATAAAATCAAGCACAAAGGCAGCCATCTCCATAGACAAACACTGGCAGTAGAATGGGTCATACCGAAGAGCTCAATGACTTTAAACATGGAACTGTCATAGGATGTCACCTTAGGATCTATAGTGCCTACTGCAAACTTTGGTTATAGGAGGGATAATAGTCTAGTGCTGTTTTTCAGGGTTTGGGCCTCTAAGTTCCAGTAAAGGGTAATCTTACCAAGCATATCAAGAAATTTTGGATAATGCTATACTTCCAACTTTGTGGGAACAGTTTGGGGAAGGCCCTTTTATGACTGCGCCCCAGTGCACAAAGCAAGGTCCATAAAGACACAGTTGGATGAGTTTTGCATGGAAGAACTTGACCAGCCGCACAGATCTCAACCCCATTGAACACCTTTGGGTTGAACTGGAATGGAGATTGTGAGCCGGGTCCACTCATCCAAAATCAGTGTTTGAACCTCACAAATGCTCTGCTGAATGAATGGGCAAAGTTTCTCAAAGAAACTCTCTAAATCTTGTGGAAAGCCTTCACAGAAGGGTGATGGCTGTTATAGCTGCAAAGAAGGGACCAACTACATAAAAACATCTATGTATTTAGAAAGGAATGTCATCAAAGTCCCTGTTGGTGTAATGGTCAGGTGTCACAGTACGTTTGTTCATACAGTGTATTTGTAAAGCAGTGGGAATCATGTCTTAGGTGTCACCCCATTTTATATTAAGCTGTATTAAAGTCAAGCCACTGAACCTCCTTTTTTGATTTGCCTCTGGATTCATTTTTGGAATTTGCCATGGTCTAGATATATCGGCTTTATCTTGCTACATTTGTAGGTTAGCCTGGTTCAAATTTCATATTTTCATGTAATTATTAGAAGGAAACTTCTGTTATTGTCCTGTTGTAGACTGTCTTATGTTCTCTGTAAACCATAAAAAGTGAAATTTGCCCTCAAAGACTTCAGATTGAATAAGGACAAGAAAATCAAGTACTTCAGAAACAAAAAATGTTCATTGTAATGATATGGATAGGTTACTCCTAAATATTTTTCCCATTGGATGCTACCTTCATTGGACATTTATCAGACTAGGTACTTTTTGGGGCCACCAAAAATAGAGGCCTTGGGGAATGAAAAACTTATCTAGCTTAACATCCTGGGATAGGGTAAGAATTGTGGGCTTAACTCATAGAACTAGGGGGGGGAGAAATGTCCTACAGGAGGAGGTACAGAATGGTAGGTGGTGTCCTGCGATAAACATTAGATTAAGTTCTTAACCAAACAAGCATCTGCTCTCTATGAGCAGGGCTCCAAGTTTAAGTCACTTGGCAAACTATTCCAAGGTCAACCCACAGAAATATCAATAGTAACATTAATATGCACCTTAGAAAAGTGTTAGTTATACCAAAATGTAACAGGACTACATATAAGTAACTGTTGATACAGGTCTACTGCATGCAGCATAAACTCTTATGCCCTCTTTGCACATCTGATGACGATGTTATTGTATAGTATTTAGGATACAATTATCTATATACTATGAAGTTCCCTTTAATGTAAATGAATAGAAGCCCCTTCCACTTTATAGCATTGACCCACAAAAGCCCTCTCTCTCTCTCTCTGTAACATTTCTCATGGAACTCTATTGCATTAAGAATTTACTAGTTAGTTCTCTAGGACTTACGTTTTCATTTCCAGGAGCCCGAGAAGCCCATCTTTGACATACCAGCACACCTTAAAGCTGAAGACTAAATTACTCACAAGCTATTTAATAGTTTTATTGTACCCTCTAGGGAGAAAATGGCTTTAGAAATGATCTCTAGAGATGGCATAAGGTGTACCATGCTAAGCAGGTCTCATATTAACGTCTTTAATGGGAGTACTAGTTATTGTTTTGTAGAAACTATGCAACAAGCAATCCAGACATGTGGAATGTAATTTGGATTTATCTCTGCATTACATGATACAATATTCCTAATCAAATATTAATATATAACATTTTTTTTTTTAAAAAGTATTAATGATAAAATGAATACTTTTATTGTAATTTGCTCTCACAATTGATTAATCGTCACAGATGAATGATAACATGACACAGGTTAGGTTATATATACTAATTATATTACAATCCATGTAATGACACTACTCCTATCATAACCCAGACATAAAGGAACATCCCCAAAATGTATTTTTAATGTATGTTGGTGTCCATTTTACCGCATACAAATCAATTGCGGCATTCTTTAGATATTGTAGTTAGAAAATGAGAAGTCCGTCTTATTTAACTCCTCCCCCAGCTGCCTCTACTGAAACCAGGAAATGTACCTGCCTCGTGCATACTTATTGCACATGCTCAGTAACATTCTCATTTAAGACAGCGGGAGCCGATCTTCCATCTTCCAACTCATTATTTTGTGCAATTCACACTCTCTATATGTTCTAAACAAGGCACTATTTGTGAAATTTTGTGGTATTCTAGAATAAAATAAAAAAATCCTAGGCAGAACAAATCATAGAAACAATCTTTAAGAATATGAATAAATGTAGCTATGATTCGAAAAGACATGGTTTATTGAAGAACATCTATTATTCATCAGGAACTCTAAATTCAGATGTTGCAGGTCTAGATTTGCTGAAAATTTTAAAATAATCATAAAGAACGTTCCCATGGGAGACCTAAATTCCCTTCACAATGATGGCCACGTCCCTGAAAAATGAACTTTTCACCAGTAACAATAAAACGATGATGAACATGCCCATGGTAAGCAGAATGTTGCTACCACTTAGCATGAGACAGATATTTGACAAAGACCTTCCACCCAGTCACAATCATTTATACTTCCACCGTAGAATATGTTCTCCAAATTTCTTATGACAATAAGGTCGTTACTAGCTTCTCAGTACACTAGAAATACGAACATTCCTACTAAATCTTCTCTTTTGCCGAATGCATTTAATGATGAAATTCCTAATTTCTCTGCTTCGAAAACCATAGATGAGAGGCGTAAAGAAAGGAGCCAACACAAAATGATGGATAGCCGTAGCCAAGTCATATTCTGTAGAGTAGTTGATTTGCAGCTGTACGTACATAAACGCCACACTTCCGTAGAAAACGACGGCCATGATGAGATGAGATGCGCATATGGAAAAGGCCTTTTTGCGTTCCTCTGTTTTCATTTTCATTATTCGAACTAAAATTCGGATGTAAGTTATTACCACAGAAACGAAGGTCAAGATAAGTGTGAAGGAGCTAATAATTAAATCAACAATCAGATTAAGAGTGTTGTTTGCACACGATAAGCTTAGGAGGGGGGAAGAATCACAAACAAGATGGCGGATTTCATTAGGCCCACAAAATGGCATCCTAGAGACTAAAATTAGGAGAGCTAATGGTGTTGCAAAGCCAAACACCCAACATCCAAAAATTAAGATCTTGCAGAACTTGAAAGGCATGATGGAGTGGTACCTAAGCGGATTTCCAATGGCCAGGTAGCGATCATAGGCCATAACGTTCAACAAGCAATTTTCTGTAATAATAAGTGAATGGAATACATACATTTGTAAAAGACAATTGTTGAACGATATATATGACCTTCCTACTAAAACAATGGCAAACAAACTAGGGTACCCTGTTGTGACAATAAGTATCTCAATGATTGACAATACTCCAATCAGAAAGTACATTGGCGTGTGGAGTCGAGGTTCATAAAAGATGGCAATTGATGTGACAGCGTTACAGATGACAATAAAAATGTAGAGAAAAACCACCAGGGTGAATAAAATTTTATGATATTGATTAATATTAGTAAATCCTACTATAATAAAGCCCTCAATAGAATGATTGATATACATTGCACTCGGCCTCCAAAAAAAAAAAAAACTTGTCACAAATTTTAAGTATTCAATTGGAAATTGCAATTATTCTTTTCATAAATGTATTGAAAACTTTGTCCATGGTTTCATTAATTTTTATAATACACCATGTCTTCAAATTAACAGTATATTTGTCCCAAATTCAGAATTCTCCACTAGCTATGTCTGTATAGACTGTATACATATGGCAAAACATATGAAATTTGGCCAAAAACAGTCAAAGTTGCTCAGAGGTCACTGACCTGATAGATAATACTGGTTTCCGGTCCTTAAGAAAAAAGAATTGTGGATCAAACATTAAAAAAAATTTGAATTCACTATTTTTATCACAATTTGTAGGAAACACTACTTGTGCAGTTAACGATGCTTTAAAAATTATGTGCAAGATGTTCTATATTTTTTTCATTCACACTGTTGAATAAAGCGTTGGCTTTCCAGAAAGTGAAATTTTGCTGGATTATATCCGGTGTTAAATTCTGAATGTTCTCCTGATCAGATAAATATATTGGGTTTTATTTTTCCAAAAATCCATCAATGTCTTGAACTACTATGTTCTATCAGATCTTTGATTGATGCGGGTCTTCATTTTAAAAAATCTGTGAAAAAAATTAAACAGTGAATATTTCCAGATTTATTAACATTGGTTAGTATTCTGTTTTATTGAATATTATTTTTCTTACCAAGTATCACATTGTGTCTTTTATTGTGCACAGCAGGTAGTGTCATAGAAATATTTTGTCATACATTTTACAATTTCATGAAATAATAGGAGAATTAGGTCATGAAGAACAAATGTTAGGCATTCAGAAACATACCAACTTGGCCAGTTATATGAACATTCCATGGAAGGTAATGATCTGTATGTTCCAAACATGTTTCCTCCAACATAGCAAAAACTTTCTTTATTTGCAGAACAGATGGCTGCCATTGTTGTCCCGGCTTAAACACCACACTGAGCTGATGCTTTATGGCAATTCTAATGAATCTGTTCCTCCATAGGTAAGGAGTAACTGTTTCTGTAGTAGATTGGGCTCAGGTAACAGAGCGAGAACAAATGGCTTATATGTAGCGGGTTTAAAATGTATTTATAAAACAATACTAAGTAATAATAAAAAAGTGGGAGTTCTCCTTCAAGAAATGTGATTCATAAAAATCCATAAACACACACCAAATATTTAGTGAGTCTTGATTAACGTTCACCCAATCTCTCATTTTGACTATTACCAATCTCAGTCATGTTTAATTAGCTTTTTAAACTTGACATACACATGATGTATGTCCCTACTGTATGTGTCAGATGCTCAAATTACATTAGCAATGTACAATATGTATTGCTTAAATTCAAGGGGATTTTAATTGAGCTCGTGTTACATTTTATTTTGCTCACAAGCTCACAGTTAAATTGTTTGCAAATTATGAGTGGCCATTGGGGACATTATTTTGTTTTGGGGTTTTTTGCATGTATGATATAAAAAACAAAAAACTAAATGTCTCTGCCCTTCATAACAAATTTCTAATGATCTAGATATCTAGATATAGTAAGCAAAATGTGCTATACTTTCAGATACGTTACGGGTAGTAAAAATGTTGCAAATTATGATCTAAACACATGGGGAGTAGGTTGGGAAAATAGAGGAAAAAAAGAGAAAAACAGAGAGTGAGGGAGAGAGAGAAAAGAAAGACTGCACAATTTTTTATATTTTTTTTCTGAAATAAGTTAAACCTTTACTGTTCTGGATTTATCATTCTGAAATTCACAGATAATTAAATCTGGGCAAAATGAGCTGTCGAGACAGATTGGGACAAAAAGGAATAATAAAAGATGCAAAGGCATTACTGGAGAAATAATGTTCAGTGTTGAGCAATCATCAGAAAAAGATAAAAAAATAGTAAATTACTGGTTCAAATTTAGAACATCTAGAATATCTCGATTACTATATATGTATCTTGGAGGAAAGGTCGGAGATGGGATAATAACCTTTGAAGGCATTACGCTAAGTGCTGAGATGGTCAATTTCCAACCAGGAGGAGAGGTCACCATCTATAATTAGAGGCTTAGGACTATTTCAAAAAAGTATTTCTTTACTCGGAGGGTAGATTAGCAGAATTTTCCTCCAAAAAAAAGTGGTAGAGGTTAATACAGTGAGGTAAGCATTAACAATGCTCATGGTGGACATTTATTGGGTCTGTGGTGGAAAATTTAATGATGTTCTATGGACCTTCACAACCCTTGCCACAGACACTGGTGTCCTTGTACGGACACTTTGCCTAACTCTGGCATGAGATCGACAAAAGTCAACCAAACCAAGTAGATCACAATAATTCTATGCTTATATAAGAAGGACTCCAACCAACACTCGGAATCTGTCTATTACCAAAACCCATGAGACAGATGTTGAATGTTAAGACAACATATGTAAAGAATAGCTAAGAGAACCCAACATTCAAATAAGGCAGGTAAAGAAAGGCTAAATATTAGTAAAATAGACAAATTATCACTAACCTGTCATAGAAGAGCTTGAATATTGTAATAAGCTCTTCTTAATGCTTGAGATTTATAGCTTTGCTTTCTGTTTTTTTCAGCAATAGGAACCCCTCCAGACATCAGGAGGTCCATGTCTATATGTAGCTGGTGTATATTCTATGGGGACCGCCGAGAAAAAAAACAAAAACAAAAAAAAAAACTCTCAGAAGATGGAGCCAGGTGTTCTTATAGATACTGTACACATTCCCACTTAATTAGTAAATTGGAGCACTTGTTTTGAAATATTTGTAAATAAAAGGAGAAATGTTTGAGGGCACAGATTTTTCTTTGTCATTTAATCTCCATGGGTTTAAAATGTTTTATAAACAGGAAGTTAAAAGGTAACTGAATTAACCAAATTATCCCGTTTTCTTTTTAGAAGCTATCATATACGGTACATACTGACAGCTGACAGGTTCCTTTACATTTATGTGGTTTCCCCTCTTGCAAATGGTTAAATTCTGCAGAATCCCCCCATATATGCATCTGCCCCTTTGCCTGGCCTGGCTGTTTTGCATAAATATTGTCAACGATGATGATTGCCCTCGCTTCTTTTGCCCTAATTTTTTGAAGTAATTCATTAAACCAGGGGGGTATAGTGGCCAAAATATACCCCGTAACTTCCCATTCAATTCTCGGGTTTAAAGTCTTCAGGGTATGAAAAAAACCCTTTGGAGGCGCACAGGCCCCAACCTGTGTCTGTTCTCTCCCTCCAACCCTGCTCTGCCTTGGTAAGGGGGCATGAAGTTTCATAGAGTTTAAAGAATGTGTTCAAGGTAGGATGCAATGCATCTTCTAAACACTAGGGGCAAAAGTGGATTACTTCTATTCTAACCACCCACTAAACTCAACCAACATGAGCAACCTAAACAATCAGATTCCTATAATCTCCAACCATAGACTCCCTCCCGTCTTCAACTGTGCCCTGTGAAATGCCCGCTCAGGATGCAACAAACTCACTTGTATACATGACCTATTTGCCTCCCATGCCTTTAACCTCCAAGCACTAACTGAAACCGGGATCCCCTCCTATGATACTACTGCACTCTTCGGAGGACTACACTTCAGCCATACTTCAAGGCCCGAGGGTGGTGGAGGCATCCTATCTCCTCATTGCACGTTCCAGCATACACCAAGCCCTCACCCCCTCTCATTCTGTTCCTTTGAGGTTTACATGATCAACCTCTTCTCTCCACTTGCTCTTCAACCTGCAGTAATATATTGCCCTCCAGGTCCTACCTAACAGTTCTTTTGCCCACTTTGTAGCCTGGCTCCCTCTCGTCTAATACCCCCTGTCTTAATATGGGTAATTTTAACATTCCTTTTGACATATCTAACAACTCTGCCAGCTCCAAACTCC
This sequence comes from Spea hammondii, assembly GCA_029215755.1. Lineage (NCBI taxonomy): Eukaryota > Metazoa > Chordata > Amphibia > Anura > Pelobatidae > Spea > Spea hammondii. The sequence continues at coordinate 24,825,765 of JARDYJ010000012.1, read as the reverse complement.
TCTCCCTGACATCCTCTTCTGGTCTAAGTTCCCTACACTCACTTGATCTGGGTTTCTCCATTTCTCCCTTCCCTCTTTCTGACCACCGCCTTCTAACCTTTTCTCCAGTACTAACCCCTAAAAATACAATGTCCCAGCGCTCACCTCATATTTGTAGGCCACTACCTGTTTGTCTTCACCCCATCCCCTCAAGATTGTAAGCCTGCGAGCCGAGCCTCTCCACCTAATGTATCGGCTTGTCTTAGTCTGTCAATTCTCATCTTGTCATACCCCTTGAATATATGTATTGTAAGAAGCGCTGCATAAATTGTTGGCGTTATAGCAATAAAACATTAATATTTTTATTAATTTTATATCTTATATTTAGAAGAATTATTTTTCTTTGAATATATACTTTTTTTCTCTATGATAAAAAAAAAAGGTACACATATCCCCAGGGTAAAATACTATTAAAATCAGAATTATTTATTTCTTCCAAAACTCTTTAGGGATCGATCGCCTAAGAGGATTTGAAAACTATTTATTATTGAGATTTAGGGACACTTCATTGTGACAACTACAAGGAAGATATAATGGAAGTGCTTTGCTGTCAAAGGTAAATAAAAAATATCAGTTATAACAGATCTAGTATTATTTGTATGGTTTATGACATAGAAGACGCTTTGTTTGTAAACGTAACTGCGTTAACAAAATATTTACAGAGGCCATCTGAAGAATATTTAACAATGTTACTTATACATGATGTATTAGAATCTTACTTTAAAGGCTGTTTTAAATCATTTTTTTCAAGATGCTATATTGATTCCTATCTCATGCATGTCTAAAAACCCTTACTGTGTTAACCTCTACTACTTCTGCTGGGAGGCTGTTCCACTTATCTACCACCCTGTCAGTATAGCAAATAATAAGCGCTTTAATGCATATGAAATTTAAGCAGTGCTCCCCCTTGTAAATGCATGGGGGGGGGGGATCTAAAGATTTCTTCCTTTTTGGCAATGCTATCCGAGACATTACACGCATCAAAATAATGACATTTAAAGCAGATCTGCCACATTCTCCAGAACTAGTTCTGATTCCTGTCAGCAACATTCTGATTACTAAGGACTGATTAAGTTTTGAGTCTTTACAGCAGGAGGAACGGACAGACTAGACAGAGGGCCGGGGGGGGGGGAATCTGCCAGCAAATTCTAAGTTTCTATGTATTAAATTAAAAGTTTTTAGTGGCAAAAAAGAGTTATATTTGTGAAAAAGCACCAAGAATGTAACAAACACCTCTCCTCACCTTGCTATCCAGGGTCTTCATTCCGCTTAATGACCATCACCTGCTGTCAGTCCAGCCTGCTGCACAGACAGCGTTTAACCCGTTACTTGCTGGTTTGTATAGAAGATGTTTGTCAGAGACAGGATTTGCCTACAATTCAAGTTATTTTTTTTCTTTTCTAACATTGCTTTTCTGATTTTTGTTTTATTTCACCTAGAAGTTGGCAGAAACCAACAAAGAATTAACCTAAAAAATGCTTTTAGCCCATGTGGACCAAAGTTCAGCCTGACACTAAGTCTGTTTGCCACCATAAACGAGTTTTAAAATGAAACCTTAGCAATAAATTGGTGAAACCATGACTAAGAGCCTTTGTTGTCCTACACAGATTGCATTAGCCTCCTTTCCTGCTTATTATGTCCCATTTAACTTTTCATTTGCCCCCCCTCATTCCAAATGCAATGGAGGGAGTCTGCAGAGCCCCCTATCCATGTCTCCACTACCATGGGTGTAGGAGATGAAAGGGATGGATAATAGAAATCACCCCCAGATAAATTAGAAATATGTCGCTTTACAGAGGCAGTGGAGCAACTGAGCTTACATTGTTCTGCTCCACTGCCTCTGCACTTCACTGAGCTGTCTGACCACCAGGATTCTGCCCCATGTGGTTTTGCATGTTACCATGGTAACACAGGCAGCAAAAACTACAGCTCGCCATGAGGCTCAAACTGCTAAGAGAAGCACAGACTCAGGGGCAGGATTGAGGAGAAAAGAAAGAAGGGGGCTGGATGCCCTGAAGGACAGAGAGCAAATTATTTTCCTGTTTTTGGTTAATAAAGTACTGTGACTTTTTTGTGATGAAATTGCACATACACACATATAAATGTATACAAAATTTGTCATTAACAATTCCCAGTTTACTGAACAAGAATTCACCCTGCCAGTAAAAATGCGATCCCTCTTACGCACACGTCCACTACTACTTGCAGCCAAACACATTCCATGCTGCCCGCTCCCACTTGGTATACTCACGGTCACCTCCAACACTGGCGCACCAAGATCCTCAGAGGAGTGTCTAACGAGACTCTGCTTCAAGTAGCCAATCAGTGGCACGGAAATGGTATCATGGAGGAGGATTTGTGCTGCATCTCTGGAGCTGCAGCTTCTCCTAAAGGTAAGTCATTTCTTTTTATCAGGTTGAAGAATGTGTTTTAACAAAGTACTTTAGTATGCATTCATTGTTGGTAAGGCTGCAGGGTACACCAAACTGTCCCCATTATCTGCTCTGACACTTGATGTTCTGTGGGGTTTTGACCATTGTTGAGGTTGTTGTGGCTTCTGAAATACTCATACATCTGGTCTGCCCTTTTTTCCCGATATAAAGATTCAAACCTTAATCAGTCCTTGGTCTTATCCATCCAATGTATGCCTAAATTCCTTTACTGTAGGGACTCTGCCATCTCTGCTGAGTGGCTGTTCCAGCCTCTCAGTAAAGTAAAACTACATTACATCACATCTAAACATTGCATGCGTTGTACAGTTTTTTTATTGATACAGTACTCAACCTGACATGAGAATTATATGCCAAATACTAACATGCTTGTTTGATCTTACCGCAGGTAGAAGTAACGGTGTTCATGGCATGTGATAATCAAACTCAAGTGACTGAGTTCATCTTATTAGGTCTTTCAAGAGACCCCGAAGTCCAGTACCAACTCTTTTTTGTGTTTACCCTAATATACGTGACTACCCTGTTTGGAAACCTTCTGCTCATTCTTCTCACCAGAGTTGATAATGACCTGTCCACTCCGATGTATCGATTCCTTTGCAATTTGTCCATGTTAGATATTTGTTTCACATCGGTCACTGTCCCCAGGATGCTAATTAACCTGTCATTTCAGCAGAATTCTATCTCTTATGTGGCTTGTTTTACACAGTTATATTTTTTTGTTATTTACTTGATATAATAGAACCTGGACTCTAATAATTATTGTAAGATGCAAATATGGTATGTAGACAATAACTGGGGAAGGAACTCGTTTTTTTAATGTACGTAGTGGACATATTTGGTTTATGTTTAGCATGTATCAATGAAGGGTAATCATATTATATCAAACCTTACAACACATTTGTAGTATTACAGTGCTCCCAAAATTGATTTTTTTTTGGTTTGGTTAATAAATGTGTAGCCAAAGAGAAGGAAACGCTTGTGTCAATCTACTATAAGAATGAAGACGTTCCGAGGGAAGAATCGGGGATTCCTTCCATAATTGCCACTGTGCCATAGCTGTTTTACCTTTGAAAAAGGCTCTTGGTGTTATGACTAATATGCAACAATATCTCAATTTTTATATATAATAAACCAACTGTATAAAATACTTATATGAGATCATGTGGTGTATCATGCAAAAACAAGAAGCTGACTGGGAAACCAGAAGAGGACACTATGGCACCCACAATACAATTATTCTTCAGGATTCCTCAACAGCACCGACCTCTATTGGTTTTATAGATCCCTTGGCTGGTCAGAGGGACAGTGGGAAGGTGCCCAAAAATTCTCACTGTCCTGGAAAAAGAACTGGACTGTTGGGAGATATGACATCTGTCGCTTCCCTTTTAAATTTTGAGACATGAACTTGTAAAAACAATGACGCAAAAAAACACAAAAAAACAAAATATACATTTTTTAAACTTCGGTCAGTCTTTACAGAAACCTTTCCTCAGGCTATAATCATAGCCTAAAACGTCCCAGGACTCGGACAGAGATGCAGATTGTGCTCCAGACACAAGGCTTTGTACTCTTAGCTATATAAAGAATCCAGTGCTGTCTCCAGTGCAGTAACTTAAAAATTTACACTTCCAGTGCCTTTGATAAATAAAAACACAGACTGTAGATATTTATTTAAAACTTTTATTAATCATATAGAGATATGGGGGGTTTACAGAGAGAAGGGACCTCTTGCTCTGCTGCAGATGATGAGGCTCCAGAAGAGCTTTGATCTGTATGGAGGATAAAAAAAACTGTGTAAGTTTTCCATATATATTTAAAAATAATTCCTGTATTTTATTTGTAAACATCTCCAAGCGATCAAATGCCTTTAATATGGCACTAAAGAAATGTTTACACTTCCTTCTACTTTCCTACATAGAGGTGAGCGAGCCCAGAGAACAGCTTCATACTACCCAACAGTCCTGGATTTCACAGGACAGTCCTAATTTTCTTTGATACTGAGGTAGTCATGGTATAATGAAGTATACCCAAAGATTTGAAAAAACAAACAAACCATGGTCTAACTTGAATTACTTGTCAAATTACCTTATTCATTGGGTGACATCATCCCATTCAGCAACTTGGCCCAGGAGGCCGCTTCAGACAAGGAGCAAGAGGTAGGGATGGCGCGTTAGGGGGGGGATTAAATCGATTGGAGAGATGAGGTATTAGAATTGGGGACAGAAAAACAGGGGAAACAGCTACAGAAGAAAAATCTGAAACAGAAACAATGGGATGTTATGGCTTTCGTTATAAATCAAGTATAGGAAGTGTATGTGAAGGCATGGTGAGGGTGATACTGGGTAACCGCGCCACATGTCAGTAGATTTATTAATAAGGTGAGGGGCAGAAAAATAAATGGTTTAATTTTGCTTTAAATACACTGCTTGATACACATGTGTAACCGATCTGCTGCAATACCTATTATGTATTATACTTTTATTATTAATATTATCTAGACTTATATCTGGTGTTCTTTATCTCATGTTGTATTTATCCCCATTACAACTGATTATTCTCACTCACGTCATCTCCCGGACATTCCCTGGCTTGCGGCTTTTAAAGAAAAACTGGCGCAGTCTTTTAAGAAAGCCCTTTTTAAGTGGCTTGGTGTCATCAGCACTGCAGAGAAACAGAAATATAAGCTGTTACTTCCAAATCAGTCCCATATTTCAGTTTTTAAACTCACCTTCATTTATACCTGGGCAGCTGAGGAACAACGTAGCTGAAAGCCGACAGTAACATTAACAAGAAAGAGTACTTTTGGAATGTCTGATATCTCATGTTTTGTCACGTTACTAGACATTTGCTGTATGATATGTGTGAGTTTCATCTACTTCAGATACATTTTCCATTGTATTTTAAGCATATCTGACCTGTAGGATGATGATACTTACATATATTCCTCCACTGATGGAACCTCCTCTGTCTCACCCATGGTGCTTTCCTTACTCATTATGCTTTTCTCTCCCGTCCTGCAAGACAGATCTATGTGTTTATAATACTAAGACTTTCCAGGTTTCCCAGTAATACCACACAAAAAGGAACATTTATGGAAGTTTTGGGTTCCTCTAGAGCTGACCATCCTTCTTTGGAATCTACTTTAAAACATTTGCCATTGTTTTTAACTATAATTGATCTATAAGATGATGCTACTTACAAATATTCTTCTGTTGATGAAGCGTCATCATCCTCATCCCAAACATCATTCTCCTCTGAACTGCAAGACAAGACTGTGTGTTAACAATATGAAGAAGAGTCTTGAGGTCTTAAAGAAACATTTATAGATGGTTTGGCTTTCTCTAGGATTATCTGGGAATAACTCACCCCACACTAGAAATGGTGGATAAGGAAGGGCTCCATTGCCTCTTTAGTCCAGGACGTCTCCTGCAATGAACGTAAAATCAACAGAGGAGCATTACCCCACTGGATGCTTAACAAGTCCCTTCCTCTTCAATCAAGACTATTCAACCATTCATAGAATGTACTTTAGACATTAAAGCCCTTCTGAAAGCCTTCAGACAGCAGAACATATGTTCAGTTACAATATACGTGCAGGTAAAATGTCTCAATCAGTTACATCAATTATTATCAATGGGTGACAACATTATATCAAAAGTCTTAATTAAGCCTTGTGCTAATCCCGCCTCTCAACCACACCCCCTAAACCACATGTTTCCATATTTGGACTTTTTACATTTTGAGATGTAAGTATCTGAAATTTCTACTCTAATTAAAGTGTGAATGTAAAACTTACCTGATTACTATATACATTCCTGAAAGAAACATAAAAACATATTGTAAAGAAGCCAGTTTAATGTATATGGGCATAGATAGATGTATAGATAGATAGATAGATAGATAGATAGATAGATAGAAGAACTACATACCTTTAATTTCAGCTATTAACTGATCCTAGAAGAAAAAGAAAAACATTATTATTATCAGCCATGAATTGGATAATATAGAATTATATTTAATGATCATTAAAAATTTAATAACAGAAAACTTAGAATTAAGGTAAATACTCACAATATCCTCCGGGCTTTCACTCATTTTGTTTGCACAAAATCTCCTATAAACATTATAAGTCAGTATTAGATCAAGCTTCTCATCTTACAGTTATTTAATTCAAATCCTTCACTTACTTCTTTCCCCCAAAACCCAACTGTTTATGAGTCCCTGGAATACCTACCAGTAGCTAACCCACAGTCAGTAGACTAGTAGATGAAGTGTCAGGATGTGACTCCCTGGGGTCAGTGTTCCGCGCAGCCGGTGATGTCACAGAACCCAAGCATAGAACCCTCATCCAGCTTCACCTGCCTTAAAGCTGCAGCAACAATGTATCTTTAACATGAGATGGTTTAATCTTTAAATAGACAGAGGAATTTACTTTCTAGAGCATCTATAATCCATCTATCTATCTAATTTATGCAGTTGTTCTATACATTTGTTAAAGGCCTCACCAACAATAAATACATTTTAAAATATTTATTCCACCTAAAAATATTTATTCCACCTAAAATATTTATTCCACCTTGAGGAAAAGCTGCAGCTCCATATCTAGAGTACAGTGCCCCCTCACTGGTCTTGTTTTCCTGTCACTGATTGGCTGGTTAAAGCAACCAATCAGTGACAAGAAAGTGCTTCCTTTGAAATTTAAATGCATATCAAGGCTGGAGGGCCCCCTTAAATGATCAATGTCTATGATGGCCGCTTATGTGGAAACACATGACTTAAGTACATATGTAGCAGTTTGATGCAAGAGAAGCATTATATGGAAAATAAGTGTTAATATTTGGTTTGCTGTCCCTTTGTTACCCTTTCCCTATGGAAGATACACAGATAATGTATTCATCACTTGGAGATCTGTACCGTTAAATACATCAGGGACTCTTTAACAAAGAGACACTTAACAATCAAGATATGTATATAAACAAACTTTAGACGCACAGATGCTGTATGGAGAAACACAAGCGAGGTGAGTTCATCGCTGTTATTTTCCATATGTGTATTTATAGATTTTTTGGTGAAACCATTTTTGCAGTTCATGAGTAGAAATTAGAAACACAAATGGTTATAACATTATAACCTTGTAAACCCCAAAACATTATTATTTAAATTTAGTAATAAATAATAATTCTTCTGATGCATAATAATCTTAGAAAACTACACATCTTATACATCAGTGATTTAGAAACTTTGTGTTTGATGTAAAATAGGCAAGCATGTTCCAGTTTAAATATGTAGAGCCTGCAGAAAACATGGTTTTCTTTACATGGAATAATAGAACAGTAAAATCTCATGGGATAGTGCAGGTGGTTAAATTGGAATGCACAAAAATCAGGCTAATTTCAGCATTATAATCTATAATACAATTGAATGTGCTATTTCATCTGAGTTTTTAGTTAAAGTTAATACATTTATTAGAGCAACATGAACAAAGATCTAAGGGCTCTTCTTTAGATGGAAGTCTCTTCTTCAGAATAGACCTCTGAGGTCCTCTAAGTCTAAATCGTTTAATATATTGGCCAAGATATCAAATTCCACTAAAGACTCAATTTCCTCTGAGGCTAATACGACAACATCTATTTTTCAGACTTCATTTTAAATACATATACTTCTCATATCTAATCATCATGAATGACCTGTTAGTTGTGGTTCTTAAACAAAGAATGTACTTTTAGAATCAGAGAATCTACAAGCAGGTTACAATAATTCATATCATAAAATAGTTGTTCCCTCCACTCATTCTTATTGTCCACACTGCTCATTAAATACTTGCATTTTTTATATTTTTACCCATGTATAGAATTTGGTGGAACAAGTGGAAATATGGAACTTTGGAACAAAAGCAAAGGCACAGAGTTTCTACTCCTTGGAATCTCAGACATCCAGGAACTAAATCCATCTCTGTTTCTGGTGTTCCTTCTCATGTATCTTCTCACTTTGTTTGGAAACCTTCTTATAATATCGGTGATATGCCTGAGCCCCCTTCTGCATAACCCCATGTACTTTTTCCTCTGCAATTTCTCGTTCCTGGATATCTTTTACTCTTCTGTCACTCAGCCCAAGCTCCTCTCTTTGCTGTTGAAAGGTCATGGCATCATCTCTTTCTCTGAATGTATCACACAGCTCTATATTTTTATGTCGTTGGCATGTACAGAATTTGTCTCCTTAACAGCGATGGCATATGACCGCTATGTGGCCATCTGCAAGCCTTTACACTACCCAGTGTTAATGAATACGAAAATCTGTCTCCTGCTGACCACCTCATGTTGGTTGATTGGCTTCCTGGATCCATTAGCTCACACTGTGGTCATATCTCAATTGCCTTTCTGCAGGCCACGCATTATCAATCATTTTTATTGTGACCTCACCGTGTTATTAAATCTATCTTGCGTGGACAAGCTATTCATTGAAATAATGACTTATGTGGTTGGCTCAGTGGTAGCCCTCCCAGCCTTCATGCTTACCCTGGCTTCCTATGTCTTTATAATCTCTACGATTCTCAAAATTAATTCTGCGTCAGGAAGACATAAGGCCTTTTCCACTTGTGGATCCCACCTCACCGTTGTCATCTTGTTTTACAGCACTGTTCTGGTTATGCATATGAGACCTTCATCCCAGTACTTGCTCAACCAAGATAAGCCGCTGTCTATCTTGTATACAGCTATCATTCCAATGCTAAATCCTCTTATATACAGTCTCAGAAATAAAGATGTGAAAAAATCTGTACAAAAGATCATCAGCTATAAATGACTTTATTCAAAAAGTATTTATTTTTGGTAATTTTTTATAACTTTGATGAAAATAAAGTGTTACTTATTGCTGTTAATTTGTGATAGCACTTACTCTCCCATTCTACATAGTCCCCTATTAACATTCTAGAATAGACAATCCACAAGACTTGGCTAGGTTTTATTTTTTTCACAAAATACATCATATACTTTTGAGAGAGAGTGTTAGTACTGGAAAGTTCCATCTAGAAAATAATAATTTTCACATTCACATTTTGGACTTCCTTTCCGTGTGACCAGGTAAAAACTTTCATACATGCTTTCCTATAAGTGTTCTAGTTTTAATCCACGTACATTCTAACTTCATTATTAAAGGGTTCGCATAGGTTGTAGTTGGGACTGGGCCCGGCGTTGCCTCTAGGGGGCCCGACGCAACCCCTGTACCCCCTTCTTCCTGTCTCCTCGTAGAGGTATAAAATTGTTTAGAAAGGGCCCTTCTGACCTGGACCGCACCGAACCACTTCGGAAGGGCTCTTTCTAAACTATTTTGAAAAAAGCACTGGGAGACAAGAAGGTATCAAGGTGCTGCTCGCACACTGTGCGTGAGCAGCCACAGGGAAAGCTATAGGAGCGGTGAGAGGTAAGCAGGGACAGGAGGTGGGATATATGTGTGTGTGTGTGCACGCGCGTGCGCCTGCATGTGTACTTGTGTGTGTGTGAGCATGTGTGTGTACATGCATGTGTACTTGGGTGTGTGTTTTTGAGCATAAATGTGCAATTGTGTGTGATCATGGATGTGGAGTTGTGTATGTGTGATCACGGATGTAGACTTGTGTGTGTGATCATGGATGTGGACTTGTGTGTGTGATCATGGATGTGGACTTGTGTGTGTATATGTGAGCATGGATGTGTAATTGTGTATGTGTATGTGGGGTGAGATGGAGTGTGTGTTAGTGAGTATGTGTGTTTACATATGCTGTATGTTGGAAGGGGGGCAAGGGGCAAGGGGCAAAGAAGGCACAGACCAGTTGTGTGGGGGCAATGATGACACAGACCAGTAGTGCAGTTTTTTGCACCTGGGCCCAGTGGTTTCAAGTTCAAGTAGAATAATAATATCATGGAGAAGAGCATTCAGGAACCAGATGCTGATTAAGGACATACTTCAGGTGTGAAATGTCCTGCTTCATCATACAAAAATAAGTATTGCTCATCTCTAGATGCCCGGATATTTGAATAAAAAGTTACACAATTACAAAGTTGAACTATAGAAACAAGTCAAGTTTAACCTTTCTAAAATGCCCCTAATTGCACTTAAACATTGTGGGGCGAAAGGGAAATTAGTTTATAGGGAAGCCAGTAGGACCACGGCAACAAACTATTTATTTTACAAAATTAAACGCATGCCGTTACAGGTTCTCGAAACAAACCTGTATAACAAATATGTTCTGTTTGCCAAAAATAATTTTTTTTCCAAAATTGCCTTCTGTATCGAAATTAAAGCCATGCCCTACAATTGCTTAATTTGTATTTAAAATTTAATATTTCTTGGTATTGTTCCTATTGGTTTACCATTTCTATTTTAAAGCATTTGCCACCGATGAATATATGAGATGAGAGTTGGTATGAATTGTATGATTATGCTAACATAGTTTCCAAACTGATATTTTACATAGTATTGACAAAATATATATGATTCCTCTGGCCTATGGATTAAGTAAGGAGGACAATTTAAGACTTTTTTTTAACTCAATTAAAAATATTAATTACAAAATGTAAATTATTTCCATATTTCCATTATGTTTTTAAATTTGCCTGGTAACAAGGATTGGTAGGAGCTAAATATTTTTTTGTTTAATAGCTGGATGTATACACTATAACAAAGACGATCAAGAGTCATGACGCACCTAGAATGACCCTCTTAAAAGCATTTTTAACATCTTGGTTTCTCAGACTGTATATTAAAGGGTTAACCACCGGTATTACAGTTGTGTAGAACACGGCAAACAACTTATCTTGTGCAGGTGAGTACATAGAGGATGGTCTCATGTACATAGATATAATTGTCCCGTAAAACAACACAACCAGCGTTAAGTGTGAAGAGCAAGTAGAGAAAGCTTTACGCCTTCCATGCACTGAGCGCATCTTCACAATGCTGAATATGATATAGGCGTAGGAGATCAACGTGAGGAAAAATGGCACAAAACCAAAAAGAACACCTTCGACAAAGGTAATGAGTTCTATTGTGGAAGTATCGCTACAGGACAACTTCATGAGAGCTGTAAGATCACAGAAGAAGTGGTTGATCACATGAGAACCAAGGTACGACAAACGCGATGTTAGGATGGTGTAGGACAAGGTATCAAAAATACCGAAAGCCCAGGGAGCCAATGCAAGTACTATACATACATTTTTATTCATAAGAACGTTATAGCGTAATGGGTAACATATTGCGACGTATCGATCATATGCCATGACTGGGAGAAGGAAGAACTCTGCATTAGTGAAAACAAGGTAAAAATACACCTGGGATATACAGTTTGAGAAGGAAATCATGTAATTCATAGAAGAGTAAATATCCATAACTTGAGGGGCAGTGACGGAGGTGCAGAAAATATCTAGGATCGACAAGTTACACAAAAATAGATACATTGGACTGTGGAGACTGGAGTCCAGGATGATTATTAGAATGATGACAAAGTTCCCAAAAAGAGTTAAGATGTAAGAGAAAACAAAGACGGCCAAAAAAAATCCATTCCATTGAGGCATATCGGAGAAACCAACGAGATAGAACTCAGAGGTTGAGGTAAGGTTTCCTTGTAGCATTCTTTCTGTAAAAAGAATCTGTAATTAACAAGGAGTAATTCTTAGAATTAATTTTGAAAAAGAAAATGTTTCATACAATATGCTTAGAGGCATGCAATGGTGACGTTTATCAGATGTCCACTGTTAAAGGGAGCTGGCATATTCTCATTTGTTTTATAAAAATTAACTTGTTCATCAAGACTGATCCTTACAACAGTGAGTTAAGAGGGCTGCTCAAGTGCTCATATGGTTTAGAATGAAGGTTGTTGTTACACCTACTTTGCTTAGTTTAAAAGTCGGACCCAAGTACATAGATTAATTTATTATAAGGATCTGTATAATCTAGGATTTGGAAAAAGTGAGATATTATTGAACTCACCAATGTACGTTTAAATAACTGAGATAAATGTCTGTCTATGCATTAGTATTATATAAAAATAGACTTTTAAGTTGTAGTTATCAAATCTCATTGTAGTGCTACTTAAGACAATATATATTATAGGCTGGGCTGTTTGGTCAAGCCTTGGTCTTTGCCCCAACATGTTTTCCAAGGACCTCTGTCTTTGGGTTCTCCATACTGTCTCTGCTCCTGCCATCTCAATGTCTTCTTCTTCTTGTGCCCTCTATCCATCTCAAACTACTTGGCCTTCCCTTACGCTCAAGGGTTGGATGCTTTTGCCTTGCCTCATGGACAGGACATGTGTCTTTCTGAGTAGCTAGATGAAGAGAGTGATGTCGGTGAAGAGAGTGATGTCAGTCTTAAATTGTTCTCTTAATACATAGCTACACAACTAGGCTAACCAGAACCAGCATTGCTGTAACACAAAAATTAACTCTATACCAGAAAACTCTCTGTAAGTATCTCAGAAACAAAAGATTAATTAATAACATGTGGGCTCCATTGGTCCCTAGAAAACAATTTAAACTATTTTATGATATATCCCGTACATGATGTATTTTATTTTTGTAATATATTTGAACCCATTTAAGGTGTTATTGGGCCTAAATGTCACACCAACAACAAATATGGCCAGGGGGTCCAGTTAAAGGATTTCAGAATGAGTCAGAGTTTCAACTGATTTCCATTTAAAGAAGAGCCCTCTAAAGTCCTAAAAAAGCTTTCTACTTTGGCCCAATGAAAAGTATCACATTTTTCTAAAGACTCCCATGTGCTTTTAAACCATTAACAGCTAGAACCCAGCCACATGTTCCATGGTGCTCCTTAGTATGCAAGAGACCTTATTATCCATGAGACATCAATGTGAAAACATGGAACCCAGGTCAACTGAGCACTGAAGGATAGCCCAAAAATGGTTGCTGTCATCAAATCAATTCTGGGTCTACCTGAGAAGATAATCCTATTAAAAATAGCACTTAGAAAAAGCGGGTTTCAAATAAGAGGGAAATTGTAACATGAATATGATACACCCACAGACATAAGAAGACCATTCAAAAAAATTCACACTCACTCAACGAATAAATAATAGCAGCTAATTCATCTCTGGATGACATGGTCCCATGCTATACCATGAAAATTAATACAAATAATAAATATAATAAACATATAATAAATCTTTATATGTTAAATTCATATCTCAATAGTAGCTTTAAAAAAAATAAAAAGAAGATTAAAAAGCTGTGATACCTCTTTGTGTTGCATTCTTGACAATAAGTAAAGAATTCTCGGGGCTGTATCAGTTATAAAATGTAAAAGGCAGCCCCTGCAGACTTCTGAGACACATCTATTGCCCTAACAGGGAATACGGACGTGTTGGGAATTAGGGGAATCAAGCTGGGAATAATCAAGATGATGGAATATTTCAACAAAGGCATTGATGTTTAAGGGATCAGATAAAAATATAAAACATGTTTAACAATGTGAATTATATGATAACCAGTAGCTGACGATTGAAATATTACACAATTAAAAAACGAGAAATTTTCATATAATTGTTTCTTTGACATATTTAGAACATATATTAGGCATTTTATGACCATACATTGGAACTTCCCAAGGTAGGCTGCCCAAAAATCTCCCTGGGGAGAGACTTGATGATGAAAATGGGCCAGTCCCTGACAGCTTTTAGTGTGACGGAACTGGCCAAGGAGTAGGGGAAAGTGGACTCCCAATAGGCATAACATAGTAAGCAAGTGGGTGTGAGCACATGACACCCCCCTTGCCTGGTGAAAGCAGAAGCTTACAAGGAGACTCAGGTAAGCGGGACTTCAAACTTGGAGAGTTTGCAGGTATGGATATGACTCCCAAAAAGCCAAAGATGGCAAATGGTAAAGAACCACACTTTTTTATGATTATTATAAAAAGAGCTGGATAAAACATAAATTTTTTGTAATTTTTTTTTCATTTTTATGCTAACTACCACAGAACCTTAGAGAAGGTGCAGGAACTCATATTTGTCAAAACATCTGCTGAAATATGTGCCACAACCCGCAAAATGTTTTGCTACCCAGCTTGGTTTATAGGTTACTTGGTCACAGTATAATTAATTATCACATTTGACTAGCAACCTCTTTCTCAAAGTGGCCACCATAGCTGATCAAAGGCTTAATTTTCAATTTAGCATTGAATTTTATGTATGTTAAAAATTGAACCTCACAAGTGTATTTTTTTCCAATTTTCTTGGAAGTTCAGAATTAATATTTCTTTCAGCCATGCCCCGTGATCCATTGTCTAGCCCTCTACACCACTGTCACCCTTTGTCTACTTTCAATAATAGTGTCTTTTCATTCTTTCTCGCACACTTCGATGATTAGCTTCCATGTTCTCTCAAGTTGAAGCTTCTCATTGATGTTGATGGAACATTGGCCTTCATAACCACTTGTCACATTATTTCCTTTTTTAATATTGTGTACTTTACCCCAATTTACAATATATTGTAAATTACATTAAGAAAAATTCAATTATAGGGCTTAAGAACATACATTCTCACAACACTAATGTGAAATTGTTGCAAACAAATATTTTATTAACGAGAAAAATGCAAAGCTTTAATTTAAGCATAAAAGTAAAATTAAATCATTAATAATTGGTTAGAGTATTAGCCGTTGTTATCCTTATCTGATTTAACCACCTTAGTGGTTAAAGTCCTAAAGGATCAGCACCTACACGTACGATCCTCGTAGAGACTTTCCCAATGGGAGACATAATATTATATAATCCTTTCCATTTACAAGTCACTACGGCAAGATCATAAAAGCAGCATCATCCCTTATTTATATTTTCCATGGGAAACGGCTTGAGAAAAATACTAATCGCTTAGCTGTGGGGAAAAAAAATCGGAAATGTGAATTTTTAATTTCTAATTTATTTTTTATTTTTTGAGTATTAAAGAAACTGGAAAACCAATGAGCGGATCATCGACAGGTATCAAATAAACAGGCTAAACTGCTTAGTATAAGGTCTCCAACTTTGTTTTTGAAATAAAAAAATATTATGTTTTATAATGCTGTTAAAGATTGTACCATAAAAAACATTTGTATTACATTTGTATAAGTTCACTTTTTTCCCTTATTTTCCCATTTTGGATATTTACAATATATTACATTTATTGTTTTACATTTTTTATGGTAGACAATCATTTTTAGTGCCGTTATATGTCTTATGTCTTTCTGGGTTTCTTCTAGACAACCTCATCGGCTCGATATACTGCAAAGCCATGATTTTGAATATGCAGATAATTTTGCACAATATTGATTATGTCCCTTTCCACCTTTAAATGGTCATTTACCAAAATTTAGTTCATTCAGTTTGTTTTAGATAAATTATTAAAGACTATCGAGAAGTTCTCTGTAATTCAAATGTATAAAAATAGAACGTGCCGGCAGATAAGACCCATTCACCCATCCAGTCCCATTTTTTCTTGCTGTAAAGACTCAAACTTTAATCAGTGGTTGGCCCCGTCTTAGATTCGGGAGCCACATGACTATCCTACATGTGTCTTTCAAAGTCAAATACTTTTTTACGTGGCCATCATAACAAAGACATAGTACACATTTGGTAATAGTACTCAACAACTCTCACCTATGTTGCTTAAACAAAATAATTTTATTTTGCAGATTCTAAATTTGCAATGAGTTCAAACCAGACATTCGTTACGTATTTCACCTTGCTTGGACTGACAGATCTAATGGAGCTTGAGTTAACCCTCTTTGTCTTTTTTTTACTTCTTTACATAGTAAGCTTTATAGGCAACCTTTCTGTCATGTTGATCATCATTTGTGATCATAGTCTTCACACACCAATGTATTTCTTCTTGTGGAATTTGTCATTCCTTGACATTACCTATTCTTCTGTTGTTGTTCCCAAGATGCTTGCTGACTTCCTAGCTTTGGAAAAAAACATCTCCTTTATTGGCTGCGTCTCACAAATATTTTTCTTCCATTTTCTCGGAAGTGCGGAAATCATGCTTCTCTCAGCGATGTCTTACGACAGATACGTGGCCATCGGATATCCTTTGCGTTATTCCAACATCATGAACGCCAAGGTTTGCCTTCATTTGGCAGTAGGTTCTTTGACCACAGGGTGCTTTCACTCTCTCTTACACACCTTGATGACGGCAAAGCTTCCTTTTTGTGGACCAAACCTGGTGAATCACTTTTACTGTGACATTAAGCCACTCCTGGAGTTGGCTTGTACAGATACATCCCTCAATATGATGCTTCTCAATAAAGTCACCGGGTCTTTGGCCACAACGACCACACTTTTAACCCTTTTTTCCTACGTCTTTATCAGTAGATTTCTCCTTAAGATAAAAACTACAGAAGGTAGGAAACGTGCATTCTCTACCTGCAGTGCCCACCTTACTGTTGTTGTCCTCTTATACGGAACAGCCATGTTTACCTACTTAAGATCTTCCACCGAAAACTCCTTAGACCAAGACAGAGCAGCTGCAGTTCTGTTTACTGTCATAACTCCAGCATTAAACCCTCTGATATATACCTTAAGAAACAAAGATATGATAAAGGCCTTAAAGAGAGCAATGAAAAGATGGTCGATTTGAAAAATTTAATTCTGACCATAGAAGTGTATACCGCCTAAAGACTTACTTGACTTTAATTTTTCTATCTATTTTCGTTAGATACTAGGTCAGTATATAAATAATGTAAGAATTAGGTCACATCAGCTTTTAAGGGCTTTTTGGTCTGTAAGAAGAGATCCTGTGTCTTGATAACACTAGAATTTATCATAACGTTATCTACCTTTTAACTAAATCATCAATATCCATTCCTGTGCCATTTTCAATAAAAAAAAATCCTTACAATTTACTAAGCTATGTTGCATTCCGAAATGTACCTTTTTATGAAATATACTTTCTAATTTACTGTTCAGATAAGATGTTACCAAGTAGGTTAAAATTAATTGTCTGATTTACATTAATAATTAAAATGTTTCCTTTTAAATCATAGTTTTCTTTATGATTTAGCTTCTCCGAGGATTTCTTCATTTTTGTTATAAAACAATTCCCCTCCAGCGTCATCTTCCCTGGACGCTTTCATAAGTTTCATTGTTCTTATTTTTTTCAGAAATTTTCTTATTTTGAAACATGGAAGAATAGGCTTTCAAATGCGTCTTATTTCAGCCTTTCCCCAGGGCAATTTGGTCTTAGTACTGCTTTACACTACTAGATACCCTAAGCTCAGGTAGGTCAACTGGGAATCTGAGACTCATATTCTTCAGATGGCATAAGTCACTTTTCTGGACATTGGCCCTTCTGAGAAACTCTGCACTACGAGACGGGGTTATATCTTGCCTCTGATGTCCATTACCTGGACCTGGCCCCCAGGTCTGTACCCAAAATGAAGGACCCTTTTTGGCCTGGAAAAAGACCCAGCCAACATTTGTACTTTGGGTAATCCTTGTCTCGGTTCTACATTCCTTTACAACATCTATTATAAAACAACAAACTCTGTGGGTCCTTGAGCCTTGACATTGATGTTGAGTAAGGCTGAGAAGGAGATAATCAGTCAATTTTCCTGCTTACTGACATTCAAATTAGCTGTTACCAAGACCATTAGTATTAATGTACTTCCCCCCACACCCTTGTGTATTGCCCCATGTGTATTTGTGCCCCCAGCCAGCTCCATTTGTGCATTTATGCCCCCATACCCTTGTGTATTGATTTTTATATAATTCCCCCAGCCAGACTCCCTCCCTTGTGTATTGATGCCCCCATCCCCATTTGTAATGGTTAATGTAATGCCCCCCATAACCATGTGTATTGTAAACAGCCACGTACCTCCCCCTTTTTGTATTGATTTCTGTGATGCCCCAGCCACCCTGTTGTGTGCTTATAACCTTCAGCCGCCCCCTTTTTGTGTTATTTAATTGTTGCCCCCAAGGCAGCCCTTCTTTGAATATGGGTCCCTTTCCATTTATCACCCTAAGTAATTTTAAAAACATACTTACTTTTTTGCTGGCTTCCTTCCCTTGCAGACTGCTCTCCTCCAGCATCCTCTTCTCCCCCTCATGAGGAACTCTTCTGTGTGAGTTTGCCCCTTCAGCGTCAAGTCGCATCTTCAAAGGGGTGGGGCGAAGAGGCTTACTAAGGCACTGGGGGGCATGGTGCCTGCTTGCCGGCCGCTTCAAAATTGGTGGAGGCGGCCATACGGCCGCTTAACAAATCGCAAAAAAGATATCTCTGTGTGCTGGCCCACGGATCGACCGGCCCACCGGGAAATCTCCCGGTTTTCCGGGGACCAGTCCTGCCCAGCTCACGTGGGCCGCACTTCGAAGTCTGGTGGGCCACATTTGTCTCTCGGGCTGCATATTGGATGCCCCTGGTTTAGGGTATATTTGGAGACAGCAAGGTATTTCCCATGTCTTCTAGGTATACCTGGGAACTCTCTGGGTCGTGGGAGTGAGATCTTGTTACGCCCCGCTCCCCGCCCATTGTTTCCTTTAACTGGGGGTGTTTCCCGCTGCTGTCAGTTGGAACGCCCCCGGCGCCAGCGGGAACTCCCCCAGCGTCAGTGGGAACGCCGCCAACGTCAGTGGGACCGGCCTCTGACATCAGTGTGCAGTCCTGGCCGCGTCCCCCAAGGGAAGGCTCCGGGTAGCTGGAGCCCAGAAGTTCCCAGGTATGCTTCTAGGTCACCTTTAGGAATCTCTCTTATCTTAATTATTTACTTAAGGTATGTACACACATTCATACGTCGTATCATCAAGAATGTCAGAATGATCATGTCAAGGCTGTGTGGTCAGCAAATCAGAGTGCAAAGCTCTTTACCCATTGGCTTTACCAATACTTTTGACCATGTATATGGTTAATAACAATAATCACAGCTGTATTTATAATTTTAGCTAAATTGGCTAACTGTTGAAATTATTAAACCCCTAACAGCAGTTAACTAGCAGGCGTCCCCTAAAGATCATATCCCTATGAGCCATGTGTTTGCTTATATTTATATACGTGCTTTATTGTCGGCCAGCAGTTAAAAGCTCTGCAAAGACGATCAACTGCAATTAACTATGTCATATAAATCATTTGAATATACTTTAAAGGAATGAAACATATAAAAAAAATATTAATCTTTAAGAGGAACTGAAGCCACCAAAGAAATGAATATGGAGAATGAACTGCTAGCTGCACATCTTGACGGTATGATAAAGAATTTTTTTGTTTGTTTGATATTTCTAATTTTGTAAAATATTTTTATGATAATATTAATATATTTACACCTAAAAAAAAATCTTCATTCAGCAGGACATACGCTTTGGTTCAAAGTGGGTAACATGGAGTGTTCCCATTTTCAGCCCATACATCAACGTAAGACAACACTTTGGTCTTTAAACAATCACACTACTGTATGTACACATATATTTTCTTTTTTCTTTCTTTTTTTTACAGGTTACAGCGATTCAATGTTTTTAAAAAATCAGTCATTGTTCAAGGAGTTTGTCTTGTTTGGTCTGACTGACATAAAGGAACTTCAGATAATCCTGTTTGTTTGTTTTTTGATCATCTACTTGTTGATCTTGATAGTGAATTTCTTAATCATGGCAGTAACTCTTCAAGATCAAAGTCTTCACATTCCCATGTATTTTTTCTTATGGAATTTAGCATTGCTGGATATCTGCTACTCTTCTGTGACGGTCCCCAAAATGCTTGCCAATTTCCTTACAGTGAAGAAGACCATCTCATTTGGTGGTTGCATCTCGCAAATATACTTCTTTCACTTCTTTGGGAGCTCTGAAGCCATGCTCTATTCAGCAATGTCTTATGACCGGTATGTGGCCGTAGGTTATCCCTTGAGATATTCCAACATTATGAGCGTAAAGGTTTGCACACGCTTAGTGCTAGCTTCATGGACAACAGCCTTTTTCCATGCACTTGTACATGCTGTGATGACATCAAGGCTTCCGTTTTGTGGACCAAGTTT
Organism: Spea hammondii; assembly: GCA_029215755.1. Taxonomy (NCBI): domain Eukaryota; kingdom Metazoa; phylum Chordata; class Amphibia; order Anura; family Pelobatidae; genus Spea; species Spea hammondii. Next base: position 24,805,298 of record JARDYJ010000012.1, on the reverse strand, counting down.
GGTAAATCATTTCTTCTGTGATGTTAAACCGGTTGTAAAATTAGCTTGCGTAGATACATTACTTAATTTGAATCTTCTTACTATGATTACTGGAACTTTGACCATTGTTACCTTATTACTTACAATTGTCTTTTATTTTTTTATTGGAAAATTTCTTGTAAAGATACGTACCTCGAAGGGTAGAAAAAAAGCCTTCTCCACCTGTAGTGCTCACTTCATTGTTGTTTCCTTCCAGTATGGAACAGCCCTATTCACCTATATGAGGTCTTCTACAAATGACTCCATGAACCAAGAGAGAACTACTGCAATCCTCTTTACTGCCATAACTCCATTGCTAAATCCTGTTATTTATACTTTGAGAAACAAAGACATGAAGAGCGCAATGAATCGAGTATTAGGGAGAGTGTTTCTTTGATGATCTATAAGACATATAACAATATCCAGAGGCCCAGGGCATTGCTTCTCAAATTGGTTCTCAGGGACAGCCCCAGATTTAGTCATTTTGCTTGAAATAAAGATAAAACCTTTTTTTTTTTTTTGCAAACATGGATTTGGGAACCAGTGCTCTCTAGTCATCTACACAACGTACAAATAGACTAAAAATATGTTTAAATATATAACAAACTGTAAATCAATACTTTAGTTTTGCTAATGTTTAATTTTCAATCATAGAATTTATGAAACATCTTGAGGATTTAGAATGTAGATTTTTATTCTTATACCCTACAACTTATTTTTGGAAGTAGATCTACATAGATATCCAGCAAACGGAATATTGCATACCTTGGTCGGTATCGCAGGTCCTTGTTCCTGATTACTTTGATAAGATGGCTTGTTGTATGTATTCACTGTATTATGTACAGTACTATTTATTGACACAATGTATTTAGACATTATGTGATTATAGTCTGGAATAAATTGGATGATTTATTTGATTAATGCACATTGGCGAAATTATTAATAATGAGTAATACATTAATATCAGTTTAATTTAAGTTCTGCGGATATTCTTCATACTTCCTAATTTTCTGCCGAGTACAGATAAATCCAAACACAGAGTAACAGTGTACTTATAAATGTATTGTGTTACAGTAAGTGTGTGCTAGTGTATTACATTGGAAAGTGTGTATGTACGGTGTTACTGTATGGAGGTTTAGTGTGTATGTGTTATTGTATGGTGTTAGCATGTACTATGTTGTGTAAGAGTGCTTGTATTAGTATTTGGTGTAAAGCCTGTGTGTATTTTAGTTTATGGTTTTAGAGTGTGTGTTAGCTTAGGGTGCTAGAGTATCAGAGATGCACCTAGGGTTTGCAGTGTGAGGAGGGAGATATCATGTGTATGTATGTGAAAGTGTAGGGTGTTAAAATTAGTAGGTGTTAGAGCGAGTTCGTATGTTAGCATGAGCACATGTTTTAGTTATGGGGTGGAGGACATTGAAAGTAAGAGTGCAACCAGGTGGTGCTAGCCCACTATATATCCAGACTACATGTGCATGTATATAATATACAATATAAGTACACAACGGTGCATTAGCCCAAAAGTTAGAGAGAAACATCCTCATTTAAACCTAGAGGATTCGGGTGTTGACCTTAAGCAGGTATGCATATCATCAAGAATGTCAGAATGATCATGTCAATTCTGTGTGGTCAGCAAACCATGGTATGTTTTTACACATAAGCAAAGCTCTTTAGCCATTGGCTTTACTATATCTTTTGACCATGTATATGGTTAGGGTAAATCAATGTTTATTCAATTTTTTCAGAAAGTATTTAACATTAGAAGGGGAGGGGGTACAGAAAACTGTTAAATAAATTAACTAATTCCATCATTTTGCCTGCATACCAACAAAACAAAAGAGGGAGAAGGGGGAAGGTTATGTGGAAGTTGAAGAATTTTGCTGATTCTGGATGTCAGCACAATGATCTTTACCTCATTGCTTATTCGGCTGATAGCAGATAAGATAACACTACAATCACCTGTCTACCTTTCTTAGTTTACTTATGTCTTGTTTGTGTCTTGGAAGAATGTGTACGTATGGTATGTTTTTGTGTGTTTTCTTTGCTCTAAGTTCCTTGTTGCAAAAGAATCAGAGTCCACCACGACAAAGGACAAGTTGTCCCTTTCTTGACCTTCTGTAAGTAAAGATTTCACATGTCTGGGGGGGGGCTATTTTTTCTTGACCTTTTTAAACCATGTGTGTCAGCAAATTAAAGTAAATATACCAACAGATGGCAATATGCTAATAACTGTTTGCGCTTCTTTGCCTATATATTGTTAAAAAATTAAGGAGGGGGAGAGAAGTCTGCGAACTGGACTCTCCCCTGTCCGCACTTGAATAAAGAAGCTCTTGCTTACTCAACTCATTGAACTGGTGTCGTCAGATTTCTTGCCGACATTCACAGTTACAATCCATGTCCAGCACATTGCAGATGGTATAAAGTGGTTGTGATGATGGAAACGATGGCAGTTAGAGTGCACATACAAGGACTAAGTATTCCACGTGGCAGAACTGAGGTGGGGCCGCTAGGAACCCTATCGACATTATCACGTCTCATGACACAGCAAGATGCAGCATATGTGGCAGACCTGGAAGGGGAGATAGAAAAAAAGCAGAAGGGGAGTCAGGGGGAAAGTGAGGGGTAGGGTCTACCATCAAAACACATAAGGGGAAGAAGAGAGAAGGCAAGTATGAGCGAGGCAGGAGAGAGAGGGAAGAGGAGAGAAGAAAAAAAAGGAAAGGGGGGCAAATGGGGAGAAACGCCTGAGGTGGTATTTTGTTCAAGTTACGAAGTGGGCGTGATCGTCAGGTGTGGTCGTATATCAGGACTAGAAATTAATTGCACCCAATGAAACCAAAAACGATGATGCTTTTCGGATCTGTAGTTAGCCGAGCACATCAGCTTCTTAAGTGCTCGTCTCTGCTCCACCCGCCTGACCCACTCCCGAATCGAAGGTGGCGCCGGATCTCCCCAATGTAGAGGAATCAGGGACTTGGCGGCCACCAACAGGTGGCGTAGGATCGATGACTTATACCAGAAAATTGAATGTGGCATGTGTAACAAAAGGAAGAAAGCAGGGGAGAACGGCAGATGTTTGTCCGTGAGTGTCTGAGAGATGGAATGAACAGCGGACCCGAAGGATGACATAAGTGGGCATGTCCACTATAAATGGAGAATTGAGCACGAGGTTGCCTCACATCTCCAGCATTCATCTTTCACATCAGGGTTGTAGCGAGCCAATGTGGATGGTGGACGGTACCAACGGGCCAAGAGCTTGTAGGACATCTCTGGATCCCTATTATTGATAGAGCAAAGGTGGGTACGGGTATAGATCTAGTCCATTGTTCCTTGGTGAGAGACAGGTCCGAAGAGTCTTCCAATGCTCCCTCATGAGACAGGGTGTTAGGATATAAAGCAGGGAGAAGATTGCCGTACAGTAACCATGTATATAGTTAATAAAAATAATCACAGCTGTATTTATAATTTTAGCTAAATTGGCTAACTGTTGAAATTATTAAACCCCTAACACCAGTTAACTAGCAGGCGTTCCCTAAAGATCATATCCCTATGAGCCATGTATTTGCTTATATTTATATATGTGCATTATTGTCGGCCAGCAGTTAAAAGCTTTGCAAAGACGATCAACTGCAACTAACTGTGTCATAGAAATCATTTAAATATACTTTAAAGGACTGAAACATATAAAAAAATATTAATCTTTAAGAGGAACTGAAGCCACCAAAGAAATGAATATGGAGAATGAACTGCTAGCTGCACATTTTGATGGTATGATAAAGAAACATTTTTTGTTTGATATTTCTAATTTTTTATATTTTTATGCAGATATTAATATATGTTTTCACCTAAAATATTTTCTTCATTCAGCAGGACTTAAGCTTTGGTTCAAAGTGAGTAACATGGAAAATACTTGCTGATAATTCAACTTTTGACTAATTCCCCTTCTCATTTTCACCCCGTGCATCACAAAACTTTGGTCGTTAAACAATCACACTACTGTATATACACGTGTTATCTTTCTTCCTTACAGGTTACAGCGATTCCATGTTCTATAAAAACCAGTCATTGTTGAAAGAGTTTGTCTTGTTTGGTCTGACTGATATAAGGGAACTTCAGATAATCCTGTTTGTTTTTTTCTTGATCATCTACTTGTTGATCTTGATCGGGAATTTCTTAATCATGGTGGTCACCTTTCTGGATCAAAGTCTTCATACTCCTATGTATTTTTTCTTATGGCATTTAGCATTGCTGGATATCTGCTACGCTTCTGTTGCTGTCCCCAAAATGCTTACTGATTTCCTCACTGTGAAGAAGACCATCTCATTTGGTGGTTGTATCTCTCAAATATACCTTTTTCACTTCTTTGGAAGCACAGAAGTCATACTCTACTCAGTAATGTCGTACGACAGGTATGTTGCCATAGGATATCCTCTGCGGTACGCCAACATCATGAGCGTAAATGTTTGCACACATCTTGTGTTAGTTTCATGGATAACTGGATTTTTCCATGCACTCTTACATGCTGTGATGACCTCAAGGCTTCCATTTTGTGGACCAAATGTAGTAAATCACTTCTTCTGTGATGTTAAACCAGTAATAACATTAGCTTGTGCTGACACATCACTTAATCTGAAGCTTGTTAATAGGGTTACTGGAACCTTGGTCACGATTACCTTACTTCTCACACTTCTCTCCTATTTCTTTATTGGGAATTTTCTTAGAAAGATACGTACCTCAAAGGGTAGGAAAAAAGCCTTCTCCACCTGTAGTGCACACTTCATTGTTGTTTCCTTCCAGTATGGAACAGCCCTATTCACCTATATGAGGTCTTCTACAAATGACTCCTTGAACCAGGAGAGAACTACTGCAATCCTCTTCACTGCCATAACTCCATTGCTGAATCCTGTTATTTATACTTTGAGGAACAAAGACATGAAGAGCGCAATGAATCGAGTATTAAGGAGAATGTTTCTTTGATGATCTATAAGACGCATAACGATATCCAGAGGTCCAGGGCATTGCTTGTCAACTTGATTCTCAGGGACCACCAAGAACAACAAATAAAGTTTTTTTTTTTTTACAAACATGGATTTGAGAACCAGTGCTCTCTAGTCATCTACACAATTTACAAATAAACTGAAAATATGTTTAAATATATATAATGCTATGCTTAAAATTTCTTTTGCTAATGTTTAATTTTTGATCATACAATTTATCAAAAATCTTTAGGTTTTAGAATGTAGATTTTCATTCTTATACCTGCACACCCTATATGTGGAAGTAGATCTACATAGACATCCAACAAACGGAATATTGGATATTTTTTTGTAAATCCTTGGTCGGTATCGCAGGTCCTTGTTCCTGATCACTTTGATAAGATGGCTTGTTGTATGTATTCACTGTACTATTTATGATATTTGTTGAAGCAATGCATTTATACATCAAGTGATTATAGTCTGGAATAAATTGGATGATTTATTTGATTAATGCATATTGGCGAATTTATTAATAATGAGTAATAAATTATTGTCAGTTTAATTTTGAATGCTGTGGATATTCCTTATACTTTCTAATTTTGTCTTGAGTACAGATAAATCCAAACACAGAGTAGCCGTGATTGGTGTTTTGTATATAGTGGACAACAGGTGTAGTGATACTGATGTTAAGCAGGTTTGGAGTCAACAGGGTCTTTTACCAGAAGTAGTCACTAGATACTAGACTTGTGCATTTCCTGTTTTCGTATGAACTTTATTATTAGCGAAAATTGCCCGTTTTGTGCATCCGTACCCGAAAGTTCTGAAAATGTGGCGCTCGTTGAGGTTTAAGTGGGAGGTACATTGTCTACGGGGGTTCATATCAATGACTGATAGGTACATGTAACCAAAAAACTGAGGGTGGTCTCATTCATAGTTATGGCTGTGACTGATGGGTCCAACAATCTGTGGGAGTTTTCCATACTTTTTTTTACCCTGGCCAATCAGCATTTACAGGGTGAAGGGGCAATTATTAGATATATAAATGTGCTGATGCCATTTTAACTTGTCAGTAGCAGCAGTTATAGACTGGGGAGTTGGAGTGTGTGACAGTGACAGCTAGTTAATTTTAATCTTCCTATCATATCATCTATTATTCTTCATTGCTTTATAATATTGGGGAAATTCAGGCCTGCATGTTCCTATCATCTGCAAGTGTCTATCTGCCCCGGCCCAGTGCCCTACTACTCCTGGACCTCTACGACCGACTGCCCTTACTCTGGGAGAACCTTTTTTGTAAGCAAATGTCAGGATCACAGGTAGGAACCCAGTTGCAGCTGGCAGAAACTCAGTAATGAAGGGGTCAGGCAGAAATCGCCTGGTTTTTATAGGCAGAGAGCAGACACCTGACCAGACACAGCTGAGAAGCATTGGAAATCACATCCAGGCTGATAGAGTAATGAATACCACAGCTGAGGGCACGCTACCAAAAACCAGCCTGGCGAGGTGGTAAAGATGAGCCTCACAAACATGGAAATCAGGGTTCAAGTCTGGTGAAGCCAGTTCCTGACAAAAGGCTTCTTAAATTATTAGTTTTATTTTGGTGCAGCTTGGGCAAGGCAAGGTGTGGGCACATTTTAAATAAGAATTGCCAGGATATAATGTCATATATCTGCCCTCAGAAAAAACACAGCGGCCATCTGATGAGGTAGTGCAGCCAGTGGTTGGATATGCTCAGCAGCTAGATACATTATTATGAATTTATCCGGTGTGCCAGAAGGACAGTCTGGGCCTGGCTGTGTGGCATGTGTAAGATGTACTAATATTGAGGGATGGAGAGAGTGACTGTGTGTATAAGTATGTATGTACGTATAAGTGTATAATGTCACAATGAGTGATCGTATTGGAGAGTGGGTATGTATGGTGTTACTGTATGGAGGTTCAGTGTGCATGTGTTATTGTATAGTGTTAGCATGTATGTTACTATATTGTGTAAGAGTGTATATTTGTATATTATTTACATGCACATGTAGTCAAGAAAAATATATTGCCGTGCTGGGTATGTGGTGAAAATGAAGATGACCCTTTTAGAATTATTTAATTGTTCCTTTAGCTGTTATCCTTGCAATCCTAACTTGCACAGAAGACATGGGCTGTGACAGATGATCATACCATAAAACATGAGCGTCAGTGCAGATACTCTTCCTACTAGGAAATCGTGAGGTCCATTTGTCATTAGTGTTATTTGAAGAGTTATAATAACACAGGGGTACAAAATCCACTATGACTTATTCTTATAGGATACAAAAGGAACAGCTAAAATATATCTACACCCAAAATGTTTATTAAAGTAAATGACCACAATGGTGTCAATATTTAAGACATCTCCAAGTGATAAGACATGGCTGTGCAAGTGAAACCAAATGAATCACCCCAATGGTGGCCATGGTCAAGCCTGAAAAAAGGTATTACAAGCCTAAATAAATGGTCTGGATTCGATGCTAAAGATACATCTACATACCTGGGAACTTCTGGGCTCCGGCTACTCGGAGCCTTCCCTTGTGGGATGCGGCCAGGACTGCACACTGACGTCGGTGGGCGGTCCCGCTGATGTCAGTGGGAGGGCACGCCGGGAGTTCCTTAAGAACACCCCTATTTTAAGGAAAAATGGGCGGGGAGCGAGGCGTGTCACGACCCTGCTTCCGCGACCCGCAGGATTCGGGTGAAGCAGGAGAACCGGAGAAGCAGTGCTCCCCCAGCAATCTCCGGGTCAAACCCGGAGAGTTCCCAGGTATGTACATCTATCATAAGTAACCGAATAGCAAGCCAGCCACGGACTGCAATGAAAAAAATACATAAAAAGAGATATTTGCTTAAAGGCTCTTTTCTGGAGCCTCTGTTACATAATAACAATGTTATTCATTGTTGGGCCTCTACCAGAAAGTGTGTTTGTGCTTGAAGTTCAACTAAAAGCCACCAGGGCGTCAATGTTAAAAAGGACATTAGGCAGCATTCACCCCTGAGTGGATCTTTCTGTGGAGCCCCCTTTAGGTGATTGTGTCTAGGGACGGATTGGCTAGAGTTCAACAAGCATACTTCTTCCCATATGCTTATTGGGCCCCTCCATTTCTAACCTACTAGTCTACTTGTCATCCCTACCCCAAAATATTTCATGGGTTTATTCATATTTTCTTTAGTGTAATATTGGTAGTATTAGTGATGCATTACATGATAAGCAATGTCATTCATGATTTCATCTTTGTTGTTATTCCTCATGTATGACACAGAGGTCGTGTCAACTTTTGTGTTATCAGCAAGGTCGTTTTCCACCTATCAGTCACACCATTAATTTCCTATTTCCACATATTGGTAAGAAAGACCTCCTTAGCCATCGCCATTACCAATATTGTTGCCACTTATTAAAGTTAATTACAATAATTAGAGCTGTATTTACAGATTTAGCTACGTAAGCGAGCTTAACACCAATTAACCGGCTGATGTTCTCTAAAGACAATGTCCCTATGAGCTATATGTACATATATATACATACATATATTTAGATGTGTATGTTCTTTCAGAAGATTCAGCCAATGGCCATCACCTATTCAAAGACTGGGAACTACAAATAATCTTTAAATTATTTGAACATATCTTAAAAGATTGAAAGCTATCAAGAACATATTATTCTTGGAGACAAACCCTCCGATTGCACCAAACAAATAGATATGGATAACAAACAACTAGCTGCACGCCTTGAAGGTATCAGGACCTAACATTTGTTTTGTCTCATGTATTGTTGCTTTGTTAAGTTTAATGCAAATAATATATTTACACCTGAAATCTGTTCTATTCTTCATTTCTTCATTCATGGGAAATGTTACACGAGGAATGTTATTTCTGTTTCTCTTCCCCCAGTTTCTACTCCTTATCATCTATCATCAGCCAATATCTTTACTGTTTTTTAAACAATCTTGTTTTAAGAACCACTAGGTATGCAAATTGGTATTTCTCTTTTTATTCTACAGGTTACAGCGACTCAATGTTTTTAAAAAATCAGTCATTGTTGAAGGAGTTTGTATTGCTCGGTCTGACCGACATTGCAGAACTTCAGATAATCCTGTTTGTCTGTTTTTTTCATAATATACTTGTTGACCTTGATCGGGAATTTCTTAATCATGGTGGTCACCTTTCTGGATCAAAGTCTTCATACTCCTATGTATTTTTTCTTATGGCATTTAGCATTGCTGGATATCTGCTACGCTTCTGTCGCTGTCCCCAAAATGCTTACTGATTTCCTCACTGTGAAGAAGACCATCTCATTTGGTGGTTGTATCTCTCAAATATACTTTTTTCACTTCTTTGGAAGCACAGAAGTCATACTCTACTCAGCAATGTCTTACGACCGCTATGTTGCCATAGGATATCCTCTGCGGTACGCCAACATCATGAGCATAAAAGTTTGCACACACCTAGTGTTAGTGTCATTGATAACTGGATTTTTCCATGCACTCTTACATGCTGTGATGACTTCAAGGCTTCCATTTTGTGGACCAAATGTAGTTAATCACTTCTTCTGTGATGTTAAACCGGTAATAACATTAGCTTGTGCTGACACATCACTTAATCTGAAGCTTGTTAATAGGGTTACTGGAACCATAGGCACAATTACCTTACTTCTCACACTTCTCTCCTATTTCTTTATTGGGAATTTTCTTAGAAAGATACGTACCTCAAAGGGTAGGAAAAAAGCCTTCTCCACCTGTAGTGCTCACCTCACTGTTGCGTCCCTCCAGTATGGAACAGCCCTATTCACCTATATGAGGTCTTCCACAAATGACTCCTTAAACCAAGAGAGAGCTACTGCAATCCTCTTTACTGCCATAACTCCATTGCTGAACCCTATTATTTATACTTTGAGGAACAAAGATATGAAGACAGCGATGAAACGAGTATTAAGGAGAATGTTACTTTGATGATCTAGAAACAAAAAAATATTTAGACCACTGGGTATTCTGATATATTTATCAAATTAGTTCACCAAGACTGCTAACAATTTTGGAGTTAGAGTGGTGTTCCAATTTGATTCCACTCAGGACGTAGGTAATACCTGGTTCGTTGGTGGTCTTGAAGAATCTGTATAATGTAAAAATAGTTGTTGTTCTTCTGCTGAATAGATCCTAAAAGAGAAAAATTCTATAAAGAAATCATTTTGTTCTTTTTTACAAATGCATTTGTATTATAATATTGTGCGTTTGCAATATTTTGAAGACTATAAGTGTAGGAGAAACAGAATTCTAAGTAGGCAAGAGTAAGTAGAGCAGCCTGCTTTCCCAATGTTTCCATTTGCAGGTGCAGTTCCACTAATAGCCACTAGGGTGCTGAATTCAACAAGGATATTAACAAGCATTTACTTTCTGAGTGGATCCTCTTTGTGCTCCTATTATGGTTTACTATTATCTATGAAGCCCCCTTAGATGAGCATATATTGAAGAGGTTTGGATAGAGTTCACTAAGCAGATATTTAGCCATATCTTTATTGGGCTCCTTTATTATTAAATTACTAGTATTTGACCTTAGGTTAATGTATATCTTATAGATTAAATGGACATTTAGCTAGCTATTTTTTTTACTAAAACCACAATGATAGTTGTATCAATGATGTCATAAATTATGTGATAAGTGATACCATTCATAATTTTGTCTTTATTGTTATCCATCATGTGTGTCAGAGATACTGTGAAATTGTACGTCATCAGCAAATCAGCAAAGTGATTTTCAACATATCTGTAAAAAGGTACTTCCTTATTTGTTGGCTTTACCAATGTTTTTGTTAATTGCAATAATAATAGCTTGATTTACATTTTGTAGTTGAGTTGGGGACACGAAGACTTGATTAAACCCTTCGCACCAATTAGCACATGCTCCCTAAAGATATTATCCTTATGAGTGTATATCTATTTAAATGTTCGTAAAATTCACCCAGTGCCCAACAGCTTTGCAAAAACACGAACATGAAGTTGAAATTATTTAAGTATACCTTAAAAGTATACCTTAAAATATCGAAACACACAGAGGACCTATTCATCTTCAAGAAGAACTTTCCAAAGGCTCCAAGCAAATAAATATGGAGAATGAAAAACTAGTTGCACATCTTGAAGGTATGGTAACATTTGCTTCTTGTTTGTTATTTTCATATTTTTATACAAAACAGGCTGTTCTCTTCTTCACTCTTTGTGGTGCAAAGTGGGAAAACTGGAATATTCCTGCTTGAGCCATCCGTTTGTGACCACTTTGTACTAGAATTTCTCTTTAAGCTAAATATTTTTGCTGATACTTAAATCAACCCTGTTTTGAGAACTACGATATATACAACTACTGGGTCTTTTTCATAGGTTACAAAGAATCAATGAAAATAAAAAATCAGTCATTGTTTAAGGAGTTTGTCTTGCTCGGTCTGACTGATATAGAAGAACTTCAGATAATCCTGTTTGTTTGTTTCTTGATAACCTACTTAATGACTTTAATAGGGAATTTTTTAATCATGGTGGTAGCTCTTCAGGATCAAAGTCTTCATACTCCCATGTATTTCTTCTTATGGTGTTTAGCATTTCTGGATATCTGCCTTTCATCTGTTGCTGTCCCCAAAATGCTTGCCGATTTCCTCACTGTGAAGAAGACTATATCCTTCAGTGGCTGCATCTCACAAATACACTTTTTCCATTTCTTCGGAAGCACTGAAGCCATTCTCTACTCAGCAATGTCTTATGACCGATATGTTGCCATAGGATATCCCCTGCGATACCTCAACATCATGAGCTTAAAAGTTTGCACACACCTTGTGTTAGTTTCATGGATAACTGGATTTTTCCATGCACTCTTACATGCTGTGATGACCTCAAGGCTTCCATTTTGTGGACCAAACGTAGTCAATCATTTCTTCTGTGACATTAAACCCGTAATAACATTAGCTTGTGCTGACACGTCACTGAATCTGAAGCTTGTTAGTAGGGTTACTGGAACCTTGGTCACGATTACCTTACTTCTCACACTTCTCTCATATATCTTTATTGGAAAATATCTTATAAAGATACGTACTATGAAAGGAAGAAAAAAAGCGTTCTCCACCTGTAGTGCTCACCTCACTGTTGTTTCCTTCCAGTATGGAACAGCCCTATTCACCTATATGAGGCCTTCTACAAATGACTCCTTAAACCAAGAGAGAACTACTGCAATCCTCTTTACTGCCATAACTCCATTGCTGAACCCTATTATTTATACTTTGAGGAACAAAGATATGAAGACAGCGATGAAACAAGTAATAAGGAGAATGTGTCTTTAATGGCCTCTAAGAAATACGTCAGAATTTCCAGTTGGCTAAAGCTCTGACTCTCTAACTAGTTCTAGAACACCAACAACAGTTTTGGATTTAATGGTTTTCCAAATGCATTCCACTTAGGAATTTAATTTAATACCAGGTGTGTTGGTGGCCCTTGACCACCGCCTTGAGGAGTCTATAATCTACAAATATAAACTTTAATTTATGTTTACATACAAAAATGCATTAACTGATTTCATTTTTGAAATTCATCTTTATATCATATTTTATTGTGCTTTGTAATATTTTGAAGACTATAAGGATTGGAGACAAAATAATTCTATGTAGGCAACAGCAAGTACCGAGTAGACTGCTTAGCAAATTCTACTTTGTGTAATTGTCAGTGAATGGTATGACTAAACATATTGCCTGCGGCGTTAGAATTTAAATCCAAATTCAGATTGTCTAGAGTTTCAATAAACCATAATACAACCTCATAGAATCATGGCAATTATCTAGCTATATGTTACCATTAAAAGGTCCTAAAATGTTATCAAGAAAAATTACTTCAAACTCCAAGGTGATCTGATAGAACATGGATGTCCAAATGAAGCTGTCCAAATAAATGGTCCCACTAGGTTTTAAAAGTATTACCAGCCTAAGGAAAATGTAGAAGAAGCTTGTAATTGAATAGCAATTCTCCTATAAATTACAATGGAAATAAGAGAAAAACATAAATGAATTAAAAGGTCAACCAATAGGTATCACAAATGTCTTTGGAACCTATATGGTAATATTCATTGTTGGGCCTCTACCGGAAAGTTGCAGTTCCACTGATAGCCAGCAGGGTGACAGAGGTAATAAAGGACTTTTTACTCCAGAGTTGACCCTCCCTGTGCTCCTATTATGGAACTTCAATGGAACCGTTGAACACAAAGAATGTTTTCTGCCACGTTTATTGTGTTGTTTTATTGGTAGGCCGCTAGTCTAGGCTTGTGCCCCTAGGACACATTTTAGCAGCCCTTTTTTAAAATATTTTGTTGTTATCCGCAAGCAGTCTCTAATTACCATTCCCGGGGCTGGCCTATGGTAGTCATTGGGCACACAGAGCAAAAGGCCATTTTCTTCTAGGCTAAAACACCATTGTGAGATCATATTAGACCTATTACATTTCCATTTTATTGGGCCAGCATAGAAAAAGTTTCTTAATACTTTGAGGCCCTCAGAGGTCAGTTCTTCAGACAGCATGAAGAAGAGACCATTACAGCCCCCGAAAATGTATGTATCTTTACAAAAAATTCTATGTTGGCCCAACAAAAGATATTAATTTCAACTAACTTCTAGATACCGTAACTAACTGTGATTTCTATAATCAGGAGAGTTGATATTAAGACTATAGCAAAATTCAAAATGCTGCCATGTGCACCCCTGTAAACATTTATTTCATAAAATTTGTGCTCCAATACAAATATAATTTCTAGCAGGAAATTTTTAGGTCCAATTGTCGTTAGGGTATCCATACAATACAATACATACAATGAAACAGTGGTCCAAAATATACAATCCAATTTCTCGTATGTATGTGGGTTTTTTTTAATAATTTTTATTTAAAGCTTGATCAACTAGAAATAAGACCTTTAATGTCTCCAATGGAGCCATCTCAAGGAAAACTATCCCAGTAGACTGCTGATGTTGGGTTGCATGGGCTATCATGTAATCTTTGAATGTTTCAACATGGCAGAACCTACTCTAAGCGTACTCACGCTCACAATCAATCTAAGTGTATGAAGACTGGGGTAAGTAACTTTAGTAAGACCTGTTAATGACTTCAGAGACAATGAAGAGAAATGAACACTGGACATGCAATAAAAGTACTTCAGAAAGCATACAATATGTGTTACGAAAAGTCTACATGTCTACCTATATGGATTTATATCTAAAGCTCCAGCCACAGAGTGGTTAAACATAACCCATGGTCCTTTGGGTCTGTGGTTTAGTGGTAAATCCCTACAGAATTTTTACCCATGAGAAATATCACATTATAAAATCCTTCATTCTAACCATAGATTGTTCCATTCAGTTCAGCAAATTTGCTCATTGAAATTAAAGACAAAATCACTGGATCAGAGCGAACTTCACAAATATCTGGTGGTGGGTATTTATGAATCATATATAGAGACCACTATAATAGAATTATCTGAACTTTTTAAAAGAAAGTCTTGCAACTAGAAAGACTGACAGAATGGTACAAATGCATCTATACAATACAACATTACTTTATAATATATTAAGGATAGATCTTCACTTCATTTATGGATATGTTTCTCCTTGCAAATTTTGCAGCCTCTAACATTAACTCTTAAAATACACATAATGCTGGGAGAGCTTTAATATTTTATAGCACATAATTCGGGAGCACTATGTTTATTCTTAAAAAAAAAGATGTGCTGAGAAAAATAAATCTGTAATCATGTAAAGATTGATTAATGTGTGTTTAGAACATTGCATTCATTATATGTCTTACAGGAATCCAATGGGTTTAGGAAACCACACATCTGTGAATAATTTTATATTACTTGGACTAACAGACCTTGTAAAGCTTCAAGAGACCCTGTTTGGGTTTTTCTTACTATTCTACATAACAAATTTAGCAGGAAACATCTCTATCATGGTGCTTACCATTAAAGATCAACGTCTACACAGCCCTATGTACTTCTTCTTGTGTAATTTGTCCTTTCTTGATATCTGTTTCTCATCAGTCTCAGTCCCAAAGATGCTTGCCGATTCCCTATCTCTAAATAAGACAATCTCTTTTGTTGGTTGCATCTGCCAAATACATTTCTTCCAC
The DNA here is from genome assembly GCA_029215755.1 of Spea hammondii. Lineage (NCBI taxonomy): Eukaryota > Metazoa > Chordata > Amphibia > Anura > Pelobatidae > Spea > Spea hammondii. The sequence goes on along the minus strand of JARDYJ010000012.1, from coordinate 24,790,144 downwards.
TTCCTTGGAAGCACTGAAGTCTTGCTCCTCACCGCAATGTCTTACGACCGATACGTGGCCATCGGAAATCCTTTGCGCTACTCCAACATCATGAACACAAAGATTTGTATGATGTTGGCTTTAGGCTCCTGGGTGACCGGGTATTTCCATTCACTGCTGCACACTGTGATGACAGCAAAGCTTCCATTTTGTGGGCCAAACCTGGTGAACCACTTTTTCTGCGACATTAAGCCAGTATTGAGGTTGGCTTGCACAGATACATCTCTCAATCTCAAACTCTTGATCAGGGTTACTGGAACGTTGGCCACGACAACATTACTGCTAACTCTTCTTTCCTACATTTTTATTGGCAAGTTTCTCATAAAGATACGTACTGCTGAGGGCAGAAAACGTGCCTTCTCCACGTGTAGTGCTCACCTTACTGTTGTCTTCCTACTCTATGGAACTGCCATCTTCACTTACATGAGACCTTCGACACAAGACTCTTTAGATCAAGACCGAGCTGCTGCTGTCCTTTTCACTGTTATAACCCCAGCGCTAAATCCAATCATATATACATTAAGGAATAAAGATATGAAGAGAGCTATTAAGAGGATAATGAAGAAGATGGAGCTCTAACCCCCCGCCCCAAAAAAATGAATTCAAAATGCATTTGGTTTTTAGATGCTGTAACATGTCGCAAACCCAATGACTGTACATATTTATTTATGAAAATAATTTAGAAAATATTTTCTATTTTAACGTTTTTCATTAGAAATAAATATGTGGAGGATGTGTCAATATAGAATCAATGTATTCAAAATAGGGATGAACAATGGTCCCATATTGAAATATACAGTAGTATATTACTTAGCAGTAATTTTAGGGCATTTTCCATGTTATGTTCATGTGGCATGGCTAAAATTTAAGTATAATGATTGGAAGAAAACATTATTCAGGATAAATAAATCAATATAATTATATAAAGATAAACCTGCATAAACATTATGTTTTGGTTACATTATAATATTGATGGAAAGGAGTTTTGTGTAAGTTTTCAAAAGCTTATTATTTATGGGGTTGAGAGACACAAATATGGGACTACATGATGCCACAGAAAGATAGGAGACGTTGAGTCAGTAAAACAAGAAGGTCTTGGTTTTCAGCAAGGTTTTTTGTTTTATTATTTCGAATGTTTAAATTTATATTGTTATCTTAATTTAAATAGTAATGACATCTGTCAAAATAAAGTATGAAAGGTAAAAAAAATATGTGGTGGGTCTATTTAAAAATAAATGATGTTGATGTAGATGTTTCATAACAAAATACTGAGAAGCCCAAGAACTGGAATGTGATGATGAACAGAGATGGAGATCCTTAGATTCCTTACAAAGTGAAACATGAAACTGCATGCCATTGTGTCGGTGCCATTTAAACAATGTTTCCTTCAGAAGATTTCCTTACTGGTGTACACCATAGCAACCTTTTGGGCCCACTTACTTCCAGTGCATTTCTATTTTGTAGCTTTGTTCAGCAAGACACTTTCCTTTCTCCCCAAATCCATCTGCCATATTCTTGCCTCTTGAGTACCTCCGCAAAAGGGGCACTCTGAGAGACGTGGTTTGAAGAGCCAGTGCCAGGGAGAAACGGACGAAGAAAAACGTAGACATGCAAGAGAAGAAGTGGAGCTGTGAAAGAGGAGACAGGGACATGGAAGCGGTTGGCAGAGAACGTAGGGGGAGACATTGAGAAAAAGTGTGAGAGAGAGTAGGTGAGAGCAACGAAATGCAAACGAAAACTGCAGGGTTCCTACTTTTTTTTGAACATTTGTACGAATTAGTGAAATAGACAAATTTTGTTAAAATTAAAACTTGTTCGAATGCACAAGTCAGCACCCTGCTTGCACCATTAGTGTTGGAGTCACTCAGTTAGCTAAGCAAAGATACTTCCCAAGAAAAGCATATTGCTTACCTCTCATTTTATATGATCCAAACTAGACACATTTTCTTTATGTGTGGTTAAAGCTGACGCCAGTAATCTGTTTTTTAAGTAATAAAGACTATTATACAATATCTTTTTTTTTTATCTATAGACATCATTGTGGCTGTTTGTGCTGAAGAACATTGCGAAATCCTTATATCCAGCAAACATTCTGTGGAGGAAATAGGGATACGTTTTCTGAAACGACGTACATGTCATGATGTCACATAATGACCTCAGAAACGCAGCTGCTAAAACACAACCTTTTTTCAAAGTTGTAGGTCTAACTTTAATTAAAAAAAAATCCTTGGAATCAAAATTAATATTCACAATTATTTTCCATATTAAGCACTCTTCTACAGCATTCTTTTATACCTCACAAATTTATTGACTTATCCAAAGCTGTCAAACCAATTTTGCTGTTATTAACAATTTAACAGTAAAGTGGCACTGCACATCTTAAAATATGATGTCACACAAAACACACTTGACATTTCTAATAAACCACATGAACTATAGAGGAAAAGTAAAGTAAATGCATGGGTACCCAAGTTATTAATATTATATTTACTAAGCGAGTTAAGTCTTATTATAAGTGTAAACATATGTGCATCATTGTCTATGGCCAATCTGTTAAGACAGAGGTGCTCTATTCTTGGAAAATCTATTCCTTCACCTTTCCAACCTTGTAAGTAACATGATATAAAAGTTAATTATTCAAGATGGAAAGTTTAAAAAAATAAAAAATAAAAAATGAATGCAGTTTACTAAGGGTTATGGTGAAGGTATTCATATAAAGAATAGTTCAGGTTGATATGTGCTAGAAATGTAAGTGATGGTTTTAGAAACCTTAGACAGTTTGTAAATATTTAAATATTTGATGGTTTTATTTTGTCCTAGCCAGGAGATCATCTGTTGTCCATTGGTGGTCAGCAGATCAAAATTTAGAACACAGAAATGCATCCAATGCCTCATTTGGCATGTCCTACTTGACCATTCCATTACTTCTTACCTATATTGAGTACTTTCACTACATAAACAATTTCTTTTTTCCCCTGTTTTGGTGCATACTACATGCAGTCATAGGACTAATAATGCAGAAGTGTTGGATTAACCACTGAAGAGGGCATTTTTATTCCATGTATCTTTTGCTTACAAGAGTCAATGTTTGGGAAACATATGAACAACATTTTTTGAATATGTATAGTAAATTAAATCAATGTATAGAACTTAAAGGCATATAAGGCATTTGGGCCTACTAGTCTTCCCACATTTCAGAATACTCCTTAGTATTTGAGTATGTTTATACCAGTATGTCTATGACTACGTTTACATTGATAAGTCTTGTATGAGAAATAAAAAATAGACAATGTTAATCAATTTATTTATTAAATAGATTGGCACTGTTACATTCTGTCAATGGATGACCAACCATTGGTGATCCTTTTAAGAGCTTTTTTCATGTCTTTGTTACGCAGTGTATATATAACAGGGTTTAAAGCTGGGGTGATTACAGTGAACAGAACGGCAATGATCCTGTCTTGATCCGATGAAGGGCGTACATAGGTAAAGATGGCTGTTCCATATAGGAGGAACACAACTGTGAGGTGTGCACTACACGTGGACAGTGCATTTTGTCGTCCCTTTTTGGTGCGTATTTTTCGTAGAACTTTGCCAATAAAAACATAGGAAAGAAAGGTTAGGAGAAAAGAACTGACAGCTAAGGAACCAGCGACTCTGATGAGAAGCTTTACATTAAATGATATGTCTTTACATGCCAAACTCAAAACTGGCTTCACATCACAAAAGAAGTGGTTCACCAGGTTTGGTCCACAAAATGGAAGTTTTGCTGTTAAAATTGTGTGAAGAAGCGAATGAGAAAATCCAGCCGCCCAAGAGCATAATGCCAAGGAGAAACAAACGTGTTTTCTCATGATGATGTGATAACGCAAAGGCTTGCCAATGGCCACATAGCGGTCATAGGACATCACCGTGAGGAGCATGACCTCTGTTGTTCCAAACAAATGAAAGAAAAATATCTGAGAAATGCAACCTCCAAAAGAAATTATCTTCTTAAAGACCAAGAAGTCAGCTAACATCTTTGGAACGGTAACAGATGAAAAGCAAATGTCAATCAAAGACAAATTCCACAAGAAAAAATACATTGGAGTATGAAGACTGGGGTCGGTAATGATGGTCACCATAATAGAGAAGTTCCCAATAAAGTTTACTAGGTAGAATAGCAAAAACACCCCAAAGAGTAGAACCTGGACCTCTGACAAGTCTGTGAGACCAAGTAAGACAAATTTAGTCAACGATGTTTGGTTTTCTGGGTTCATTTATTATTTTGGCCAAAACTAAATACAGAAGGAAAGCAACAAACACATGAAAAACAATACAAAGAAAGGAACAGACAGCACAAGATGCATTTTTATGCATTTAATCAGAAATCATGCTATAATATTAAATTCTGAAAAACTGAACTAAACTAACATGCTATATTTAATGATATGGACACTTAAAATCACACTTTTTTGCAATTATTTTATGTTTGAGCCTCAACCTTCAGAATCGTTTCTAACTAATAATAATATAAATATTAATATAAATGTAATATAAGTATATCTTATGATCCTTCAATAGACATTTAACCTCAAGACAACAGACTCAGCAGCAACAGACAATAGTTCATCATTTATAAAAGAAGAACTATTGACCCATCTAGTCTGCCCATTTCTCCTGGTGTCAAGACTCTGACCTTGATCAGGTCTCGGTCTCGTCTTAGATTCAGGAACCCCATGCTTATTCAATTGTCAAATTAAATTCAAATATTATCCCAGGCACATTACCATAACTTAACCAGCTGTTGATCTGGTGGTTTAAGAACATGTTACAGAAGAAAACCAGTATCATTGTATTTATATATATATGTATATATTTAAACAAACCAAAATCCGTACCTTTAAAAGATTATTTTATCTACAATACAGATGAGCATATTTCTCCAGGTTGATAGAATGGCACTTTTCAAAGTGGTGGCAATTTTTCTTCAAAACTTAAAAATAAACAAATATTATAGGTTTGCAAATCTTGAGCTTACAGAAACATTAAATCGCACGGCCGTTACACAAAGCTGCACGGATACTGTTTATCACCTTGAAAACATTGGACTAAATATGTTTTTCTCCCTCTTATGGGTTATTCATTTGGGACCTTTTGAGTTCTTGAGGGAATATATCTCTTGTAATCTTCTTTTTCATAGGGGAATCAAAAAGTCTATTATGTGGACCTGAAATGTCTTTAACAAAACGAGAGGACACCAACTAAAACATAGAAGCCTATAATTATTCTTATATGGGACCATCATATTCCACAGCACTGTACAATGTATAAACAGTACATAACATGTACAAACTATGGCTTGCACGTAGGCTGTAGGCTTTGCAGACTGAGACTCATAATGGTTTAAGAAAGGTTAATTAAGAAGAAAACGGATGCTAGGAGGAACTGGAAAGAAGCTAAAGAGTAGGGAACCCAACTATGGTAGACAGGAGAGGTCAAAGGTTACAGAAAGAGCATAACAGAAGGTTAAAGGGGTTAAGAGGTTAAAAGGAAAATAAGTGTGAGGGGGAGTGGAGGGGGCAACAAAGGAGGGAAAATGCTGAAAACAGAGAGAAGAAAAAGACGAGTGAGGGAAAATAGAAAACTGCACAAACTAACGACAACATTGTGATCTATGTAGGAATTGTAGGCAAGAAAACATAGGTTCTTAAAGATAAAATATTGAACAATGCAACTTGGAAGAAAAGCATTAAACCCACATTGAGAAAAACTCTTTAGTCAGAGGAAAAAGACAACATCTTTAATCATATTTATTTTTGTTATTCATTCAGCATTAAATTCAGTTCCCATACATGTTTTTGAATATTATACCGTTTGCTACACAAAAAGCATCGACTTGACTTTATAATTTTAAAAAGTTATGCATTTATATTATCAGAAATAGTAGATGTATCCAATAATCAATCTTTCTTAATCTTAATTCAAATAGTAAATTAAAACATAATTGTATTTACTTACAAAACAAAATTCAGGTTGTCTGCAGTCACCATTTTACTTACTTACTATAGTAGTTGACTCCATAACTTAACTGCTCTCACTGTAAAGAATAACGTCCATCTAGTGAAACACCTCATTTTAAATGTTGGACTATTTCTTTTTAGTTTTTTTTAGGAACATTTATAAACTATATCAAGATCTCCCTGTTAACATCCATTTTCCAAAATGAATAAATGAACTTTAGGGAGACAATCTGCCATTTTTCCATTCGCAAAAGGGAAAATTAAATATGTTTGTTTGATCATTATATTTGGCTATATTACTGGCAAATACTTTAGATCTGGAGGCCGCAGGTAATGGCCCAATTACAACTGAGGGTCACCCTATCGATGTTTGCAGTCATTCGATCTTAGCTCATCATCTGATCTCTCTCATTATATCTTTGCTCCAACATCGACATTCAATGCTTATAATTTATTTGTATCCTGAGGCAGAATGAAAGCAGAATGGTGATAGACACAGCTAAGGTCAGGGCAGGCAGCAGTAAAGGAGACTCAGAGTCGGTACACTCATGTATAATCCTCATCTGAGGGGCTCCCCGCGGTACATTATAGATTACTTCCTAATATGTTTAACTTCATGAATACGGAAAATAATAATTTGTGTAAAAAATATGATATTCATAGTAAAGTTATTCAAATACAACCATAGTTTTAAACTCTAGCACACAATGAACATCTCTTTCCTGCCCTCTTCATGGCTCTCTTCATGTCCTTGTTACGTAAGGTATATACTATTGGATTTAGAGCCGGAGTCACCACAGTGAAGAGGACTGCAGCAAGTCGGTCCTGATTTAATGATCCTTGTGTAGAAGGTCTTAAGTAAGTAAAGACAGCTGTTCCATAGTAAAGCAGAACGACTGTAAAGTGAGCGCTACAGGTAGACAATGCTCGTTGCCTGCCCTCGGTTACTTTTATGTTATAGAGCAACCTTCCAATTAGAACGTAAGGAAAAATTGTTAGAAGCAAGCAAACGGTTGCTAGGAAACCAGTAATCATATTGAGAAGATTAATATTGAGAGAAATGTCTGTACAAGCCAAAGTCACTACTGGTTTTATGTCGCAGAAGAAGTGCTTCACCAGATTAGGTCCACAAAATGGAAGCCTAGCAGTCAGAAGCGTGTGCAGTAGAGAATGCAGAAATCCAATGACCCAACATCCTACAACTAAGAGTCGACATACCTTAGAGTTCATAATGATGGTATAATGCAAAGGGTTTCCGATAGCCAAATAGCGGTCGTAAGACATTATCGTAAGAAGCGTGATCTCAGAGCTCCCAAGGAAATGGAAAAAATGCATTTGGGAGATACAACCACCAAATGAGATGGTCTTCTTTTGGGACAAGAAGTCTACAAGCATTTTTGGCACAACGACACAGGAAAAGCTAATATCAAAAAAGGATAAATTTCCCAGGAAGAAATACATGGGAGTGTGGAGACTAGGATCTGAGATGGTAAAACTCAAGATAAAGAAGTTTCCTGTAATGTTTACTAGAAAAAATACCAAAATGGCAGCAAATGCAGGTAACTGAAGTTCTACTAGATCAGTCAACCCAAGCAAGGCAAACTCAGTAATAAATGTCTGGTTTTTTGAATTTGTAATGCATATTGAGGTGCATTGTGCATTTAGTTGTTGAAAGAAAGTATTATCCATTATCTATACAATGGTGGCGCTTCAGCCTCACACCAGTGTCCAAGCATTTACTCTTTCACCTGGATTAAAAAACATAAAAAATGAAAGATTATTTTTTTTGATTTACAAAAAAGAGAGTAAATAGGGGGAAAATAAATAATGTGGCATAGTGATAAAAAAAATCTTATCTGTGCTTAACATGTTTTTATTTCTTTAAAAAAAGCCTTATTTCATGTAAAAAGTTTGTTTTAGGCAGATATTAAAAAAAATTATACAAAATAGAGGAGCGCACAACCTAAAGGTCATAAAAGGCATACACATTTAGATTCCCTGGTTGCTGCTAGAATAATAATGGCCAATAAGTACACAAGAGAGAGCAAAAATTCAGTGCATACCCAGAGAATAATATGTTGTCAAATAATAAAAAATAAATGTTTATTTTTTAATAGACTGCCTTAAACCTTTTCACAGAACTGAATGTATTTGTCTATATATATATATATATAGAGAGAGAGAGAGTGACAGAGACAAACAGAGACAGAGACAGAGACAGAGAGCGAGAGCAGGACAGAAAGGGATGGAGAAAGGAATATGCATTAACTAAATGGAGAGTTTGCAGAAGAGTTGTGTTCCAACTCCTTGATATGACTATATATTATGAAGGTCAACCATCAGTGAGCTTCTACTGCAGGAAAAGCTTTGGCCAGCCCTAAAAAATGCATTTTTTAAAAAGTGAGAGTTCTCAAAAGTCTTCTCACCCATTGAACGGACGTGTTTTAGTAAAGTCAATGAGATGGGACTGGAACTCTCCTGCCAACTCCTGCTCCCCATCTGTAGCAGGTGCTACATTGAGCGTGGATGTCCATCCCTTTTTTTTAGGAGCTGATAGGTCATGAAGGTATATATGCCCTCAGAAAGAAAACAGCCCTTCAGGTTGCCTTTCAATCACAAAACATGCAGTGCGCTAAATGTTGAAACTCGACCACAGAAGCATCACAGAAACAGATGATTTGTACTTGGTTTATATAATGAGCACCTTCAATGGAAATTGTAAAAGCCTCAAGGACCACGAAGGCTTCCAACATTTATGGTAGCTTCATACAAATTCTTCATATTTTGTTGCAAAGGCCTCTTCACAGAATGGACGTTAATTCTGGAAAAATAGTTTGACAAATAATGCACTGAGATATTTACATTATAAATACTCCTGAAATATATAACATCCTGTATGAAGTCATGTTACTGGTGTTTTCTAATTGGCATAGCATCTCAGGGGGGTTTATGCACTAAGGGAATATCCCTTGCTAACCAGGGATATCAGACTAGAGGGGATACTCGTCTAAAAATTCCAAAATAAAATGTATTCTTTATTCTGTAAGTTAGAGGGTTTAACCAATATTTTTTTTAATAAACAAATTACTATACTATATCTAAACCTTTTGTAAACTGAAGACATGGTTATAGGAATATTTTTTTGGTAATTAATGGTTCTTGAAACCATTGATTATTGTTTTGATATATCTGTGAGACAGGGATCATTAGAATATTTTGGCTGGAGTGAGAAAAGGACAGATGGAAGAAAAATCTGATAACATATATATATATATATATATATATATATATATATATATATATATATATATTAGGAAACAGAATATGATAGATACATTCATATAAATATATAAATGCAATAGTCTTGGTATGCCAATATAGCTAAAGCACCAGAGCAGTAGGCACTGGAGGCCAGTTGGATGTCCCAAGATGGATGGCACACTTCCAGGTGATCCAAGATGGCAACTTCTAATATGAAGTCTTAGCATGGGGCCATTGCTGTATTCTCTTTTTGCCTAGTGTAAGAAATCATTTTTATACTTTTATTTTGTTCTGCACATTTAGGCCTGAATGCAACTTGATATGGTATCAATTAAGTGACGTAGCTTAGAGGGTCTTCAGTGGAATGCCGGTGTATCATATGACTACTCCAATAGGATTCCTTAACGTATACCCTAACCAAATGTAAAAGGTTATAAATAGGCATGATTCTCTTTCTACGTTCTTTCTACGCTCTCACCTTCATCTCACCAAGAATATTGAGCCTACAGTACCTTTTATCACCATTTGTTCCAGCATCGGTACTGTATTAATTGATAATTTGTTATCGAATAAACCTGATTAATAAGACATAGAAGCTGTGGTCTTGATTGCTGTTTGATCACTGGAGAAGTTTAAATATTCAAGACAAAGAATATTCTAACACCTAGTAAGGGCGCTGACAGGGATGTTTTGAGTATATGACCACATTGAAGCCAGAGAAAAAAGAATGTGACCTGTGGAGGAGGTAAGATGACCTACTACAACACAGAGAAAGTTGGAGTATGAATGGGAGGCAATTTAGCCTTCATGTTGTCATCATCAGAGCAAAATCCAGGATTTGACCCAGCTTTACACCCATACACAACTGGAAATGTTGCCTTCTTCTGGATCAACAACGTGGCTGAACATGATGGACTTGTGTCTTTTTTTTAACCTAAATTACTGTTACTATGTGTAAATATGGTCAAGTTGTCTTCTGTAAGGCTAAGTTCTTGGGTACTTCTTGAAACATCTGATTGGTGAGTCTGGCTTTGTTCATTCATGGTCTCAATAAGACAAACCAGGTTCATCGCCACCTTGTCTTGTTTCCTTGCTAGGCCAACTTGCCCACCTCTGAAGTGACTTAGCTGCCTTGAAAATGGAACCAAAGAGAGAGAAAAACTAAAGGACTAGGTATTCAGGGAATTGCAAACAAGGACTCAGTACTGTAACCCTATTATCCAGGGAAAGCCAAATGGCTGTCCATTATATCCCTCTAGCTTTTGATGGATAAAGTAATAGATCTTCCCATTCTTACGATCCGCCATGTGTCATGGGTGATAAAATGAATGGAGCAGGAGATAAAGATAATGTTTTTGTTATTTGTCATTTTATTATTTTTGGATGAGCTCCCTTTTATTTTAAGATTCATTTTTTTGTGGCAATTTGACAAAGATGGGCTCATGTTTCTTCATATCCATCCTTCTTGTCCTAAAAAGTTATAAAGGCAACAACACATAAACATTTCTACTTGGAGGTGATGTGGGGTTTAATTTTTTGAGGGAGGTTGGAATAGGGTGAAAAAAATAGAGAATATAAGGGTTGATCCTGGAAATCTCTCTGACCAAGTATATATATAGTACGTGAAAGGACCACGGGTCTTAAGAAACCCTGGCCTTTCTAGCTGGCCAAAAGATTAAGCACAGTGCACCAGTCTTTTGATAAAAGTATTGGCAGTAGAGGCAATGAGAATGTCAGAAAAGTCAAATTTACTTAAAAAGAATTCATAATTTACAGCAAACATTGTATAGCAAAATTATCATAAAATGATTACCTAGAAAAATATTGGTTTTCTACTTTTTTGAAGCTCACCTAATATTCAGGCATTCTTGGCTATATGAAGAGCAATTCTGTTGCTACATTTTATAAAGGCCTTATTGGTTTTTCAACCCAGAGAGTGGACTAATCAGAAAGTTGGTTGCTGTGGTGATAAGACCATTTTTCAATCTTTGCACAAGAATCAGTTTTTATACATACTTCCATATTTGTACTTTCACGTGTATCTACTAAACACTTTAAGGCCTCTGTAAATAATTCTGCAAAGTAAAATTCTGAGTAACCCACCAGGGCCGAACTAGGAATTTAGACCGTCCTAGCCCTAGTGCCAGCGGGCACTAAAATGACATATGCGTGTCCTTCTACTGGATACAGGTAGACGTTCTACAGAAGCCACGCGGGCAACAATAATGCTATATGGGAGACACTATCAGGCCTTCACCCCCAATGCCCAGGCCAGGGCTGCTTACCACCTAAAAAAAATACAAAATAGGAAGCGCACAACCTAGCAAACAATGTCAAAAAAGTTGGAGTTTTATATTGCTGTTACTCAAGAAAAACCTTTGTATCAAGAGCTTAACTATAATGTAAAAAATATACTTGTTTCTTTAAATAGACAGAAATAATTTTGTACTAAATTTGATTTAAGTGAATTTATTTTGTTGCCATGCTTAAAAAGTGGCATAATGGCTAAACACAACATGCTTCTGCTTCTTTATTATCACGCAATCAGTGCAATAGTTTGCATTATTCAAACTCTACAAACATTTACAATAACACAATGACGACACTTCTGGCAATTCCATTCTTCGGCATTGTTTAATTCTCCGCGGCGGTGAAAGGATTAACGTTATCATATCAAGCTGTACAATTGTGAATGCTAATTGGCCTCGACGGCATTGTGTGATTTCACCGTAAAGGGATTAATAAACAGTTAGCTTCATTTGTAAAAACTACTAAGACTCGAGGGGTTAAAGGACCGACTTTTGGGAAACTGTTTAATCAATACCGACTCGGCTCGCACTCATCCCTTCAGGATTAATTAGAAAGACATTTCTAATTGTTCCAGGAAATAATACTTCAGAGATTATACAGAATTACGTTTTCAACATAACAAACATCCACAAAATGGACGGTTAACTTAGAGAGTTTTACGAGTCTTGTGCATTCAATTTGAAAGACATTACGTTTGTAATAAGATACCAAGTTACCCTTTTGGCACCATAGGCTATCCCATGAATAAACAGTTAATAAATTAATTAACAAAAGGACTGCAAAAATTCCACAATTCAATAACACACATCTACTAGATGTAATACTACTGGCAAATATATATATATATATATATATATATATATATAAATTGTCTTCCCCCTTTATCCTCTTACGATTAGGGCTCTCAGGAGTAATGTAAAACAAAGTGGGATATTCACTAAGAATTAATCATTTCAACTATGTGATTATATTATGGTATGAATAATCCATAATTCTGCACTAATTTGCCTCGGTGCTTAAGTCAAAGACTCTGCTCTTACAGGAACAGATGGAAAAAGGTCTAGAGAGACTTAACGCATTTCGCGCCTATGGCAGGGCTCACTCATAAGTTAATAATTAAATAGTTAAAATGATTGTATCATGTCTTATGAAGGACCAACCCTAATGAGCCTTCCCTATATCAAAGTCCAGGTCAGTTCATCCATAGTTGATGTTAGAAGTAAATACATGTCAAAGACGTAGCAGTTGTTGGTCACATAGGCTTCTCTTTAGAGGCCACCAAGGCATCCATGTATCTATAAAAAAATTGTTTGTTTTTTTGTTTTGCCTTAAAGAAAGCGCAAGATTGGGTAACTAGTAGTTGTTTATGGGTTTATTCACTAAGAATAAAGTTGGAAGGAACATTGCAGTTTCATCTCCATAATTTTACTTTATATTATGAAGGGCCAAGCCCATTGAACTTCTGCTGAGAACAATACCTTGGATGACCCAGTGCGGTTTTTTGGAAGTCTCCTTGCTGATTGACATAATGCAGGGTTGTGCAAAGAGTTTTGCCCCCTTAGGCAAAAACTTATTTTGCTGCCCCTTTGGTCTTGCCCTTTGTAATGTGTCTAAATTAAAAATAAACTTTATTACATATTAGATTGAAAGCAACGGATATCAATACAACCTCACATAAAAAGAAAAAAAAATCAATTGATAAATGCTGCCAGATCACAGATTGGCAAACAGACAATTGCACGGCTCTAGTAAACCTGGAAGTGAGCCAAGCTGTACCTGCTTTCCTGATACCAACTTTTGCTCCAGGTGTCCTGGGACACAAGGAGGTGGGGCCTAAAATAGGCAGAATTATGCAAATCTGCTTTGCTCCACCTACTTTAGGAACAACCCCTTCTGTGCCAGGGTGTCTGGAGCTCATTTTCCCGCATTTAAGCTGTGTGTGTCTCAGACATACAAAGCTTCATCACAATGCTGCCTGTCCACATCGTAATGCATTGTGCATAGGCAGTATTCTTACGCAGGGAAAGGACAAATTTATTCAGGACTGTTGGGTATGCACAGGTCCTTACACAACAGTTCTCATTCCTCCCTCTTCAACAAGCTCAGCATGACCACAAATACGCTTACCAAGCCATGTACCTCATAGTGACTTTTTTTTACTCTGCAGAGTAGCTATATGTTCTTCTTTATCGTGTCAGTCTTTTCACACTTTATGTAAACGAATACTCCCCGCTCCAGATTCCCCCAAAAGCACCAGCCTTTGCTTTCCCCCTACAATACTGCTTGCAGCTTCAGCCTGTATCTCCATTACTGACATCATTTCCCAGCATGCAGTGTCAGTGAAGAAGGAGTCTGAGAACCTTAAAGAAGAACATGTTGCAAGACACATTAATTCTTTGTGGCGGAGGCTACAGGCACACCCTCTCCCTGTTCCTCCAATGGGGGGAGAGGATGTGCCAGGAAGCTCTGCCATTTTGCGGAAGTTCCCAGTGAGGCAAAAGGGCACAGCCTCTGGGCACAGCCTTTCCCTGTTCCTCCAATGGGGGGAGATGATGTGCCTGGACAAAGAAAAAATGGAATTCTAGAAATGTGTCTCAACCATTTTTGGTCCATTTGCTCAAGTCTACTATGAAGTCCATGTATGAGAGAGACTTGTAAGACTTTATGACAGTTTTACTGCACTAGGCAAGAAAGTTGAACGGTACACCTAGAGTTAAGTGACTTTTTAGTTCTTTTAGCACACAACGATGGACATTGTAATTGCATTGGAGAACAAAATGGCAGAGTTTGTACAATAGTTGTACAAAGTATTAATATTTAATGAGTTATATAGTACTGTCATGGATTTGTGATGCAAGTATGTATACTTCATCTCTGTATTCCTTTGTAGAAATTATGATTTGCTGGGTTCTGGTTAATGGTATTTGGTGAGATGTTTACCAAGTTCGCAATCTGTTTTGGGGAGCTTAAAGGAAATATATTACTTCATTAGACAAGAAGAATATCTTACAGGGAATGTATATTTAGGTAAGGAAGATCCTCTAAGCATTATGCCTCCAGGATATTTTTTTAAATGGTTAGATATTTTTAATTAAGGTAAGAAGCACATTTTACATTAACTAGTAACAATAAGTAAGCCAGTAAGTAAAACTGGTTGAGATAGAAATGGGTTTACTTTGAGCCCAATAGTTGGTTTGGCCGGGTTTGCCAAATAGGAAGGAGCATGAAGGTAAAATGCCATATTCACTTTTAATTTTTGGAAACCAAACCCTCTTTGGATTCAGTAGGTGAAGTCTGACTCCGTTTAAGAGCAGCTTAGTAGATCAAGCCCAAATATCAACAAGGGCTTAAACCCAATGTGAACCATCTGACTCAACCAAGCTAATCAGTTGTGAATGATGAGTCAAACAAAGCTCTCAGCGTGTTGATGGTAACCATGGACCAACCCATTTCACTCAATGTCTGTCACCAATAATTGGCTGGGCTGAGGGGTAATAAAAGCTAAATTCTTAGAAGAAGGGCAAAACTTGTTTCTGATATGTATCTCTGCATCTAGTGATCAAAACACTTCATATTGGAACATTTTTATAAATTAAAATAACATAATATTTTGACAGTTTTACAAAACTAAAGATAGTGAACACTGTTGATGGTTTGATAAAATGGTATTTCACAAAAAGTTCTACATTCATTACAGAATTATTACAATGGCACATAATGATGCTGAATAACTGGTCATTTTCACTCTTGTCTTCCATTCATTTTTAATAGTGATTTAAAATTGGAGTCTAGTTTTACTGTCAAACATATTAAAGATGTCAAATATAATGTCCTACTTAGATATTTATCATTTAGCGCCTCAAACTTGTTCTGGCATCAACAAAGTGAACTCAACAATATGACTTTGGCGTTAAAGCACTGTCAAGTTCTCTTAGGTGTTTGATGAGCCAGTTTAGACTCATCAGAGTTGAGGCTACTCAGCCTGGGCACAACTTCCATGATGGAAACCAGAGTCTGGCTTTGGTCCTGTTTGGTCTTGATAAGCTACTGCTGACTCATCTACTTCTGCTGCTAAGTTTATTCATGCTTGGAAGAAACCTACAAATATTAGGTTAGAAATAAAATTAGATACTAGATGTGTGTAAGAACTACATATAAGGATACAAAATAAAAGATCTAGTGTAATGGTATATCATCTATATTGCTCGCTACTTTATATGTAATAGACTCCTCTACCAAGGTCCCATTATGCAAGAGACCTGTGGTGGACTCGGAACTCGAAACTACTAAGTGCCATGCCTAATGTATATTTTATCCTAACAAAAGTAAATAATTGAAACAAGTAACTGTAAGACACAACACACATATACTATCTAATTTTAGTTTGGACCAGTTACTAACTGGTGTATCTCTTCATATTGGACAACATCAGATAAATATTGAGCTAGAAAGTGTACATAAAGACATAGATAATGACATCAGAACATTACCAATTGGTCCATTAACACTTGGAACACACAGAAACAATACTTTGGGCCACTAATAAAGTAAAATAAAAAAAAATGCCAGCAAATAGACATAGCAATCAATTTTCAATCAAGATTTACTTTACACTTAAGTAGAAGTTCTTTTTATGAACCATGAAGAAATTTTTTCCCAAGTAGTTCTCTTATCTCTCTGTTTCTTAGGCTATATATGATTGGATTACACATTGGTGTCAGAACAGAGTACATAACGGCCATCACTCGATCATAATTGGCAGGGTAGGTGTTTGTTAACCTAACGTACATGAA
This sequence comes from Spea hammondii, assembly GCA_029215755.1. Taxonomy (NCBI): domain Eukaryota; kingdom Metazoa; phylum Chordata; class Amphibia; order Anura; family Pelobatidae; genus Spea; species Spea hammondii. Next base: position 24,773,739 of record JARDYJ010000012.1, on the reverse strand, counting down.
AGCCACGCTACCGAAAAACAGTAGAACAACCGTAAGGTGAGCACCACAAGTAGAAAAGGCTTTTTTCCGCCCTTCAGTTGTGCTTATTTTTAATACAGCTGAAATGATTTTGATGTAAGAAAGGATGATGCAGAAGAAGGCAATGAATAGGAGGAATGAATTGATGGCAAAGTCTACGTTGACGTTGAGCGAGGTGTCAGAACATGCCAAGTTCATCAGAGGTGTGAAGTCACAGAAGATGTGTTGTATCTTGTTTGACCCACAGAAGGAGAGAGTGGAAAGCAAGATAATTTGAGTTAGGGGTCCAAGAAAACCTGTGACCCAACAACAGGCAGCTAGCTGTAGACAACATGTGGTGGTCATTATGGATGGATACCTTAAAGGGCTACATATGGCCATGTAGCGATCAAACGCCATTGCGGTTAAAAGGTAGGTCTCAGTGATACCTAGACAGTGTAGGAAATAGATTTGTAGCAGACACCCAACATAGGAGATTACTTTCTCATTCAGTAGATTAGTAAGCATTTTGGGTATCGTGACAGCTGTATACCAAATCTCCAGGAAGGAAAGAATGGCAACAAAGAAGTAGAGTGGGACATGGAGATGACTATGAGTGCTTATAAGAGTGATTATTGTGAAGTTGCCACTTATCGTAAACATGTAGATAACACTCAGCAGAGCAAAGAGAAGACCTTGCATCTCATCAAGATCTGGAAAACCTACAACGATGAACTGAGTAACGAGAGAATGGTTTGTCCTCATCATCTCTCTTCTTATAAATTGGCTTGGAGTTTTCTGGTTGTATTTCATCTCCTTTGGCTTAAGGCATATTAATAATTTGTACTTTCTATGAATAAATAATTATAAATAAATTGTAATTTACAATTATTATAATTAATAAATATTGTATTGTAAAAACAGTGGTTTTTTTAAAGAAAAATAATATTCTGAAAACTGGAGAACCATTTACTCTACACAACAATATATTTATATTAATTCAGAGTTTACATAAAGGTTAAATAATCTAATACTAATTAATAAGCTAAGAATATGGTGTTTTTTTGGATCTATTGGAAAAAACAGATATTATTCAGTATGCTCATTTTACAAAAATAAATAAGGAAAAATATTTATAAGACTTAACTCTTATTTTTCCTACTTACCACTGGTTTTCAGAAAACCTTATGTTTTTTAGGAGGATAACATCCAATGTTTTAATATATTCAATTGTATTTTAATGGATAAACTGAAGAAGAAAAACGTCAGCATAATTGTACCATATAACAAAAAGTCATTCACTGTATCTCTTTATATACTTGTTATTCTTAACTGGATTGATTCATTTGGGATTTAGGATTAGACATTAATTGTATCACTAGAAGCAAAAATGACCTTGATCTAAACATCTTGGGAAAATCGCTTCTTACAGAAAACAAGCAATTAAATATGGGGCACTCAGATGTTTGTCGTGTAATTTTACAATAAAAAGAAATGTAGGTAAATATTTATCACATTGTTTGCAAATATTGTTTTACAGGCTTTTCCACCTGAAATAAGAGAGACATAGAATTTCCCGACAGATCAGACCCGTTGGCTGATCTAGTCTGCCAAATGTTTCTCTTCTCAAGACTCAAACTTTAATCAATCATTGGTTTTGTCTTAGATACAGGAGCCATATATGTTCCCATCCATGTTTACATAACTCCACATTTGGCTACCACCCTCTTGGTAAAGGAAAACTTCCTTACAATAATACAAGTGAGGGCCTTTTTGTAGGTTTGGTTATTTTTCCAGATCTTCAGGGGTATTTAAGTAAAATCTACCACATAGCTCCCAATAATTGAGATGGCCATAGCGGGGCATGTTCCCTTTTGGGCGTACGGTTAGAGGTGTAGAACCATGAATGGGATGGGTAGGCCCAGTGGAAAGGCCCAGGTGGGACTATCCACTTATCTTACCCAAAAAGCCACCTTGAGTCGCTCAGCCTCAGTGAGTCATGAGGTGGCCACGTGGGAGCTGCAATGAAGGTCTGTGTTGTCATAGCATGTGTTAGACTGGCAATAGAAGATTAAACAAACTCTTTATTAGGAACTTGAAATGCAGAGTTGGGTCGGCGATTTAAAATTACTCTGTCAGGTGCTGGCGGCTGGATATGCTCAGCTGCACATTGCACGAGCATAAAAAGAAACGCACAATCTGTCATAACCAGCTATCGGCCACACTTACACCATGAGGCCACTTCCAGCAGTGCCAGGGCCACCTTGTTATTGCCAGTCTAGTGCCAAGGGCTGTGATGTAAGAAAAACATGAATACCCCTTAGAAGAACATTGTCCTTTTTTAATTAAAACACAATTGCAAAAGGCCAATTGAAAGTTTGAACTTCAATTTTCTTTTTGCCGAATGTTCTAACCATCATATACTGTGTCGGGTACGTCAAGAACAAAAAAAATAGTAAACACACATTCAGAAGAAGTTTATTAAAATATGTCATTGTAAAAATAAACTTTTTGTACCTCTTACTACAAAACCCATTATTTTGAGATAGGTGATATCGACAGTTTTTTTACCAGAATTTCCCTAATTTCTCTGTTTCGTAGGCTATATATGATTGGATTGCACATTGGTGTCAATACGGAGTAAACCACAGCCATCACCCTATAATAGTTTATGGGATAATGCTTCGTTAGTCTGATATACACAAAGGCCACACTGCCAAAGAAAAGGAAAACAACGGTAAGATGAGCACCACAAGTGGAAAAGGCTTTTTTCCGTCCCTCGGTTGTGCTTATCTTTAATACAGCTATGATTATCTTGATATAGGACAGGATGATGCAGAAGAAGGCAAAAAAGAGAAGGAATGTGTTGATGAAGAAGTCAACGTTGACATTGAGTGATGGGTCAGTACATGCTAAATTCATCAGTGGGGTAAAGTCACAAAATATATGCTCTATCCTGTTTGAATGACAAAAAGGGAGCCGGGCAAGTAAGATGATTTGCGTTAAAGGACCAAAGAAACCTAGAACCCAACAGATAGCAACAAACTGGAAACAACATGTGTTGGTCATTATGGATGGATACCTCAAGGGATTGCAGATGGCCACATACCGATCATAGGCCATTGCTGTTAGAAGGTATGTCTCAGTAATACCTAGAACATGCAGGAAATAGACTTGCAGAAGACACCCGATATATGAGATAGTTTTGTGATTCATCAGATTAACAAGCATTTTGGGAATTGTCACCGTTGTGTACCATATCTCAAGAAAGGAAAGAGTGGCGACAAAGATGTAGAGGGGAACTTGAAGATGACGATGAGTGCAGATCAAAGTGATGATTGTGAGGTTCCCACTGATTGTAAACATGTAAATAATACCCAGCAGCACAAAGAGAGATCCTTGCATTCCGCTGAGTTCCGGGAAGCCTACGATGATGAATTGAGTGACAATTGACTGGTTTGTGTTGTCCATTTCTGATGGTGACGACGGCTGTGAATCTGGTTCTATCTGTAGGGTATCTAATCAGACAGAATTCCATAGAACAAATACAGTTATTTCTTTAGTGTGTTTAGTTATTATTTAATTGGTAGAGATGCCTTTTACTTTACAAGAATCCACAACCTATTTCTCATCAATAAATAACTCCATTTGCTGGAAGGCTGTTCCACTTACCTACCACTCTCTCTGTGAAGTTAAACTTCCTTGTGTCAGTCTCTAATCCATTTTTAGAGAATAGATAAAACCATGAAGTTAAAATGACTGCCTGATGAACGGAATGCTCTTTTCTGTTTTATATAATGGTTTAAGACATAGCATCTCACCTTTGAAGGAACAGATGATTATCTGACCTATGACTTATTACGTGATTAAATATAGACTGATAGGTATATATATATACTGTTCTATAACCATTCACTACGTATGACGAACTCTGTTTGGCAAACACAATAATAATTATGGATATACTTGACATATTAAAGCTAAACCAAAATAAGTCAGAAACTCCAAGATGAGAGACCTAACAAAAATTCTGCAGTCACAAAAAGATGATATGGCTTCCCATACTTTCCAGAATTTAATTTAAATGCCTGACCCTTATGTGAGAAGTCCTTTATATCTCTGTACCCCAGCATCACTACTCTTATCTCCAGGTACTCTCCCAACTGCCCTCTTCGCTCTTCCCACAACTTGCGTTTCTCTTCAACTGTTATCACTTCTTCCCAAATGGGCATCTGGCCTTTTACTCACGTTCTACCTGTTCTCTGGAATTCCTCATAGTCTCTTTCCTATTTAGCCTAACTTTAAACACTGACTAAAAACCCACCTGGTCAGAGATGTTCACAATAAACCATCCTGATAACCTCAACCTGCATTCTGAAAGACATCATCTGTTCTCCTCACCTTTGAGATCTCCATGTCAATGACTCTCCTCGTGACCCTTGGTACAATCCTCCTCACCCAAGCAGCCCCTCACCTTCTGTCTCATCCCGTTCAACCTCCTACTAGACTGTAAGCTCACAAGGGCAGGGTCCTCTTCTCCTCCACTACCAATATGTGTTAAAATTAAACAATTTTGCTTTTAGTGTTGAATAAATAGAACGTAACATACAATTTCACATTTCTGAAGGAACTATTTTAGTTCTTAATTGAATGAATTACTTTATGTTTGTACTGGACTTACTGTAATGTGGGGAATCATAAAATACTATAATGCATTCTGCCAGATAAAGAGAAAAAAAATTATGCATAAACATGGTAAATTTAAGCTAAAAAGTGGGAGAAGGTAACACAGTGAGGGAATTTAAACATGCATGGGATAGCCATATGGATCCTGAATCTAAGACGAGACCAACGACTGATTAAGGTCTTTACAGCAGGAGAAACGGACGGGATGAATGTGTCTGATCACGAAAGATTCTATATTTCTATACCACAAACTCTTGGTTACTGATGAAAACATTATGGTTGCATAGTAAATAAGTTAACAACTCCAAGGACAAAAATTCTGGAACCTCAAAAAAAATTCAAGATAATATGAAATCCGTATCTTTATATCTACACTAACATACTTCTTTGATTTAGATGAAATCATTTAAAAACACATATTAATTATCTTACTTAAGGTAATCTCAACAGATTCTTAAAGATTAGTTTTTAATGTACTGTAAATCACAAATCAAATGGAAAGTGCATGGTTATATTTAAGAGCGTGAAGCTTTTTTTTTTTTTACCTACATTAAAAAAAAAAAATTACTAACATTTAATGTTTAATAAAGCATCGTCCTTTACTTAGCGACATTTTCATAACAATAATTAATAATGTGAATCTTCAATTAGATATATAGTGCATAATTCAACTAAACATTAAATAATAATAATAATAAAAATATTATTATTATTAGTAGTAGTAGTATTAGTATTATTATTGCAACAGCCTCATATATCCAAACATAAAAGTAATAATTTATTTCACACATTTAATATTTTATAAAGTACCCTCCTTTTCAAACATTTAATTAAGAATAAATATTATTTTGAATGTTCAATTACACATGTAATGCATAAAATATAAAAATATACAATAATTATTTTTCAATTGCCTCATATACCCATACATAAAAGAAATACTTGCTTATATACTACAAAAAATGGTAAAGTATAAATTCTACAGACCCGTTAAGCTACAAGCTTGTATGAATCCCTCCAATGTAATATTCCTCAGCATTTCCAATAAATGCATATTCTTGTCATGATTCTGGATTGCGTTCTAAGAATTTGAGAAATTAAATTTTTGGGGGAAATGAAAAACCTGCAGAATCGCAGAAAACAGCAAAGAAGGAAGCAAACAGATACATATATTTATATAGTCATCAATGACAACGATAACTAACGAGAGCCTAATCACAAGAGTATACAAAGTGTTACGTTTAATTGGTGAAGTTTTAGTGAAGTATTTGGTGAATGTATAACTTCATCCCTTAAGGTTCTACTAGTAGTAAAGTAAATTAGGCACCCTCGTCTGTTCATTAGCAAATGTAGAGCTAACAAAGTAGTTTCCAAATCCTGAGTTCATTTCCCAGTGGACCTTATCTATACTTTTCGAACGTTTATACTTAAAACATGTTGTTGGATGGATGGATGGTGGACACTTAATGACATACTTTGACCCAAGTTTAGGTTGGCTCCTCATTTAATTACATAATTTTACCTTAGGCCTCCAGTTGCCCCTTATGTGGTTGTCGTCCTCTCTGATGAGTGCCATGATGTGACGTTATATCCCAATGCTCAGCATCTTAAAGACCACATTGCCTTTTACTGCATGCTATGGAGACAAACTCAGCATAGTCCTTGAGCCAGTTGTGGGGATCAAAGATGTCATGTATAACCAGTCCATTGTGCAACAACCCGCTGGGGTGCTCATCACCCAAAAGGAGATTTGCCCCCTGGTTTTATGTCAGAGGGACTGTCACCCCCTAGACATCGCTGGGTATTTTGGTTATACAATTATTACCAACACCTAGTAAAAATCATTATTTGGCCTGCAAGGGTTTATGGGGTTTATCTTCTAGGGGTCAAAATAATGTAGTTTAACCATTGATACCATTAATTTATAATGTTCAAACTCTATGAAGGGAAATATATATATATTTTTAGGCAATAAACAAACATTGCAAATTTAAAGTTTTGATCATGGGTTTATTCTCAATTTTAATGTAATAAAAGCACATGCACTGATTAGTTTGGTTGATTAATTTAATGAACTTGCACCATGTGCGTTCTGAGTCCTTCCGGTTTTCTTCTACCTATTCATTGGTGTCATTCCGCAGTTCTTGAAGTCCACGTTTTCATGGTTTACCTATTTTAAAACAAACACATAAAGGAAATGTAGGATCTTAGTGCTCTATAGTCATTTCATATGATATACAAAATAAAATGTTGCTATTAGTTCCTATAGGGCTATCCTATTGAAATGGGAAGTAGTAGTAGCCTTCTTGGTAGAGTTAATGAAACCCACAGTAACACACTACTTACTTAGAGGCATAATGGTCCATGCCTTCTTGGTAGAGTTAATGAAACCCATAGGTCATGATGTCATGTCACTATGGATAGTTATCAAGATTACTTTCCAACTTATCATCAGTATATTCATTGGTACGCAGCAACACCTTTATATTGCCTAGTCATGATACAGATATGTAGACTTGTATATGAAGGCATACTTTGTAGATGAGCATGTAGGAAAGTTTTAAGTTCATCTCACCAACCTCCCTATGCGTTATAAACTATGAAGTGGCCTTGTAAAATGCATAGTGAAGAATTCTACAGGTATAGTGAAGCTTCTCTCGTAGGTGAACCTCAATGGAGAAAACCCTTTACAATGCCTAGGTGTAAAGGTTCCAGAAACTTTTCAGAAACACCTGCTTTAGTGAATAAACCCCGTAGGAAGATTGAGAAATACGTACTCTTTAACTGTTCCACAAGCTTGGGGAAAAAATAATTCCAGAACTGGCATTGACGATTAAACCATTTCTGATGAACCTCTGAGTGATCTCTCTTTAGAATTGTATATTTTTCATCATTGTTTGAATACTGTGGCCAGATGAATTCTTCTGTGTCACCAGTAGGAGATCTGCAGGGTAATATTTCAACAATATCGACATGTTCAAATACATCATTAGATATTAACATGATAACGAAAGATTTTAGTTATTTTGGCTTATTCAAGTTGAATTTTCAATGTAATATGAGGTTAGAAAAAATTAAATATTGTTTTTTTTAAGGATCAGATGGGAAATATGTTAAGTAGCTCTTTGATTTTGAACTACATGGCACCATGCTGGGGCTTAGCTCTAAGGTTCCTTTTATAATCGCAGGAGTAACAATTGAAAGGCATCTACTTGTTTCAATGGCTACAAAGGGGTTAAAAGTTATTAGTTTCGCAATTAGAATATGGTTTTTAACAACATTCATATCCTTTTGTTGGCTCTGTGAAAGCTCTGTTTTTTCAAGCCAAGCCAAACTCTAGGTCACCTTTGCATGGCATCCACTTCTAAAAAGTGTTGCTTACTCAACAACAGTTGGTCAATAATAAAATAGAACCCTATGAAGTAAGTGTTCCTACCCGTCTCGTGCAAAGTTGGCCCAAAATGTCATGATCCGTTTGCTCAGTAACCGTTCATCATTAGTAAAGTTGGTGGAGTCAATCATTGGTTTCCCAAAGAGAAGTGGCAATTCTGCACCGTGGATAACTCCCATCCATTCAGGCCAAACTTCACTGGAGAAACGGTAGTCATATTCATACAAAAATACTTTATTGCCATGCCCTGTGGCATGTTTTACAAATTGCTTAATAGGACAAGAAAAGTAGTAGTCTCGCAAAATCAATTCCATGGCGTCTCGGTTCTTTTCAAGGTTATCTGTATCATCCCAGTCGACGTATTGCAAAAGAATGGATTCTATGCCAAGGTCTCCTGTCGAAGGCAAGTAAAACTTCAATCCTTCTTCAAGCTGTGCTAAGGTAACCAAACTCTCATTTTTAGTGCTAAAACCAGGAGCCCCAAATACAGTGAAGGGGTTCCCATCATCCTTGGTTATCCCTATTAAAATATCACCTTGTTTTAATGTTTTTTCTACTAAGATGTCTGGATTTTCACTTATGAAATCACTGTCCAGTACTGGTGTAAAAAGTGTGAGAGCGTATTGAGTCTCTACTGAAAGCTGCTTGTCAGTGAGGTCTTTGGGATCTTGTTTTTGTAAACATTCTATTAAGGCATCATCGTCTTCTAAAGGACATCCAAAAAGTTCAGCTTCTTTTAGAGTTAACTTTCTTGCTCTTTCGTGAGAACTTATTGCCCAATACGCTGTGGCTGACCCACTCTGAATGATGGCTCTTGAGAAATAATTATGGCTACCAGCAGATATCACATGATAACCAACAGAAGCTGCTCCAGCGCTATGTCCAAAAATTGTTATACCATCTGGGTTCCCACCAAAAGACTCAATGTTCTCATGAACCCACTGGAGAGCCAATCTTTGGTCAAATAAACCAGCATTACCTGGAGCATTTTTATTTCCAGGCAAAGCCAGAAAGCCCAGTACTCCCAGCCTATAATTCATGGACACTACAATAACATTTTCAGCATATGCTAGAACACTGCCATCATAAATAGCTAAAGAAGTTGTTCCAGTTATGAACGCTCCTCCATAAATAAACACCATGATGGCAGCATGTTTTGGCTTGGGTGATGGGACCCATACATTGAGATACAGACAATCCTCACTCATTTCGTTGTTCACGATCCACATTTCAATCCCTGGAAAATATTCGTCTTCTTTATTCTGGAAGCATGAGTTTCCAAACTCAGTGGCCTTAAGTACACCATCCCATGGTTTTCGTGGTTGTGGTTTTTTGAACCTCTGTGTACCTGTTGGTGGCTCTCCATATGGGATACCTAGATATGCTGTGACACTCCCTGACAGTACAGATACTTTTTTACCGCTAACTTCTCCTTGCTTTGTGCTAACGATGGTGTCATCAGCACCGGTACGCACAACAAGAAATCCCACTACAAGCCATACTTTTAAAAGGTCCTGCCACATTCTTCTGGTTTATGAGGACTTTTCTATGAGGAAAAATACAATAATATTTTTTTTTTAAAATGGGAAATTTATGCTCACAAGAAAAGTTGATATCATGCAATAGAAATTTGTAAATATAAGAGCCTGCTTTTCGTCATTATTTTACATTGAATGCCAACAGTTGTTAAGATATGCATCAATTAAAAAAATGTCTTTTCTAATATAACTATTATAAAAATTAAGAATTCTGCCTTCTTATTAGGCTACATACAGATATGTAGACTTGTATAGGAAGGCATACTTTGTAGATGAGCATGTAGGAAAGTTTTAATTTCATCTCACCAACCTCCCTATGCGTTATAAACTATGAGCTGGCCTTGTAAAATGCATAGTGAAGAATTCTACAGGTATTGTGAAGCTTCTCTCATAGGTGACCCTCAATGGAGAAAATCCTTTACAATGCCTCGGTGTAAAGCTTCCAGAAACTTTTCAGAAACTTTTTTTTCTAATATAACTATGAAAAACTACGAAAAACTATGAAAAATTAAGAATTCTGCCTTCTTATTAGGCTACATACTATATACTTGAATGTTCAGGTTAGATTGCATCCAAATATAGTAGCATGGTCACTGACCAAGGTGTAACAGCATATGCTTGCACATGCACACAAGCCCTTGCTCAATATAAGCGTGTCTATGGATCTGTCATGGCTCTGTGCAAGCACTGGTCTAGAGCCGCTCTCCTAGGGATGCATAGGAAAACTGACCTGAAAATCCATGCATACTTTTTTATGTGCCTACATAGTATTTTGCTAAATTTAAAATGGTTTAAAGCTAAATATGAATTTACTTTTAACTTTTAAAGCATTTTTTATTTTTAGCAGTCATACCTGCGTCATCATCAAGTTAATTTAAGGACAAGTTTGCAATAATAACAGCTAAGGGACATTGTGATATTTGTTCGGTAAATAGTGAGTTGCGGGTGAATTAAAGTCGATAACTTTTGATTGACCAACGTTAAAAAAGATGTCAGGTTAGTTAAGGTTTCTAGACCCCAGAGGTCTTTTCTTCAGATCTAATATATATATATATATATATATATATATATATATATATAAGAAACATTAAAATAAAAATAATAATAAAATAATATTTAAATGTCCCAGAACATTCGCAGCTTTACAAAAGACATAATCTACTATAAAGATAGTACAGATTTCTACTTGTAAAACAAGTAAAACTTTTAAATGATTTCTAAGAGAACTTACCAGTCTTCTCTTACTGAGTATTTGAGGATCGTAATGAACATCTCCCAAAATCTATCTTCAACCCCTCCTCTGTGACATTTTAACTCAACAGTTTTTTTTCTAAATGCAAAGTTCAGCTTGTATCACCTTGCAAACCGTGTTAGGCAAGAAATATGCAAATATGCCCCCAAAAAATCCTATTCAATAGAATTTTAGAGAAAATGCATGTATGGAAAAGTTCATAGTATTCTAACACTAGTGTTCGATGTAATGTTTTCGTTACTGGAAGTATGGTGGATAAGGGGAACAGCTTTTCAACAGAAGTAGTTGGGGTTAATATAGTGGTGAAATTTACATTTGAATGGGACCAGCATTGGGCTATCATAAATATAAGACAAGATGAAGGACCGAGTAATGGTTTGAGGTCTTTGTAGCAGGTATACAAGCACTGGGGAAGTCACCATAACTATGAAAGTATTATAAATAACTGAAAGACAAGGGACGGCTATCCAGAAAAACTAAAAGGTATGGGTGGGCCAGAAATTGAAGGTGTTCTTCTGAGTTCTCCAGATGAAGAAAGTGGATGGAAAGAATATCAGCTGCAAAACTAAAAATAGGTATGGAGTGCTGACCAGAGATGAGAGAGAGAGAGAGAGAGAGGAGAGAGAAAGAGAAAAAAAGGGAGAGCAAGAAAGAGAGAGATTCATAACAGGTACTAATTACCAACCTATGGCATGTTTCCCCATCTAGGAGCAATTATACTTTGATCTTTTTTGTATGCATCAGACTCCATAATCATAACCCATTGTTTCCATTCTTTTCTATTCTTTTAAATATAGCATTCTAATTCTTAGCAAATGCAGGATAAACTATAAAAATAATGTCTTCATATTTACCAAAAAAGGAATTAAAGGTAAAAAGCTGGTGACATAACTTTTTATTTGACTAAAAAAAACTTATGTTTAAAGATATATTCTTCAACACATTTACTCATACAATAATTTTTCAAGGGGTAAAATGCCATATATCCCTTGGCTTATTACATTGATTTTGGGAAGTCCTATGACTTACTAAGAGTAACAGTGATTAGTTGTGGAGACAGCAAAAAAAGTGTTGTTAATCTTTTATTAAAGCGTAGGCTTGAATTACACAAGCTCTGTAAATAATGGATTGTACACTTTGCGTAATAATTTCAATTCAGATGTGATTTGCATGAATCCAGCTCTTCTCCTAGATACTTCTCTCTCTGGCATCCTGGGTCATATGTCTGTTCATAATTCCATAGATTTCCATCACCACTTGTTCCTGTAATAATGTTATTAATATTTATATAGATTTAACACTCTAGTGAATAAATATATAAAAAAACAAAAACATAATAATGCTATAAAACGTAGGAAAATTCATTGACACAATTATATTATATTACTAATTACATCAGCTTCTATATGTAGAAAAAGACACTGATGTCTTTCAGTTACAAACTTTGGTAAGAACCAGGTTGTTACTCAGATAAAAAGATAATCTATGCATCTTATTTCCTGGAAATATTCTACAGTATAAAAAAACTAAACTTGAAAAACAATGTATTTATCTCTAAAAAGTATGGGGTAGGAGCCTATGGTGCGATGATGAATGAGTTCCTTGTTGAGTGAACTGCTTGTGAGCTGAAGTCAAGCCGGAATTTCTGGTGACCACCAGATGACTTATCAGAAGATGCCAGGAATCAGCCAGACAGAGGCAGGCAAAATGTCCATATGTGGACATCAAGGCTTTTAATGCCCATGGTGCATACTGGTCTTTTACATAAATATCTAAGAATTAAGGCATAATTTTACATCTTAATTTACATACCTAATTTTCTCACAAGTTTTGGGAGGTAGGAATTCCAAAACTGGCATCGGCGAGAGTACAGTTTTTGGTGGATCTCCCAGTTGCTTGCTTTCAGCACTGCATATTTTTCTTCTTCTTTTTTGTAAGGAAGCCAAACGAAGTCTTTTTCACTGTCACCATGAGGTGTTCTGAAATAAAAGAAAATAATAAAAATGAGAGGTTTTTTATATCTGAGAATATAGATATATCGACATCATAAAACTGCAAAATCCAAATGACGTTTCATTGCAAGGAAGCAATTTATATTTGCATAATCTGTTCATATGAAATAAATAATAGATAAACCAAACTTTTATTTACAGGGATATATAAATTATAATATATATATATATATATATATATCTTGGAGCTAAAATAATAAAAAAAAAATATTTACAAAATAGCATACCCATGTCTTGCAAAGTTGGCCCAGAATTTCATGATATTTTTACTCAAAGATTTCTCTTCTTCAGTGAAATTCCTCTCTGCAATTAGTGGTTTCCCAAACATAAATGGTAGTATGGCTCCGTGAAGAACTCCCATCCATTCAGGCCAGACCTCTTGAGAAGAGCGATGGTCAAATATGTAAAAGAACACTTTAGCTTTTTGCTTGAAAACTTCATCGGCAAAATACTTCATAGGGCAGATCATGTAATAGTCTCGTAAAATGAGTTCCATGACCTCACGGTTTTTCTCAGGGCAGTCCTCATCTTCCCAGTCTTTATATTCAAACACAATGGATTCCACTCCAAGATCACCAGCCGATGGGAAGTATCTGACCAGCCCTTCCACTAGTTGTGTTGTGGTAATCAGACTGTCGTGCTCTCTGCTAAATCCAGGTGCCCCCCATATAGGAAATGGGTTTCCATCATCTTTGGTCCCTCCCACTAAAACATCTATTTCCCTAATGCTTTGCTTTAATAAATTATTAGGAGTGTCACTCAGAAAGTCATAGTCAACAACAGGTATAATACGCGTAAGAGCATAGGGATGCTCGGTCTCAGATAAAACCTGTTTTTTGACAATATCCTTAGGGTCTACCTTTTTAAGACAAGCTATCATTGCATTATCATCGTCAGTAGGACATTCCAGTAGTTCAGCTAACTTTAATGTCAGCCTTCTGGCTCTTTTATGAGAATTGATAGCCCACGGTGCACTGACGGAACCACTTTGGACAATGGCCCTCTTAGTATAATTTTGACTTCCTGGAGAAAGTAGGTGGAAGCCCACACAAGCTGCCCCAGAGCTATGCCCAAAAAGAGTTATGGTGTTAGGATTCCCTCCAAAAGCTGCAATGTTCTCATAAACCCACTGTAAGGCTAATCTCTGATCGAATAAACCAGCATTACCTGGTGCATTTATGTTTCCTGGTAATGCTAAAAACCCCAGAGCTCCAACTCTGTAGTTCATAGATACCACAATAACCTCTTCAGAATAGACTAAAATACTTGGATCATATATATCTAAAGATGAAGTGCCTGAGAGGAAGGCCCCACCATAAATGAAGACCATAACTTGTGCAGACTTAGGCTTGGTTGATGGAACCCAGACATTCAAGTGCAGACAATCTTCACTCATTTCATTGTTAACTTGCCACATATCTGTGCCACGGAATGCTGCAGAAGCTTCATCTCTTGTCTGATAGCAGGATTTTCCATATTTAGTGGCTTCATGAATCCCTTGCCATGGTTTCCGTGGCTCTGGCTTTTTGAACCTCTGAGCACCAATAGGTGCTTCACCATATGGTATTCCTAGGTATGCTATAACTGATCCTGAAGGCACCGGTAAGTAAAAACCTCTAACCTTCCCTTGTTTTGTTTCTATAATGGTATCCTCTTCTGCTTGGGTATTGATGACAAAGACAGATATTGCAAGGAGACATAGACCAAGGTGGTAGTGCATCTTCATTCTAGATTTCAACATAATTAAATCTGTAGTAAATAAAGAGAAATCATTTAGTTTGTATGCAAAGTGAGTACTATATGTGAAAAATATGTCCAAATGACAACAATGAAGCTTGAACAACTGAGCAAAATATAAGGGTATTGATGCACTCACACGTATGTGTGCCCTATTTTGAAAAAAGATTGTCTTTAAGTATTTCTACAAATACGTTGACGGGGTGCCGCAATACGCGGGGAGAGTATCTTTATTTACTGTTTATAGCTGTTGTTATAAAACAAATATTTGCGAAAAAAGGTAGACAGGGGCATAGCTAGAAAGAAGAGGGCCCCAGGGACCCCCAATGTTATCAAGTAACATGTCCCACAGCACCACCTTTGACCCTAAACAACTAATTCTAACACACAAACTCATTCTAACACACACACTTCATCTCACACCACTTACATACTGTATATATCACTTACCTCCATCAGCATTATTATAAAGATTTCATTTAAAATAACAAGTACAATTGATGCTAGTCAATCACCTTAAAACTATGATAGTAAAATTACAACCTCATGAGTGAAATGTATTCTATTAATATTTAACTACCCAAGGTTCAAGGTTTATTATTAAACAATATTCATGTTTTCAACAATGTAGGAATAGTTTATCAAACAAGGTTAATTTATTGGAATCTTGTTATAAGACATATATATATAGATCATTTTTACATTTAGATCATTAGTTAGATCATTTTTACATTGCTTCCAATAACTGAAATAGACAATTTAAGTCTTGATTTAAAAAAGTCTTGAGAAGTCACACTGTTAATCTGCCTTACATGTTAAAGAGGTCTTAACAGTCCACTTAAAAGTATCACAAACATTACCTTCTTTATTACCTCTTCAAGAATGGCAAAAAAAATGTTTTTATTAATATTTACTTACTTGAATGGTTTTCAAAATAAGCTTGTGCCTTGTTTGTCTCAGTCTTCTCAAATAAGGACTTAGGGCTTCTCCTTTTGTGTCTTATGGACCAATAATATTAAACAAAGTATAAGTTATAGGTTTGCTAGTATAGGCAATAAAATGTTACTGAGTAACAATTTACGCTTATTTACTAAAGGTCACTAGCCTCAAACGCCTCTTATCTCTCTGGCTTATTATCCCTTCTGTAATATTGCATGTTTGTAAGGCAATTTTATTTTCATATGTTCATACTGATCAAAGCACGTATTTTGTTTAAGGAAGAAAAATTGATCCCTTTTTAATTAAAATATCTGTAGCAGCATGTGGCATATTATCGTCCAGGCCGACTATGCCTAGGCCTAAAATGCCCCTTTGCCGCATAGCTGGGTGCCTACTGGGCAATCAGCCTCCCTGCCGTGGCACTTCTCCTTGGGCTGGCTAGGGAAATTTGAGATATACTTTGTAACCAGCCCATATACACTATGGAACATTGTCTTTACATAACACAACCTCCAGTGACCTTGCACGTATCCAGGCGCTAGACATGGTAGACAACCATGATCTCTGAAAACAGTCACTTATGTTAAATACATAAACTGGCGCAGTGAGAAGTGGTAGCAAGCTGCTGGGGCCCAGCCAAGATACGTCTCTGGTAGAACCCACTTTGTTAAATGTATGAACTGGCCAGACTGGGGATGACAAGTCGGCCCAGGCACACTTTAAAGCTGGCGGGTCCCAAATGACTTAAGTGTGGTTGACGACTGGATATAAGAGGTTACGTTTTTATGTTCACTCAACCTCCTTCCTACTATCTAATTTTCCCGTAACCTGTTAAAAAACAATACGTCTGGATTAGTACAGTCCTCTTATTGTTCTGTTCTAGTATATCTTAATGTCTGTTATTATCAATTATGCATATCGCCAACCTTAATGTTGTTACATTTTTACTCTTGTCTATTTTAATAGTGCTAAGGAAAAAAATAATGCAAAATCAAGGGAGCCCCTCTGTAGCTTGACTCCATTACTGATGAAAGGCCATGACATCTAGACTATTATCTATAGATTATTTCATAACAACAGGTATGTATTATGTCATAATTCTCATGGAACTCTACCCTCATTGAGCGCCGTTCCTTGCCCTATTAGAAAAGGTAACGAACATAGCAGCTTTTATGCAAAGCTTATTAATGTAATTTAATGATTGAGATGTGGTTACGATGCATTGTCCCAGTGATGTTTAGGAAGTTAATGAGTCAAATTTGAATGATGCATAATGATCTTGGCATAGCATACTTGGTTTGGTTACAATCTTATATTTCATAGAGGAATTATTTGCATCTGGATTAAATCAAATTTCAAAACAAATCTAGTCCCCCCCCCCCCCAGCGGTTAGGTGCCAGACAGATCATAATATAAATGCAACCCTGGAAAAAATAATGAGTTTAGAGTGATCTGACTAAAGAAGCAAAGGGACAGATGCAAATATATTGAGGATGGGCATCATCGTACATATTCCTTATGTAGCCATTGAGATAGCTTTTCTATTATTTTCTGTCCCAGGAAACATGTTCATGCTTGTTGTGTTTCTAAAGGAATGGGTCAAGAACAAGAGACTTTGTATAACTCATCAGCTGCTCGGTGCAATCAGTTTCTGTAACATTCTTCATGGAGTCCTAAAAGTCAGTATGTACACTTATTTTGAAGTCAAAGGATTGCCGGCATTTCTGCAAGAGTTTGTTTCCTTTTTAATGCTTTTTGTGATTTCCTGCAACCTCTGGTTTTCGACTTGGCTCTTTGTCCACTTTTGCCTTAAAACTGTTGGTATCAATCAAAGAGTCTACATTTATCTACAAAGGAGCTTTCCCAAGATTCTTCCATGGATTCTCCTTTTATCTGTGCTTTGGAGTGTCATATTTAATATTCATATGAAGTGGTATATGGTCAATAGTTCTTCACTAAGCTATAGCTGCTCTTCTCATAACGTGTCTATGAATAGTACATTGAAGGGAATTCCTTATCAGTACAATCTTACAGTGTTTTCTATATATTTATACCGTTTATCCTGTCCTTCGGTTCAGCTTTGACAAGCATTATTTACCTGTATAGACACTTAACGCGTGTCCGGGACAATGCTGAAGGTACCAGACCCTCCAGCGTGGAAGCTCATGTCTCTGCAGTCAGGACCATAGCATCCATGTTGATTCTAAATACTCTATATTTCATTTGTTTTTTACTGTATGCATCAGGAACTTGCAATACTAACCTATTATATTTGCTTTCATGTTAGGGTCAGGTTGTAACTCTCTTGCCCCCTTTATCCTAATAAAAGGAAAGAGAAAACTAAATAATGAGCTAACTGAGAATTTTGCCTTTTGTCTTTGTGCTCGTTAAGGACTATTACTCAAATACATATATTGATAACTGGATTACTTAAATTCAAAAATATCTTCTTTGGGTTTTTTTAGTTTAGAATATTAATGCAAATGTGATTGGATATGCATGTACATTTGATCAAGCCACTTAACCTTAATATGTTAATATATGAAAATGGGCATTGGTAGATTTCAATTTCATACAGGCGAAATTTGCATCCTGGAGGAATTATATTGCAACCACAAAATAAGTCCTTTCCATTCCATTGCTGAAGGAGCCACAGAAGTGTAGCATGGAGGACATGGATCAAAGCGTAATGTCCAACATCACAATTATTGTTTTCATGAGCATTGATGTGCTTGTTTTGGTTTCTTCCACCCAAATAAATATTTTTATTCTTGTTGTAAATCTGAAGGACTGGATGAAAACGAAGAGAGCTCACATAACGGATCAGCTTGTGTCAGGAATCAGTTTCTGGAATATTTCCTATATTGTCTTGAAGATTGGCCCGTATGTCTTTCCCCTGATGATGAAAACAAAAAGTTTAAAACATGGATACCAAAAACTGTCTTCATGTATATTTTTATTTCTCACGTCCTGCAGCCTATGGTTTTGTACCTGGCTCTGTGTGCACTTCTGCCTAAAAATTGTTAACTATCATCAAAGATATTATGTCTATCTCCAAAGGAAGTCTCACAAACTTTTTCCATGGGTTCTCCTTTCATCTGTACTTTGGAGTCTCCTTAGTATATCCATTGACATGTTCGTAGCCAACGGACCATCACCGAACTTACCAAACAGTTCTTCTACTCAAAATATTGCTTCTGAAAATGAAGTTCAGAAAATATTTATTTTTAATTACCAGATGTTTTATGTGCATTGTGTTTTGGCCTTTCTTCTATTCTTCAGTTCCACTTTGGCCATCATCACTTCTTTCTACAGACACATGAAACGTATGCAGGACAATTCCGAAGGTTTTAGGCATCCCAGCATGGAGATTCATTTCCGTGCAGCCAAAACAGTGACCTCAATCTTAATCCTGAACATTTTATATTTTATTGGGATAACTATAAACTTTATGCAACATAGTATGTTTCCCAAAATTATAATTTCCATTATAATTTCCATTATTCGCTTCCTTACTTCTGTGGCCTTAGTAAAGGGAAACCGTAAACTAAATAACGCATACCAAAATTTAGCAAACTGTTGTTGCATTTAAGCATACTCTTATCAAGTGTGTACTTTATGTCCCCTTTAGTATGCCAAGACATTTTGGACAATGCGTTTGGGTAAGACCCTTTTCCCCAGTGCACAAAGCAATGTCCATAAAGCCATGGTTGGATGAGTTTATTATGGAAGAACTTGACCAGTCCTCACAGAGCTCTGACTTCAACCCCATCGAATACCTTTGGGATGAACTTGAACAGAGATTGCGAGCCAGGCCTTCTCATCCAACATCAGTGCCTGACCTCACAAACGCTCTACTGGATGAATGGGAAAAATCCCCACAGAAAAACTCCAAAATCTTGTGGAAAGCCTCCCCAGAAGAGTGGAAGCTGTCATAGCTGCAAAGGAGGGAGCAACTTCACATTAATATCTATTTATTTAGAATGCCATGTCATAAACATCCCTGTTAGTGTAATGGTCGGGTGTCCCAATACTTTTGGCCATATAGTGCATATAAGATAGCGATGGCCTAGCAATTTAAGTTGAATCACATCATTCACATAACATCAGGTTGACTGTTTGTGAATAGGCATGTCTAAAGCTGTGTTAGATTTTTGTTTATAAGTGTTGTGTTGTATAGACAGCCTTCAAACTCAAGAGGGCATTACTTTCTTGTTTCTTCATATTTATTCCAAAGTTAGTGCTACTAGTCATTGTTAAAATACATTGAGATTTTGGATCAATTGTATTATATACTATGTTTTTCAGTGAAGACAATAATATATTTCTTACTTGTTCTAGTTTTCATTATTATTATAGAAAATAAATGTTTGCACAACCTGCATGGTTTTATACTTGGATCTCATTTCATGTAGGTTTTCTTGTCAAATCATATTTCAGATACATTAATTGTGTTTTCATCGTGGTGTTACAAGAGATTCTATGAAAAACGAGGATAAGACATTCTTGTTATCCAATACTATTTTATACCAACACATTGTTACTCACCTGTCCTCGGTTCCCACGTTGCCGCAACAGCCGCCGCAGAGGAGAGGGAGACCCCCCTCCAACGCACGATTACCTCCACAGCAGCCACCACGGAGGAGAGGGAGACCCCCCTCCAACGCACGGTCACCTCCACAGCAGCCACCACGGAGGAGAGGGAGACCCCCCTCCAATGCACGGCCACCTCCGCAGCAGCCCCCACGGAGGAGAGGGAGACCCCCCTCCAATGCACGGCCACCTCCGCAGCAGCCCCCACGGAGGAGAGGGAGACCCCCCACCGCACAACCACCTCCGCAGCAGCCACCACGAGGGAGAGGGAGACCCCCCTCCACCGCAAGGCCGCTTCCGCTGCCTTCCTCTGAAGTGCCGCGCAGGAGAGGCAGACCTCCTGGTACACGGCGTCCTGCTGCTGCGCATGCGCGACCTCTAGTGGCGAACTCACATACTGGAGGAATTTATGAAGGGAGATTACGCCATCCACAAGATGGCCGCGAGTCACAGACACCGGAAGTGATGTCATGAGGGGCTGATGGGAGATTCAGACTTCCTCCGCGGTTCTCCATTTAAACCCCTCAGACCAGTTTCACCTTGCCTTCTGATGGTCGTCTATGCCTTGTGCTAGCACCCAGATAGCGTTTACCTGCCTGATTCCTGTGTTTGACCTCGGCTCGCCTGACTACGTTGTTTTCCTGTATCCTGACCTCGGCTTGTTCTTCGTTTATCCTGATCTCCTGAATCCTGACTTCGGCTACGTTTATCGGCTATCCTGCTCTCCGGAATCCTGACCTCGGCTTGTCTGAACTTGTTCTGTCTTGGAGTCCTACCTGACTACGGTATCTCCTATTTACTTGTACGTGACACACATGTATGATATTTTCTTTTTCTTTCTTAAAGTTCTGTACCCACCATTTTTGCACTTGGTTGTTTGTATACTTGGGATGTCACATGACACGCAGTGAAACCGAGGGTGTTTACTTGTGTTAGTGTATGTGTGTGTGAGCATGGATGTGTAACTGTGTGTGTGAGCATGGGTGTGTAATTTTGTGTATGTGTGAGCATGGATATGTAATTATGTGTGTGTGTGAGCATGGATGTGTAACTGTATGTGAGCATGAATGTGTACTTTTTGTATGTGAGCATGGATGTGTGTTTTTGTTTCATGGATGTGTAATTGTGTGTGTGAGCATGGATGTGTACTTTTGTGTGTGAGATTGTGAATGTGTACCTGTGTGTGTGATCATGGTTGCGTTAGTGGGGTGTGTTAGTTGGGGGGCCCAGGGTGAATTTTTGCATCAGGGCCTGGTGGTTTCTAGTTTGATAATAAATTTATTACTTTTAGTGATTAGTTTAAGATGGCATTGCTTAAATATGGAGATTTGTATTATAGTTCTATTAATGTGAATACAGAGGGATATTTTTCATGCTAATGTATTACTGTACGTAGAGCTATTTGCAAACCACACGCATGCATCCTTATGTATTTCCTTTTAAACAGAAATGGTTTGCATATTAAAATATATTTCATTTTCACATAAAACCACTGCAAGGATCACAATATAAAGTTTATTAAAAGGTGTGAAACATTTAATACATCTGATCTATAGAGTTGGGAAGATACTTTAAACAAAATCAAGATGGCTTCAAGCTTAAGCATTGTTTTAATGACCATAGATATAGTTGTTCTAATGCCGTCCATTCCGGGGAACGTATTTATTCTCGTTGTGAATATCCTGGACTGGATAAAGAATAAGAAACATTCTGCGACTGATCGGCTCATCTTTGGCATAAGTGCTGTTAACCTCCTCCACGGACTTTTGAAAGTGAACAGAAACGTGTTTCTATTGCTAAAAACGGATAACTCAAATACGGGCATGTTCCAAAAGGCATCGTCGGTTTTGCTCCTGACTTCTCTGTCTTCTAGTCTTTGGTTTTGCACCTGGCTCTGCGTCCACTTCTGCCTGAAAATTGTACATTTCAAGCAGAGGTTCTACATCTATCTCCAAAGGACTATACCCAAGAAACTTCCGTGTCTTCTCCTGCTATCCTTCTTGGGTTCTATTTCTGTGGCTGTTCCTATTGCCTGGGATGTTGTCGATAGAACGACACGGAATTTGTCACTTGTTACGTTGAATCAAGAAGCTAAACTCCTGTTTACGTTAAGACATAGGAACATTTACTCCCAACCTATCTACACTATTTATTGTTGTTTGGCTTTCGAGCTGTTTTCAAGCTCAGCTGGGAACATCATCGTATCTCTGTTCAACCACATGAAACACATGCAGGAGAACATTGAGGGGTCCAGAAGACCTAACTTGGAAGCTCATATAAGTGCGGCCAAAACTGTGACCTCTCTCTTGGTACTGAATGCTGTCTTTTTCATATGTTTAATAATAGGAATTTTTAAAGGAGGCGCTTCTTATTGGCTACAGTGTTCTTCCTTGCTAAATTCTATCTTTCATAATATCAGTGCCTTGGTACTAATAAACGGAAACCGTAAACTCCAGAATGCTCTATCCAGAGCTGTTATTTGCTACTTATCCCAGTAGACGACTCCTGTATAAAATAAATAAAATTATATTAAAATACATAAAAATAAATATAAAATAGGATGTATACCCATAATAGCCATTGACATATTTGCAATGTATTCTTTTGGAAGGCATTTTCTCAACAAATGTTTTCGTTTTTCTGTTTATGATTGGAAATCCCTGTCTCCAAAAAAGTGATTGGTCGGCATAGAAGCTAAATATAGTTTTAGGCTTTGTACTATTGTATAACATAGAACGTAATTAAAATTGTATCAATTATAATATTAAAATGGCACATTAAGTATAATGCTTAGTAATGCCTCCATACTCACTTAACTCCTAATGATCTCCGTTTCAGGTTCTACAATTATTATTATTTTAATAATAATCAATTACTATATGTCCCTTATCCCGTGTCCAATCAACCTAATTCTACATTATTTCCTTAAGTGGTTAAACATTTATATGCCATGAATTACTGCTTATTATAGCTACCAAGCATCACTTTGATTTTTTACAAGTTTATTTAAAGAGTGAAAGTACTTTAAGAGAAACAATGGGTTTTTCACCATTGTATTCATGGAGCAGGCTGGCCAAATACTGGTCCGTCCGGTTAAAAATGAGATAACTGATCATACAGGTTTTTCTTTTTAAGGACGGATGTAGGGAAAAGTGTGGAGAAAATAGTGAAATCAGCAGATGAACGATATTGATCTAATATTATAACTTGAACTTTCAAGGTGGGGTTCTAATTAACCAAATATGTATTGAGACATATATAATGAAAAAAGGAAAAATAAAAAAAGAAAAAGCATTAAAAGAAATATATATATATATATATATATATATATATATATATACACACACACACACAATCACATACTATATGGACAAAAGTATTGGGACACCTGACCATTACACCCACAGGGATTTTGATGACATCACATTCTAAAAGACATTTATATGAAGTTGCCCCCGCCCCTGCAGCTATAGTATATATAAAGATTAACTTTTATCTATTTTATTCATATATGTGGGGTGAAAACTGTGTGAGATTCAACAAAAAGACCAAAGGGACGACAACAACTGAATATCAAAGCAAAGTGATTTTCCGTAACTTTCCGAATCCCGGGGCCATGAACTATAAAAAAAGAAATGTATGAATAATGAATGCATACAAATATACATAATATGAGCCCTTTATACATTGAGTGTGTTCATTGTTGGAGTGTAATTACACTTGCATTTCAATGCAAATATATTAAGTGGTATGATTAGCAAATCATGCCTTTTACATGCAAATGTGAAGATACATTAAATGCAGGACCCATCATTCAGTGTGAGAAGTATATGTACATTTTGGCTTCAAGGAGCTTATCCACCCAACATTATCTGTTTTTGGAGTAGTTTATATTTTTGTCTTTCTCCGCAGTCATAAATTAACCCAGTCCGCGCGCATGTACATCCAAAATAATGAAAAATGTCAACCAATTAACATCTACAGCCATCATTTAATGGGAGTCCCGGGAAGAGATGTTCCAGGTTAATGTTGTGCTTTCTTTATGAATGATCTGCAGATTTGCACTTTAGTTACTTTTGATCTACTTGCTCAACTATAACATAGCAGGGAACCCAAACTATGATAAAAGCCCTGCTCCCATTGAAATTATAGGCAGAAGGACAGCCAGATAGATTTAAAGAAGATATAATAATATATCTCAAATTTTAAATAGAAGTCTATGATTGCATTTGGGTTCAGATTTAGAGAGGAGGGAGAGTTTGGGATGTGCATAATTAGATGGTTGGACATCTCTGTTCCCAGCATTATTGTGTTAATAAGCTTAATGCCTTTGCCTGTGGAAATAACGACCAAAAGGGTTAAAACACAGCCTCTGAAAGCATTTGGAGCAGAGGGAGAACACATTCAGCTTTTAGTCCTGGGGCTATGGAATCGATTACAATGCCCAAAGCCTGCTGAACCTGTTGTGTTTTGTTTTACTTTGTAATTGAGAACTAAATAAGCCGATACGCTGATTACTCAGCCTCCAAACTGGGGGAGATTTTACTTTCTACTTTGTTCTTCTGCTTTCACCTACCCTAAAAGAACAATACTCTTCAAATTATTCTCCATTAATTCCCTAATGGCTGCGAGTCCTACAAGGGAAGAATAGAAAGAAGACCGTGAGGTCTGAAAGCTTGACACTTGGCCACTAAATGGACTTGGACACCAGCAAGACAGCAAATTATAAAGATTTTTACGGTTCTTAAACCAGTAGACTATAAAAGAGTGAAAAGCGTTTGTCCTTTTGTCAAAGTTTTATTATGTAGTAAGAGATGCTGACTGTACCACAAACAGGTCAATCATTTCATTATACCTGGAAATAACGTTCACACCAAAAAACGATCAGGTTAACTGAGGCGTAAATAGCTTTAAATCCGACATATATATGGGAAATCAGAATCCTTCAAAAATGATGAACATCTGATCGAACGAAGATATTATTTGGCTCAATCATTCGGTACCACGTGTTCTGTCTAAAAACACAGGGGGTGTCCTTGTTCATGGAAATGTTTGTCCTTAACCCAAAAATGGAATGCAACATTTCAGGAAACGGTTGCCAACACTTACTTCAAAGACGAATTGCCAATCTGATGTCAACATGACCAGGTCAAGTAGATTCACAAGAAGAATGAATAAGTTCCTATGAAATAATGTCACCGAAGCCACAACGTACAAGATGACATCGAACATGTTGCTTTGACTAGTCATTTTTTGAGGTTAATAAAATGAAGAGGTGCTATTATAGGTATAGGTAAAAGGAATCCCTATATTTTGTCAATACCAAACATACTTGATATAAATAATCAATAACAAAAGAGTAAAAAATGAATATGCTAATTCTGCAAACAAAAAATATTTTATTTGTTTAAAATAACTCATTGATAATGGTGATATTGTCTGATGATGTCATGATGATGTCATTTACGTGATGCATAATGTCATCTGCAAAGCAAGGCAGAAACTAGGACTAACTTGTCTTTAGCATCAAACTGTGTACTTTTATTATTGTTATAATTGGTTGATTTTAAGGGTGCAAATCATGTATACAATGCTCATTATCCTTATTCTATGTTTATATAATTCTAATTTTTTTTATTTAAAAGTATCCCTAACAGACAAGATGTTATCTTTTTAGCATTTTTCTTTTCTTATATAACAACAGAAACCAAAACCCAGAAAAAGTGTTGGTGCCCTTGCCTGTTTTGTGCAGAAAACTGAGCAGGGACACAAGAAAGGAGGATTTTTTCCCCAATAATCAGTAAAAAAGAAAAAAAAAAGCAGACATTTTATATGTTGCCCCTGTTAACATCGAATAATTTACAAATTATTGGATGTCAACAAGGGCAACATGGAAAATGTTTGCCTAAGGCCATGTTCAGTTTACTGTTTCCTTTTATTAGAGTCAAAGAACTCAAGATATGGAATATGGAAATAAAACAGGATGATGAATGTAACCAGTTAAAGTCCCATCTACACAAAGTAGCTACGAGGACAGAAGGGAAATAAAGAATACTCAGGGTCAAGAGAGAGGTCACAGTTTTGGCTGCACGGACGTGAGCTTCCACGCTTGGGCTTCGAGAACCTTCAGCGTTGCCTTGCATCATCTTCATGTGTCTATAGAGAGAGATGACGATGGTCAAAGCCGAACTGAAGAACAGGAAAAAAGCCAAAGAGGAAATCGTACTGTGGATTGGTAGATGGTAGAGGTATTTTAGTTTTGTCAACATATTGACGGACACAGTTTCGTAAGAGTCATGGAGAGTTGCATTATATGTATCACCCAATGCCACAGGCAGACTCACCAAGAAAGAGCCAAGTATGGACTTAAGAACAAGAAAGGGAAATATCCTGTTGAAATTCCTCTGTAGGCCGACGTACATCCGCTGGTTGATGTTAACGATTTTTAGACAGAAGTAAACACAAAGCCAAGTGCAAAACCAGATATTGCAGGACATTACGGTAAGAAACATGACGGTTCCATACTTCTGAATTTCATTTACACCGTGAGCGTGTCCTTCTAAAACATAATTCAAATAACTTACAGTTTTCAGAAATCCATGGCAAAGGTTGCAGACACTAATCCCAAATATAAGATGTTCGGTCACATGGAGTTTCTTATTCTGTATCCAATCCAGGCCATTCACAAAAATGAATAGGTTTCCAGGGATTGAAGCCACCAAAGCAAATACATCAAAAGCTATTATCCCAATATTAAGGGCATTTAACGACATCTTTTCTCAGACCTTCCACCGGACTCTTACTCCAGAACGTTTCACGGCAAATGTGCGCTGCTTATTTGTGTACATTGTATCCTATATCTCCCACATCGCAGAAAAAAACATAAGCTAAAGTAAAGAGCAGACGTGAAACATGCAAATCTTGGCTTTGTTAAAATGAAGAACCCTTAACCTTCCATTTACATTTTTTGCTTATAATAACTTTGCTTAGGAATCATGGAAATAACGTTCAACAAACAAACAGACGCTGGTTCGAATAATATACAGGCAATAATAATTTGTGTAATATTGAACTACGTTTTAATACAAATTATGCTAAAAATCTCAAATATCTTAGTGAAACTTTTCAATGAGTTCTCAGTGCTTTACAATTTAAATCAACAACTGAGAAACACAAAACATTCTTCTTGGGCCGGTTGGAGGGAGCTTGATCTCCCTTGTATCTGGCACATACACACTATGGAGTACTGGGTCTAGTTGGCACAGCCTCCATAAATGACCATACTCATTTTGTGCGTTGGCATATGTCACGGAGCTAAGCCGCACGGGCAGCTGGGGTACTAAACCGGGTCAGGCCTAAGGCAGTGCCCAGCCAGGATACACCTCTGATTATATTACAATCATTCATCAAACTTTATTTTCCTATAGCTCAATCTATGATTAATCATGGAGGTTAAGTAAGACTGAAATATCAAAAGTCCTAGCGCAAGGACACCTGGTTATATGATCATTCAATGTTTTATCTAATTTCTTCAGATATCAATGAACGAAGAAGGTTAAAGATGGAATGCCAATGGAACACGAAGAAAATGTCCCCAAAAATATCCCAGTGTTACCAATGAAGAAAAAGCTTGATGTCTACATTATATATGTATATATGTATCTGCCAATATACACAATCCTAATGACACTGATGCCCAAGATGGTTTCATCGTTACTAGAAAGTCTCTTGTGCTTGATCCAGTCTAGTAGGTCCACAACACTAATGAACAAGTACCATGGAAAGAAAGCAATTTTAAATACTCTTGCTACAAGAATGGAACAGTGAGCAGATGAGTGAGAATGAAGATGTTGGTTCAACGTTCCAAAGCTGACCAGATTTTAAGTCAAGGGGTTGAATAAGTAGGGGATTGTGGTAGAATCTTCAATGAACTGGCCTCTTTTGGTGATAATTGGGCACACAATGATTAGTCTGTTTTCTGTATGTTGATATACCTAGACGCTGTTGAAGTATTATATTTTTTAACCTGTCTGTATTTGATATTACTGAACCCTAATTCACTATTTTTGGACAAATGTAATTTAAATGTTATTTGTATGGGCTTTCCGATGTACTCAAAGTTTTTCTTTTTTTGTTAATTAATTAAAAAAAAATAAAAAATCTCATGAATCCCTCTATGAATTTGCATAGGAAAGAATGATGTTAACCTACATGTAACAATACGTGCATATGATGGCTTGATAGCTAAACATTTAAATGTAATGCTAAAAGCAAATTATTACCAGGAAACGATATGTTTAATTTGCCCTATCATATATAAACAAGTACATTATTTGCAAACCACTGTGGTTGATATCATGGTCCATCAGAAAGACAATTTGCATCAATGGAATGAACCTAATTTTGTATATAAAATTCATTTTATGTTCAAATAAATAGGAAATGAAAAAAAGCCTCTGAAAGCAAACATCCAGGTCTGAATGAAGCCATTTCTACCAAGCAGCCAAGGCATATGAACAAAATGCTAACCCTTGCTTTAGTAATCGGCGATATGATTGTTTATCTGGTTTCACTTCCAGGAAACATCTTCGTTCTTGGAGTGACGTTAATGAATTGGAGGAAAAATAAAACGCTTCCTTTAATCAATCATCTCATCTTTGCCATCACTCTGGCTAATCTATCCCATGGACTGCTGAAATTTGCCAGAAACGTCATTGTTTTTTTTAAAGCAAATAGTTTCGTAAACAAGAGTCTGGTACCTGAAGGAATACTCCCAGTTTTGTTCTCAACAATTACATCCTGCAACCTCTGGTTTTGTGCTTGGCTGTCTGTACACCTCTGCCTGAAAATAGTTACCATTAACAAGAAATTCTACATAATTCTCCAAAAGAAGTTCTTAGAAATGTCCCCATGGATTATCCTTCAATCTGTACTCGGATCTTTCTTAGTCAGTCTTCTTCCTGTATGGAACAAGATGGATGAACCTCTCTTAAATGGAACGCTCAACACATCAAATGGCAATACGCCACTCACTCGTCCTTTGAACTTAAAACACTTGTACTCCCAACAAATTTATATCATATTTTCATTGTTTGCCTTTCTTCTGTCCTTCAGTTCTGCTTTGACCATCATTACTTCTCTTTGTGGACACGTGAACCGAATGAAAGCCAGTGTTGAAGGTCTCGGAGGACACAACATGGAAGTTCTTATTCGAGCAGCAAAAACTGTGACTTCTCTGTTGGTGCTCAATACTCTTTATGTTTTGGTTTTTAAAATAGGTTTATTTTATAGACAAAATGTTATCTGGAGGTATTCAATTTCAATCTCTTTTTCCATATTTCACATTCTAATTGCTGTGGTTCTCATAAAAGCAAACAAAGTCTTGAATACAGCAATACATGTCATATTAGCTCGGTGTGCTTGTACTAAGATATTTTCAAAGCAGCTACATCGTGCATCTGGCAGAAGGAACGAAAAATATATTTATGTTATAGAAAGTGTGTGAAGTAATTTTAGGTGTGTGTGTGTGTTCTTGGAGTCTATTAGTATAAACTACATTTTTTACATTATTTTATTTCAAATATCTGCCTTTTTAGATTTAACAATCTGTCTTGTAGTACATACCTGGGAACTCCCTTGGTGAACCGAAGTCTCTGGGTAAAGCCCTGCATTCCTTTTGCTCCAGGGAGTGTTTGGTCATTTCCAATACCCATATATTTAAGGTTGCCCCATCCCAGAAGAGGTAGCCTACCCTAAGTAGAAACCCTGGAAGCTCCCAGATATGAATGTGTGTATATATGTAGAGGTATGAAACATATTACTGTTAGTACTGTATATATTTACTTTAAAAAAACAAAAACAAACATCACCTCTGGTTTGTCAAACAAGGACAAGAAAAGCATCCTCTGAAACACACACATACACTTGCCCTTACAAACACCTGCTCATATACACACACGTATTCACACTTGCCCTTACACACAAACATCCATCAGTGGCAGAAAAGTGCATCCATATACCATACTTACATATCTTAAGTATATAACTTAAGATTTTAATAAATGCACCACAGCTTGGATTTACTGAACATATTTGTGCGACATGTTGGATATAATAAACTCAGGGGATTGTAACAAGTTTCTCCTCTCCGACAGAGAAGAAGAATATTTAGGAGAAAAATCTCCATCACATGATGTGTGTCTTGTGATAATTCAGTCTCGCCAGGAGAGAGAGTTGTATGTACTTTCAGGCTTGTAAAGAGCAAATACTTTTGTGTCTGCATAGGACACGATATGTAATATGAAAATGTCCATCTGTCTTTTTTTAATCCCTAGTGTCTTAAAACCAGTAACAACTGCAATTTGTCTCCACATTTTTAATACTTTTTTTTTAGTTACTTTTTGTCTTGTCTATAACATCAAATAATAGTTATGTTTATGTAAGGGAAAAGGGGTTTCTTATTTCTTATTTATGTCCGTTTTATTTAATTTACAACCAATAGTTTTTTTTTTATTGCAGCTCCTAAAATATATTTGCATTGTGTGTAATAGTAATAGAATCAATTTGCATCTGAAACATCATCTAATTGATTATTTATTTATATGTTATTTATTTACAGCTTTCTGTGCACTTCTGTTTGAAAATTATTACTGTTAAGTTGAAGTCCTACATTCTTCTACAAAATACATTTTACGTCATATGTTCAAGGATTCTCATTCCATCAGTTCTGGGTTCTATCTTGGTGAGTCTTCCTAGTGCATTCTCCATAACAAATGAGGGTCCATCAAATGGAAATGTCTATAAGTTGGCCTACCTATAGCGTTATTCTACAGGCCAGCACATAGTTAACAAGTAGTCTCCAACGGGGTAGTGAAAGGTGAGTTGCACACAGACATCCACTGACCAACAGTGTCCAATCAAAAAATAGGACAGCATGGACCATATGTTAATGGACCTTGGGGGGTGGCATGGAGGTACTGGAGCGGTTGCATACATAAGGCTGCTCTCATTACCTCTGTTGGCATCTAACCGGTCAGGACAGACGTTAGCAGCAAGTCCTTTAAGTCCTATTAATTGCAAGGTGGGGCCTCCATGGATGCACCCTGGTGTCATTTGTTCTTCATGTAAGAAACACACACACCCGAAAAAAACACACACACACGATAAATCACGCTTTCTTTTACATCACGTAAAAAGAAAACATGATTCATCAGACCAGGCCACTTTCTTTTATTGCTCCGTGATCCATTTTTTTCTGCTCACATGCCATGAGCCCTTTCGGTAGTGGACATTGGTTAGCATGGGCACCCTGACTGGTCAACGGCTAAGCAGCCCCATACTCAACTGCGATGCTCTGTGTGTTTTTTCAGCAATATGAGCTACAGTAGCCTGTCTGTTGGATTTAAACACATGCGTCAGCCTTCACCCCCCACCGTGCCTCAATGAGCCTTGGCTGCCCATGACCCTGTTTAACACTTTTCCTCGTTTGTACCACTAGGTACATCATTGTATCGCTTTACCGACACATGAAACTGATACAAGGCATGAAGGATCAAGAAGTCCCAATATCAAAGCTCACATTAGGGCAGCCCAAACTGTTTTAAGTTTATTAGCTCTCAATATTCTTCGTGTTGTTGCTGTAATTTTTATGCAATTTATAGAATGTGGGGCTTACCAGATAATTTCACTCTCCATTTTAATGTCTGTGATTGACATTCTCAGTTTTTTTACAGTTATAAGAGGGAACAATACACTCAATAAGGTCTTAACCAATGTAACGAGATGCATTTTGAAAGAAGTGTAATTGTTTACTGCCTTCATCAACATTCTCCTTTGGAATGTAAACATCAAACATGCTTTTTTTTTTTTTTACTTGTTAGAATGTTAGACTGTTTCAAATTGTAATTAAAAATGAATAACTTGTAGAAACAAAGGAGGCTTCACGGATATTAATTAATAAATTATAATTAATAAAGTATGCAATAAATACACATACATGATACCTTGCTGGGACCACCAGTCCCAGACATCCCATAGTAAAAGTACCAGGAAGATTTCTTCACATTGGGGATATTTTATGGGGTAACTTGTAGTACTACCTCCAGACATCTGCTTGATTCACCTGATACAAAGACAAGACTTGGGTATGTGAATTAAGAAGAGTTTGGTGCAACATATTTTCAACTTAGGTAATACCTGTGATGGAATACCATCTGAAGAAGAGGCTTCTGGCATGAATTCTATCTGAGGAAGAAATCTTTGTGGTTCCGAAGGCTTATCATATGAAAAAAAATTGACTAAAGATGCCATCTTCTCTTGGACCAATACGGCTAAGTAACCAATAAGTCTGATTGGTTATTACCCCAGCTGTGCTATTTGTTATATCCCTTAG
The DNA here is from genome assembly GCA_029215755.1 of Spea hammondii. NCBI lineage: Eukaryota > Metazoa > Chordata > Amphibia > Anura > Pelobatidae > Spea > Spea hammondii. Next base: position 24,741,203 of record JARDYJ010000012.1, on the reverse strand, counting down.
CTCATAGGTAATAGCACCAGAATGCCCCTTTAAAAAATATTGCAATAAAATGGACACCACTGGACTAGGTGATAGTAACAATATTTGTTGTGTATTTATAGCCACTTTTGGCCATTCTATGGTTACTTTTTGTTATGTTTCAATTAATTCTAAAAAGATTGTATATAAATAAATTCTGGACTTTAAGAACACTGAAATATACCTTGTCAAGTTGATGCATTAGGGTGTGATATTTTCAGCAATACATTATATATACAAGCATTAAAGTGATTTTTTTTGTTTTTTATTGAGTGCTATTAAAATTCTGCTTTATTGATGTGTGTTTTATTCTCATTGCATTCATCCTATGTGTTGCCACCCAGTGATTTTTTTTTAGGGGGCCTCAGACTAACTCTTATCAGTATCATGCGCAACATAATATTTCCTAAACCAATAGAGAAAGCTTAGCTCATATGGGCATACCCAGGATTCCAGGATCACATCTATAATTTAAGCCAATCATAACATTCTGATAACAGTAGAGTGACCACATTGAATCTTGTGATTTAGGGACAATGGGCGTGGCTTCCGTTGAACTGGGACTTGATGGGTGTGGCTTCCATCAAGTTGTGGTTTCATGGGTGTGGCTTCACCAAGAAGTCCAGTGCACATGTGTCTGATAGCATGCTCTGCACTTGCACAGATCACTAACAACATTCAATTTTTGCCTTTTTCATAATACTTAGGGTGGCATTTAGAGGAACCCACATACAGTGCCACCACAATGCAGCAGAGAAAGACTGGCCCAGGGGTTTAATTTTTTTCCCATTCAACCAACATTTCAGGTGCCCAAAACAGGACAAGGTTGGGCAGGACCTTGCACTTACCATGGTATGACATCATATCCTAGTGCACAGCTTCAGTGCATCATCAGGAGGCCACGTGGAAGCAGTGATTGAGGTCTGTTCTGTAAAAGCACAAGCCTCAATCAATTTCACAGCTCCCTGGACTGTTTAGGGGAGCTACTCTGATCTCCCTAATCATTCCATGATCCTGGGGTGGGTGGCTCAGACAAACATTGACAGAAATTGGTGCCATTTAAATCTGGGAGGTTGGGGAGGTATGTTTTTATTTTAACATCAGATGCAAAGTCTTATGCTATTTTTAAAATGATGCTTTTCCAAAAACAGCCCCGCACAGGGCTCTACATACAACTGCCCACAACAAATTTCCCTAGTGACTGCAAATGCCCACATTTAATGTGTATCCATTTATTGTATTGTTTGTATCAAAAGTTTTCCACTTTGATACAAAGATTTCCCCTTTGGCTCATCTAAGGGCCAATTCTATGCTGTGGATCCAGATTTCAAGTGCATGGGAATCAAACCCTAATGGTAGCTGTTAGTTGGATTTGAAACTACTACAAGGAACCATAAACTGAGATTTAGTTTACGGTCTTAAGGTCTTTATACGTGAATAAAAAATAGATATTCAAAGCAAGACACTTAGATGTTGATGAAGTCAAACAGGGACAAGAATAGCTATCCATTACAACAGATTATGAATAAAAGCATCAAATGTTTCTATTTGGAGAACATGTTTGCATGAGATGCTGCAAGTAATGAAACCTCCATAGAGGAAAGTTTGATCATTTTCATATTTCAAACAAACCAAATCCCAAGGTTAGGTCAATTTAAAGTCAAACAGAATTTAAAATGCAAGTCATTAAGGAAATTTGTTGTGGGCAGTAGTATGTCGTTGCTGAAAACGAATCAAAAATGGGTGCTTTGTATGAAATATTATGTAAACCTAGCATACAACTTAATGTCCCTGATTCCAGTGAGACAGTCACAGTTCTCCAGCAATCCAACCAATTCCTCTAACTAAACAACCCTAAACCCGCTGGAATTTCCTCTGCTTTGTTAAATTGCCTGGCAACTCTTAAGTCCTCCAAAGTAATTAAATTACAATTATTATTGTGTAAACAGGAGAAGTGAAATATAAAAGGCCAACCAGAAGTGTAAGACGAAACAGCTTTCATAGGATTTCACTCTCAAGGAATTAGCGGGAGCTTCTCTGGTCACTTAATGAAGATTATGACATCAGTCTTCTCGCAAGACTAGCAAAGCATTGTTTCAAAATATCTTGAAGATCACAATATATATATATATATATATATATCATAATATGTTTGTGTTTTCTCTTTCTCTAAGATAAGTGTAGTAGATAATATATAGTAAAGTTCACATCTTTGAATGCAAATTTGGAATACAGTAAAATAAATAATATTTAGGGCCAAAAGGGAGGTCACAATTTTTACACCAAGAACATGAGCTTCAACACTGGAGCTCCTAGAACCTTCAGAATTGTCTCACGTTTGCTTCATGCATCTTACGAGCTGATTGATAACAGTGAAAGTCATAATGAAGAATAAATTATAAATAGATAGAATAATATTTTTTGTTAATGATCAAATCATCAGCAATGATATGATGTGAAGTACCCAACACTGAGTTATTCAATAACTAATACTCAGTTGTGTTCAACACCTAAAGAAAACTCACCATGAAACTTTCGCTGTACGGATTGCAGCCAAAGACAAAAACGCTTCTTAGAATTTAGAAGGTACACAACGATAATGAAACCATGGAAATTAAGCCACCACAATGCACACGTCAGTTGTAATAAAACTGATCAAGATCTCTTACTGAGGCACTTGGGATTTTTAAAAAGAATTTCACAAATTTGACCGGTATTGGTTGCTTTGAATGGGTTACCAAACACAAATGTATTTTACATAGAAACATAGAAAGTGACGGCAGATAAGAACCAGTAGGCCCATGCAGTCTGCCCAACGAGGTCCATCCAGTCTGCCCAACATTTTCAATATATTTTGCTTGGCCTACAATTAAAACCTGATCAGTTTATTCGAATCTGATAAAATCCACATGCAAAACTTTGTTCGGGGAACTGGGGTGTCTGAACTAAGGATTGGAGGCTTTCTTGCTTGTAGTTTTAGATCATGAGTTGAATTCAACGTTGTAAGAGATTACGGTAGAATATTCAAGGACTGGAGCAATGCTGCAAAATTTCTGTTACCAAATCATGCATTAAACTGACCACCTTTAGTAGCTATTGGGCATCTGGCCAGATCCCATTAGAACTTTATCTTGTAGCTTGTGGAATAATGACCACAATCTTTTCCAAAAAAAAAGAACCCTCTAGTAAATGCCTTGGTAGAACTGTAGGTTGACCGGCACTCAAAATCCACGATCTACAAAGCCAGTCGCCAACAAAGAAAGTATAAAATATAAATCCATTAACTTTAAATCAAGTACACAAAAGGACTGAGAGTTGGACACACTCAAGCTTTCTTTGTTGGTGTCGACTGGTTTTGTAGTTCACAAATTAACTGCAAAAGAGGTAATTATCATGATCTTATATACAAATGTAAACGATTAATTCATGTTTTTTCGTTGATGGACATGTTTGACCATTAATGATTGTGTGTTTGATGAAGTATAGCAAACTTTTATGAAATAAGTACACTTTGACATGTATGTACATGTTTGGGATATATTTAATCAGTCCTTTGAGCAGTTAACTTTTGTGTGGTGCTCTCTTCCACCTAGGAATTCCACCATCTAGCTTACCTATATTACATTTATTTGTTTAAAATACAAGACAAATCTCCAAAACAACCACAAGATAATTTATTGGGTCATTGACAAATTAGATTTAAACAAAGTACTGTACAAAAAACAATGAGCACCTCTCTAATTCTAAAAAAACTAAAACTTATAATTACATGTTTTTCATTTTCAGAAACTGTTACAAAAAGTACAATTGTTTGATAATATCAGTTATATGCTACTTAGACATAATATAAACATATTATAAATGAATATATTGGAAGTCGCTTTGAGGGGTCATGAAGTATTCTTTCACATTTGTCCTATATTACATGTAATATAACTCTAGAATCTATGGACGGATCTGAGAAGACTGTGGATCTAGATATGGAAGCTGATTTCTCCACCTTAAAATTCTCCATGTGTGGACAAGGGGACCTATTTAGCACAACACATTAGCTTTCCAGTGGGCCCCACTTTCTCCATATTCCATCTCTTTCCCCCTACATGTGCCTAGCCAAGTCAGTGTATAGTCTTCACGAGGAGAAACAAGCCAACTTCCGGCTCAGCTTCCCCGATCTATTCAAAAAGATACATGTAGATTATTTAAAAATTATACATATAGTTTTGATAGATAGCATTGACTGAAGCTGGGCTTTGGTCCAATGCCTGCAGATGAAGATTACAAGAACCATGCTGCTCTTACTTAAGACTTTAGTCATTTTATTTCTGCTCGAAGCATGCATGGATTTTCTAATATACACTACGCCAAGCTTCGGGCTAGTGTCGGCCCTGGCCAGCTCACCCACTAGTAACCTTACTATGCATATCACCATGGCAGAATAATACTTATAACACCACATAACATCCTCTAGGTGTTTCACATATTCCCATACTAACGTATTATATTAACTCATAGAAATAGTATATTCTTGACATGCATGGAAAGGCAGTGCAAAAGCAGTTTAAACCATTTACAACACAAAGTATATGTTTCTCAATACCAAGCTGAAATAATTGCTGGATTATTAGATGTCTCAGAACAAGAGCAAAACGCTAACAATTCATTCAGTGCTTTAGCTAGTTGCTTATTCCCTTTAATTAAGCTAAAACTGTTGAAGAGGGAAATCATTGAAACCAGAAAAGAGAAAACAAATAATAACTCAACATTATATTTTATAAGAAGACCAGTTAGAAAAAAAATAACATAAAGAATATTCAGGGTCAATAAAGAGGTCACAGTTTTGGCTGCACTGATGTGGGCTTCAAAGCTTGGGCTTCTAGAGATCTTGAGTGTTGACTTGGACCCGTTTCATGTGTCTGACTATCGAAATGATAATTGTCAAAGCTGAGCTGGAGAACATTAGGAAAGCCACAAGATATGACACAGTAAAAAGTGGTAATGAGAAAGAGTATATTAAGTTGACAGTCAACTTGCCGAGTAAGGTATGATTTAATGTGCCCAGTGTTGGTTCCACCCAAAAATTTCCCATTTTGCTCCAGGTCATAAAAACACTTTGCAAGAAATTCACAAGAACAGAGAGGAACAGAAGACAGTTAATGATTACAGGACATGGTAGCGGAATACACAAAATAGATAGCCATTCCCTTGTAACCATATGACAAATGGTTACTTGTTTGTATGTAATAGATACCCCTGTAAACAACCAAAATACCATATATATAGTTTAAGATGCCAATGCCAAAGATGATCTGATTGACTACATTAAGCCTCTTGTTCTTAATCCAGTTCATGAGGTTGGCAACAATAATCAACATATTCCATGGGAATGACAGCACCGTGAAAGCCAAATCGATGATTTTTAAAACCACAGGTAATGTAGCCAACATCTTCTCTTACTTAGATACTTGGAGCGTTTAAAATTCCTGTCCCCAATCCGGTCTGCTTTTAATAGGATACGTAACACAAATTTATATCCATTTTGTACTGGCGTGATCCTGCCCATCCTCCTGGTAAATTTTAGGAATATTTAAGTAAAATATGATCAACATGCAAAGTATTGGTGTGAGGAACTAGAGACCCTGAATTGGTATGAAAATAGTTTTTGCAAATAAGTTATTTTTAGTGATAATGCAAACCAGGGAGGAGCTAAAAAAAATACTTAATAACTATGATTTATACACTGCATTACTGAAAGGCAAATGATAAAATATTGTGTTAAACAATGATGGGCAATATAATTTATATACATTTTTATATATAAATAAAAATATTTTTCCCTACTTTCTCAACCGATCGCTTCTGTTGACCACTGCATCTTCTCACTTCTCTTCTCTAGTCTATCTTCAATATATAATCCTTAATCAACTTCTGCCAAAATGGGTGCACTGCAGTGACGTCCTCCCCGATCCTCTGATAGGGGGCAAGGACGTCACAGCAAGGGTCGCCATATTGCCCTTCGGCAAAGTGAATTAGGGATTGGAAGCACTTTTAAGTTTTAACCAGAATTTTGATGGTGAACATCTGACTTTCCTTAAACACATATATATATCGTTGATGCTTTTATTGTTCCATGATATTCTCTGTATTTCCTTTTTTACATATACATTACTGAACTGCAATGGATACTCCTCTGCTGTATACATGAGAGTTAAGTATAATACACTAGAGTTTTTCCGTTGAGAAATACATCACATGACCCCTACTGATATCAAAACACATCTGTGGTTTCGGGAAGTGGAGTGATGTCAGTAGATGGTTTTTACTGATGTCTTCTGTGCTAACTGCAGAAAGAGAATATACCAAAACATGGCACTGGGCTGGAACGGTAGGAGTTGAAAGCTACTCTTCCATAGAATAGCAGAGTGCACAAGGTTGTGGAGACTCCAAACCACAGCAAAACATTGAAAGAATAAATATGGCAGCCTAATATAGTACCTATTATAGCTACAGCTGTTTAGTAGCTATAGCATCCGTGTCAACATTTATTTCACCCACTAAAGATCTGCTAACAGTCAAATGGTGATATATGCATAGTAGTAGTATGGAGTCTCTGAAGGCTTCAGGTGAAGTCCAGTTTTTCCAAGTCTCCGGGTCAGCAACTTCGTTCTCCGGGCAGGAAAGTGTTATTTGGCCATGCCTGCTCCCCGTCCACTTTTCTCACCCTGCCTGCCCACTAAAGCTGTCTGGTGCTAAGAGCACTTGTAAGCTAGCCCCACCCCTTCATGGAGCCACTTCCCCAAAAGGACAGAGCTCCAGGTAGTTTAAAGCCATAACATAATGCTATGGATTACATTATGTTGTTAATGTTGTGCTCCTAAGAGAAATGAGCACAATACTCATAACAAGGGATATTCTAAGTGTTTATGACGAATTTGGAACAGCTAATAAAACACTAATGTTAACACAGGATTTCAAATTGTTTTTAGATCTATTTATGTATTCGACTAGGGAAACAGAAACACGTTTAAAACATATCTTTTTTACCCTTTTGTGAATGTATGCAAATGAAAAACAGATAAGCAGTGGGGAAAAAAGAAGATAGATTACCCAAAATCAGCATCATCTGATAAATAGTTATAAATAAAAGTTCCAACTCTTCTACAGAACATATTTGCATGGTGCTTTTGAAGTAATTAAATCCAGCATAGTAAAATATGATCATTTTCATAGTTAAATCAAAGACGTTTAGATCAATTTATTAGCTCAAAATAACAAACTGGAACAGTACATTATGTCATACACCAGCCTTAAGAGTTAGAAAAGCCACCTGAGATTCTGGGGTCGGACAGCTCAGATGATAACAATGCCTCTGTTTTTTGCCTCTGTCTGATTTTTGTTACGATTTATCCAATAAGATCTGGGAATACTTCTTACTTCTGGAAGACCCTCCAAAGTAACCACAAATTGTCAGTAAATTAGTACATTTTAACATATCTTTGTGTGATGCCCCAAGTGCGGACTTGAGCTTTGCTCCCGTTCAAAATAAGCTCCAGGAAAGATGACTGTTCCAATAATTTTGACACTCTCACAAAGATTAGGCTCTAACTCTTTATTTTAAGATATGATAATGTTTGTACATTTTTCTGTCCCTCAAATTATACAAATATTTTACCAGTTTTCTAAAACTTTTTTATGTTAACACCACCACAACACCACCACTAATTTAACAAATCATCTACAGGACCAAATATTTTTAAACATGATTTTAGTATTGAAACATTATTTTCTCTGGTTAATCATTAATGTTTTTCTTCATTGGGTCTTTTGTAATATTCTGTTGTAACAGTATATTTGTTCTACTTTGTAGATTTTATCATTTCGGCACTGAAATAAATAAAAAGAAAAAAGGGATTTAGTGACATTTTATCCAAACAATATTACAATTGTCTTTGAAAGGGCTTGATGAGCCGTAATACTCACAGAACACGTATGTAGCATTGAACCCTTTAAATGTTTTTGATTGATCACTACGAAACTGAATCATCATGAAATTTCCGGATGAGACCAAAGGAGCCAGGGATCTAGTGCCACAGTATGTCCCCATCAGTGGGGAGCTGCTATCTGCTCCGTTATAAACCTTCACATAGTCGTATCGGCAAAATCCGAACATACCAGACTCCAAGACAAACTCATTAAATGTCAGAGAAATCTAAAGGAACAAAACAGAATACAATATAATTATGACCAAAGACAACACCTTGTATTGCAAATCAAGTTTTTAATGTCTTAAGCACAATATTATGCTTGACTTGGATTCACTGGTATTTCAGATGAAGAGAATTCATCAGCATGAAAACATTATGTGGGTATAAATAGTTTTATATATATATTGACCTCGTATTTTTTACAATTAAATTTAATCACTTATGATTTTCTTATAGTATTTCACATTCCTCAGAGTAATACACTTGATGCCATGTGTGAAATAGCCAAGAATGAAGTACTTTTTCTCAGGGACAACTCCCTATGTTCGCTGAATTGAGAATTGACCAAAGCTGGGTCTCCACTGGGTCCATTCAAACTAACTACAACATCTGTCATCTCAAAATCAGGGATTTCTCGTGTTTTAGGTTGTAGATGGATCAAACCAACAGAGTTTCAGTGAATTTCATACGAAAAAAAGTCAGTTTTCTTACAGCAGAAATGCTTTTGACTTGATAAAGTGAAGACTCCCAAAAGTTTGTCATTACAAAATACTGCTAGCCCAGTAAAAAAGGTATCACAAAATTCCGCAACATTCTGTTACCTTGCATGTACATCATAGACCATACCAAGTCAATATGTTACCTTATAGCCTTCAGGAGCTGTGATTTTCCAGTTACAGTCCATATTGACTGAGTAGCCGTTGGGGTATCCAGGAGAGGTGAAGTTCTTTGTTGGTGCATAGAAAGCCCCTCCACATTGTACTAGAGCAGAAATATTTAAATAGAGACACGTTAGAGGTCATAATATGTCAGGTCACCTGCATCTAGTCGTGCTTTCTGTGTGCGTTAATTTATTTGATCATATTAGGTAAGAACATCTATATAGTTACATTGATGGAGTTACCTGAGCTGTACGTAGCTTTAAAGCCGGTGGCAGTGGTGTCACCATCACTAACAAACTCAATAAGCATCTGGGAAGTGGAAGAGATTATCGGTGGGATCAGTCCTGCACCACACGCTCTGTCCACTAACACAGGGGATGTCTTGATGGGACCGTCGTAAATTTTAATGTAGTCAGAGGCACAGTCTTGAGAGGACTGGACATCAAAGGCGTTAAACTGCAGAGAAACCTGTAAAGAAATTATAAATGGATTTGTGTCTAATTTTAGAAGTAAAGAACATGGACTATTTTGTTTTTTCTTATATCGGGCATTATTCAAGTGTAACAAGTTGGTAAATCGTGGTAGAGAAGCTCATATTAGGTTTCAAGAAATATTAGGATTTTTCTACTACTAGGACCATGCCAACATGTGGATAAATTCAACATTAAAAGCAGTAAGTAGGTTCAAAGTAGAAATCTGAACCTTTAGTTTCAAATAAGATTTCTGACTTATAACAAAATACATTGAATGTACAATCATGTTTGTGCAATTCCACACCTGACCAGATGGGGTTCTAATTAACCAAACAGAGCTTGAGTTATTGGGATAAACAGAGGGGTAATTGGCTGAGGTCACAGTCCCACTGGCCGTATTGAGCAATGTTCCCCAAACACCTGAAAAAGCAAAAAACAAATTGTTTAGCATACATAGAGTGACATTTTGGTGTATTTATCTCATGTGGACTCTAGCTAGACATTCACAGCCATTGTGTACTCACCACACTCATACAGTCTGTTAATTTTTGAAACATCCAGAGGACTCAATCCACTTCTTTGTCCAATGGGTACGGATCGATCAGGCTTGGGTATGATAGTAGCTTGTCCCGATGTGTTACTGAAAGCAGTACTGAGACAAACGAGAGCATAAAGTGTCTTAAGGGTCTAAAAATGGGATAAGTAGGGGGCATGATGGTCAACCCCAATGGTCTAAATTAAGAAACAGCCAAACATTTCACATTCTACAGCATATTATTCCATTGAGCCTTATCTTTAAAATGTGAATTGCTTGGGAGTTCAATGGAACAATATGCTTCAGACAATAGGTACACCACATGGCGACCACCAGTACTTTTTTAATAGTCAAACACATACAGTTTGGTTTATTACCTGGGATAATGCATCACTGAGCCGTAGTCATATTCTAGACCCAGGTTATTGGAATCTTCTTTTTTGAAGTTGATCAAGTTTTCTGCGACAAGATATAGAATTTAATGTGTGTTTCCAAGGCAACCAGTGGAGCAATCTGTCTGGTAAATGGATGCAGCATTACAGAGCTTAATGGGTATGTATTCCAGCATTGTTACCTGATGAGATGTACTGAGTCATGACAGTCACGTAGCCATCACGGTCACTCCTTGACTGCTCGTGGTAAAAGCCGAGGTTATGGTTCAGCTCGTGTTGAATGGTCCCTCTGGACAAGCAACCATCATTAAGATACGTTGTCTGGCCACCTCCAATTCTGCCCACATAGGCGCCACAGCTAGAAAAACAAAAAATGGACAGTGAGGAGTGATTACTTGCACAGTGGTACAGGTGTTTCCTAAACAATAATCAAATTATTATATTTTAATGGAAATGTAATGATTTTACATCAAAATGCTTCAAAATGTGTGAATGATGTACTAAAATACTATATTTTTTAGATGTTTATATTAAATTCTTCACATTGGGTATGAGCAACACTATAAGACTGTGATAATACTCATATTTAAACAAAGGGAAGAATGCACTCAACGTCTGTGAATATGGAACCTTGCAATATAATTCCATTTAATCAGAGCATTTACTAAATTAGTTTATATATATTACGTAGCTCTTACCCCCCTGCTTTCACAATGTTGAGGTAGTTACTCTGGGTTGACCGAGGAACAAAACGCACGCAGGTCAAGGTTTCGTACTCTTGCATGGAGCTCCGAAACAAAGCCATCTCCTGCTCAGCTGGGGAGAAGGTAGTGAGCTTCATCAGTAAATTAATTTGAAATATACATGATTTATATCATCTAGGGGGAAAAAAATCAACTTACTGTAATCAGGGGAAAGGTTATAAGCCACAACAACTGTCCCATCTGCAGATTTTGGCCAAAGGCAGCCTTTACACTTAGTTGCACTTCGACCACGGGGGCTTATGAGGATGTCTCCCTCGACCATCGGCTCCTTAATGCCTGGAAGAAGCACGGGGAAAGAAAAGCCCATCACCTTTGACTCCATTCACTTTACCCTCTCTTACATAGATCTTTATCCTTATGTGACTACAGACCCTATTTATTATTTAACAAAGTTGAGTCCTGAATTTGAAAACTAGACTTGGTAGATTGACTTTGATTCAATTCCCTTTTTTCATTTTAAACAATCTTCCTGTTCTACCGATTTAAATCAATTTGTTAATATTAAAGGAATTGTCTACCTAGTAGTTTTTAAGAGAGTGGCAAAAAAACATTAACCGGGAGTTTTTCTCTAATAGAAATTCTTTTTTCAGGAGACAAGATCAACAAATCTGAATTTCCGATCAATCAGACGTAGAAAGCCTTGTTTCATGTAGTTAATACTTTTTTCACATAGCTACGCCTATGGACCCTTCAGAATTTTTTCCAGCCCCACAAAATACATGTCTAGAGAGAGGTATTTCTATAAAATAATTTCCTCTTTTGGTATTATCAGTATCCTTCACATGCAATTGTGAACATATTGAACATAAAATTTCTTATTCATGCGTCCTTTTATATGATTTCTGTTATGTTGAATGTCGGTACCTTTGTTTTGCTCAATAATCGTGCTGAAAACATCTCGATCTTCTTTTACGTTGTTATCCTCTGTAAAAATATCAACATTAGGCAGACGGTAAGCATCTTCTTTATGGAACTAAATCGTATTAACAATAGTAAATTTTCCTCTTACCTTAAAAATTGAAACTAAATTCTGTTTTTGTTTTTTTTTATTATTTGGATGTTCTTTTACGTTCCATTAAACCAAAAAAAATTGAAATCCATAAAATCATAATCAACGAGACATAATATAAATCTAGAACAGGTGCGTAAATCATCATTCTTCGACTTAATAATACATTCTAAGCCCCATCATCATAAGGCTGTAGTACTTTGTTTTGGATGATTTCATTTTATTTTAGCAAAGATTGTAGGTAACATGATTTCTTTTTTGCAATATGACCTAGAAGCCTTTCTTACCTGGATTTGATTTTGATAATGACTTTAGAACGTCCAGGGTGTTTGTATCTTTGTCTGTTAAAAATCAGCAAAGGTGATTTAGTGGAGAAGTGAAGAAGACAAAAAACAAAGAATTGGAGAGAGAGAGAGAGAGAGAGAGAGAGAGAGAGATAGAAAGATACTTTCTAAGAATATAGCTTACCAAATAATTCCATTCCAGGTAAATAAACCTGCAAAAGTCACATTGTTTTGTTTAAGTTTAATATATGATCAATATGGAGAATTGCAGTCAGTATCAATGTTGGGTGAACCAGTTATTTTAACAAATATTTCATGGTTCTGTGTATATGAAATCTATATCTCAGCATCTCACCTGTAAATTTCCTGGTAAAGGAACATTCATTCCAAGCCCTATCATACAGGCCAGCAGAATGAATGGGATTCTCTTGTCCATCTTGACTTCTGATGAAGTAGACTATTCTTTCTTCTACGTCTCACTGTGTCTATAGTTCAACCCAATCCCAGGTCCAGTTTATATCCAAAATCTTACAAAGTTTCAACCAATCAGTAGCCAGAGTCATAAGTAAATGGATGTGACTCAAGGAGATGCTCCAGGACCATATCATGGTCGTTATATGAGAAGAATTGATGATTATTACAGGGACAGGAGACAGCTTTAATTATAAATTATTCTCACCTGTAATGGTCCCTTTTTACTTTGGTTACAAACAAGGAGGTAATATTTATTATGTATGTTTCAATAAAAATAGTTTTTAATTGTCTGCCTGGACAGATATCGTACATTCCCTTTTTTATTTTATTGTGTCTAATTTAATTTATACAGCTGTATGATTTTACCTCTTTAAATGTTGTAGTTGTGAAATGTTCAATTCTACGCTATACCTGACCATCTTCATCTGTTTACTTTTTAAGACTTCTTATTATAAAGTTTTGTGGGGTTTTTTTTCAAATCTATAAATTTGGAATATAAATACGAAGTGGGTTTGCCCTTAAACTAACGTGTCCACTTCCAACCATTAATAAAATAAAGCCATGTTTGTACTATCAGGAAAAGTCTAGTTCTTCTAGATATTACTTGGCAGCATTGATCATAAAATAGTTAACAGCTTTCCCTGTTCACATGCCCTTGTATAACCATTAAAAAAAAAATCAGTTTATTCTATTGAATTAACCAAAATTATCATAATTTTGGCCTGGGAATATTGGCAAAGCTTGGTTAAACTTGGTGGATAGATATTTTAGATATATTCTATTCATGCCTGTTGACTTGACTGCTGGCTGCTCTCACATAAGGATAGCCATGACCTTTAAGATACAATACATGTCTCTTTTATGCATGGGGAAACCCAGTCTTGGTGGGTTCTGCTAAACCGAATTATCTGAGAGTCTGCGCTAGTGACGTGACACTCGTTTTCCTGCCCACTATAAATAAGGTTGGACTGTTTCTGTTGTTTTTGTATCCCCGGCCATAATTTTTATGCAGGGAGTGGGTTTTCCCTCATCAGATTCAGATAGGCCTGAAATAGGGACATGGCTGGCTATGCTCTCTAGTTTATTTATAATTCTAAGTTGCAGAGATGAACAATGGTCTAGGTGTTTTGTTTTACTCCTTTTCTGTTCCTAATATTGTACTTTCTACAGATGGAATTTCATCTTGCATTTTACCAAACTGTGGACATCTCTTGAAAATGGCAAATGTGATAGAGTATTGAAAAATAGGAATTATTCTACCAAAATGATTGTTGTAATGGAATGTTACGTGACACTACATCCAGTAGATGTTAAGGTATGACTAAAATGGGTTATTATAACAATCACTGTGTTGCCCTTTACGCCTGTTTGTAAATGATGAATGTGTTCAAAAAGGATTTGCATAAATGGATTATACACCTGGCGAAACAAAAGGGAAAATGAAATTATAGGATGTTAAACCTGCGATGGATTTTCACATGTGAAATATATAACTTGAATGAATTTAGATGATTTAGCTTTTTTATTCTTTCTGTTTAAAGTTTATTAAAAGTTTTTTGTTTTTTTTCTGTCGAATTGATGACAGCGATATGGCAATAAGTGATTAGAAACATAACAACCATTCACAGCATTGAGATATCAACATTATAAATGAGTGTTTCTGTGTTTCATTGACTTTTTCGGTGGACGACCAGCTTGTACCAAACTAGCAGGTATGAGTACTTTGGAAACTACCAGATGAGGCACTATCATGTCAAAGAATAAGCAGCTTAATAGGTCCACAATAAATTTATGGGGCTCCAATTAGAGCATTGCCTTTGTAAACTTTTTTTCGACTCTGGAGTAAAAAAAATATTATATGTGTCGAATGATTTAATATTCTTAAGTTCCAGTTTGTCAAAAAGATGAGCCTTTTTGGTGAAAACCTAGAGCCATCCCTGTCTTGAGGTACAACCATATGCAGCTGAACCCGTACCATAATACAAGTATGAGAAATACACTATATGGACAAAAGTATTAAGTCATCTGATAATTAAGCCAACAGGGATTTTAATGATTTCACATTAAAAATACATAGACATTAATATGTAGTTGGTTCCCTTTTGCAGCTTTAACAACATCCACTCTTCTGGGAAGGCTTTCCACAAGTGTTTCTGTGGGAATTTGTTCATCACAAAGGTGCTCGGTGGGGTTGAGGTCAGGACTCTGGACAGGCCGATTATGGTCTTCCACAGCATACTCATCCAACTATTTCATAATGGAAACTCATTCCATTCCATGATATTAATGCCAGTGGAAGGTTGTAACTCTTCAGCTATGGAAAATCTAGGAGGGATAAAGGTTCATGAACTGACTTATTGCTAGGGTGGAATCCTATTACAGTACCACGCTTGAACCCAAATATTTGTAAATGCCAATATGGCTAGGCATTTCCCTCTGCCTCCTCGTGCACAGTGTATAAGCAGCCTTGGTTTCACCGCAGACACATGACGTAACGTGACCCTGAAACAGTTTTGTCTTCCCATGCCGGTTCACAATAGTTTAGAAAGGGCCCTCTATCATACGAGGAGACAGGAAGATGGAGTCTCATCGGGCCTCCAAGAGTCACAGGCCTAACCCTGTGGTTACTCCAGTGAGGAGAACCTTTCTGAAAACTACGAGTTCTAAGAGTCCATTATCTTTGGGGATGCTGGCCGAAACTATGGATTTTGGAACCAGGAGAGTAGCTGTGTCAGGATTCCACCCTGTCAGCCAGGATTCTGTATTTATTTTACTTCGTGTCATATAAGCGGCAGCCCCTAGAGGCCTCCTGTGTGTACACAGTACCCTGTAGGCTAACGTGCAGACCAGCTGCCTCTGCTTACCTGGGTGTAACCCTTCTTACGCTGGAGCACCCAGACCTAATCAGTACAACCAGCTGAGCCTCGTTGACAGGACTGAGCCTGCCTGCCCTTCAGTCAGGGCCTGACTTTGCATTGAAGTGATGGGACTGTGTTGCTCTGGCCCTGTACCTGATCCTGCTTTGTACCTGATCCTACCTTCAGCCCGTAGGTATCCGTACGCAGTGGAATCCGCACGTGGTGAATCCAGCCAGCAAAACGGTAGTGCTGGTTGCCAGCGGTCGCTATTTAAGGTGGTTTCGAGAAGTTCCTGAAGGTTAAGATATCCTATCCTTGATTAAAGAAGAAACGTCTGGGGATTTCGGCTTCTCACTCCATCCCCTGTGTGTTCCTGCCTTGTGCCCTTTCAAGAGGGCTTCCTGCCTTGTGCCCTCTCAAGTGGGCTTCCTCCTTTGTGTCCTTTCAAGTGGGCTTCCTGGCTTGTGCCCTGTCCAGTGGGCTCCCTGCCTTGTGCCCTTTCAAGTGAGCTTCCTGCCTTGTGCCCTTTCAAGTGGGCTTCTTGCCTTGTGCCCTTTCAAGTGGGCTTCCTGCCTTGTGCCCTGTCCAGAGAGCTTCTTGCCATATATACGTTTTTCTTGCTAAGAGACTTTTTAACCTGTATTTGTTTGTCCTGCCATATTATACATTACATAGCATTACCTGGAATTCTGCCTGTGGTGTATTCCTTTGTGCCTGTCTGACTTATCCTTCGTTTACTATGCATTGCTGTGTGCAGACAGAACCCCAGGTATCCCCTGTAAGGAGGCTCCTACCCAACCCGATTACCCGGGCCCTGACAAGCTGCCTCGGTGTAAAAAGTGATAAAATATTATGAAACAATTTGACTTGTCCACCACTTCTTATAATATATGACATCCCAGATAAAAACACTTGGTTAATAATAAAACAACTTATACTCGGAATAAGAGCTAAGTGTAATTTTAGAACATCTTTCTAGTGTCCAACACAGAGGTCTAGAACACGGTTGACATTCTTGGTGGAAGAAGCCAAATGGGTAATTATTTACAATGATTGTGAGTGTGCCAGCTGCAGTTTAAGGTTGATTTAAGTAAAATAATGGAAGTGAGATGTAAATTTCCGAAGGCAGAATATAGTATTAGGGGTACCGTGCCTCCAACGCTAACAGAAGAGTGGGACTAGGAAGTATTTATTTCTGAGGATTTAAAGGCAAGCAGGTAATACAACAAAGTGGTGGGGAAAAGCAAGAAGGGTTCTGGGTTGTATACCAAGAGGAATTAGAAGCAGAAAGATAGAAGAGGTTATGCCACTTTACAGATCTTTGTAGAGTATTGTTCTGGAGAGAGTTCAGAGAAGTTATGTAGTCCTGGTGGCTAACATAACCCTTTGGTCTCTTGCACACCCTGCATCCCTTTCTGGTGTGTATCATTGCTCAAGCCACCTGGCTGTGTCCATTAAAGGGGAGATCAAGTGTGAAAAGTGCCATTTTCTCCAATAATTTCCATCCAGCTCTACTCTGACCTATCTATGATTGGGTTAAACTGATGTTTCATCTCCAGGATGCTTCAATTCCCTCACTGGATCAATCTCTACCACTTCTACTAGAAGACAATTTAATGTATCCACCAAACTGACTTATATGCTTTTTGTAGAGCCCAAGTCATGAACATCTGTTCATTTGATTCTCATTAATGATAATTCTTCATACAAGTTCATGCAAGTTGCAGCTTTGAATATAAAATTGGATATTTGAGCATTACTCTGTCCAAATATATATTTTTTAATTTAATAATCTAAGACAAACACACGCCAAATATTTATTTAAACATACTTTATTAATGAAGCAAAAGTTTACTTGAGATACCCAGTAAATCACAAACAAATCACAACAAATCAATATTAGTGTTTGATTTTTTAAATTATTGCTATTGAAGAAAAAATTGTGTGGGTCCTCTACAAAATTCTGTTGTAACAATAGCTTTCTTCTACTCCATATACTTTATTACTTTGGCACTGAAATAAATAAAAATAGAAAATGGAATTAGTGACATTTTATGTAAAAAAACCCCCACACAATTACATACTTCTTTGAAAGGGCTGGATGAGCCGTAATACTCACAGAACACGTATGTAGCATTGAACCCTTTAAATGTTTTTGTTTGATCACTACGAAACTGAATCATCATGAAATTTCCGGATGAGACCAAAGGAGCCAGGGTTCTAGTGCCACAGTATGCCCCCATCAGTGGGGAGCTGCTATCTGCTCCGTTATAAACTTTCACATAGTCGTATCGGCAAAATCCGAACACACCAGACTCCAAGACAAACTCATTAAATGTCAGAGAAATCTAAAGGAACAAAACAGAATACAATATAATTATGACCAAAGACAACACCTTGTATTGCAAATCAAGTTTTTAATGTCTTAAGCACAATATTATGCTTGACTTGGATTCACTGGTATTTCAGATGAAGAGAATTCATCAGCATGAAAACATTATGTGGGTATAAATAGTTTTATATATATATTGACCTCGTATTTTTTACAATTAAATTTAATCACTTATGATTTTCTTATAGTATTTCACATTCCTCAGAGTAATACACTTGATGCCATGTGTGAAATAGCCAAGAATGAAGTACTTTTTCTCAGGGACAACTCCCTATGTTCGCTGAATTGAGAATTGACCAAAGCTGGGTCTCCACTGGGTCCATTCAAACTAACTACAACATCTGTCATCTCAAAATCAGGGATTTCTCGTGTTTTAGTTTGTAGATGGATCAAACCAACAGAGTTTCAGTGAATTTCATACGAAAAAAAGTCAGTTTTCTTACAGCAGAAATGCTTTTGACTTGATAAAGTGAAGACTCCCAAAAGTTTGTCATTACAAAATACTGCTAGCCCAGTAAAAAAGGTATCACAAAATTCCGCAACATTCTGTTACCTTGCATGTACATCATAGACCATACCAAGTCAATATGTTACCTTATAGCCTTCAGGAGCTGTGATTTTCCAGTTACAGTCCATATTGACTGAGTAGCCGTTGGGGTATCCAGGAGAGGTGAAGTTCTTTGTTGGTGCATAGAAAGCCCCTCCACATTGTACTAGAGCAGAAATATTTAAATAGAGACACGTTAGAGGTCATAATATGTCAGGTCACCTGCATCTAGTCGTGCTTTCTGTGTGCGTTAATTTATTTGATCATATTAGGTAAGAACATCTATATAGTTACATTGATGGAGTTACCTGAGCTGTACGTAGCTTTAAAGCCGGTGGCAGTGGTGTCACCATCACTAACAAACTCAATAAGCATCTGGGAAGTGGAAGAGATTATCGGTGGGATCAGTCCTGCACCACACGCTCTGTCCACTAACACAGGGGATGTCTTGATGGGACCGTCGTAAATTTTAATGTAGTCAGAGGCACAGTCTTGAGAGGACTGGACATCAAAGGCGTTAAACTGCAGAGAAACCTGTAAAGAAATTATAAATGGATTTGTGTCTAATTTTAGAAGTAAAGAACATGGACTATTTTGTTTTTTCTTATATCGGGCATTATTCAAGTGTAACAAGTTGGTAAATCGTGGTAGAGAAGCTCATATTAGGTTTCAAGAAATATTAGGATTTTTCTACTACTAGGACCATGCCAACATGTGGATAAATTCAACATTAAAAGCAGTAAGTAGGTTCAAAGTAGAAATCTGAACCTTTAGTTTCAAATAAGATTTCTGACTTATAACAAAATACATTGAATGTACAATCATGTTTGTGCAATTCCACACCTGACCAGATGGGGTTCTAATTAACCAAACAGAGCTTGAGTTATTGGGATAAACAGAGGGGTAATTGGCTGAGGTCACAGTCCCACTGGCCGTATTGAGCAATGTTCCCCAAACACCTGAAAAAGCAAAAAACAAATTGTTTAGCATACATAGAGTGACATTTTGGTGTATTTATCTCATGTGGACTCTAGCTAGACATTCACAGCCATTGTGTACTCACCACACTCATACAGTCTGTTAATTTTTGAAACATCCAGAGGACTCAATCCACTTCTTTGTCCAATGGGTACGGATCGATCAGGCTTGGGTATGATAGTAGCTTGTCCCGATGTGTTACTGAAAGCAGTACTGAGACAAACGAGAGCATAAAGTGTCTTAAGGGTCTAAAAATGGGATAAGTAGGGGGCATGATGGTCAACCCCAATGGTCTAAATTAAGAAACAGCCAAACATTTCACATTCTACAGCATATTATTCCATTGAGCCTTATCTTTAAAATGTGAATTGCTTGGGAGTTCAATGGAACAATATGCTTCAGACAATAGGTACACCACATGGCGACCACCAGTACTTTTTTAATAGTCAAACACATACAGTTTGGTTTATTACCTGGGATAATGCATCACTGAGCCGTAGTCATATTCTAGACCCAGGTTATTGGAATCTTCTTTTTTGAAGTTGATCAAGTTTTCTGCGACAAGATATAGAATTTAATGTGTGTTTCCAAGGCAACCAGTGGAGCAATCTGTCTGGTAAATGGATGCAGCATTACAGAGCTTAATGGGTATGTATTCCAGCATTGTTACCTGATGAGATGTACTGAGTCATGACAGTCACGTAGCCATCACGGTCACTCCTTGACTGCTCGTGGTAAAAGCCGAGGTTATGGTTCAGCTCGTGTTGAATGGTCCCTCTGGACAAGCAACCATCATTAAGATACGTTGTCTGGCCACCTCCAATTCTGCCCACATAGGCGCCACAGCTAGAAAAACCAAAAATGGACAGTGAGGAGTGATTACTTGCACAGTGGTACAGGTGTTTCCTAAACAATAATCAAATTATTATATTTTAATGGAAATGTAATGATTTTACATCAAAATGCTTCAAAATGTGTGAATGATGTACTAAAATACTATATTTTTTAGATGTTTACATTAAATTCTTCACATTGGGTATGAGCAACACTATAAGACTGTGATAATACTCATATTTAAACAAAGGGAAGAATGCACTCAACGTCTGTGAATATGGAACCTTGCAATATAATTCCATTTAATCAGAGCATTTACTAAATTAGTTTATATATATTACGTAGCTCTTACCCCCCTGCTTTCACAATGTTGAGGTAGTTACTCTGGGTTGACCGAGGAACAAAACGCACGCAGGTCAAGGTTTCGTACTCTTGCATGGAGCTCCGAAACAAAGCCATCTCCTGCTCAGCTGGGGAGAAGGTAGTGAGCTTCATCAGTAAATTAATTTGAAATATACATGATTTATATCATCTAGGGGGAAAAAAATCAACTTACTGTAATCAGGGGAAAGGTTATAAGCCACAACAACTGTCCCATCTGCAGATTTTGGCCAAAGGCAGCCTTTACACTTAGTTGCACTTCGACCACGGGGGCTTATGAGGATGTCTCCCTCGACCATCGGCTCCTTAATGCCTGGAAGAAGCACGGGGAAAGAAAAGCCCATCACCTTTGACTCCATTCACTTTACCCTCTCTTACATAGATCTTTATCCTTATGTGACTACAGACCCTATTTATTATTTAACAAAGTTGAGTCCTGAATTTGAAAACTAGACTTGGTAGATTGACTTTGATTCAATTCCCTTTTTTCATTTTAAACAATCTTCCTGTTCTACCGATTTAAATCAATTTGTTAATATTAAAGGAATTGTCTACCTAGTAGTTTTTAAGAGAGTGGCAAAAAAACATTAACCGGGAGTTTTTCTCTAATAGAAATTCTTTTTTCAGGAGACAAGATCAACAAATCTGAATTTCCGATCAATCAGACGTAGAAAGCCTTGTTTCATGTAGTTAATACTTTTTTCACATAGCTACGCCTATGGACCCTTCAGAATTTTTTCCAGCCCCACAAAATACATGTCTAGAGAGAGGTATTTCTATAAAATAATTTCCTCTTTTGGTATTATCAGTATCCTTCACATGCAATTGTGAACATATTGAACATAAAATTTCTTATTCATGCGTCCTTTTATATGATTTCTGTTATGTTGAATGTCGGTACCTTTGTTTTGCTCAATAATCGTGCTGAAAACATCTCGATCTTCTTTTACGTTGTTATCCTCTGTAAAAATATCAACATTAGGCAGACGGTAAGCATCTTCTTTATGGAACTAAATCGTATTAACAATAGTAAATTTTCCTCTTACCATAAAAATTTAAACTAAATTCTGTTTTTTTTTTTTTTTATTATTTGGATGTTCTTTTACGTTCCATTAAACCAAAAAAAATTGAAATCCATAAAATCATAATCAACGAGACATAATATAAATCTAGAACAGGTGCGTAAATCATCATTCTTCGACTTAATAATACATTCTAAGCCCCATCATCATAAGGCTGTAGTACTTTGTTTTGGATGATTTCATTTTATTTTAGCAAAGATTGTAGGTAACATGATTTCTTTTTTGCAATATGACCTAGAAGCCTTTCTTACCTGGATTTGATTTTGATAATGACTTTAGAACGTCCAGGGTGTTTGTATCTTTGTCTGTTAAAAATCAGCAAAGGTGATTTAGTGGAGAAGTGAAGAAGACAAAAAAAAAAGAATTGGAGAGAGAGAGAGAGAGAGAGAGAGAGATAGAAAGATACTTTCTAAGAATATAGCTTACCAAATAATTCCATTCCAGGTAAATAAACCTGCAAAAGTCACATTGTTTTGTTTAAGTTTAATATATGATCAATATGGAGAATTGCAGTCAGTATCAATGTTGGGTGAACCAGTTATTTTAACAAATATTTCATGGTTCTGTGTATATGAAATCTATATCTCAGCATCTCACCTGTAAATTTCCTGGTAAAGGAACATTCATTCCAAGCCCTATCATACAGGCCAGCAGAATGAATGGGATTCTCTTGTCCATCTTGACTTCTGATGAAGTAGACTATTCTTTCTTCTACGTCTCACTGTGTCTATAGTTCAACCCAATCCCAGGTCCAGTTTATATCCAAAATCTTACAAAGTTTCAACCAATCAGTAGCCAGAGTCATAAGTAAATGGATGTGACTCAAGGAGATGCTCCAGGACCATATCATGGTCGTTATATGAGAAGAATTGATGATTATTACAGGGACAGGAGACAGCTTTAATTATAAATTATTCTCACCTGTAATGGTCCCTTTTTACTTTGGTTACAAACAAGGAGGTAATATTTATTATGTATGTTTCAATAAAAATAGTTTTTAATTGTCTGCCTGGACAGATATCGTACATTCCCTTTTTTATTTTATTGTGTCTAATTTAATTTATACAGCTGTATGATTTTACCTCTTTAAATGTTGTAGTTGTGAAATGTTCAATTCTACGCTATACCTGACCATCTTCATCTGTTTACTTTTTAAGACTTCTTATTATAAAGTTTTGTGGGGGGTTTTTTCAAATCTATAAATTTGGAATATAAATACGAAGTGGGTTTGCCCTTAAACTAACGTGTCCACTTCCAACCATTAATAAAATAAAGCCATGTTTGTACTATCAGGAAAAGTCTAGTTCTTCTAGATATTACTTGGCAGCATTGATCATAAAATAGTTAACAGCTTTCCCTGTTCACATGCCCTTGTATAACCATTAAAAAAAAAATCAGTTTATTCTATTGAATTAACCAAAATTATCATAATTTTGGCCTGGGAATATTGGCAAAGCTTGGTTAAACTTGGTGGATAGATATTTTAGATATATTCTATTCATGCCTGTTGACTTGACTGCTGGCTGCTCTCACATAAGGATAGCCATGACCTTTAAGATACAATACATGCCTCTTTTATGCATGGGGAAACCCAGTCTTGGTGGGTTCTGCTAAACCGAATTATCTGAGAGTCTGCGCTAGTGACGTGACACTCGTTTTCCTGCCCACTATAAATAAGGTTGGACTGTTTCTGTTGTTTTTGTATCCCCGGCCATAATTTTTATGCAGGGAGTGGGTTTTCCCTCATCAGATTCAGATAGGCCTGAAATAGGGACATGGCTGGCTATGCTCTCTAGTTTATTTATAATTCTAAGTTGCAGAGATGAACAATGGTCTAGGTGTTTTGTTTTACTCCTTTTCTGTTCCTAATATTGTACTTTCTACAGATGGAATTTCATCTTGCATTTTACCAAACTGTGGACATCTCTTGAAAATGGCAAATGTGATAGAGTATTGAAAAATAGGAATTATTCTACCAAAATGATTGTTGTAATGGAATGTTACGTGACACTACATCCAGTAGATGTTAAGGTATGACTAAAATGGGTTATTATAACAATCACTGTGTTGCCCTTTACGCCTGTTTGTAAATGATGAATGTGTTCAAAAAGGATTTGCATAAATGGATTATACACCTGGCGAAACAAAAGGGAAAATGAAATTATAGGATGTTAAACCTGCGATGGATTTTCACATGTGAAATATATAACTTGAATGAATTTAGATGATTTAGCTTTTTTATTCTTTCTGTTTAAAGTTTATTAAAAGTTTTTTGTTTTTTTTCTGTCGAATTGATGACAGCGATATGGCAATAAGTGATTAGAAACATAACAACCATTCACAGCATTGAGATATCAACATTATAAATGAGTGTTTCTGTGTTTCATTGACTTTTTCGGTGGACGACCAGCTTGTACCAAACTAGCAGGTATGAGTACTTTGGAAACTACCAGATGAGGCACTATCATGTCAAAGAATAAGCAGCTTAATAGGTCCACAATAAATTTATGGGGCTCCAATTAGAGCATTGCCTTTGTAAACTTTTTTTCGACTCTGGAGTAAAAAAAATATTATATGTGTCGAATGATTTAATATTCTTAAGTTCCAGTTTGTCAAAAAGATGAGCCTTTTTGGTGAAAACCTAGAGCCATCCCTGTCTTGAGGTACAACCATATGCAGCTGAACCCGTACCATAATACAAGTATGAGAAATACACTATATGGACAAAAGTATTAAGTCATCTGATAATTAAGCCAACAGGGATTTTAATGATTTCACATTAAAAATACATAGACATTAATATGTAGTTGGTTCCCTTTTGCAGCTTTAACAACATCCACTCTTCTGGGAAGGCTTTCCACAAGTGTTTCTGTGGGAATTTGTTCATCACAAAGGTGCTCGGTGGGGTTGAGGTCAGGACTCTGGACAGGCCGATTATGGTCTTCCACAGCATACTCATCCAACTATTTCATAATGGAAACTCATTCCATTCCATGATATTAATGCCAGTGGAAGGTTGTAACTCTTCAGCTATGGAAAATCTAGGAGGGATAAAGGTTCATGAACTGACTTATTGCTAGGGTGGAATCCTATTACAGTACCACGCTTGAACCCAAATATTTGTAAATGCCAATATGGCTAGGCATTTCCCTCTGCCTCCTCGTGCACAGTGTATAAGCAGCCTTGGTTTCACCGCAGACACATGACGTAACGTGACCCTGAAACAGTTTTGTCTTCCCATGCCGGTTCACAATAGTTTAGAAAGGGCCCTCTATCATACGAGGAGACAGGAAGATGGAGTCTCATCGGGCCTCCAAGAGGCACAGGCCTAACCCTGTGGTTACTCCAGTGAGGAGAACCTTTCTGAAAACTACGAGTTCTAAGAGTCCATTATCTTTGGGGATGCTGGCCGAAACTATGGATTTTGGAACCAGGAGAGTAGCTGTGTCAGGATTCCACCCTGTCAGCCAGGATTCTGTATTTATTTTACTTCGTGTCATATAAGCAGCAGCCCCTAGAGGCCTCCTGTGTGTACACAGTACCCTGTAGGCTAACGTGCAGACCAGCTGCCTCTGCTTACCTGGGTGTAACCCTTCTTACGCTGGAGCACCCAGACCTAATCAGTACAACCAGCTGAGCCTCGTTGACAGGACTGAGCCTGCCTGCCCTTCAGTCAGGGCCTGACTTTGTATTGAAGTGATGGGACTGTGTTGCTCTGGCCCTGTACCTGATCCTGCTTTGTACCTGATCCTACCTTCAGCCCGTAGGTATCCGTACGCAGTGGAATCCGCACGTGGTGAATCCAGCCAGCAAAACGGTAGTGCTGGTTGCCAGCGGTCGCTATTTAAGGTGGTTTCGAGAAGTTCCTGAAGGTTAAGATATCCTATCCTTGATTAAAGAAGAAACGTCTGGGGATTTCGGCTTCTCACTCCATCCCCTGTGTGTTCCTGCCTTGTGCCCTTTCAAGAGGGCTTCCTGCCTTGTGCCCTCTCAAGTGGGCTTCCTCCTTTGTGTCCTTTCAAGTGGGCTTCCTGGCTTGTGCCCTGTCCAGTGGGCTCCCTGCCTTGTGCCCTTTCAAGTGAGCTTCCTGCCTTGTGCCCTTTCAAGTGGGCTTCTTGCCTTGTGCCCTTTCAAGTGGGCTTCCTGCCTTGTGCCCTGTCCAGAGAGCTTCTTGCCATATATACGTTTTTCTTGCTAAGAGACTTTTTAACCTGTATTTGTTTGTCCTGCCATATTATACAATACATAGCATTACCTGGAATTCTGCCTGTGGTGTATTCCTTTGTGCCTGTCTGACTTATCCTTCGTTTACTATGCATTGCTGTGTGCAGACAGAACCCCAGGTATCCCCTGTAAGGAGGCTCCTACCCAACCCGATTACCCGGGCCCTGACAAGCTGCCTCGGTGTAAAAAGTGATAAAATATTATGAAACAATTTGACTTGTCCACCACTTCTTATAATATATGACATCCCAGATAAGAAAACTAGATTTTTTAAAAACACTTGGTTAATAATAAAACAACTTATACTCGGAATAAGAGCTAAGTGTAATTTTAGAACATCTTTCTAGTGTCCAACACAGAGGTCTAGAACACGGTTGACATTCTTGGTGGAAGAAGCCAAATGGGTAATTATTTACAATGATTGTGAGTGTGCCAGCTGCAGTTTAAGGTTGATTTAAGTAAAATAATGGAAGTGAGATGTAAATTTCCGAAGGCAGAATATAGTATTAGGGGTACCGTGCCTCCAACGCTAACAGAAGAGTGGGACTAGGAAGTATTTATTTCTGAGGATTTAAAGGCAAGCAGGTAATACAACAAAGTGGTGGGGAAAAGCAAGAAGGGTTCTGGGTTGTATACCAAGAGGAATTAGAAGCAGAAAGATAGAAGAGGTTATGCCACTTTACAGATCTTTGTAGAGTATTGTTCTGGAGAGAGTTCAGAGAAGTTATGTAGTCCTGGTGGCTAACATAACCCTTTGGTCTCTTGCACACCCTGCATCCCTTTCTGGTGTGTATCATTGCTCAAGCCACCTGGCTGTGTCCATTAAAGGGGAGATCAAGTGTGAAAAGTGCCATTTTCTCCAATAATTTCCATCCAGCTCTACTCTGACCTATCTATGATTGGGTTAAACTGATGTTTCATCTCCAGGATGCTTCAATTCCCTCACTGGATCAATCTCTACCACTTCTACTAGAAGACAATTTAATGTATCCACCAAACTGACTTATATGCTTTTTGTAGAGCCCAAGTCATGAACATCTGTTCATTTGATTCTCATTAATGATAATTCTTCATACAAGTTCATGCAAGTTGCAGCTTTGAATATAAAATTGGATATTTGAGCATTACTCTGTCCAAATATATATTTTTTAATTTAATAATCTAAGACAAACACACGCCAAATATTTATTTAAACATACTTTATTAATGAAGCAAAAGTTTACTTGAGATACCCAGTAAATCACAAACAAATCACAACAAATCAATATTAGTGTTTGATTTTTTAAATTATTGCTATTGAAGAAAAAATTGTGTGGGTCCTCTACAAAATTCTGTTGTAACAATAGCTTTCTTCTACTCCATATACTTTATTACTTTGGCACTGAAATAAATAAAAATAGAAAATGGAATTAGTGACATTTTATGTAAAAAAAACCCCACACAATTACATACTTCTTTGAAAGGGCTGGATGAGCCGTAATACTCACAGAACACGTATGTAGCATTGAACCCTTTAAATGTTTTTGTTTGATCACTACGAAACTGAATCATCATGAAATTTCCGGATGAGACCGAAGGAGCCAGGGATCTAGTGCCACAGTATGCCCCCATCAGTGGGGAGCTGCTATCTGCTCCGTTATAAACTTTCACATAGTCGTATCGGCAAAATCCGAACACACCAGACTCCAAGACAAACTCATTAAATGTCAGAGAAATCTAAAGGAACAAAACAGAATACAATATAATTATGACCAAAGACAACACCTTGTATTGCAAATCAAGTTTTTAATGTCTTAAGCACAATATTATGCTTGACTTGGATTCACTGGTATTTCAAATGAAGAGAATTCATCAGCAGGAAACAGTTTCAGTAAATTCCATATGAGAAAAAGTCAGTTTTCTTACATTATAGATCATAGTAATGCATGTAGTAATGTAGCCGAAATGCTTTTGACTTGATAAAGTGAAGACTCCCAAAAGTTTGTCATTACAAAATACTGCTAGCCCAGTAAAAAAGGTATCACAAAATTCCGCAACATTCTGTTACCTTGCATGTACATCATAGACCATACCAAGTCAATATGTTACCTTATAGCCTTCAGGAGCTGTGATTTTCCAGTTGCAGTCCATATTGACTGAGTAGCCGTTGGGGTATCCAGGAGAGGTGAAGTTCTTTGTTGGTGCATAGAAAGCCCCTCCACATTGTACTAGAGCAGAAATATTTAAATAGAGACACGTTAGAGGTCATAATATGTCAGGTCACCTGCATCTAGTCGTGCTTTCTGTGTGCGTTAATTTATTTGATCATATTAGGTAAGAACATCTATATAGTTACATTGATGGAGTTACCTGAGCTGTACGTAGCTTTAAAGCCGGTGGCAGTGGTGTCACCATCACTAACAAACTCAATAAGCATCTGGGAAGTGGAAGAGATTATCGGTGGGATCAGTCCTGCACCACACGCTCTGTCCACTAACACAGGGGATGTCTTGATGGGACCGTCGTAAATTTTAATGTAGTCAGAGGCACAGTCTTGAGAGGACTGGACATCAAAGGCGTTAAACTGCAGAGAAACCTGTAAAGAAATTATAAATGGATTTGTGTCTAATTTTAGAAGTAAAGAACATGGACTATTTTGTTTTTTCTTATATCGGGCATTATTCAAGTGTAACAAGTTGGTAAATCGTGGTAGAGAAGCTCATATTAGGTTTCAAGAAATATTAGGATTTTTCTACTACTAGGACCATGCCAACATGTGGATAAATTCAACATTAAAAGCAGTAAGTAGGTTCAAAGTATCTTAGAAATCTGAACCTTTAGTTTCAAATAAGATTTCTGACTTATAACAAAATACATTGAATGTACAATCATGTTTGTGCAATTCCACACCTGACCAGATGGGGTTCTAATTAACCAAACAGAGCTTGAGTTATTGGGATAAACAGAGGGGTAATTGGCTGAGGTCACAGTCCCACTGGCCTTATTGAGCAATGTTCCCCAAACACCTGAAAAAGCAAAAAACAAATTGTTTAGCATACATAGAGTGACATTTTGGTGTATTTATCTCATGTGGACTCTAGCTAGACATTCACAGCCATTGTGTACTCACCACACTCATACAGTCTGTTAATTTTTGAAACATCCAGAGGACTCAATCCACTTCTTTGTCCAATGGGTACGGATGGATCAGGCTTGGGTATGATAGTAGCTTGTCCCGATGTGTTACTGAAAGCAGTACTGAGACAAAAGAGAGCATAAAGTGTCTTAAGGGTCTAAAAATGGGATAAGTAGGGGGCATGATGGTCAACCACATTCTACAGCATATTATTCCATTGAGCCTTATCTTTAAAATGTGAATTGCTTGGGAGTTCAATGGAACAATATGCTTCAGACAATAGGTACACCACATGGCGACCACCAGTACTTTTTTAATAGTCAAACACATACAGTTTGGTTTATTACCTGGGATAATGCATCACTGAGCCGTAGTCATATTCTAGACCCAGGTTATTGGAATCTTCTTTTTTGAAGTTGATCAAGTTTTCTGCGACAAGATATAGAATTTAATGTGTGTTTCCAAGGCAACCAGTGGAGCAATCTGTCTGGTAAATGGATGCAGCATTACAGAGCTTAATGGGTATGTATTCCAGCATTGTTACCTGATGAGATGTACTGAGTCATGACAGTCACGTAGCCATCACGGTCACTCCTTGACTGCTCGTGGTAAAAGCCGAGGTTATGGTTCAGCTCGTGTTGAATGGTCCCTCTGGACAAGCAACCATCATTAAGATACGTTGTCTGGCCACCTCCAATTCTGCCCACATAGGCGCCACAGCTAGAAAAACAAAAAATGGACAGTGAGGAGTGATTACTTGCACAGTGGTACAGGTGTTTCCTAAACAATAATCAAATTATTATATTTTAATTTGGAAATGTAATGATTTTACATCAAAATGCTTCAAAATGTGTGAATGATGTACTAAAATACTATATTTTTTAGATGTTTACATTAAATTCTTCACATTGGGTATGAGCAACACTATAAGACTGTGATAATACTCATATTTAAACAAAGGGAAGAATGCACTCAACGTCTGTGAATATGGAACCTTGCAATATAATTCCATTTAATCAGAGCATTTACTAAATTAGTTTATATATATTACGTAGCTCTTACCCCCCTGCTTTCACAATGTTGAGGTAGTTACTCTGGGTTGACCGAGGAACAAAACGCACGCAGGTCAAGGTTTCGTACTCTTGCATGGAGCTCCGAAACAAAGCCATCTCCTGCTCAGCTGGGGAGAAGGTAGTGAGCTTCATCAGTAAATTAATTTGAAATATACATGATTTATATCATCTAGGGGAAAATAAATCAACTTACTGTAATCAGGGGAAAGGTTATAAGCCACAACAACTGTCCCATCTGCAGATTTTGGCCAAAGGCAGCCTTTACACTTAGTTGCACTTCGACCACGGGGGCTTATGAGGATGTCTCCCTCGACCATCGGCTCCTTAATGCCTGGAAGAAGCACGGGGAAAGAAAAGCCCATCACCTTTGACTCCATTCACTTTACCCTCTCTTACATAGATCTTTATCCTTATGTGACTACAGACCCTATTTATTATTTAACAAAGTTGAGTCCTGAATTTGAAAACTAGACTTGGTAGATTGACTTTGATTCAATTCCCTTTTTTCATTTTAAACAATCTTCCTGTTCTACCGATTTAAATCAATTTGTTAATATTAAAGGAATTGTCTACCTAGTAGTTTTTAAGAGAGTGGCAAAAAAACATTAACCGGGAGTTTTTCTCTAATAGAAATTCTTTTTTCAGGAGACAAGATCAACAAATCTGAATTTCCGATCAATCAGACGTAGAAAGCCTTGTTTCATGTAGTTAATACTTTTTTCACATAGATACGCCTATGGACCCTTCAGAATTTTTTCCAGCCCCACAAAATACATGTCTAGAGAGAGGTATTTCTATAATATAATTTCCTCTTTTGGTATTATCAGTATCCTTCACATGCAATTGTGAACATATTGAACATAAAATTTCTTATTCATGCGTCCTTTTATATGATTTCTGTTATGTTGAATGTCGGTACCTTTGTTTTGCTCAATAATCGTGCTGAAAACATCTCAATCTTCTTTTACGTTGTTATCCTCTGTAAAAATATCAACATTAGGCAGACGGTAAGCATCTTCTTTATGGAACTAAATCGTATTAACAATAGTAAATTTTCCTCTTACCTTAAAAATTTAAACTAAATTCTGTTTTTGTTTTTTTTTATTATTTGGATGTTCTTTTACGTTCCATTAAACCAAAAAAAATTTAAATCCATAAAATCATAATCAACGAGACATAATATAAATCTAGAACAGGTGCGTAAATCATCATTCTTCGACTTAATAATACATTCTAAGCCCCATCATCATAAGGCTGTAGTACTTTGTTTTGGATGATTTCATTTTATTTTAGCAAAGATTGTAGGTAACATGATTTCTTTTTTGCAATATGACCTAGAAGCCTTTCTTACCTGGATTTGATTTTGATAATGACTTTAGAACGTCCAGGGTGTTTGTATCTTTGTCTGTTAAAAATCAGCAAAGGTGATTTAGTGGAGAAGTGAAGAAGACAAAAAAAAAAGAATTGGAGAGAGAGAGAGAGAGAGAGAGATAGAAAGATACTTTCTAAGAATATAGCTTACCAAATAATTCCATTCCAGGTAAATAAACCTGCAAAAGTCACATTGTTTTGTTTAAGTTTAATATATGATCAATATGGAGAATTGCAGTCAGTATCAATGTTGGGTGAACCAGTTATTTTAACAAATATTTCATGGTTCTGTGTATATGAAATCTATATCTCAGCATCTCACCTGTAAATTTCCTGGTAAAGGAACATTCATTCCAAGCCCTATCATACAGGCCAGCAGAATGAATGGGATTCTCTTGTCCATCTTGACTTCTGATGAAGTAGACTATTCTTTCTTCTACGTCTCACTGTGTCTATAGTTCAACCCAATCCCAGGTCCAGTTTATATCCAAAATCTTACAAAGTTTCAACCAATCAGTAGCCAGAGTCATAAGTAAATGGATGTGACTCAAGGAGATGCTCCAGGACCATATCATGGTCGTTATATGAGAAGAATTGATGATTATTACAGGGACAGGAGACAGCTTTAATTATAAATTATTCTCACCTGTAATTGTCCCTTTTTACTTTGGTTACAAACAAGGAGGTAATATTTATTATGTATGTTTCAATAAAAATAGTTTTTAATTGTCTGCCTGGACAGATATCGTACATTCCCTTTTTTATTTTATTGTGTCTAATTTAATTTATACAGCTGTATGATTTTACCTCTTTAAATGTTGTAGTTGTGAAATGTTCAATTCTACGCTATACCTGACCATCTTCATCTGTTTACTTTTTAAGACTTCTTATTATAAAGTTTTGTGGGGTTTTTTTTCAAATCTATAAATTTGGAATATAAATACGAAGTGGGTTTGCCCTTAAACTAACGTGTCCACTTCCAACCATTAATAAAATAAAGCCATGTTTGTACTATCAGGAAAAGTCTAGTTCTTCTAGATATTACTTGGCAGCATTGATCATAAAATAGTTAACAGCTTTCCCTGTTCACATGCCCTTGTATAACCATTAAAAAAAAAATCAGTTTATTCTATTGAATTAACCAAAATTATCATAATTTTGGCCTGGGAATATTGGCAAAGCTTGGTTAAACTTGGTGGATAGATATTTTAGATATATTCTATTCATGCCTGTTGACTTGACTGCTGGCTGCTCTCACATAAGGATAGCCATGACCTTTAAGGTACAATACATGTCTCTTTTATGCATGGGGAAACCCAGTCTTGGTGGGTTCTGCTAAACCGAATTATCTGAGAGTCTGCGCTAGTGACGTGACACTCGTTTTCCTGCCCACTATAAATAAGGTTGGACTGTTTCTGTTGTTTTTGTATCCCCGGCCATAATTTTTATGCAGGGAGTGGGTTTTCCCTCATCAGATTCAGATAGGCCTGAAATAGGGACATGGCTGGCTATGCTCTCTAGTTTATTTATAATTCTAAGTTGCAGAGATGAACAATGGTCTAGGTGTTTTGTTTTACTCCTTTTCTGTTCCTAATATTGTACTTTCTACAGATGGAATTTCATCTTGCATTTTACCAAACTGTGGACATCTCTTGAAAATGGCAAATGTGATAGAGTATTGAAAAATAGGAATTATTCTACCAAAATGATTGTTGTAATGGAATGTTACGTGACACTACATCCAGTAGATGTTAAGGTATGACTAAAATGGGTTATTATAACAATCACTGTGTTGCCCTTTACGCCTGTTTGTAAATGATGAATGTGTTCAAAAAGGATTTGCATAAATGGATTATACACCTGGCGAAACAAAAGGGAAAATGAAATTATAGGATGTTAAACCTGCGATGGATTTTCACATGTGAAATATATATTATAACTAGAATGAATTTAGATGATTTAGCTTTTTTATTCTTTCTGTTTAAAGTTTATTAAAAGTTTTTTGTTTTTTTTCTGTCGAATTGATGACAGCGATATGGCAATAAGTGATTAGAAACATAACAACCATTCACAGCATTGAGATATCAACATTATAAATGAGTGTTTCTGTGTTTCATTGACTTTTTCGGTGGACGACCAGCTTGTACCAAACTAGCAGGTATGAGTACTTTGGAAACTACCAGATGAGGCACTATCATGTCAAAGAATAAGCAGCTTAATAGGTCCACAATAAATTTATGGGGCTCCAATTAGAGCATTGCCTTTGTAAACTTTTTTTCGACTCTGGAGTAAAAAAAATATTATATGTGTCGAATGATTTAATATTCTTAAGTTCCAGTTTGTCAAAAAGATGAGCCTTTTTGGTGAAAACCTAGAGCCATCCCTGTCTTGAGGTACAACCATATGCAGCTGAACCCGTACCATAATACAAGTATGAGAAATACACTATATGGACAAAAGTATTAAGTCATCTGATAATTAAGCCAACAGGGATTTTAATGATTTCACATTAAAAATACATAGACATTAATATGTAGTTGGTTCCCTTTTGCAGCTTTAACAACATCCACTCTTCTGGGAAGGCTTTCCACAAGTGTTTCTGTGGGAATTTGTTCATCACAAAGGTGCTCGGTGGGGTTGAGGTCAGGACTCTGGACAGGCCGATTATGGTCTTCCACAGCATACTCATCCAACTATTTCATAATGGAAACTCATTCCATTCCATGATATTAATGCCAGTGGAAGGTTGTAACTCTTCAGCTATGGAAAATCTAGGAGGGATAAAGGTTCATGAACTGACTTATTGCTAGGGTGGAATCCTATTACAGTACCACGCTTGAACCCAAATATTTGTAAATGCCAATATGGCTAGGCATTTCCCTCTGCCTCCTCGTGCACAGTGTATAAGCAGCCTTGGTTTCACCGCAGACACATGACGTAACGTGACCCTGAAACAGTTTTGTCTTCCCATGCCGGTTCACAATAGTTTAGAAAGGGCCCTCTATCATACGAGGAGACAGGAAGATGGAGTCTCATCGGGCCTCCAAGAGGCACAGGCCTAACCCTGTGGTTACTCCAGTGAGGAGAACCTTTCTGAAAACTACGAGTTCTAAGAGTCCATTATCTTTGGGGATGCTGGCCGAAACTATGGATTTTGGAACCAGGAGAGAAGCTGTGTCAGGATTCCACCCTGTCAGCCAGGATTCTGTATTTATTTTACTTCGTGTCATATAAGCGGCAGCCCCTAGAGGCCTCCTGTGTGTACACAGTACCCTGTAGGCTAACGTGCAGACCAGCTGCCTCTGCTTACCTGGGTGTAACCCTTCTTACGCTGGAGCACCCAGACCTAATCAGTACAACCAGCTGAGCCTCGTTGACAGGACTGAGCCTGCCTGCCCTTCAGTCAGGGCCTGACTTTGCATTGAAGTGATGGGACTGTGTTGCTCTGGCCCTGTACCTGATCCTGCTTTGTACCTGATCCTACCTTCAGCCCGTAGGTTTCCGTACGCAGTGGAATCCGCACGTGGTGAATCCAGCCAGCAAAACGGTAGTGCTGGTTGCCAGCGGTCGCTATTTAAGGTGGTTTCGAGAAGTTCCTGAAGGTTAAGATATCCTATCCTTGATTAAAGAAGAAACGTCTGGGGATTTCGGCTTCTCACTCCATCCCCTGTGTGTTCCTGCCTTGTGCCCTTTCAAGAGGGCTTCCTGCCTTGTGCCCTCTCAAGTGGGCTTCCTGCTTTGTGTCCTTTCAAGTGGGCTTCCTGGCTTGTGCCCTGTCCAGTGGGCTCCCTGCCTTGTGCCCTTTCAAGTGAGCTTCCTGCCTTGTGCCCTTTCAAGTGGGCTTCTTGCCTTGTGCCCTTTCAAGTGGGCTTCCTGCCTTGTGCCCTGTCCAGAGAGCTTCTTGCCATATATACGTTTTTCTTGCTAAGAGACTTTTTAACCTGTATTTGTTTGTCCTGCCATATTATACAATACATAGCATTACCTGGAATTCTGCCTGTGGTGTATTCCTTTGTGCCTGTCTGACTTATCCTTCGTTTACTATGCATTGCTGTGTGCAGACAGAACCCCAGGTATCCCCTGTAAGGAAGCGCCTACCCAACCCGATTACCCGGGCCCTGACAAGCTGCCTCGGTGTAAAAAGTGATAAAATATTATGAAACAATTTGACTTGTCCACCACTTCTTATAATATATGACATCCCAGATAAGAAAACTAGATTTTTTAAAAACACTTGGTTAATAATAAAACAACTTATACTCGGAATAAGAGCTAAGTGTAATTTTAGAACATCTTTCTAGTGTCCAACACAGAGGTCTAGAACACGGTTGACATTCTTGGTGGAAGAAGCCAAATGGGTAATTATTTACAATGATTGTGAGTGTGCCAGCTGCAGTTTAAGGTTGATTTAAGTAAAATAATGGAAGTGAGATGTAAATTTCCGAAGGCAGAATATAGTATTAGGGGTACCGTGCCTCCAACGCTAACAGAAGAGTGGGACTAGGAAGTATTTATTTCTGAGGATTTAAAGGCAAGCAGGTAATACAACAAAGTGGTGGGGAAAAGCAAGAAGGGTTCTGGGTTGTATACCAAAAGGAATTAGAAGCAGAAAGATAGAAGAGGTTATGCCACTTTACAGATCTTTGTAGAGTATTGTTCTGGAGAGAGTTCAGAGAAGTTATGTAGTCCTGGTGGCTAACATAACCCTTTGGTCTCTTGCACACCCTGCATCCCTTTCTGGTGTGTATCATTGCTCAAGCCACCTGGCTGTGTCCATTAAAGGGGAGATTACAAGTGTGAAAAGTGCCATTTTCTCCAATAATTTCCATCCAGCTCTACTCTGACCTATCTATGATTGGGTTAAACTGATGTTTCATCTCCAGGATGCTTCAATTCCCTCACTGGATCAATCTCTACCACTTCTACTAGAAGACAATTTAATGTATCCACCAAACTGACTTATATGCTTTTTGTAGAGCCCAAGTCATGAACATCTGTTCATTTGATTCTCAATAATGATAATTCTTCATACAAGTTCATGCAAGTTGCAGCTTTGAATATAAAATTGGATATTTGAGCATTACTCTGTCCAAATATATATTTTTTAATTTAATAATCTAAGACAAACACACGCCAAATATTTATTTAAACATACTTTATTAATGAAGCAAAAGTTTACTTGAGATACCCAGTAAATCACAAACAAATCACAACAAATCAATATTAGTGTTTGATTTTTTAAATTATTGCTATTGAAGAAAAAATTGTGTGGGTCCTCTACAAAATTCTGTTGTAACAATAGCTTTCTTCTACTCCATATACTTTATTACTTTGGCACTGAAATAAATAAAAATAGAAAATGGAATTAGTGACATTTTATGTAAAAAAAACCCCACACAATTACATACTTCTTTGAAAGGGCTGGATGAGCCGTAATACTCACAGAACACGTATGTAGCATTGAACCCTTTAAATGTTTTTGTTTGATCACTACGAAACTGAATCATCATGAAATTTCCGGATGAGACCGAAGGAGCCAGGGATCTAGTGCCACAGTATGCCCCCATCAGTGGGGAGCTGCTATCTGCTCCGTTATAAACTTTCACATAGTCGTATCGGCAAAATCCGAACACACCAGACTCCAAGACAAACTCATTAAATATCAGAGAAATCTAAAGGAACAAAACAGAATACAATATAATTATGACCAAAGACAACACCTTGTATTGCAAATCAAGTTTTTAATGTCTTAAGCACAATATTATGCTTGACTTGGATTTACTGGTATTTCAAATGAAGAGAATTCATCAGCAGGAAACAGTTTCAGTAAATTCCATATGAGAAAAAGTCAGTTTTCTTACATTATAGATCATAGTAATGCATGTAGTAATGTAGCCGAAATGCTTTTGACTTGATAAAGTGAAGACTCCCAAAAGTTTGTCATTACAAAATACTGCTAGCCCAGTAAAAAAGGTATCACAAAATTCCGCAACATTCTGTTACCTTGCATGTACATCATAGACCATACCAAGTCAATATGTTACCTTATAGCCTTCAGGAGCTGTGATTTTCCAGTTGCAGTCCATATTGACTGAGTAGCCGTTGGGGTATCCAGGAGAGGTGAAGTTCTTTGTTGGTGCATAGAAAGCCCCTCCACATTGTACTAGAGCAGAAATATTTAAATAGAGACACGTTAGAGGTCATAATATGTCAGGTCACCTGCATCTAGTCGTGCTTTCTGTGTGCGTTAATTTATTTGATCATATTAGGTAAGAACATCTATATAGTTACATTGATGGAGTTACCTGAGCTGTACGTAGCTTTAAAGCCGGTGGCAGTGGTGTCACCATCACTAACAAACTCAATAAGCATCTGGGAAGTGGAAGAGATTATCGGTGGGATCAGTCCTGCACCACACGCTCTGTCCACTAACACAGGGGATGTCTTGATGGGACCGTCGTAAATTTTAATGTAGTCAGAGGCACAGTCTTGAGAGGACTGGACATCAAAGGCGTTAAACTGCAGAGAAACCTGTAAAGAAATTATAAATGGATTTGTGTCTAATTTTAGAAGTAAAGAACATGGACTATTTTGTTTTTTCTTATATCGGGCATTATTCAAGTGTAACAAGTTGGTAAATCGTGGTAGAGAAGCTCATATTAGGTTTCAAGAAATATTAGGGTTTTTCTACTACTAGGACCATGCCAACATGTGGATAAATTCAACATTAAAAGCAGTAAGTAGGTTCAAAGTATCTTAGAAATCTGAACCTTTAGTTTCAAATAAGATTTCTGACTTATAACAAAATACATTGTATGTACAATCATGTTTGTGCAATTCCACACCTGACCAGATGGGGTTCTAATTAACCAAACAGAGCTTGAGTTATTGGGATAAACAGAGGGGTAATTGGCTGAGGTCACAGTCCCACTGGCCTTATTGAGCAATGTTCCCCAAACACCTGAAAAAGCAAAAAACAAATTGTTTAGCATACATAGAGTGACATTTTGGTGTATTTATCTCATGTGGACTCTAGCTAGACATTCACAGCCATTGTGTACTCACCACACTCATACAGTCTGTTAATTTTTGAAACATCCAGAGGACTCAATCCACTTCTTTGTCCAATGGGTACGGATGGATCAGGCTTGGGTATGATAGTAGCTTGTCCCGATGTGTTACTGAAAGCAGTACTGAGACAAAAGAGAGCATAAAGTGTCTTAAGGGTCTAAAAATGGGATAAGTAGGGGGCATGATGGTCAACCACATTCTACAGCATATTATTCCATTGAGCCTTATCTTTAAAATGTGAATTGCTTGGGAGTTCAATGGAACAATATGCTTCAGACAATAGGTACACCACATGGCGACCACCAGTACTTTTTTAATAGTCAAACACATACAGTTTGGTTTATTACCTGGGATAATGCATCACTGAGCCGTAGTCATATTCTAGACCCAGGTTATTGGAATCTTCTTTTTTGAAGTTGATCAAGTTTTCTGCGACAAGATATAGAATTTAATGTGTGTTTCCAAGGCAACCAGTGGAGCAATCTGTCTGGTAAATGGATGCAGCATTACAGAGCTTAATGGGTATGTATTCCAGCATTGTTACCTGATGAGATGTACTGAGTCATGACAGTCACGTAGCCATCACGGTCACTCCTTGACTGCTCGTGGTAAAAGCCGAGGTTATGGTTCAGCTCGTGTTGAATGGTCCCTCTGGACAAGCAACCATCATTAAGATACGTTGTCTGGCCACCTCCAATTCTGCCCACATAGGCGCCACAGCTAGAAAAACAAAAAATGGACAGTGAGGAGTGATTACTTGCACAGTGGTACAGGTGTTTCCTAAACAATAATCAAATTATTATATTTTAATTTGGAAATGTAATGATTTTACATCAAAATGCTTCAAAATGTGTGAATGATGTACTAAAATACTATATTTTTTAGATGTTTACATTAAATTCTTCACATTGGGTATGAGCAACACTATAAGACTGTGATAATACTCATATTTAAACAAAGGGAAGAATGCACTCAACGTCTGTGAATATGGAACCTTGCAATATAATTCCATTTAATCAGAGCATTTACTAAATTAGTTTATATATATTACGTAGCTCTTACCCCCCTGCTTTCACAATGTTGAGGTAGTTACTCTGGGTTGACCGAGGAACAAAACGCACGCAGGTCAAGGTTTCGTACTCTTGCATGGAGCTCCGAAACAAAGCCATCTCCTGCTCAGCTGGGGAGAAGGTAGTGAGCTTCATCAGTAAATTAATTTGAAATATACATGATTTATATCATCTAGGGGAAAAAAAATCAACTTACTGTAATCAGGGGAAAGGTTATAAGCCACAACAACTGTCCCATCTGCAGATTTTGGCCAAAGGCAGCCTTTACACTTAGTTGCACTTCGACCACGGGGGCTTATGAGGATGTCTCCCTCGACCATCGGCTCCTTAATGCCTGGAAGAAGCACGGGGAAAGAAAAGCCCATCACCTTTGACTCCATTCACTTTACCCTCTCTTACATAGATCTTTATCCTTATGTGACTACAGACCCTATTTATTATTTAACAAAGTTGAGTCCTGAATTTGAAAACTAGACTTGGTAGATTGACTTTGATTCAATTCCCTTTTTTCATTTTAAACAATCTTCCTGTTCTACCGATTGAAATCAATTTGTTAATATTAAAGGAATTGTCTACCTAGTAGTTTTTAAGAGAGTGGCAAAAAAACATTAACCGGGAGTTTTTCTCTAATAGAAATTCTTTTTTCACGAGACAAGATCAACAAATCTGAATTTCCGATCAATCAGACGTAGAAAGCCTTGTTTCATGTAGTTAATACTTTTTTCACATAGCTACGCCTATGGACCCTTCAGAATTTTTTCCAGCCCCACAAAATACATGTCTAGAGAGAGGTATTTCTATAAAATAATTTCCTCTTTTGGTATTATCAGTATCCTTCACATGCAATTGTGAACATATTGAACATAAAATTTCTTATTCATGCGTCCTTTTATATGATTTCTGTTATGTTGAATGTCGGTACCTTTGTTTTGCTCAATAATCGTGCTGAAAACATCTCGATCTTCTTTTAC
Source organism: Spea hammondii (assembly GCA_029215755.1). Lineage (NCBI taxonomy): Eukaryota > Metazoa > Chordata > Amphibia > Anura > Pelobatidae > Spea > Spea hammondii. The sequence continues at coordinate 24,700,424 of JARDYJ010000012.1, read as the reverse complement.
GTTGTTATCCTCTGTAAAAATATCAACATTAGGCAGACGGTAAGCATCTTCTTTATGGAACTAAATCGTATTAACAATAGTAAATTTTCCTCTTACCTTAAAAATTTAAACTAAATTCTGTTTTTGTTTTTTTTTATTATTTGGATGTTCTTTTACGTTCCATTAAACCAAAAAAAATTGAAATCCATAAAATCATAATCAACGAGACATAATATAAATCTAGAACAGGTGCGTAAATCATCATTCTTCGACTTAATAATACATTCTAAGCCCCATCATCATAAGGCTGTAGTACTTTGTTTTGGATGATTTCATTTTATTTTAGCAAAGATTGTAGGTAACATGATTTCTTTTTTGCAATATGACCTAGAAGCCTTTCTTACCTGGATTTGATTTTGATAATGACTTTAGAACGTCCAGGGTGTTTGTATCTTTGTCTGTTAAAAATCAGCAAAGGTGATTTAGTGGAGAAGTGAAGAAGACAAAAAAAAAAGAATTGGAGAGAGAGAGAGAGAGAGAGAGATAGAAAGATACTTTCTAAGAATATAGCTTACCAAATAATTCCATTCCAGGTAAATAAACCTGCAAAAGTCACATTGTTTTGTTTAAGTTTAATATATGATCAATATGGAGAATTGCAGTCAGTATCAATGTTGGGTGAACCAGTTATTTTAACAAATATTTCATGGTTCTGTGTATATGAAATCTATATCTCAGCATCTCACCTGTAAATTTCCTGGTAAAGGAACATTCATTCCAAGCCCTATCATACAGGCCAGCAGAATGAATGGGATTCTCTTGTCCATCTTGACTTCTGATGAAGTAGACTATTCTTTCTTCTACGTCTCACTGCGTCTATAGTTCAACCCAATCCCAGGTCCAGTTTATATCCAAAATCTTACAAAGTTTCAACCAATCAGTAGCCAGAGTCATCAGTAAATGGATGTGACTCAAGGAGATGCTCCAGGACCATATCATGGTCGTTATATGAGAAGAATTGATGATTGTTACAGGGACAGGAGACAGCTTTAATTATAAATTATTCTCACCTGTAATGGTCCCTTTTTACTTTGGTTACAAACAAGGAGGTAATATTTATTATGTATGTTTCAATAAAAATAGTTTTTAATTGTCTGCCTGGACAGATATCGGACATTCCCTTTTTTATTTTATTGTGTCTAATTTAATTTGTACAGCTGTATGATTTTACCTCTTTAAATGTTGTAGTTGTGAAATGTTCAATTCTGCGCTATACCTGACCATCTTCATCTGTTCACTTTTTAAGACTTCTTATTATAAAGTTTTGTGGGGTTTTTTTCAAATTTCTAAAATTGAAATATAAATATGAAATGGGTTTGCCCTTAAACTAACGTGTCCACTTCCAACCATTAATAAAATAAAGCCATGTTTGTACTATCAGGAAAAGTCTAGTTCTTCTAGATATTACTTGGCAGCATTGATCATAAAATAGTTAACAGCTTTCCCTGTTCACATGCCCTTGTATAACCATTAAAAAAAAAATCTGTTTATTCTATTGAATTAACCAAAATTATCATAATTTTGGCCTGGGAATATTGGCAAAGCTTGGTTAAATTTGGTGGATAGATATTTTAGATATATTCTATTCATGCCTGTTGACTTGACTGCTGGCTGCTCTCACATAAGGATAGTCATGACCTTTAAGATACAGAATTAAGGGAGTTTGAATGGAGTGACCTTGCAGATCAATACATGTCTCTTTTATGCATGGGGAAACCCAGTCTTGGTGGGTTCTGCTAAACCGAATTATCTGAGAGTCTGCTCTAGTGACGTGACACTCGTTTTCCTGCCCACTATAAATAAGGTTGGACTGTTTCTGTTGTTTTTGTATCCCCGGCCATAATTTTTATGCAGGGAGTGGGTTTTCCCTCATCAGATTCAGATAGGCCTGAAATAGGGACATGGCTGGCTATGCTCTCTAGTTTATTTATAATTCTAAGTTGCAGAGATGAACAATGGTCTAGGTGTTTTGTTTTACTCCTTTTCTGTTCCTAATATTGTACTTTCTACAGATGGAATTTCATCTTGCATTTTACCAAACTGTGGACCTCTCTTGAAAATGGCAAATGTGATAGAGTATTGAAAAATAGGAATTATTCTACCAAAATGATTGTTGTAATGGAATGTTACGTGACACTACATCCAGTAGATGTTAAGGTATGACTAAAATGGGTTATTATAACAATCACTGTGTTGCCCTTTACGCCTGTTTGTAAATGATGAATGCGTTCAAAAAGGATTTGCATAAATGGATTATACACCTGGCGAAACAAAAGGGAAAATGAAATTATAGGATGTTAAACCTGCGATGGATTTTCACATGTGAAATATATATTATAACTAGAATGAATTTAGATGATTTAGCTTTTTTATTCTTTCTGTTTAAAGTTTATTAAAAGTTTTTTGTTTTTTTTCTGTCGAATTGATGACAGCGATATGGCAATAAGTGATTAGAAACATAACAACCATTCACAGCATTGAGATATCAACATTATAAATGAGTGTTTCTGTGTTTCATTGACTTTTTCGGTGGACGACCAGCTTGTACCAAACTAGCAGGTATGAGTACTTTAGAAACTAGCAGATGAGGCACTATCATGTCAAAGAATAAGCAGCTTAATAGGTCCACAATAAATTTATGGGGCTCCAATTAGAGCATTGCCTTTGTAAACTTTTTTTCGACTCTGGAGTAAAAAAAATATTATATGTGTCGAATGATTTAATATTCTTAAGTTCCAGTTTGTCAAAAAGATGAGCCTTTTTGGTGAAAACCTAGAGCCATCCCTGTCTTAAGGTACAACCATATGCAGCTGAACCCGTACCATAATACAAGTATGAGAAATACACTATATGGACAAAAGTATTAAGTCATCTGACAATTAAGCCAACAGGGATTTTAATGATTTCACATTAAAAATACATAGACATTAATATGTAGTTGGTTCCCTTTTGCAGCTTTAACAACATCCACTCTTCTGGGAAGGCTTTCCACAAGTGTTTCTGTGGGAATTTGTTCATCACAAAGGTGCTCGGTGGGGTTGAGGTCAGGACTCTGGACAGGCCGATTATGGTCTTCCACAGCATACTCATCCAACTATTTCATAATGGAAACTCATTCCATTCCATGATATTAATGCCAGTGGAAGGTTGTAACTCTTCAGCTATGGAAAATCTAGGAGGGATAAAGGTTCATGAACTGACTTATTGCTAGGGTGGAATCCTATTACAGTACCACGCTTGAACCCAAATATTTGTAAATGCCAACATGGCTAGGCATTTCCCTCTGCCTCCTCGTGCACAGTGTATAAGCAGCCTTGGTTTCACCGCAGACACGTGACTTAACGTGACCCTGAAACAGTTTTGTCTTCCCATGCCGGTTCACAATAGTTTAGAAAGGGCCCTCTATCATACGAGGAGACAGGAAGATGGAGTCTCATCGGGCCTCCAAGAGGCACAGGCCTAACCCTGTAGTTACTCCAGTGAGGAGAACCTTTCTGAAAACTACGAGTTCTAAGAGTCCATTATCTTTGGGGATGCTGGCCGAAACTATGGATTTTGGAACCAGGAGAGTAGCTGTGTCAGGATTCCACCCTGTCAGCCAGGATTCTGTATTCATTTTACTTCCTGTCATATAAGCGGCAGCCCCTAGAGGCCTCCTGTGTGTACACAGTACCCTGTAGGCTAAGTAGCAGACCAGCTGCCTCTGCTTACCTGGGTGTAACCCTTCTTACTCTGGAGCACCCAGACCTAATCAGTACAACCAGCTGAGCCTCGTTGACAGGACTGAGCCTGCCTGCCCTTCAGTCAGGGCCTTTGCATTGAAGTAATGGGACTGTGTTGCTCTGGCCCTGTACCTGATCCTGCTTTGTACCTGATCCTACCTTCAGCCCGTAGGTATCCGTACGCAGTGGAATCCGCACGTGGTGAATCCAGCCAGCAAAACGGTAGTGCTGGTTGCCAGCGGTCGCTATTTAAGGTGGTTTCGAGAAGTTCCTGAAGGTTAAGATATCCTATCCTTGATTAAAGAAGAAACGTCTGGGGATTTCGGCTTCTCACTCCATCCCCTGTGTGTTCCTGCCTTGTGCCCTTTCAAGTGGGCTTCCTGCCTTGTGCCCTCTCAAGTGGGCTTCCTGCTTTGTGTCCTTTCAAGTGGGCTTCCTGCCTTGTGCCCTTTCAAGTGGGCTTCCTGCCTTGTGCCCTCTCAAGTGGGCTTCCTGCTTTGTGCCCTTTCAAGTGGGCTCCCTGCCTTGTGCCCTTTCAAGTGAGCTTCCTGCCTTGTGCCCTTTCAAGTGGGCTTCTTGCCTTGTGCCCTTTCAAGTGGGCTTCCTGCCTTGTGCCCTGTCCAGAGAGCTTCTTGCCATATATACGTTTTTCTTGCTAAGAGACTTTTTAACCTGTATTTGTTTGTCCTGCCATATTATCCAATACATAGCATTACCTGGAATTCTGCCTATGGTGTATTCCTTTGTGCCTGTCTGACTTATCCTTCGTTTACTATGCATTGCTGTGTGCAGACAGAACCCCAGGTATCCCCTGTAAGGAGGCTCCTACCCAACCCGATTACCCGGGCCCTGACAAGCTGCCTCGGTGTAAAAAGTGATAAAATATTATGAAACAATTTGACTTGTCCACAACTTCTTATAATATATGACATCCCAGATAAGAAAACTAGATTTTTTTAAAACACTTGGTTAATAATAAAACAACTTATACTCGGAATAAGAGCTAAGTGTAATTTTAGAACATCTTTCTAGTGTCCAACACAGAGGTCTAGAACACGGTTGACATTCTTGGTGGAAGAAGCCAAATGGGTAATTATTTACAATGATTGTGCGTGTGCCAGCTGCAGTTTAAGGTTGATTTAAGTAAAATAATGGAAGTGAGATGTAAATTTCCGAAGGCAGAATATAGTATTAGGGGTACTGTGCCTCCAACGCTAACAGAAGAGTGGGACTAGGAAGTATTTATTTCTGAGGATTTAAAGGCAAGCAGGTAATACAACAAAGTGGTGGGGAAAAGCAAGAAGGGTTCTGGGTTGTATACCAAGAGGAATTAGAAGCAGAAAGATAGAAGAGGTTATGCCACTTTACAGATCAGAGAAGGGCAGCTAAAATAATAAATAAGTGGCTTAATGGATAAAAATATATCGGGTAACAATACAGACAGACTTAAAATGTGGCATTAAGATATCGTATTGTTATAAATCAAACACTCTTATATATGTAGTCCTGGTGGCTAACATAACCCTTTGGTCTCTTGCACACCCTGCATCCCTTTCTGGTGTGTATCATTGCTCAAGCCACCTGGCTGTGTCCATTAAAGGGGAGATTACAAGTGTGAAAAGTGCCATTTTCTCCAATAATTTCCATCCAGCTCTACTCTGACCTATCTATGATTGGGTTAAACTGATGTTTCATCTCCAGGATGCTTCAATTCCCTCACTGGATCAATCTCTACCACTTCTACTAGAAGACAATTTAATGTATCCACCAAACTGACTTATATGCTTTTTGTAGAGCCCAAGTCATGAACATCTGTTCATTTGATTCTCAATAATGATAATTCTTCATACAAGTTCATGCAAGTTGCAGCTTTGAATATAAAATTGGATATTTGAGCATTACTCTGTCCAAATATATATTTTTTGATTTAATAATCTAAGACAAACACACGCCAAATATTTGTTTAAACATACTTTATTAATGAAGCAAAAGTTTACTTGAGATACCCAGTTAATCACAAACAAATCACAACAAATCAATATTAGTGTTTGATTTTTTTTTATATATTGCTATTGAAGAAAAAATTGTGTGGGTCCTCTACAAAATTCTGTTGTAACAATAGCTTTCTTCTACTCCATATACTTTATTACTTTGGCACTGAAATAAATAAAAATAGAAAATGGAATTAGTGACATTTTATGTAAAAAAACCCCCACACAATTACATACTTCTTTGAAAGGGCTGGATGAGCCGTAATACTCACAGAACACGTATGTAGCATTGAACCCTTTAAATGTTTTTGTTTGATCACTACGAAACTGAATCATCATGAAATTTCCGGATGAGACCAAAGGAGCCAGGGATCTAGTGCCACAGTATGCCCCCATCAGTGGGGAGCTGCTATCTGCTCCGTTATAAACTTTCACATAGTCGTATCGGCAAAATCCGAACACACCAGACTCCAAGACAAACTCATTAAATGTCAGAGAAATCTAAAGGAACAAAACAGAATACAATATAATTATGACCAAAGACAACACCTTGTATTGCAAATCAAGTTTTTAATGTCTTAAGCACAATATTATGCTTGACTTGGATTCACTGGTATTTCAAATGAAGAGAATTCATCAGCAGGAAACAGTTTCAGTAAATTCCATATGAGAAAAAGTCAGTTTTCTTACATTATAGATCATAGTAATGCATGTAGTAATGTAGCCGAAATGCTTTTGACTTGATAAAGTGAAGACTCCCAAAAGTTTGTCATTACAAAATACTGCTAGCCCAGTAAAAAAGGTATCACAAAATTCCGCAACATTCTGTTACCTTGCATGTACATCATAGACCATACCAAGTCAATATGTTACCTTATAGCCTTCAGGAGCTGTGATTTTCCAGTTGCAGTCCATATTGACTGAGTAGCCGTTGGGGTATCCAGGAGAGGTGAAGTTCTTTGTTGGTGCATAGAAAGCCCCTCCACATTGTACTAGAGCAGAAATATTTAAATAGAGACACGTTAGAGGTCATAATATGTCAGGTCACCTGCATCTAGTCGTGCTTTCTGTGTGCGTTAATTTATTTGATCATATTAGGTAAGAACATCTATATAGTTACATTGATGGAGTTACCTGAGCTGTACGTAGCTTTAAAGCCGGTGGCAGTGGTGTCACCATCACTAACAAACTCAATAAGCATCTGGGAAGTGGAAGAGATTATCGGTGGGATCAGTCCTGCACCACACGCTCTGTCCACTAACACAGGGGATGTCTTGATGGGACCGTCGTAAATTTTAATGTAGTCAGAGGCACAGTCTTGAGAGGACTGGACATCAAAGGCGTTAAACTGCAGAGAAACCTGTAAAGAAATTATAAATGGATTTGTGTCTAATTTTAGAAGTAAAGAACATGGACTATTTTGTTTTTTCTTATATCGGGCATTATTCAAGTGTAACAAGTTGGTAAATCGTGGTAGAGAAGCTCATATTAGGTTTCAAGAAATATTAGGGTTTTTCTACTACTAGGACCATGCCAACATGTGGATAAATTCAACATTAAAAGCAGTAAGTAGGTTCAAAGTATCTTAGAAATCTGAACCTTTAGTTTCAAATAAGATTTCTGACTTATAACAAAATACATTGTATGTACAATCATGTTTGTGCAATTCCACACCTGACCAGATGGGGTTCTAATTAACCAAACAGAGCTTGAGTTATTGGGATAAACAGAGGGGTAATTGGCTGAGGTCACAGTCCCACTGGCCTTATTGAGCAATGTTCCCCAAACACCTGAAAAAGCAAAAAACAAATTGTTTAGCATACATAGAGTGACATTTTGGTGTATTTATCTCATGTGGACTCTAGCTAGACATTCACAGCCATTGTGTACTCACCACACTCATACAGTCTGTTAATTTTTGAAACATCCAGAGGACTCAATCCACTTCTTTGTCCAATGGGTACGGATGGATCAGGCTTGGGTATGATAGTAGCTTGTCCCGATGTGTTACTGAAAGCAGTACTGAGACAAAAGAGAGCATAAAGTGTCTTAAGGGTCTAAAAATGGGATAAGTAGGGGGCATGATGGTCAACCACATTCTACAGCATATTATTCCATTGAGCCTTATCTTTAAAATGTGAATTGCTTGGGAGTTCAATGGAACAATATGCTTCAGACAATAGGTACACCACATGGCGACCACCAGTACTTTTTTAATAGTCAAACACATACAGTTTGGTTTATTACCTGGGATAATGCATCACTGAGCCGTAGTCATATTCTAGACCCAGGTTATTGGAATCTTCTTTTTTGAAGTTGATCAAGTTTTCTGCGACAAGATATAGAATTTAATGTGTGTTTCCAAGGCAACCAGTGGAGCAATCTGTCTGGTAAATGGATGCAGCATTACAGAGCTTAATGGGTATGTATTCCAGCATTGTTACCTGATGAGATGTACTGAGTCATGACAGTCACGTAGCCATCACGGTCACTCCTTGACTGCTCGTGGTAAAAGCCGAGGTTATGGTTCAGCTCGTGTTGAATGGTCCCTCTGGACAAGCAACCATCATTAAGATACGTTGTCTGGCCACCTCCAATTCTGCCCACATAGGCGCCACAGCTAGAAAAACAAAAAATGGACAGTGAGGAGTGATTACTTGCACAGTGGTACAGGTGTTTCCTAAACAATAATCAAATTATTATATTTTAATTTGGAAATGTAATGATTTTACATCAAAATGCTTCAAAATGTGTGAATGATGTACTAAAATACTATATTTTTTAGATGTTTACATTAAATTCTTCACATTGGGTATGAGCAACACTATAAGACTGTGATAATACTCATATTTAAACAAAGGGAAGAATGCACTCAACGTCTGTGAATATGGAACCTTGCAATATAATTCCATTTAATCAGAGCATTTACTAAATTAGTTTATATATATTACGTAGCTCTTACCCCCCTGCTTTCACAATGTTGAGGTAGTTACTCTGGGTTGACCGAGGAACAAAACGCACGCAGGTCAAGGTTTCGTACTCTTGCATGGAGCTCCGAAACAAAGCCATCTCCTGCTCAGCTGGGGAGAAGGTAGTGAGCTTCATCAGTAAAATAATTTGAAATATACATGATTTATATCATCTAGGGGAAAATAAATCAACTTACTGTAATCAGGGGAAAGGTTATAAGCCACAACAACTGTCCCATCTGCAGATTTTGGCCAAAGGCAGCCTTTACACTTAGTTGCACTTCGACCACGGGGGCTTATGAGGATGTCTCCCTCGACCATCGGCTCCTTAATGCCTGGAAGAAGCACGGGGAAAGAAAAGCCCATCACCTTTGACTCCATTCACTTTACCCTCTCTTACATAGATCTTTATCCTTATGTGACTACAGACCCTATTTATTATTTAACAAAGTTGAGTCCTGAATTTGAAAACTAGACTTGGTAGATTGACTTTGATTCAATTCCCTTTTTTCATTTTAAACAATCTTCCTGTTCTACCGATTTAAATCAATTTGTTAATATTAAAGGAATTGTCTACCTAGTAGTTTTTAAGAGAGTGGCAAAAAAACATTAACCGGGAGTTTTTCTCTAATAGAAATTCTTTTTTCAGGAGACAAGATCAACAAATCTGAATTTCCGATCAATCAGACGTAGAAAGCCTTGTTTCATGTAGTTAATACTTTTTTCACATAGCTACGCCTATGGACCCTTCAGAATTTTTTCCAGCCCCACAAAATACATGTCTAGAGAGAGGTATTTCTATAAAATAATTTCCTCTTTTGGTATTATCAGTATCCTTCACATGCAATTGTGAACATATTGAACATAAAATTTCTTATTCATGCGTCCTTTTATATGATTTCTGTTATGTTGAATGTCGGTACCTTTGTTTTGCTCAATAATCGTGCTGAAAACATCTCGATCTTCTTTTACGTTGTTATCCTCTGTAAAAATATCAACATTAGGCAGACGGTAAGCATCTTCTTTATGGAACTAAATCGTATTAACAATAGTAAATTTTCCTCTTACCTTAAAAATTTAAACTAAATTCTGTTTTTGTTTTTTTTTATTATTTGGATGTTCTTTTACGTTCCATTAAACCAAAAAAAATTGAAATCCATAAAATCATAATCAACGAGACATAATATAAATCTAGAACAGGTGCGTAAATCATCATTCTTCGACTTAATAATACATTCTAAGCCCCATCATCATAAGGCTGTAGTACTTTGTTTTGGATGATTTCATTTTATTTTAGCAAAGATTGTAGGTAACATGATTTCTTTTTTGCAATATGACCTAGAAGCCTTTCTTACCTGGATTTGATTTTGATAATGACTTTAGAACGTCCAGGGTGTTTGTATCTTTGTCTGTTAAAAATCAGCAAAGGTGATTTAGTGGAGAAGTGAAGAAGACAAAAAAAAAAGAATTGGAGAGAGAGAGAGAGAGAGATAGAAAGATACTTTCTAAGAATATAGCTTACCAAATAATTCCATTCCAGGTAAATAAACCTGCAAAAGTCACATTGTTTTGTTTAAGTTTAATATATGATCAATATGGAGAATTGCAGTCAGTATCAATGTTGGGTGAACCAGTTATTTTAACAAATATTTCATGGTTCTGTGTATATGAAATCTATATCTCAGCATCTCACCTGTAAATTTCCTGGTAAAGGAACATTCATTCCAAGCCCTATCATACAGGCCAGCAGAATGAATGGGATTCTCTTGTCCATCTTGACTTCTGATGAAGTAGACTATTCTTTCTTCTACGTCTCACTGCGTCTATAGTTCAACCCAATCCCAGGTCCAGTTTATATCCAAAATCTTACAAAGTTTCAACCAATCAGTAGCCAGAGTCATCAGTAAATGGATGTGACTCAAGGAGATGCTCCAGGACCATATCATGGTCGTTATATGAGAAGAATTGATGATTGTTACAGGGACAGGAGACAGCTTTAATTATAAATTATTCTCACCTGTAATGGTCCCTTTTTACTTTGGTTACAAACAAGGAGGTAATATTTATTATGTATGTTTCAATAAAAATAGTTTTTAATTGTCTGCCTGGACAGATATCGGACATTCCCTTTTTTATTTTATTGTGTCTAATTTAATTTGTACAGCTGTATGATTTTACCTCTTTAAATGTTGTAGTTGTGAAATGTTCAATTCTGCGCTATACCTGACCATCTTCATCTGTTCACTTTTTAAGACTTCTTATTATAAAGTTTTGTGGGGTTTTTTTCAAATTTCTAAAATTGAAATATAAATATGAAATGGGTTTGCCCTTAAACTAACGTGTCCACTTCCAACCATTAATAAAATAAAGCCATGTTTGTACTATCAGGAAAAGTCTAGTTCTTCTAGATATTACTTGGCAGCATTGATCATAAAATAGTTAACAGCTTTCCCTGTTCACATGCCCTTGTATAACCATTAAAAAAAAAATCTGTTTATTCTATTGAATTAACCAAAATTATCATAATTTTGGCCTGGGAATATTGGCAAAGCTTGGTTAAATTTGGTGGATAGATATTTTAGATATATTCTATTCATGCCTGTTGACTTGACTGCTGGCTGCTCTCACATAAGGATAGTCATGACCTTTAAGATACAGAATTAAGGGAGTTTGAATGGAGTGACCTTGCAGATCAATACATGTCTCTTTTATGCATGGGGAAACCCAGTCTTGGTGGGTTCTGCTAAACCGAATTATCTGAGAGTCTGCTCTAGTGACGTGACACTCGTTTTCCTGCCCACTATAAATAAGGTTGGACTGTTTCTGTTGTTTTTGTATCCCCGGCCATAATTTTTATGCAGGGAGTGGGTTTTCCCTCATCAGATTCAGATAGGCCTGAAATAGGGACATGGCTGGCTATGCTCTCTAGTTTATTTATAATTCTAAGTTGCAGAGATGAACAATGGTCTAGGTGTTTTGTTTTACTCCTTTTCTGTTCCTAATATTGTACTTTCTACAAATGGAATTTCATCTTGCATTTTACCAAACTGTGGACCTCTCTTGAAAATGGCAAATGTGATAGAGTATTGAAAAATAGGAATTATTCTACCAAAATGATTGTTGTAATGGAATGTTACGTGACACTACATCCAGTAGATGTTAAGGTATGACTAAAATGGGTTATTATAACAATCACTGTGTTGCCCTTTACGCCTGTTTGTAAATGATGAATGCGTTCAAAAAGGATTTGCATAAATGGATTATACACCTGGCGAAACAAAAGGGAAAATGAAATTATAGGATGTTAAACCTGCGATGGATTTTCACATGTGAAATATATATTATAACTAGAATGAATTTAGATGATTTAGCTTTTTTATTCTTTCTGTTTAAAGTTTATTAAAAGTTTTTTGTTTTTTTTCTGTCGAATTGATGACAGCGATATGGCAATAAGTGATTAGAAACATAACAACCATTCACAGCATTGAGATATCAACATTATAAATGAGTGTTTCTGTGTTTCATTGACTTTTTCGGTGGACGACCAGCTTGTACCAAACTAGCAGGTATGAGTACTTTGGAAACTAGCAGATGAGGCACTATCATGTCAAAGAATAAGCAGCTTAATAGGTCCACAATAAATTTATGGGGCTCCAATTAGAGCATTGCCTTTGTAAACTTTTTTTCGACTCTGGAGTAAAAAAAATATTATATGTGTCGAATGATTTAATATTCTTAAGTTCCAGTTTGTCAAAAAGATGAGCCTTTTTGGTGAAAACCTAGAGCCATCCCTGTCTTGAGGTACAACCATATGCAGCTGAACCCGTACCATAATACAAGTATGAGAAATACACTATATGGACAAAAGTATTAAGTCATCTGACAATTAAGCCAACAGGGATTTTAATGATTTCACATTAAAAATACATAGACATTAATATGTAGTTGGTTCCCTTTTGCAGCTTTAACAACATCCACTCTTCTGGGAAGGCTTTCCACAAGTGTTTCTGTGGGAATTTGTTCATCACAAAGGTGCTCGGTGGGGTTGAGGTCAGGACTCTGGACAGGCCGATTATGGTCTTCCACAGCATACTCATCCAACTATTTCATAATGGAAACTCATTCCATTCCATGATATTAATGCCAGTGGAAGGTTGTAACTCTTCAGCTATGGAAAATCTAGGAGGGATAAAGGTTCATGAACTGACTTATTGCTAGGGTGGAATCCTATTACAGTACCACGCTTGAACCCAAATATTTGTAAATGCCAACATGGCTAGGCATTTCCCTCTGCCTCCTCGTGCACAGTGTATAAGCAGCCTTGGTTTCACCGCAGACACGTGACTTAACGTGACCCTGAAACAGTTTTGTCTTCCCATGCCGGTTCACAATAGTTTAGAAAGGGCCCTCTATCATACGAGGAGACAGGAAGATGGAGTCTCATCGGGCCTCCAAGAGGCACAGGCCTAACCCTGTAGTTACTCCAGTGAGGAGAACCTTTCTGAAAACTACGAGTTCTAAGAGTCCATTATCTTTGGGGATGCTGGCCGAAACTATGGATTTTGGAACCAGGAGAGTAGCTGTGTCAGGATTCCACCCTGTCAGCCAGGATTCTGTATTCATTTTACTTCCTGTCATATAAGCGGCAGCCCCTAGAGGCCTCCTGTGTGTACACAGTACCCTGTAGGCTAAGTAGCAGACCAGCTGCCTCTGCTTACCTGGGTGTAACCCTTCTTACTCTGGAGCACCCAGACCTAATCAGTACAACCAGCTGAGCCTCGTTGACAGGACTGAGCCTGCCTGCCCTTCAGTCAGGGCCTTTGCATTGAAGTAATGGGACTGTGTTGCTCTGGCCCTGTACCTGATCCTGCTTTGTACCTGATCCTACCTTCAGCCCGTAGGTATCCGTACGCAGTGGAATCCGCACGTGGTGAATCCAGCCAGCAAAACGGTAGTGCTGGTTGCCAGCGGTCGCTATTTAAGGTGGTTTCGAGAAGTTCCTGAAGGTTAAGATATCCTATCCTTGATTAAAGAAGAAACGTCTGGGGATTTCGGCTTCTCACTCCATCCCCTGTGTGTTCCTGCCTTGTGCCCTTTCAAGTGGGCTTCCTGCCTTGTGCCCTCTCAAGTGGGCTTCCTGCTTTGTGTCCTTTCAAGTGGGCTTCCTGCCTTGTGCCCTTTCAAGTGGGCTTCCTGCCTTGTGCCCTCTCAAGTGGGCTTCCTGCTTTGTGCCCTTTCAAGTGGGCTCCCTGCCTTGTGCCCTTTCAAGTGAGCTTCCTGCCTTGTGCCCTTTCAAGTGGGCTTCTTGCCTTGTGCCCTTTCAAGTGGGCTTCCTGCCTTGTGCCCTGTCCAGAGAGCTTCTTGCCATATATACGTTTTTCTTGCTAAGAGACTTTTTAACCTGTATTTGTTTGTCCTGCCATATTATCCAATACATAGCATTACCTGGAATTCTGCCTATGGTGTATTCCTTTGTGCCTGTCTGACTTATCCTTCGTTTACTATGCATTGCTGTGTGCAGACAGAACCCCAGGTATCCCCTGTAAGGAGGCTCCTACCCAACCCGATTACCCGGGCCCTGACAAGCTGCCTCGGTGTAAAAAGTGATAAAATATTATGAAACAATTTGACTTGTCCACAACTTCTTATAATATATGACATCCCAGATAAGAAAACTAGATTTTTTTAAAACACTTGGTTAATAATAAAACAACTTATACTCGGAATAAGAGCTAAGTGTAATTTTAGAACATCTTTCTAGTGTCCAACACAGAGGTCTAGAACACGGTTGACATTCTTGGTGGAAGAAGCCAAATGGGTAATTATTTACAATGATTGTGCGTGTGCCAGCTGCAGTTTAAGGTTGATTTAAGTAAAATAGTGGAAGTGAGATGTAAATTTCCGAAGGCAGAATATAGTATTAGGGGTACTGTGCCTCCAACGCTAACAGAAGAGTGGGACTAGGAAGTATTTATTTCTGAGGATTTAAAGGCAAGCAGGTAATACAACAAAGTGGTGGGGAAAAGCAAGAAGGGTTCTGGGTTGTATACCAAGAGGAATTAGAAGCAGAAAGATAGAAGAGGTTATGCCACTTTACAGATCTTTGTAGAGTATTGTGCACAGTTCTGGAGAGAGTTCAGAGAAGGGCAGCTAAAATAATAAATAAGTGGCTTAATGGATAAAAATATATCGGGTAACAATACAGACAGACTTAAAATGTGGCATTAAGATATCGTATTGTTATAAATCAAACACTCTTATATATGTAGTCCTGGTGGCTAACATAACCCTTTGGTCTCTTGCACACCCTGCATCCCTTTCTGGTGTGTATCATTGCTCAAGCCACCTGGCTGTGTCCATTAAAGGGGAGATTACAAGTGTGAAAAGTGCCATTTTCTCCAATAATTTCCATCCAGCTCTACTCTGACCTATCTATGATTGGGTTAAACTGATGTTTCATCTCCAGGATGCTTCAATTCCCTCACTGGATCAATCTCTACCACTTCTACTAGAAGACAATTTAATGTATCCACCAAACTGACTTATATGCTTTTTGTAGAGCCCAAGTCATGAACATCTGTTCATTTGATTCTCAATAATGATAATTCTTCATACAAGTTCATGCAAGTTGCAGCTTTGAATATAAAATTGGATATTTGAGCATTACTCTGTCCAAATATATATTTTTTGATTTAATAATCTAAGACAAACACACGCCAAATATTTGTTTAAACATACTTTATTAATGAAGCAAAAGTTTACTTGAGATACCCAGTTAATCACAAACAAATCACAACAAATCAATATTAGTGTTTGATTTTTTTTATATATTGCTATTGAAGAAAAAATTGTGTGGGTCCTCTACAAAATTCTGTTGTAACAATAGCTTTCTTCTACTCCATATACTTTATTACTTTGGCACTGAAATAAATAAAAATAGAAAATGGAATTAGTGACATTTTATGTAAAAAAACCCCCACACAATTACATACTTCTTTGAAAGGGCTGGATGAGCCGTAATACTCACAGAACACGTATGTAGCATTGAACCCTTTAAATGTTTTTGTTTGATCACTACGAAACTGAATCATCATGAAATTTCCGGATGAGACCAAAGGAGCCAGGGATCTAGTGCCACAGTATGCCCCCATCAGTGGGGAGCTGCTATCTGCTCCGTTATAAACTTTCACATAGTCGTATCGGCAAAATCCGAACACACCAGACTCCAAGACAAACTCATTAAATATCAGAGAAATCTAAAGGAACAAAACAGAATACAATATAATTATGACCAAAGACAACACCTTGTATTGCAAATCAAGTTTTTAATGTCTTAAGCACAATATTATGCTTGACTTGGATTCACTGGTATTTCAAATGAAGAGAATTCATCAGCAGGAAACAGTTTCAGTAAATTCCATATGAGAAAAAGTCAGTTTTCTTACATTATAGATCATAGTAATGCATGTAGTAATGTAGCCGAAATGCTTTTGACTTGATAAAGTGAAGACTCCCAAAAGTTTGTCATTACAAAATACTGCTAGCCCAGTAAAAAAGGTATCACAAAATTCCGCAACATTCTGTTACCTTGCATGTACATCATAGACCATACCAAGTCAATATGTTACCTTATAGCCTTCAGGAGCTGTGATTTTCCAGTTGCAGTCCATATTGACTGAGTAGCCGTTGGGGTATCCAGGAGAGGTGAAGTTCTTTGTTGGTGCATAGAAAGCCCCTCCACATTGTACTAGAGCAGAAATATTTAAATAGAGACACGTTAGAGGTCATAATATGTCAGGTCACCTGCATCTAGTCGTGCTTTCTGTGTGCGTTAATTTATTTGATCATATTAGGTAAGAACATCTATATAGTTACATTGATGGAGTTACCTGAGCTGTACGTAGCTTTAAAGCCGGTGGCAGTGGTGTCACCATCACTAACAAACTCAATAAGCATCTGGGAAGTGGAAGAGATTATCGGTGGGATCAGTCCTGCACCACACGCTCTGTCCACTAACACAGGGGATGTCTTGATGGGACCGTCGTAAATTTTAATGTAGTCAGAGGCACAGTCTTGAGAGGACTGGACATCAAAGGCGTTAAACTGCAGAGAAACCTGTAAAGAAATTATAAATGGATTTGTGTCTAATTTTAGAAGTAAAGAACATGGACTATTTTGTTTTTTCTTATATCGGGCATTATTCAAGTGTAACAAGTTGGTAAATCGTGGTAGAGAAGCTCATATTAGGTTTCAAGAAATATTAGGGTTTTTCTACTACTAGGACCATGCCAACATGTGGATAAATTCAACATTAAAAGCAGTAAGTAGGTTCAAAGTATCTTAGAAATCTGAACCTTTAGTTTCAAATAAGATTTCTGACTTATAACAAAATACATTGTATGTACAATCATGTTTGTGCAATTCCACACCTGACCAGATGGGGTTCTAATTAACCAAACAGAGCTTGAGTTATTGGGATAAACAGAGGGGTAATTGGCTGAGGTCACAGTCCCACTGGCCTTATTGAGCAATGTTCCCCAAACACCTGAAAAAGCAAAAAACAAATTGTTTAGCATACATAGAGTGACATTTTGGTGTATTTATCTCATGTGGACTCTAGCTAGACATTCACAGCCATTGTGTACTCACCACACTCATACAGTCTGTTAATTTTTGAAACATCCAGAGGACTCAATCCACTTCTTTGTCCAATGGGTACGGATGGATCAGGCTTGGGTATGATAGTAGCTTGTCCCGATGTGTTACTGAAAGCAGTACTGAGACAAAAGAGAGCATAAAGTGTCTTAAGGGTCTAAAAATGGGATAAGTAGGGGGCATGATGGTCAACCACATTCTACAGCATATTATTCCATTGAGCCTTATCTTTAAAATGTGAATTGCTTGGGAGTTCAATGGAACAATATGCTTCAGACAATAGGTACACCACATGGCGACCACCAGTACTTTTTTAATAGTCAAACACATACAGTTTGGTTTATTACCTGGGATAATGCATCACTGAGCCGTAGTCATATTCTAGACCCAGGTTATTGGAATCTTCTTTTTTGAAGTTGATCAAGTTTTCTGCGACAAGATATAGAATTTAATGTGTGTTTCCAAGGCAACCAGTGGAGCAATCTGTCTGGTAAATGGATGCAGCATTACAGAGCTTAATGGGTATGTATTCCAGCATTGTTACCTGATGAGATGTACTGAGTCATGACAGTCACGTAGCCATCACGGTCACTCCTTGACTGCTCGTGGTAAAAGCCGAGGTTATGGTTCAGCTCGTGTTGAATGGTCCCTCTGGACAAGCAACCATCATTAAGATACGTTGTCTGGCCACCTCCAATTCTGCCCACATAGGCGCCACAGCTAGAAAAACAAAAAATGGACAGTGAGGAGTGATTACTTGCACAGTGGTACAGGTGTTTCCTAAACAATAATCAAATTATTATATTTTAATTTGGAAATGTAATGATTTTACATCAAAATGCTTCAAAATGTGTGAATGATGTACTAAAATACTATATTTTTTAGATGTTTACATTAAATTCTTCACATTGGGTATGAGCAACACTATAAGACTGTGATAATACTCATATTTAAACAAAGGGAAGAATGCACTCAACGTCTGTGAATATGGAACCTTGCAATATAATTCCATTTAATCAGAGCATTTACTAAATTAGTTTATATATATTACGTAGCTCTTACCCCCCTGCTTTCACAATGTTGAGGTAGTTACTCTGGGTTGACCGAGGAACAAAACGCACGCAGGTCAAGGTTTCGTACTCTTGCATGGAGCTCCGAAACAAAGCCATCTCCTGCTCAGCTGGGGAGAAGGTAGTGAGCTTCATCAGTAAATTAATTTGAAATATACATGATTTATATCATCTAGGGGAAAATAAATCAACTTACTGTAATCAGGGGAAAGGTTATAAGCCACAACAACTGTCCCATCTGCAGATTTTGGCCAAAGGCAGCCTTTACACTTAGTTGCACTTCGACCACGGGGGCTTATGAGGATGTCTCCCTCGACCATCGGCTCCTTAATGCCTGGAAGAAGCACGGGGAAAGAAAAGCCCATCACCTTTGACTCTATTCACTTTACCCTCTCTTACATAGATCTTTATCCTTATGTGACTACAGACCCTATTTATTATTTAACAAAGTTGAGTCCTGAATTTGAAAACTAGACTTGGTAGATTGACTTTGATTCAATTCCCTTTTTTCATTTTAAACAATCTTCCTGTTCTACCGATTTAAATCAATTTGTTAATATTAAAGGAATTGTCTACCTAGTAGTTTTTAAGAGAGTGGCAAAAAAACATTAACCGGGAGTTTTTCTCTAATAGAAATTCTTTTTTCAGGAGACAAGATCAACAAATCTGAATTTCCGATCAATCAGACGTAGAAAGCCTTGTTTCATGTAGTTAATACTTTTTTCACATAGATACGCCTATGGACCCTTCAGAATTTTTTCCAGCCCCACAAAATACATGTCTAGAGAGAGGTATTTCTATAATATAATTTCCTCTTTTGGTATTATCAGTATCCTTCACATGCAATTGTGAACATATTGAACATAAAATTTCTTATTCATGCGTCCTTTTATATGATTTCTGTTATGTTGAATGTCGGTACCTTTGTTTTGCTCAATAATCGTACTGAAAACATCTCGATCTTCTTTTACGTTGTTATCCTCTGTAAAAATATCAACATTAGGCAGACGGTAAGCATCTTCTTTATGGAACTAAATCGTATTAACAATAGTAAATTTTCCTCTTACCTTAAAAATTGAAACTAAATTCTGTTTTTTTTTTTATTATTTGGATGTTCTTTTATGTTCCATTAAACCAAATAAAATTGAAATCCATAAAATCATAATCAACGAGACATAATATAAATCTAGAACAGGTGCGTAAATCATCATTCTTCTATTTAATAATACATTCTAAGCCCCATCATCATAAGGCTGTAGTACTTTGTTTTGGATGATTTCATTTTATTTTAGCAAAGATTGTAGGTAACATGATTTCTTTTTTGCAATATGACCTAGAAGCCTTTCTTACCTGGATTTGATTTTGATAATGACTTTAGAACGTCCAGGGTGTTTGTATCTTTGTCTGTTAAAAATCAGCAAAGGTGATTTAGTGGAGAAGTGAAGAAGACAAAAAAAAAAGAATTGGAGAGAGAGAGAGATAGAAAGATACTTTCTAAGAATATAGCTTACCAAATAATTCCATTCCAGGTAAATAAACCTGCAAAAGTCACATTGTTTTGTTTAAGTTTAATATATGATCAATATGGAGAATTGCAGTCAGTATCAATGTTGGGTGAACCAGTTATTTTAACAAATATTTCATGGTTCTGTGTATATGAAATCTATATCTCAGCATCTCACCTGTAAATTTCCTGGTAAAGGAACATTCATTCCAAGCCCTATCATACAGGCCAGCAGAATGAATGGGATTCTCTTGTCCATCTTGACTTATGATGAAGTAGACTATTCTTCTTCTACGTCTCACTGCGTCTATAGTTCAACCGAATCCCAGGTCCAGTTTATATCCAAAATCTTACAAAGTTTCAACCAATCAGTAGCCAGAGTCATCAGTAAATGGATGTGACTCAAGGAGATGCTCCAGGACCATATCATGGTCGTTATATGAGAAGAATTGTTTATTCTGTGACTTGTCGATTGTTACAGTGACAGAAAACAGCTTTAATTATAAATTATCCTCACATGTGCTGTTCGGACCCTTTAACTTTGGTTACAAACAAGAAAAAATATATAATGAATATACAGGGATTTCCGTACATTTTCTGATTTACTTTCTGGACATGTATTGGACATTTCCTTTTAATTTTGTTGTTTCTTTCATATAATTTGTACAGCTATTTTGTTCATGCCTTTATAATTTATACTTGTGAAAAATGTTTATTTACCCTATACATTGCATTTTGTTTCCTTGGCTCCTTCCACTTTCTAAGACTTCTGATTGCAAATGTTTTTTTTATTTGAAATATATAATTGTACATATGTACCATAAACCATAATGGAAAAGGCATAAGATTTTTGAATCCATGTGATATGTCCTCCAGGCTTGCATCGGCAAAGCCTTTTTAAAGAACCCACGCTCATCAGATTGGCCATGAAGTGGGCAACAATCATCACCAGCCATCTTCCAGTGAGAAAGAGACTCATCTAGGTCGTCCACAAAACGCTTCTCCCAGACCAGCTCCTCTTGGGACTTTAGCCCAAGATAGCTACCTCTATGCTTTGTACGGACAGTATTTCAGTTTCAATTGCATACTTTTATTTGCACCATATTAAAATATGAATCTGCAATAATTTTAATTTCAGCTTTCTGCATTATTTTTTAGCCCCATTGGTGGGTATATTGTCCAATTATGTATAATGCCTAGAACTATCCTTATGGTTTACTGTGAGCTGTGAGCCTCGATTAGGGAGAATGCCTTATCTTCCTTGAGCACTCCAGGGAGCTGTGTGCAATGAGCCCAAATTTAAAATGTTCGGTGGTTTGGATCTTCATAATGCACAACAGCATCTGTGTGTTAAAATTAAAACCCAGCTAGAGGTCTATGCGTGATGTACCAGCAGACAACATATTTTGAAACCATTTAATTTTTTGTACAATTCAAACTGAATAATTAATGTGAATTGTAAAGCACTCCAGGTTGTGGCCTCGCAATCTCTGGCTCTCTTTATATTTTTCCTGAAAATTGTTACTCTTAACCAGATGTTCATGTCTACCTACAAAGAAGATTCCTCAAGATACTCCCTTGGTTGCTTGTTCCATCTGCCTTGGGGTGGTTTTTAGCAAGCCTACATTGAGCCAAGTTGAAGACAATCTTCTAAACATAATTTTTTCATCGTCTCTCTGTATAGAAACATGCAACGTATAAGAAGCAGTGATGATGGATTCAGTAGTTTGAGCGTAGAGCCAAAACACCATCGATGATGGTACCAACTGAAACTGATCCTCTGGCATTTACAATGGAATCCAATAATCATAATAATTATGTTGCGTGTGATTTTGTTTTTTCGATGGCATCTTTAAAAGCAGCTAATAGTTAGTAACATAATTACAAATTATATCGGGACCTTTATGCTTTTAGTTCTATATTTTGTTAAGTGGAATAATCTGTAAATAAATGGATATGATTGGGGTTTTTCTACACCCTTTGTGTTTAATATCCGCATATAGCAACAAAGTCTGCCATATTTTCTTTATTATTTATACAATGATTATTGTTGTGTCGTTTGTGTCAGAAGCGACAGCACGAAATTCTGCGTGATCCCTAGGAGGAAGGCAGACTATTTTGCAATAATTTAAGTTAATTATACACTTGATGCTTCTTTTTTCTGGGATAGCTTTGGGCAGGAACAGTCCTAGAAATGATGGTCTTCACTCAACAAACCATGTAAAGCTTAATTGGCTTTAATGGAGGTGAAAAACACATGGTTTGCAATTCTACAGTCAAAGTCTCTTGGGTGGAATCCAACATGATAACATTGGGTAGATATTCCAGCAATCAAAAAGTAGTTCTAGAAAACAAATCAGCAGTTGGCAGTACAGATTCCGATACAAAACACATTGGATTGTTTTGCACCTAATAAATACATGAATATATAAATTATGCTTTTTGGCAGAGCATAATTGGGGAGCGTAAGAAATACGGGTATAAAGTGGTGAGCCATTGGATGAGACATCGGGAATGGGTAGAGCTCATAACATAATATGTAGTGCTCTAAGAAAGATAGGCTCTTTAAACGCAATCCACTCATACACGAAGCAGAGCTAAATCTACGCTATGGTACACAACTCTTGAAGAAAATGTTACCAGAATCTAAGTGGCTCCTAACTTTTTTGCAATTTTATGCTGCGCTCTATGGAAACATGTTATTACTGCCAAAGAATATCACACTGGCTTATAAAATTCAACATAAATCTACAGAAAGTTCCCTTTTGTTCTAACATGTCAGCTCATACTTTTTTGTAAGATGCTTTTTACAGTAGCCTTTTCCTTTGTGCCCCTTTTGATGCGTGATGAGGTTGGAGATGATGCTGAAACATTTGCCACACTCGTTACAAGAATACGGTCTCTCTCCCGTGTGCGTCCTCTGATGCTTAACAAGATCCGACCCGTTGCTAAAACTGTTTCCACAGTCCATGCAGGTATAGGGCCTTTCGCCGGTATGTAACCTTCGATGTATAACGAGGTGAGAGTTACAAGTAAATCTTTTGCCGCAGTCCTCGCACGCATATGGTCTTTCTCCGGTATGCACTCTCTGATGCCTAACCAGTGTTGTGCTAATGCTAAATCTTTTACCACACTCGTTACAAGCATACGGTTTCTCTCCGGTGTGGACCCGCTGATGCCTTATAAGACTGGAGCTAAAGCTGAAACACTTTCCGCAGTCCTGGCAAGAATATGGCTTCATTCCAGTGTGAATGATTTGGTGTTTAAGAAGAGTTGAACTACTGACAAAACTACTCCCACACTCACTACAGATATGAGACTTCTCTCCACTGTGGCCGGAGTGTGATTTTGGTACAGAAGAAGTGATGACAAAACTTTTTCCACTTTCTGTAACAGCATAAGCTACTTCCCCATGTTGACTTCCCCCTAAAGAAGAACTGTTTCTGGAACTGTTTACTTCAGAACAGGCAAAAATACTGCAACTTTCCCCATATTCTGAAAGCCCACATGGTCTTTCTTCTGCATGGATTCTTTGGTTGCGCTCCAACCTTAAACTACCAGAGTTCTTTTGGTGGTGACCTTGGTATGTATCTTCAATCTGCATTGTGGTCTTTTTTGGTAGAGACTCAACACATTTCTTCATTGGGGTACCAAGCTCCTTGCCATTATAAATCTTAGCTTGCAGCCTTTTGTGAATTTTTATAGGAGTAATGTTTTGTTTTATACATTGTTCAAAAACAGGTACCCTTGACATGTCTTTATATTGAGCAAAAAGTAGATTTTGATTGTTCGATGACAACGGTTCTTCATTCTTCTTTCCAGTATGCTTCATGGGTTTGCCTTTTGTGGCCGTGCTCCAACTTTTTTTGCCACCATGAGCCTGAGCAGGTTGATCTTGTATATTCTGTATGTTGCATTCTTTAGTATTATCTACATGATAGGAAGAAGAAATAAAACCAAAAAATCAACCCAAAACACAAGTGACATTGCTTTTTTCAATATTTATATACTGTGAGGCTGTAAACCCCAGGGAGATGATTATTTGGGTAAAGGTGCTATGTGGATCATAAATATGGGTCCCTGGGGTGGAGCAATTGGAGAGCAGGGTGGGCCAATGCTCCATTCCCCCATTCTGTGGAAAATCAATGCCAGCTTTTCCAGGAGGCTAGAAGTCTGCAGGATCCCATCCGGGATTGCTATGAGGCCTGCATCAGACACAGGTGCTGGGCATTAAACCCCCCCTGGCACCTGATAATCAGAGAGACTGTTGGAGGAAGAGGAAGTTTCCCTGAGCTCCCAGGGCAAGGAGAGGCCCTGAAGAAGACCATCCCTGAGCCAAGTGAGGCAATACCTGCTTGGACCTTTTGTGTGCTGTCTGGGGAAGGTTTTCCAGAGCCTGTCTTAGCTGGGCCTGGCTGGGAGGTCAAGTTAGTGGGTTATTAGGCTGGCCAATCAGGTTGTTTCTTTTTATGATTAGGTTTTGTGTTTTTGTGTTTGAACAGTTAAAAACAAAGCACTGTTTTTGCTACAAGCTGGTGTTCCTGACTCTGATTGCCCTAGATGACTGTGCTTAAAACCCCTAACTGTGACATTTATGGTCCTCATGCTACAGGGTTTGTCATAATATGAAAGCAAATGGACACCCTACCCATCATCCCTATATTAATTTTTTCTCTTAAGGATAAAAAGTATCTTTAACAGAAACCTCCCGAGAGGGATCTTTCCTTTCTTACCCCAATTGAGGGCTTGGGTATGTTTCTCATTGGTGTAAAATGTTTTCTTTTGATCTCCTGACAGCGCTCTTTTCTCCTCTGTGTGTATTACATCATAAGATGATTTTGGTACCTGAAATCAACATCACAGCCTGGTCACGATTTATGCTATTGACATTTTGAATATATTTTCAAAGATGCATACCATGATGGAGATCTATGGGTGAAAGATGAATTACCAATCAGCCAGGCATTATTGAGCATATAGGTCTTTAACCTAATAAAAAATAAAGATTACTATTCATTAAAAAATATGAAACCCCTTTGAATATCATATTGATGTGGAGCTGCCATGTTCTAAAAATATTCATATGAAAGATTGGTAAGGATAGTTTCAGATTGCAATATATTGGCATAATATTGGAACAAAATGAATAATTAAACATGTAACATATTGTTAGATTTAATATTTTTTTAAATAATAGCATTGTCAAATGAAACACTAAGTGTAAATTAAGGTGATAAGTTTTATGGGAAGGTATTTGCTGGGTGATTATTCATTACCTGGTGTCCTGAATCCCTCCTCATACCCGTTTACACTCATGATGAATAAACATAACATTTTTTGAGATTAGAGTAAATAAAATTATCAATGTTACTATATAAAGTGTCAGGACAATAGTTGGTGGACTATTATGGTATTCTCCAACCTAGTAAATAAATAGTGGTGTCTTCACCTTTCGAGACATAAGCTGGATTATCTGAGATGCATGTCCAATGATCTTCTCTATAAGAAGCTTATCATTTATTTTGGCGACTTCTGTTAAAAAGGAACACCTTGATTCTCCAATACAGTCTTCAGGGTCGACCTACAGGAGAAAATAAAGCCTTTCTGTACAAATAATTTGTACATCGCCTATGATCGCCTATGATATCAAATATGTTTTCATATTTGATATCATAGAACAAACCTACCATTCATACCCAACTAACCTATGTCTAAAATGGTTCAACAATGTGGTACAAATGGTACAAATTGTGGTAAGAATTACATTGTCAAAGTGATCTGCTGGTAGGCAGATATAAGAACCCAACCCTAGATATAGAACATAATAATAACTATAAAAAAAGATACAGCAACCTCTAGCTCTTAGGTATTTCATTAGTCAGTGATGGGTTTGATAAGGAGTTATTGTAACTCATTAGCTACAAGTGATCAGGATTTTGCATGCATTTGGAATACATGAAGTAGAGGAGCTTATGGTACCAATTCCTTAAGATAAAGAGTGTTACATTCCTGAAAGTACAATATTCTATTATATATACTCAAATGGTCCCTCCTAAAATCAACACCTCTCCGGTCAATAATTGAATGATTGCGATGGCATGTTTGACGATCTTCTCTGACAGTATCTCCATTACACTGGTGTGTAGTACCACCACCGAACTTAGTGTTTTAGGTGAGTAATCTCAGCATAGTCAACTGGAAGAAGGTCACTATATGGCCTGTAAATAGAAGAACAATTATACATTTACCATAGCAGCCACTGAAAGACTCATGCCGATTAAGCTACTCGATTGTTGGCTTTGGCAACAAAAAAAATAATCAGTTTTTAACCCCTTAATGACAAAGCCCATACATGTAAGGCTCAAAATGCATTGTTTTCAATGGATTTAGGGACCACCCATTGTCCTTAAGGGGTTAAGCACTGCACCAGAATCAATTTCAAGTAAGTTCACCAAACAAACCCTTAAAGAGGACATTTAAGAATATGCCATTACCACTTATTCTGGTTATTATTCTTCACAGATGCACCCACGACAAGAAACATCTATGTATACTTTAGCATCCATAGTATATAAGAAAGGAATGTGTCTATAAAGATCAATATAGAAGGGCACAAAAGTAAAAAAACTCCAACTTTCAGATGTACAGAATACTTAAAAAATCAATGTTTAGTATGTATGTTTAGTATATATGTATGCAGTCAACCTCAACTGGATTTAAATGCTGTGGTGGAACCTTAAGAAAGCTATGCATATACAAATGCTCACAAACCTCAAACTGAAACAATGTTGTAAAGAAACGCGGGCTAAAATTCCTCTACAACAATGTGAGTGACTGATAAAGGCACACAGAAAACGATTACTTCAAGTTATTGCTGCTAAAGGTTTTTCTGCAAGCTATTGAATCACAAGGTGTACTTAGTATTTCACACATGGCTTCTCTATTTTGGCTTTATTTTTGTGGAAAAAATCCTGACAAGGTGTAATATGTCATGTGTTGTTGCGTTTACCTAATGTTTAGACCTACAAAGTAACAGATGATTGTTATTATGTAAAACCATACAATTCAAAGAGAGTGCACTTTCTTTTTCACAAGACTGTGTGTGTCTATATATATATATATATATATATATATATGCGGTTGTGTGTTCCAAAACTTGTTGACAGTATGGAACTTAATTAATAATAACAAAAACAAAAAATAAAAAAATTCTAGCACTAATTGTATCAATTAACTTGCAATCTAATGTTAATTTACAATGTATCTGTGTGAATATTAAATTGATAAAAAAGTTACGTCTCTCATGTATATGAAAATCCTAGATTTTATTTGTTATATTTGTAATAAGGAACCTAATGAACCATATTAAAGGACATGCTTCTCAGGCTACTCAACACACCGTGTCTTCTTGATGATTACTGTATATGACCCATCAGCCATGTTAAAACAGATCACATCACGTCAAAGGTAAATACACAGCTCCTACCTCCAGCTCCTGAGCCCTTTGTGTCTATATGTATGTGAATGGAGGACCCTGGGAGCTAATAAAGAGCAAAGCATTCTGGTACATGTAGTCCTTGTCTATGTAACAGCAAAGCGCACAGGAAGTATAAAAAACTACAACTCCCATGATGTCATGCAGGAATGTCAGATCGTGACTGACAGGGCTTTCAGCCAATAAATGCAGTCAGAGAGCACAGGGCTGCTATTTGGGCAGGGTATAAAATAGATTATGTGTGTTAACCCCTTCTTTACTGAAGGTGTTTTATGCCCAAAAAAATTAGACTTTTTCAGCATTTTTAACCATGATTCTCCTTTTTTATTTTTTGTGCATGGAACGTCATGAAATGTTTAAGGGGTTAATGATGTTTAGTAAAAAAATTGGCCTTAACCGATCTGAAATTGCTACATGCACATTTTTGAGGGACAGAGGTAGAGCAGGACTCTACAATACCTCTAATTTCCATGTTTTATTTGTTTCAGTGCCCAACTAATAAAATACTAAACACAATGCTTAAAAAAACAACACTAAAAACAACATTGCATATTTAAATTTTGTTTTAACAATAATTAAAATCAATTGTGGTTGGATCTTGAAGAAAACTAAATGTTTTAACAATGAAATGTTTCAAAATATTTGTATTGTTCTGTAGTATAGAAGATTTCTTAAGGGAGTTGTGGAGTTAGGATATTAATAGTAGGTTTTGTGAAACTATTTTTTTTTCAGTTCATAAAGTTATAAAAGATTAAAAATGATCACATTTTAAAAAAGCTATTATGTAGTATCAAGATTCTTTTGAGGATCCATAACAGAGTTAAATAAAAGGAGGTTACAATAAAAAAAGTGAAATCTTCAATAAGTACGTGTAGATAACAAATACATTATTTTTTGTTTTGCTATTCGTTAGACCTTCTATCTACTCGGTCCAGTACATTCTAGACACAAGGAACGGGTCTCTTGTGGGAAATCTACCATGTCTGGTCCAAGTCTGTTCTTGAAGGAACCACCTGGACTCCCTACTTTTTTATTATTTGACAATAACTCCTGAGTCCAGAAAACTTGTTGGAACTTCCTACTTCGGCAGAAAGTAGTATCCACTACTTGAGGGCATTATTGTTAATGTAAGTTGCGTAGAGCTTAAAAAGTCCAGCAGATACATGGCAATAAAAGTTATATAATTATATATATATATATTAATACATATATTCATATCAAAAACCTCAACATAGGATATCTGAGATTTTATAATCTTAATATAATAATTTTCTTGCTCTAAAGTTAATTTTGATTTCTTCATTTTTTTTCCAAACCACATTTTTCTGTTGTTTAGGAAAAAATAATTAAGAAAGTTATAAAAAATAACACCAAAACACACACAAGAACAACACACAGTTACACTTGCCAGATGAACATCAAGTGCTTCTTATCGACAAACAAGTTACGGTGCTAAAAATAGCTTTATGTAATTTGCTGTTTCCGTTGATTAAGCTTAGAGAACTAAGAGTATGAAAAATTGAAGTTATGATGGTCAGAACAGGTGGCCAGTTAGGGTCAGTTTCTTTAAAAATTGTTAGAATCAAAACAATTAAGGAAAGTAAATTAAGAACCAAAATCGAGATTAATGTTTTCACAGCACGGCTGTGGGCTTCTTTACTGGGGCTTCTAGAACCTTCAGCATTAAGCTCCATGTGTTTCATGTGTCTATAGAGACTGATAACGATGGTTAACCCAGACATCCAACAAATGCTTGACCCAAGAACGTAGCTAATAATATAAATCAGATACGACAAAGATATATTTACATAAGGTCTAGTAGGAAATACATTGTCTTCACCGGAGGTATTAAGAGTCTGACTTGATGACAGTGGTAACGAGTCTTCATCTAAATCCAAAATCACGGTAACAGTCACTAAAACGGATCCGACAACAGATGATATGAGTAGCCATGGAAGCATCTTGTGGAAGGTTCTTTGTAAATAGATATACATCACCCTGTTGATTTTGACAATTTTTAAGCAAAAGTGAACACAAAGCCAGCTGCAAAACCATAGGTTACATGACATTACAGTCCTATAAATTGCAACAGATGGCTTTAGAGCTTTCTCGCGATATAAGTATGAATTTGTATGTATATAATAACATAGACCGATAGTCTCCATAAGTTGGAATAAAAGACCAGTCATACTGATGCCAGTGATGAGTTGATCCGCAGCGCATAGCTTTTTGGTGTTGATCCAGTCTTTTAAATTAACGACGACGACAAATGTGTACCCTGGAATCGAAGCCAACATAGTCATCAGCTCTACTGTGTTCACAATGTTTTCCTGAATGATGAACATCTTGACTTTTTGTGGCTTCCTTGGGTCCTTAAAATAGATTCTGAAAACATAAAGAGAAATCAACTTTAGTTCAGTGTCCGGTCACGGATTTGACTCTGTTCGCTCTTGTAGTCTCTCCTTCAATAAATGCTCTACCTAGTAAAGATTTGAGGACATTTGACCTGTTCTAGATGCAAATAATACCAAGAATCACATGGTTGACTTGAAACTGTAAACTCTGTTGACAGACATATGAAAATGTATAGGAATCCTAAAGTGGTTCTGTCATCAGCATACATTTTACTAATATTAAAATTTAGTTATCAAGACAACCCATAGCTACCGCAAAGGGTATATTGTATTTAAGATGGCTGCTCTGTCAGATTGACCTTCAGTGAATATACATTGAATGTCCGACGAAAATGTAAATATGAAGGAGTATTTAGCATTCTCTATCATATGCATTTTGTAGACAGAAATGCTGCCATTGGTGTATCTTTCTGAAAATAAGTACTGTAGGCCCATCATATCATCTCTGTACCATTCCTGGCTTTGTTTACAAGTATTTGGTGGCCCTTCAGCCATGTCTTTATGTTAATAAATTGTGAGTGATCTTATTTGAATTAATTTCCTATTTACTATGTTACTCTTTTTTTTAATTATTATTATTTTTACTATTTTTACTCCCAAATTAAATTACATGTTAATAACCATCACAGATGAAACTTCCTATAATTTTCCCTGTCAGTTTTGCTGCAGTCAGGTGTATAATCCATTTAGGCGAATCCTTTTTTTAACAGATTCCTCATCTACAAACAGATTTAAAAGCTACTCTAATAACCCATTCTATGCCATTGAGTTAAACCTTAACGGTGTTAAATAATATTGAAATGATCCTAATAATTTAAGGATCTATTTAAAACTGTGTGATACCTTAGAATGCGTGTACAGTTTAAGACCTTTAAAATAGAGTTAATAAAATCTACAAATAGAATAAAAAAATGTCAGTTTTTAGTTTTTCATTTGACTTAAAGGTCAAATTTTTTTCTGGATTTCTCAGTTTTTTTTACTTTTCCACGTTTGTATTGTTTATCAATGGAAGTGACTTATTATTGCGTTATATGGTTTTTATATGGCTACAAATAAAATAAGGTATAGTCATGGCCATAGAAAATATTTCAGTAAACTGGTTTGTAAAGAATGTAGTTAAACACATAATTGGGTATATTTAGTTAAAAAAAAAAAAAAAAAAAGTACTGTTATCCAGAATAGGACACATCTTCTTATGAATAATGTGCCATGTTAAATTGTGTGTTTTTAACATACATACAAGGAATATATCAGTTTAAGCTTTTTGATTTTTTTTAATAATTAGACACACAAATAAATTATTTAAAAATACACAATATTGTATAAATACAACATCGTTGAATGAAATGAGCTTCAATTGTAGCATAAAATAGCGAAACAACACACATACAAACAACACTGAAACCCTTCAGTGATCATATGGCTATTTCGTAACCTACAAACCGGGACTTTTTGGCCATTTTTGCTAGGTGCTTGTTCAGCCATAATTTTATTATGTACACAATATTTTATTGGACCGAAATGCCATTTGGGGCAGTTTAGCAACCCCTAATTCAATGTATTGCCCACTCCTTAACTATGACGCCAGCATATTTTAAGCTCCTTGGCATTATGCAGTTGTGATAATTTCTTGTTAACAATATTACTTAACAATATTATTTAAAATATTTTGGCCCACCGAACTCTAATTCTCCCAATTACAAACACAAAACACTGACAGATTCCCAGATGAAATAGAGTTTTTTTTATACATGAAGTTATGTCCTATTACAAGGGCAGCAGGCTAACAGATCTGATAGTGCCTTATTAAGCTTACGATTCCCTTTTATTTGTCCAATAGCACTGAAGATGTGGCAAGCGGAAGTTAGAATGGGCATGGTAATTCCTAAGTATGTATTTTCTTTTTCAAAAAGTGCCAAAAATGAAGATGCGTAAATAACTACATTGAGAGACAAAATTGAAGTCACTGTTTGGACAGCTCGGACATGGACTTCAACACTTGGGCCTCCAGAATCTTCAACGTTGCTTCGCATGCGTCTTATATGTCTGTATAGAGAGATTATAATGTTTACAGCTGACACTGAACAAAGCGAAAACGCAAGTGAAGACACAGCAGCAAACGGCAAGAACACCCATAAAGCATTTCCGTGGTGTGTAACGTATGAGTTGGTTTCGTTGGAGACAATGAGGGTCACCTTTGCCCATGACAACTCTTCTCTTTTATAGAACATAAAAGGTACACTAAGGAGCGTAGATCCAATGATAGAGAGGATGAACAGCCATGGAAACATCTTGGGGAAAGTTCTTTGAAGATGAATATAAAAATTATTGTTGATGTTCACAATTTTTAGGCAGAAGTACACGCAGAGCCACATCGAAGTCAGCAGGTAACAGAGAAGAATAACCATAAAAATAACAAAATGTATATGTGTATAGTCACTGCTAAAATAATTTTGCACTTTTATAATATAAGTTAATACTGCAAAGGATTCCGTAAGTTGATGTATAAGGCTGAAGATACTGAGACCAGTGATGAGTTGGTCAGTTACACATAGCCTTTTATTCTTGGACCAGTCAAGTATATAGACAACAACTATAAATATATTTCCTGGAATTGAAGCTATCAAAAAAATCACATCAGTGGCAACAATGAAATAGTTAAGGTTTTCAGACATTTTTCTCCAAAAATTCTAATTGTCACCTGTGCCAAACTGGGACAATGATTCGTCTGCTTTGGTGTTAGAATCTGGTTTTGATCTCACATGTGCTATTATTGAACTTTTTATATTCTTCATCTGGCAAAAGGTTATCTGAGTATATTTAAAATGCTATGTAACTATATCCGAGATGCAAATTAGAGCAGCATGCAATCAGATATTTGGATTTGTGTATGTTCTATGCAGCAAAAGGGGAAAAATTCAAATTATAATTTAATTGGATTCAGTCTCATCAGTGTTGACAGTTGTATAGCTTACATTGCACAACCTGGCCTTAGTATGCAAATTCTTCATGATACAAAGCTGAAATGCACCCTATTAAACATGTGTTAAAGTGTCAATATTATTATTACTATTATTATTATATAGGGTGGAAACAGGGGACACTTGTTAAATATGGTTTAGTACAATAATGACCATGAAGTAGGAAAATGGTTTTAATACAGAATACTGAGAAACTAGTACAGATAATATTAACAAATTATGTCCCTGGATGCAAGGCCAGATTAACTTCCGCAGGGGCCCTGCTGCTTACCCGTGTGGTGCTCACACAGTGTGTGTGTGCAACATCTTTTGAATCCGCCCAGAGGAAGCAGGAACCCAGCGGAATCACGTGATTGTACAATGCGTCACATGACTCTGCTCCGTTCCTGCTTCCCCTGGGCTGTACAAGAGAAGTTTCTCGAACACAGTGCAAGCAACGCAGAGGGAAGCAGCGGCCCCTGAAAAAGTCTGCGAGAGGCAGAGAACGATTTGCAGTTTAGGTAAGGAGGTGGGTGAGGGTGTATGAACGAGTATGCATGATTGAGGGAATGGATGAGTATATGTAAATGAGTATATATATGAGTGAATAAGAATTTGTTAATTAGTATATGAATGAGTGAATGAATGTTTGTGAGAGAGTAAATCAATAAATATGTGTATGATAGCATGGATGTAAGTGGGGGGGGCATGACACAGGGAGGCTGTTTGAGGCTAGGATGGCAAGTCCTACGCTTTCAATCTGGGTGTTGGGCAGGTCCTGCTTCCAATCTGGGTGCCATGGCTGACATCATACTAGGAGGCAATATGCAAGGATATGGGGGGCATTAATTTATTCATAAATCAATACTAAAGGAAGGCTGGATGGTGGGATAAATATACAATGTGGGGCTAGCTGGGGGCAATACACAAGGGTGACCACATCGGACATGCTTTCCAGGACACATACCTTTTACATATTGCTGACCAACCCAGATAAACTATTGGCCTACAGTATGGGGGATGTATAGACCCAATGGAAGGGAACCAACTAGCCAGATATAAATCCCCCATACTGCAGGGTAGTATTTTATCTCAGCTGGCGGCATCAATACTTAAGGGGGCAGCTGAGGCCATTAAATAAATCAATACCAAAGCGAGGGGCAGGCTGGGGGCCTAAATACACATAGTTCTGGCTGGGGGTGGTGTACAAGGGGGCAAAAACACAAAAGGGGGTCAACGACAAAGCAGTAAAAAACATTTTATATATCGGTGTAGCATAGCCTGTCCTGGTGTATTTGTTTGGGTGGCAGAGCCTGTCCTGGTGTGTGTATTTGGGTGTCGGTGTGACAGAGCCTGTCCTGGTGTGTGTGTGTCTGGGTGTCGGTGTGGCAGAGCCTGTCCTGGTGTGTGTGTCTGGGTGTCAGTGTGGCAGAGCCTGTCCTGGTGTGTGTGTTTGGGTGTCGCTGTGGCAGAGCCTGTCCTGGTGTGTGTGTTTGGGTGTCGCTGTGGCAGAGCCTGTCCTGGTGTGTGTGTTTGGGTGTCGGTGTGACAGAGCCTGTCCTGGTGTGTGTGTCTGGGTGACAGTGTGGCAGAGCCTGTCCTGGTGTGTGTGTTTGGGTGTCGCTGTGGCAGAGCCTGTCCTGGTGTGTGTGTTTGGGTGTCGCTGTGGCAGAGCCTGTCCTGGTGTGTGTGTTTGGGTGTCGCTGTGGCAGAGCCTGTCCTGGTGTATGTGTTCGGGTGTCGGTGTGGCAGAGTCAAAGGGGAGGTCAACCACAAAGCAGTAAAAAACATTTTTTTGTAGCTTAGCCCATCCAGATGTTGGTATCAGTGTGGAAGAGCCTGTCCTGATGTGTGTGTTTGGGTGTTGGCGTGGCCGAGCCTGTTCTGGTGTGTGTATGTTTGTTTGAGTGTTGGTGTGACAGAGCCTGTCCTGGTGTGTGTTTGGGTGTCAGTATGGCAGAGCCTGTCCTGGTGTATGTGTATGGGTGTCTTGTAGCAGAGTCTGTCCTGATGTGTATGTTTGGGTGTCGCTGTGGCAGAGCCTGTCCTGGTGTGTGTGTTTGGGTGTTGCTGTGGCAGAGCCTGTCCTGGTGTATGTGTATGGGTGTCTTGTAGCAGAGTCTGTCCTGATGTGTATGTTTGGGTGTCGCTGTGGCAGAGCCTGTCCTGGTGTGTGTGTTTGGGTGTTGCTGTGGCAGAGCCTGTCCTGGTGAGTGTGTTTGGGTGTCGGTGTGGCAGAGCCTGTACTGGCATGTGCGTTTGGGTGTCGGTGTGGCAGAGCCTGTTCTGGGACTGTGTAAGTAAATTATATGATAATATGAGATGTTTCCAAAGCTGGCACTGAAGCAAAGGTTATACTATCTGTACGGTAATACATACTCATGGCTTCCTATGCGTGCATAGGCTAACAGTACCATAGAGAGAGTCGTACCATTAATTAGACCACGCGCTAACATTTCAGCTGCTGATGTTTTAGGGAGGCACTTTGGGGAGACCAGACATAGACAAGAGTTATTTGAAAAGTTGCCCTGCAAAATAGAATGACCCGTGACTACACGTGACCTGTGCTATCCTAGGTGAGAAATGTTGTATCTGGATTGAAGACTTTCATGACCCCATAGAAGCGCACATGAACAAAGTCAAAGAATTGCATCAAAAAGCTAGAAATATATCTAAAGAAGGATGGAATCCCTTCTCTGTGATGGGGTCTATTGGAGTTTGGTTTAATGATATGCTTTCTAGTCTGCTGAAACCCATAATAGTAGTGATTGGATTGGTTTTAGTGCTTAACATTGCCTCGAAATTATGTCTTTGTTGTATTTCTAGTTGTAGTAAGGATGCTACATCCACTCCTTAAGAAGGATGACATAACAGCTAAAAAGATGGCCCAGCTCAACCGCCTGACCTTCCTCAACATTCCTCAGTTCCTTGGAAGTTAGGTGGTAGACAACCCCTTTGAAAGATGTGTAAACGCTTAGATGAAGTGGCAACTACAATTAGACCTACTCGACATATTCAAATTCTAACCTGCTGACTTTGTGAATTGGGTGTCAACATGTTCAGACTATAAGAAGCCACTGTTTTATTTCAATGGGGATGTTCTCAGTTTACATAAAAGTGTATCACTTTATTGTAATCTCCTTTTGAATAAATAATTCTCTCTCAATTTGAAACAAGCTGTTTATCGCTAATTTTCTACAACACTTCGTAGTCATGAGAATAGCCTTACTGCCACCCAAGGTGAAGCCACAGACCTCTCTAATAGATAACTCTCCCACACATATACACTGCTAAACAAAATCAAGCGCCAGGGCATGAGCTCATGTCTAGCATTATCTATTGGATTGTTTATGTAGCCCGCGTTGGAGGAGTGAGTGAGAGCCACACCGGAGGTTAAGCCACAAACCTCATTTTCAAGCATATACGGTGGCTTGGTTGACTGTTGGTCCTCTGATGTCTCTAGTGGGCCATGTTTGTACCTCAGCAGGCCTTTGAAGGGTTAAGTAATATGTTTCAACCCTAAATTGTTAACCATATTTTTTTTGTCAAGGTATAGTCTTGTACAATAATAATCGGCTTATTGAAAAAGAGAAAAGGATAGTCGCAGACCATGAGCAAAGTAGTAGATAAATGAAACACAAAAAACTACCAAATATTCTAAGTTAAAAAAAAGAACAATTGCATATTTTAATATCTAGAGACATTCCAAGCAACTCAAAGCTCTCCCTCATCAAGTTGAGTGGCTTTGCCTACAGGTGAAGCTATCCCCAGGCCGCCTTTAATGGGAGAGAACTGTGCCAGTACTCAAACCTTAGACCCTTGAAAATCTGATAAAATAAAATGTTCTCAATGAAAAGAATAAACATTGCTTGTTTTCAGGACGTTACAACAAAGATTCACAGAACGTGATTAAATAAATTCAAATTGATGTTCTAAAATATCACAAATCTGTTTTTGAAATTCTATTGAGAAATTATACAGTTACATGCAAATTGAAATAATGATACATTATGTGAAAACATTCAAAGCACACGAAATATTCTTGAAAACAAAAAAAACTTTTTTTTTATAATAAATGACATTTTCATCAAAGCTCACATCTATAAAAACTATATATGTGTCCTATAGCAAATGGTCACACCAATTACAAACTGAGATATATATAGTTACGGTTCACACACATTACTGGAAAGAAAAGAAGAGATATCCTTGTTGAATATTTCAACTCCTCAACGTCTATAGATATTTAAATGGCCAACCTAAGTGAATTCATCTACAAGAAGGCCCACTTTGGTTAAACCATCATAATATACGTATGCCATCAGTTTAGGCTAGGATATCGAAGACTCCATGAAAAGGACACCTTGCTAAGATGTTTCGAAGGGCTTTATCAAGTTTCATGTTTCCTTTTATGAGGTTAAGAAAACAAATTAAATGTGAAACCGAAGTAATTATACTAAAAATGTCACATAACAGTTCATCTACTTTAAACACAACTATAATTAATATAGTAAACAAAATAATATATTGAAATAATAAAGATGCAACTGTTTTGGCTGCATGGACATGAGCTTTCATTGTGGGCATTCTGGAACCTTCAGAATTAAGTCTCATCTTCTCCACGTGTCCGTACAGAGACAAGACAATTGTCACAACTGAAGACGAGCACAACACAAAGCCAAGGGTTGATGCCATTAGATAAGCATACAAGAAGTTACTCTGCTTCCTACTGGTCATGTAAGTTAAAGACCCATTGCCAATAGTATCACAAAGTGTTGTGTTAATTTGCAAAGAGTTTGTTCCATACCAAGCAAAGGGTATTGCTACTAGAAGAGATCCCATTACCAATGGAAAGTAAAGCCATGGAAACATCTTGAAGAATCTTCTCTGTAGGAAGATGTAGAAACTGTTATTGACGTTGACAATTTTTAAGCAGAAGTGCAGACAGAGCCAAGTGCAAAACCAGAGATTAAAGGACATTAGCATCATATAAAAAGCAAGCATAATCCCATTATTTACATCAAATATGAAACCCCACATAAACACCAAGGTAACATGTCTGTAGATCTTAAGTAATGCAAATAAAATGCCTGAGATACTGATACCAAAGATCAGTTGATCAGTTAATTTTAGTTTTTTGGTATTGATCAAATCCAGCAAATCCACGGCAAAAATAAACAAGGAGCATGAACCAGAAGCCGCCAGAATAACCACATCAATGGTTTAAAGCACAACTCCACTGGCAGTAATCATGTTGTGTTGCTTCTGTTTCCTTGGCAGGTTCTCTTAATGGATTTGATGCACACTAAGCCTTTGTTCTGGACCCTTTATATAATATATGATGATTTCTCTTGCCAATTGATGTGTAGCTGACCTGATGATTTGTGTAAGATGCAAATTGTCTATGAAATCAGACACTTAGGTACATATGAATCTTTTTTTGAAATATATATACACAATTTCAGTTTGAATGGACCTCGCCTTGTGCATCCTTTACCTTAGAAAGACATGGCTCTTTAGTCACTATATGAGTTAATAATAAGAAATACCAAAAAACCTTAAATAAAGAATTCCTTAGAAGAAACACTTCTTTGGTAACTTATCAATTTTCCCCACTTTGCTATAACATTGGCCCCCAATAATAGCCACATACTGCTAGGTTTCAAGAGTTAAGGTGTTTCTGCATTTTTTGATCAATTAATGTATAAATTCACTGCTTACTTAAATGAGTTTTCTAATATAATATTGAGAGAGAGAAAAATAGTAATGTCCACTCTTGTGTGCATTGGGTTTTTCGGCGATTAAGATTCATCCCATAATTGCAGCCAATTGCAGCCCTGGAGATGGATAGTTGGGCCGATGACCTGGTCCCCTCACTTTCACCCCTGTTATCAATAACAGTTAACGCAGAATTTCTTCCTCAGTTGGTGGTAGGAACCTTCAGGCATGTGATTCCATTTTGGAAAGTTGGTTTGTGGGCCTTGGGGCATTTGGCCATGGGGGGAGGTGAGTTCTGATTCCCTTGTAATCATAACACTTATGCTCCTCAAAGGTGCCAGAGGTGATTATGTACCCTTCTAATGCTCTTGATTTGTAGTTGAAGAGGTGATTTTGGAAACTGATATCACTAACTTCCTACTTACCCCAGAGAGGGCTATCTTGCATATCATCTCTCCTAGTGACCAGGTATAACAGAATGCTTACTATACATTGCCTAAACTCTGCTAAGTCACATATCCCTTTGCTTTGGAAATCTTGACACTTCTATCAGTGGAACATTGACTCCATAATATAGTCTTGTCTTATTGTTTTATAACCAACCATAGTTATTATGAATACATGAAAGGAGAGTCATGCTTTAATGTGCTTAGGTTTGCATTGTAGAGCCCATGGTCCCTAGTTTGGAACCTACTGAATGATGTTGGTGAGTTATTTCATGCTTATGAAGGTAACAGAGATAAGCACATCCTGGTGACTAGAAAATATATTCTAATAAGGATTTCTAAATTGAAAGATGTGTTATCGTTCAATAGATGTTCAGATGTTTTTTTTAAGAGGTTGACCCTAAAGTGAAAACTACAAAAGCATAACAAATTATCTTAAAAACAACAATTTAATGTCTGACCCCATCACCTCCAAACACAAAGACCATCTCTGCCAAAGCTCTAAATGCAAATCTGTTTCTATACAATTTATAACATGCATACATTTAGCAAAAACCAAATCTATATATATATATATATATATATATACTTGTTTAAAGAAAAAGCCCCTAAAAAAAGTTATGAAGAAGCCCAGGAAGGCAAAACCATTGAATATATCTCTGTCCCAACTTTTACATTTCTTAAAGGTCAACCTTATTGAGCTTCTTCTACAAAAATGCATTTTGTTAGAGCCTTAAAATATGTGGATAATTCAATAACATTGCATTTGACTTGTCTATGGTGTTGACATATGCATTAATCAAGACCAGTCCTGGCCTTCTTGTAGGTTGGACCATCTTAATACATGGTGAGGCATAGTAAAGTTTGTAATCTGATATGTTGAACTCCCTTCAAACTCCTAGTTTAGATGCCAATCCCTATGGTGCACACCTGGCATTAAGATGTAACTAAGATATTCAATGGGGACAGCAACTTGTTAAGATGTTTGTAAAGGTTCTAGCAAGTTTCCTTTCATTATGTTAGGAGAACAGATTAAATAGAAAGTTGTTACAGCAGACAAAATATGACAATGTTTCCTCCTTGTATAAGTAATTAAAAATATTATGAAATAGTAAAGATGACATTGAAAAAATGACATTGAGAAAAGATAATTGTCACAATGGAAGCCGAGCACAACACAAAGCCAAGGCTTGATACCATGGAATAAGAATATAATAACACAAACTGTTTTCTGTTGGTTGTGGACGCTAAAGACCCATTCTTAATGGCATCACCAAGTGTTCTGATGTTGACAGTTTATAAAGCATAAGTGCAGACAGAGCCTAGAGCAAAACCAAAGATTGGAGGACATCACAGGTAAATAACAAAGTTGAATGTTTCATTAACTGATATGTTATTCTCTAGTATGAAGGTGATATATTTGTAGACCTTAAGTAATCCATAGAAAAGGTTGAAGTTACTCATACTGAAGATGAGCTGATCGTTTTTTTGTTGCTGATCTAATATAGTAAATTCACAACAGCAATGAAGAAGTTGCCTGGTATGGAAGACACCTCATTTAGAGAGCAATCCCTATTCTGCACATCTGGCATTAAGATGTAACCAAGATATTCAATGCTCAATGGGAACAAATTCTTGTTAGCATGTTTTTAAAAGTTGTATCAAGTTTCCTAATTCCTTTTATTGTGTTCAGAGAAGAGATTAAATTGAATGCTGATGTTGCCGCAGCAAAAATATGATGCATTATTTCCTCATTTTTATGTAAAATTATAATTAACACAGTATATGCTAAAACATTTTGAAGTAATAAAGATGCCACCATTTTGGCTGCATTTACATGCATTTTCAGGGTGGGCATTGTGGAACCTTCAGTATTGAGTCTCATCTTCTTCATGTGTCTGTACAGAGAAGAGATAATTGTCACAACAGAAGCCGAGCAGAACACAAAACCAATGGTTGATACTGTCGAATAAGCATTGAATTGTTTTCCATAAATCATGGAGAATAGAGACCCGTTCTTAGTAGTGTCACGAAGTGTTTGCAAATCATTTACCTTATACCAAGCAAAAGGCAGTGATACCAGAAGAGATCCAATTACAGATGAAATGTAAAGCCATGGAAACATCTTGAAGAACCTTCTCTGTAGAAAGATGTAGAATCTGTGATTAACATGGACAATTTTCATGCAGAAGTGCAGACAGAGCCAAGTGCAAAACCACAGGTTGGAGGACATTATTGCCAGATAAGTAACAAAGCTGAATGGTTCATTGACAGGTGAGTTATTCTCTATTATGAAGGTGATATATTTGTAGCCCTTAAGTAATACATAGAAAAGGTTGAAAATACTCATACTGAAGATAAGCTGATCGGTTATGTTAAGTTTCTTGTTGCTGATCCAATCTAGTAAATTCACAACAAGAATGAACAAGTTGGCTGGAATGGAAGCCACCAAAGCCACCAAATCAATGATTAATAACACAATTTGCACGGCATTAAGCATGTTTCTTTGCTCCAATTTCCTTGATGTGTTCTCTCAAGAGGTTTGATTCACACTAAGCATTTGTTTCTTACTCTTTACTATAAGATATGGTGGTTTCACTCCCCTAAATTCGAATTGATGTATTGCTGAGATTTAATTTGTGTTACATGCAAATTGTCTCTCCATGAAATCAGATATCTCGACACAAACAGATCTTTTGGAAATGTATTAAATATTCACTTTCAATTGGCCTCACTCATGGAAACATAAAACCAAAGAACTTGATGGCAGATAAAAAACATTGAACACATCTAGTCTGCCCATAATTTTTTGAGTTGGGTGTGACATTGTGCCAGGCATATTAAGGACAGTAAGAAACTTGATTATTGATACTATTTTTTGTGTGGTTGTTGAAAATAATCACAACAGTCTAGTTTGAGACATTTGGTATCCCGTGTCCCCTTTGGACATATGTCAGTAGAGCATACGGTTGGAGAACCTCAATTAACCTTTCAACTAAATATGCTTGTTAAATGCCTGTTGGTATTCAAAGAATACTTTTAGGAATTGGGTGACGGACTGTGCAGAACAATTAGATAAGCTTTAAGAGACCCACCATGTTTAAAGTAGCAATTCTTACTGAAGCTGTCTCTTCATAATGTATCATGAAATCATGGATCTGAAACCCAACCCTCACGTAAAGTGTCCTATCAACTTTCCCTTTAGCGAATAAGCCCCTTGGGGGTTGAAAATGGGTGGATCCCAAAACGGATTGATCCTCCTAAAGTGTGATACTTTGAAGGTACTTATGTAACATAATAAATTAAATACTAATGACTTTTAAATTGAGTGGGAGATGATGCAGGGCAGGCAGAATGTTTGCTTAAAAAATATAAAAACACAAGGATAGTTAAATTAATTAATTCAAATGTATTTTCTTAACCTGGCATGAATATGCTTTGAAATCCAACTGAGAAATCATACAGTTGTACTGCACTTAAATATACTTATTGCCATCATGATACATTGGGTGAAAGCACAGAACATTCAAAGCACAAAAAATATTCTAAAAAGAAAACCATTAACTGTTTTGTTTTCTTTAAAAGCCCTTTACCTTTCATCTCTAAACTCAAAGCTCACTCCTATTTGTATATTTCCTAAAATCCATAATGTATACATTTTATGTATTTATTATTATTACAGACACATTTAGATTCCAGAATGAGAAATAGCTTAGCTATTTGTCACATACATTAGGAAAGAGGTAATCGATCCACGATACATATACATTTTTATAGTGGAAGTTCAGCCCTTCTCATAGAAGCTGCTCGCTGAGTTTAGACCATCATAATGCATCAAGGAGAATGGTAAAGTCTGTGGCTTGATAACCGGCAACCTCAACGTAGGATATTCATTACTCCGTGAAAAGGACTCCATGCCAAGATTTTTGTAAGGGCTTTATCAAGTTTTGTGTTTCCTTTTATCAGGTTTAGAGAACAGATTAAACTAAAAAAAGAGGTTGTTATATTAAATATATAATATAATAGATAATTTCCATTAAATATAACTGTAACTAAGACAATAAATGTAAAAATATTATGAAGTAGTAGACATGCTGCTGTTTTGGCTGCATGGACATGAGCTTTCATGGTGGGCATCGTGGAACCTTCAGAATTAAGTCTCATCCTCTTCACGTGTCCGTACAGAGAAGAGATAATTGTCACAACGGAAGCCGAGCACAACACAAAGCCAAGTGTTGATAACATCACATGGGCATGAAATATGTTAATCTGTTTCCTATTGGTCATTAAATCTAAAGCCTTCTTCTCAATAGCATTGTGTTGTGTTGTGTTCGTTGGCAAATTGTTTGCCTCAAACCAAGCAAAGGGAACGGACACTATAAGAGATCCCAATACAGATAAAGAGTAAAGCCATGGAAACAACTTGAAGAACCTTCTCTGTAGAAGGAAGTAGAATCTGATATTGATTTTGACAATTTTCAAGCAGAAGTGCAGACAGAGCAACGTGCAAAACCAAAGGTTGGTGGACAGTAGAAGCATATAGATCACAAACCTGATACCGGAATTTACATCGTCTATTATATATATGAGGAAAATATATTTGTAGACCTTAAGTACTCCATGTAAAAGGTTAACGATACTGATACTGAAGATGAGCTGATCGGTTATGTTACATTTTTGGTTGCCGATACAATCTAGAAAATTCACTACAACAATGAACACGTTGCCTGGTATGGAAGCCACCAGAGCAACCCAGTCAATGGTTAATGGTACAATAGGCATGTTGGTGAGCAGGTTGCTTTGCTCCATTTTCCTTGATATGTTCTCTCAAGAGGTTTGATGGAAACTATGCCTTGGTTTCTAACTCCTTTGTATGTCATATGATGATTTCTATTGCCTAAGATCAAATTCATGGGCAACTAAAAACTGTGTGAGATGCAAATTGTCTCTATATGAAAGCAGATACCTAGGCAAACATAGATCATTTGGAAAGATATTAAATACATAATTTGAATGGACTTCGTCT
Source organism: Spea hammondii (assembly GCA_029215755.1). Taxonomy (NCBI): domain Eukaryota; kingdom Metazoa; phylum Chordata; class Amphibia; order Anura; family Pelobatidae; genus Spea; species Spea hammondii. The sequence goes on along the minus strand of JARDYJ010000012.1, from coordinate 24,656,415 downwards.
GAAACATTTCTCATTTTAGAAAGATGCTATGCAAAAAAACTTCAGTGCATTAGTTGCTCTCCACTTTTTCCATGTTGCACCAACTTGGCTCCTCATAATAACCCCTATATAATCTAATAAGCCCAATAAAAACCCCATAAAACATACATTTTTTTACATGTTTACCATTCGTTGGTTTAATCAAGATCCCCTTTTTCCATGTTTGATGTACCTACGCAAATTTTGTTATCAATTCAACGTTAGAACTGTTAAATATTTGCTCCCCACTAGGATAGCTATTGGGTATTTCCAACCAAGTCTACTCTATAATGGAGAGAAAATGGATTCCCAGTGAATTAAGCAGCACTACTAATAAGGAGCGAAAATGAACAATAACATAATGATAACAAAATGAAGATAAAACTTACAATAGATCCAAATCGACAAGAACATAAACGCACCTGAGATATAGTAGTTCAGAAGGAGGAGAAGGCCATATTCTTGTGAGTTTGTTGTTTATCTATGTGAGATATGTACGTGAATTGGAGTGTTTATCACTGCATTTGACTCAAATATATAACCTTATTTTAATGATAGCTAAAGAGGAGCAGTTCCGGTTCCCAGGTATGGCTAGGGGTTCAATTCAGAGGACAAAGACAAAACTGATTAAATGTTACGTTTACTATTAGGTAAAAATAGTCAAATTTTGTACAAAAAGTTAGTGAAAAGAAGGCATGCAAAACAAATAAAAAACAGCTCAAAATTAACAAGGAGTAAAAGACAAGAGTTACCAATGCATCTAATAGAAGTCTTCGGGATTTCCCAGATTGCCAAAAAGGAATAAGTTCTCTCTCAGATTCACACTTTTTATAGAAAAAGACCTCCTTGGACACCAGGATGCCTAGTTAGTGTCGCCTGGGAGCAGAAGGAGTTTAGTAAAGTCACATGATAAAATATGAGGGGGAGTAGGCAGTAGCCCGATTCTCTATCCCAAGAAGGGCCAAGCTAATCCTCCATGATGTATAATCAACTCTATGAGTTTTAGTGAAAGATATAACTATGCATTATGCAAGGTTCAAACAGGCGCATCCTAATGCCCCCCCTCCAGACTTCAGCATGCCACATCTTCCACACTGCCAGTGTTGTTCCAAAACACCCTGTCAGTGTCAACGTTGTCCCCATACAGCTTCTCTGTGCCATTTTAGCACCAAACAGCCTGTCTGTGCCATCCTACATCCCAAACCACTTGCCTGTGCCATTTTAGCCCCCAAACACGTGTCTCTCTCCCACCATGCATACTGATCCAGCATGCAGGAAATGGATGTGATGTCACTTCCTGCATGCTGGATGAGACAGTGTGCGGGTAAGGGATCATCCAATCAGATGTGACCCTTGCAACCACGATGGCTAACCTCTTGGGTTCAAACAGCCCTTTTTACATCTAAGCTCAACTAGGTTGGGGTTTCATTAACCAACATCTAAGAAAATGAGTTCAGGTTGTTTACCCCACCCATTTTGGTTTGTATGATCTATAACCGTTAGCTGTGATAAATAATATATATTTATACATTTATATGATAAATATACAATTGTAAAGAATCACTCCACAATTTTCCAACACAACATAAATATATAGACATGCACTATATAAAACAGTTATTAGTACCTCTATCAAACTATTACTAAATACAGGAATTCGGGCAAATATGCAAAACCTTTTACACAATTTCTTTAAAGACATTAGTATATAAATAAACATTAAAATTATCTTACTGAATGGATTATGCATATAGTTTACTATATAGTTCACAGGAGTAAAAACCTGCACTAAGCCATTGCAGGGTTATTCATTCATTGACTCTAGCACAAATGCAAGAAGCTAAAATGTAATTCCATGTTTTATTCAATTTAGTATTTCCATTTATTAGATTTGGAGAACTGATAACATTAAATAGCGAGGTTAAAGCAGAAAAAAACATCAACAAGTGTATGGAATCACTAAGAAACATAGATATAATCACAGCAATAAAGGAAAGGTCATTGTTAATTAGGAGAGAAGTCATGGTCTTGACTGCGTTAAGATGGACTTGCAAGTTGGGGTTTCTGGAGCCCTCGGAGTTGAGTCGCATCCTTCTCATGTGTCTGTAGAGCGAAATGCTGAAAATGAAAACAGTAGGAATCCCAGCGAAGTTGTTACAATGTACACTATTAAGTGGTGGAAATCTTTGTTGCTTTCCATCACTATATCTATATATCTATATATCTAAAACCAAAGTTAACATTTTCAGGGTAGACGCTTAACAAGCTTTACCATCAATCTTAATTTAACGTTTCTTTATGCTCCTTGTACAAATTTCATATTGAAGTAGAAATAGCTGAAACATGATTACAGGATGCAAATAATTAATTTGATACACATGCCTACTTGATGGTATGCAAAGTCATTAGTACAAGGTCCTCCAAGGTTGTCTTTTCCGAAACATCTATAATTCCACTCATCCAAATGAAGGCAAATTAAAGTTTGTTTAACCACATGGTGAGGGGAAAAAAACTTTCATGACTCCAAGGGCATCTATCTGTCTTCTTTAGGTGGAACGCTTAGGATGAAGCACTTCCAACCCTATGCTGTGCTTGAAGGCTGTGTCTAAAACAGCAGGTATAGGTGAATGTCAAAAGTGACATGTATTGTAGACATGACCATGTTAAAACTGTGGAACTGTCTTTAATTTTGATTACTGGACAGTCAGAATAATCCTAGGATAAATAGCTTATACAATGTTTATTCATAACAAAAAACCTTGCCAAAAAAAACCTCAGTTTACATTGAAAAGCCTCTACAGGACTTGTGTCCTGTGTCACCTCCATAGTCACTGAATTCCAAAGCTTTACTGCCCTTACTGTGAAGAACATATCCCTTTGTTTACGATGGAAGAGTGTTAGGTTGACATCTTACAGTCAATGCGCAGAATTACTACAATACAGAACTGCAATATCCGTGATTGCTTTGCGCAATCACGAAAGAGGGCCTTTTTAAGGTACCACCATGTATTGGACATGTGGTTGGCTCCTGGGGTCTACTTTGTCCAATATTAAAAGGGTTAAATACAAAGAAAACAAACCCCACTCCTCCCATTATCCTTAGAAATAGTCTTGTTTTTTTTGGAGAGAAGGAGATGACGTAGGACGCACGTACCGGAGGTGTGGTTGAACGCTGAGGGGCGAGGAATGGCGCGAAGCAGCAGGGAGCCGTGATCGGCGCTCTCTTCTCTTTTTTAGCGGCGGCGGTTTTCCGCGGTTTTTGCGGCAGCAAATAGCAGCCATCAGCGCCCACCAGCTACCAGCAGCCACCAGCAGCTGCTTGCAGCCATTAGCAGTCGCCAGCAGCCACCAGCAGCCACCAGCAGCTGCCTGCAGCCGTCAGTAGCCGCCAGCAGCCACCACCCAGTACCCAGTAGCCAGCCAGCACCCAGAAGCCAGCACCCAGAAGCCAGCACCCAGCAGCCTTGACCTCAGTGATCTCGGCATGGAAGAGAGGAGATGAGGTGAGGTGGTAAAGCGCGGAAGCGGCGGAGCGGTGAGGCGCAGGGCGGGGAGCGGTGAGGGCGGTGAGCGGTGAAACGGCGAAAACGAGGGCGAGCGGCTGCTGTGAACGGTGAGCGGTGAGTGGCGAATGAAAACATCGAAACACTGAAACGGAGAAGCGGTCAGCGGTGAGGCTGTTAGGAGGTGAAGGTTGGAGCTGGGAAAAGAGGAGAAAAGAAAGGAAAAAGAAAATATAAAAGCAATTTGAGTCGATTTGGAGGGTCATAAGAGAGTGGGAGTGATGCAGAGACAGATTTGATGGATTTCTGATGGATTTTTGATGCCTGATGTATGGAGGCACTATAGAGTATTTTTTCTTTTTTTTTTCCCTTTTTGAAATTTATGGAACTGAAGGCTGATTAAGGGCTGATATATATTAGGCCTTGTAAGTTAATTTGAGAAAGGAAGAATCTTAAATAAGGAGAGTGGAGAATTTTTGATATAAGAATATATATATATATAAGAAGAGTCTGCAGAAACTACAAATGTTCTATGGTGTTACATTAAGCTTTAAAGACTTTATTTGACTATAATCTCTTGAGTAATATATCAATTGGCTGGATATTATTATATTAAGCTTTAAAGGCTATATTCCATTATAACTTCTTGAGCAATAGATCAACTCATTGAATATCACACATACCGTTTTTATAATGCCGCCGAAAAAGGATAAAGAAAAAGAGAAGGAAAAAGAGAAGGATAAAGAAAAGCTTCAAAGTACTAATATAAAAGCAATGACTGCAATAAGTGGATATTATTCCCCAAAAGCTGCGAATATACTCAGGAAATCGTTACCTGGTTTGATGGCAACTCCTGAGAGAACTAATCTTGAAAGTTCTGTTGTCTCCACGGAATTAACCTTTAACGAAAGTTTAACAAAATCCTTGGAAACTCTCCGTGAACAAATTAAAGCTGATCTCAAGGAAAATATGTCAGATCTTAAGCAAGACATCCATTTAATTTCAGAAAATATCAGTAGATTGTCGACTGAGACACAATCCTTGAGGAATGAGGTAGAACAACTATATGCACATAATAAACTTCTGAAAGCAGAATTGCATAACTTAGAGATTAAAGTTACAGATATGGAGGATCGATCAAGGAGAAGAAACCTTCGCATAAGAGGTATTCCTGAGGATGTCTCTAACGATCGGTTAGAGATATTTTGTAAAAAATGGGCCTCCTCAGTGATTAAAGAGGATATGCTGGGAAACTTTCCATTTGAGCGCATCCACAGGCTACCAAAACCAAGAAATCTTCCCAATATGGAAAAACCAAGAGATGTGATTATATGTTGTAATAACTATAAAATTAGAGATCTATTGATGAAGGCGGCTAGAGCTAGGCAATTTCCGGACCCATATAAAGACCTACTGTTGTTCTCAGATTTATCCTTGGCAACAAGAAATAACAGACGTAAATTCTCTGACGTAACGATGATTCTGAGGAAGATGGGAATTACATACAGATGGCTCTTTCCAACTAGATTATTCTTCATATTCCGGCACCAAGAACATATTTATGAAGACCCAGAAAAGGCAAAAGCTTTTTTAGCACAGGCTGAAGAACAGAATTAACAGAACACAATTAAGAGAACTCAATTAATAAAACTGAAGCTGCATTTGGTTTTTTATGCTCGAACTTAAATCCTTTTTTTTTTTTTTTTTTTTTTTTTTTTTCTCTCTGAATAAGACATAGTATGTACTATATGCACAGAATAAACATCCTGGTAGGAAACACAAATAGAGCACAGATTATTAAATTTTGAATATGGTATAGGTGATACTGATATATAACCTATTTATCTGGTAACAACAAGATTATTATAGAGTACTAGACTATGAAACGGTATCGCTGTTGTTAGAATTTGATACATTATACACTTTATGCACGTTATGCACGGAATAAATATTATACAAAGGGGATACCTAAAGCATGGATTTATAGGGATCCCCTTATGAATTGAGGAAATTTAAATTTTAGTTTTAGTGTAATAATTATTGCAGTAATAATTATTGTAAGGTGCTATATACTAGCACCTTACGACTGATGAATTGGAGAGTTAGATACATTAAGCGAACACAAAATAGAGCACAGATTATACATTTTTTGAATATGATATAGGTGATACTGTTAAATTCCTTATCTACTTGGTAATATTAAGATTATTATAGATTACTAGTGTTTTTTTGTACTTTTTCTTAAAGGTGATACACTATGCACATAATGAAATTATATAAATTATATTATATTATTATATATCATATATAAAGTGGATATTTAAAGCACAGATTTATAATGATTTGCTCAGGTATTGAGCGAATTTATGTACTTAATAATTATGATTATTGTAAAGGATATATTAACACTGTTATTATACTTTAAGAGATTTGAGAGTATTATGACTATTTTAGGATGGATACTATACATTAGCACTTTATGAATTTTTTGTTAAATATTTAATGTTATATAAACAGGTTTGTAAAACATTGAAATATAGTGACTAGCTGATGATTGATTAATTGGAGAGTCAGCTATGTTAAGGGAATATATAATAGAGCACAGATTATTATTGTGAACATGGAAAGGCGTTACTCCTATATTATCCGTTTACTTGGTAACAATGACATCATTATAGAGTACTAAGGTTTGAAACGATATTGCTGCGCTCTATTTATGAAATCTGCTTATTATATATTTATTTTATTTATATTTATTTACTTATTATTATTATTCCTTTTTTTTTTTTTTCCGAGCATGATTTTCTCGCCATTTCTCTATGCCCTCGCGTCTCCACTTGAGTGTGCTCTGATTTTATTTTGGTATCAGAGCTGGAGATGCATAATTTTCTGTATCTCTTGAGTATGAAAGGTCTGTTTGTGAGTTGTTGTGGCGGTGGGTCGGTGGTAGAGGGTTATTGGTGGATCGGGAGAATTTGGATCAGACACTATGGGGTGAAGTTTAAAATAAAATGATAAACTTAGTTACTATAAATGCCCAAGGTTTAAACACACCTCAAAAGAGGATGTATTTATATGAAACCTTAATTAGAGAAAAGATATCGATCTGCTTTGTGCAGGAGACACATTGGGATGATAAAGGTTCTACATACTGGAAATTTAAAAAGTACCCTATTATTTATTCATCTAATTTATCAACAAAAAAAAAAAGGGGTGCCGCGATAATTTTGGCTACTGAAATGAAGTTTGATTACATATTTCATGAGAGTGATCCGTTCGGGAGATATGTTATTCTGATATGTAAATTAAACGATATAATTTACACTCTGGTTAACGCCTATGCCCCCAATGATTATCCGGTGAAATTTTTGACGTCACTTATTAAAAGAATGGAGGAAGTTAAAAGAGGTATCTTATTATTTGGTGGAGATTTGAATTGCGTCCTGAATGTGGATTTAGATAAGAAATTAAGAGATAGTAGATCCGTTGACAGGGCCGCAGGGACTATGGCTCGGAAATTGTCTACACTTATTGAAAATTATAATTTATTTGATATTTGGAGGATTCAACACCCTGCAGAAAAAGATTACACATTTTTTTCTAATAGACACCTTTCTTACTCAAGGATTGATGCAGTTTATACTAATTTAGTAGCTTTAAAAAACTGTATTTCATCTCGAATCGGGAATATTTCCTGGTCTGACCATGCTCCAGTTTTTTTTTCTTTGAGTGATCAACTTAAATATAGTGTTAGATCGGGATGGAGATTGAACGAGTTCAATTTTAAATCCGACTTATAGAAACAAAATCTTTTCAAAGAAGCCCAGCAATTTTTGCAGATAAATGACAATGGCTTGGTTCAAGATTCTACTTTATGGGGGGCATTTTAATGCACATTAAGAGGCTATTTAATAAAAACTGATGCCTTTATTAATAGGCAAAAAGGCAGAACTATGTCTGAACTTTACATAGCACTGGCAAAGGCCGAACGTACCAATAAATTAAACCCCACCTCGGATCTGACTAAGGAAATAACAATGATTCAGAGGGAGATTAAAATTAAATTGGATGAGAGATTAGAGCGAGCTATCTCGTATTCTAAACAGAGGTGGTACTATGATAATAATCGTCCAAATAAGTGGATAACTAATAAAATCAAGTCAGTAATTCAAAGACATAGAATAAAAAAATTAATAGTTAATAATAATGTACTGTTGGACCCCTCACAAATTGCAGAAGCCTTTAGAGGTTATTATAAATCCCTTTACAATCTTAGATCAAGAGATATCTCGCTTACTCGTATTGAATGTTTCCTGCGTAATCTTCCAATTCCAAAATTATCTAGAGAAAAAGCTGAATATATTAATAGACCTTTCTCATTACCTGAAATAAGAGAAGCTATTTTAAATTTAAAGAATGGGAAATCACCTGGCCCAGATGGGTACACAGCAATTTTTTATAAAAACGTTAGATCCTTTGATTTCATCTCTTTTGTTGAGGGTCTTTAACAAGATTGGAGAAGATGGCGTAGCCTCTAAAGATTTTCTCCAAGCCTCTATCTGTCCAATCCCAAAGGCAGGGAAGGACCCCCGTTTTCTTTCAAATTATAGACCGATCTCTTTGATAAATGTAGATGCAAAGATCTATTCTAAAATTTTAGCAAAGAGATTAAGTAAAGTAATAATGGATCTGATTCATCCAGATCAATCTGGATTTATTAGTGGCAGAAACGGGGAAGATAATACTCGGAAATTATTAGACCTGATTGCGCAGGTTCATTATACTCGCACTCCTTCAGTGTTTCTTGCTCTAGATGCCGAGAAGGCGTTTGATAGAGTAAGCTGGAATTTTTTGAGTGCGACTCTGGATGCGGTAGGGATTAATGGTTTTTTTAAGTCGAGTACAATGGCTTTATATAGCAATCCTACCGCTAAAGTTACAGGCCCTGCTTTAAATTCTACATTTTTCGATATTGCTAACGGTACTAGACAGGGGTGTCCGCTGGCACCTCTGCTCTATGCGTTATCAATTGAACCTCTGGCGATTCAAATTAGGTCATTACAAGATATTGAAGGGATAAGAATTAAAGAACAATCCTTTAAAATAACATTATACGCTGATGATGTTATACTTACTTTGACAAATCCAGAAGTATCAGTCCCTGCGGCCCTGTCAGTTATCCGACAATTCAGCTTATATTCGAATTATAAATTGAACTTTATTAAAACCCAGGCGATCTCAGCATATATCTCTTCTGCTCAAAAGACTTTTTTTGTGGACCAATATCATTTAGATTGTTCAAAAGAGTTGGTGGACTATCTTGGAATTAAATTAATGTTTGATCTAAAAAAATTAGTATTCCTGAACTATGAAATTGTATTGAATAATGTTGCCTCCTCTATAGAAAAACTGAAATCAATAGAGTTATCATGGCTCGGCAGAATTAATATGGTAAAATCTTATTTAATCCCTAAAATTATATATCTATTTAGGACAATACCTCTTCGGGTCCCGGGTTATATCCTGGATAAATTTTCTAAAATGGCTCTTTCCTTTGTTTGGAAATCGGGTAAATCCAGAATAAGTCAGAAAATAATAAAAAGAAGTTATAGATATCTGGGCTTGGGATTTCCAGATATTAGAATGCTGCATGAAGCTGTAATGTTTACACATGTCCTATTTTGGGACATTAAAAAGGATACAAATTTGGGATGGCTCTATTGCGAACGTAGTCAGGCAAATGAGTATGATCTATTTAATCTCTTTTGGCTTAGCCCCTCTATTTCGAAAAAAGTAAATCTTATGAATCCGATTATAACGGACGCAATAAAAACAAGCTATAAGTTTAGATCACTTGAAAGTATAGATGTGGAATTTACAATTCTAACTCCTTTGAAGGTTCTTAAATATTATATTCAGGATATTGAGTTACTAAATTGGATCTCAAATAATATTAATATTCTTGGAGATTTACAAGTGAATGATTCATTCCTTAGTTTTTCCGATTTACAAACTAAATTTAAGCTTCCTGACAAAGAATTATTTTCATATATTAGATTGAAGTATTTTTTGAATTCTAAGATGGTCCATCCTCCTTCAGAATTAGATCTATTAATTAATAAGCATCAGAAAAAAAAATTAATTTCTTTGATGTCAGCGTATCTGGATACGCAAAAGAATGACATAATACCTGCTTCTGTGGAAAAATGGCAAACTGATTGTGAGATCATACTACCTATTGAGAGTTGGGCTGATTCCTGGACACAAGTCAGGAATGCGGTGCATGCAATTAATATACAAGAGATGTTTTTTAAGTTGCTACATCGCTGGTATTTAGTTCCCTCCCGGCTAAGTAAATTCTCTAATGTAACCTCTAGCCTATGTTGGAGATGTGGCTATGAGGAGGGGACTCAATTCCATATTTGGTGGGCATGTTGTAAACTGGATAGTATTAAGTTAGAAGTTACCAAGCTTCTTTCATTTATCTTTAAATGCAACTTTGCCATCCACTCTTATACTTGGCTTTTTCATTTAGCTCTTCCTCCTTCAACTAGCGCATTTAAATTATTGGCAGTTAACATCTTATTAGCTATTAAAATATGCATTGCTAGAGCTTGGAGGAAAGCTGAATCCCCTACTTGGAAAGAAGTAATGGATCAAACTACCCACCAAGCTAAGATGGAGAAATATTTCTATCTGATGAATCAAAATCTGCTGAGATATAACCAGATATGGTCCCTGTGGTTTAATTATATTACGGATATTCATTCAAACGATTCTGTCTCTATCACATAGATATACTCTTTTGGGTACTAACCTTAATTCCCTTGAAAGACCCCAATGGGTATAGTGTCCTCGGAGTACATTATAGTTACCGATAACTCAACCTCTACCCCTCCCACCGCCAATCTCGCTTGTTTGCGTCTTGCGTGTATGTGTATGAATGTTGGGTAATATGAAGATTTATATACGTCTTAGTACTGTTTAAGGATATTATTGTAGTTTATGTGAAGTGGACCAGAGTAGTTCATTTTTTCCTTAATGGTTTTGTATCAGTAAGAGTTGTAACTCTGGTTTACCAAAGAATTGTTGTGTATATTCTTCATATGCTCTGTATCTTTTTCATATATGTGTTTTATATATTTGAAAAATTCCAATAAATTATTTAAAAAAAAAAAAAGAAATAGTCTTGTTTTGTTCTGGCAGAACTCTATATGGCATTGGGGGCTTAGGGTAAAATCAGTTCTCTGAGCCATGCAAACTGAAAAATCCAATTCACCTGCCAAATACAAGTACTTGTTAGACCCCCCAGAATGTTCTCAGGGCCAGCTCTGGTATTGAACACACTATATGGGCACAGGCAGCAAGAGACGAGTTAAGCTAAACCCATCTTCAAGCCTAGGAGATTGGCGGCAGAGAAAGAGACCAACATATATGGACGTTGATTAAAAAGCTTGAGTGATGTTCTATAATGTTTATAAGATCAACAAATGAAGCAACAAAAGAAGCTATAAGAAACATGGTATAGATAATGTCTGATGAACAATTCTCATGTGAGCCAAATGCAGACCCCCCCATGCATTTGCAATGTGGTCTACACAAAAATTTAAAGGGACTACTCAACTATTCTATGCATTAAAGTGCGTATGATGGCCGGAGCATCACGTTATGGTAAAGTTATTCCCTGTGCCAAGTCTTATTTTTATGTAGAATGACCTCACATTCAATAAAGAAAGAATTCAGACTCTCTTGTTTTCATAATATATAGTTTATTCATGAAAAATTAGTTAATAAGTAAATCCGATACAATTAAGCACGGCATATAAAGTACATTAGAAACACGCTTGCAGGCCATAAAAGAGCATTGGATGAATATCAGCAGTAATTATAGTAAATTGCAATACAATATAATAACATCATTACGATTCCACTAATGCATAACATTTTAGACATTTCAACAATTATCTCTTGCTAGTTGCATAAAGCTTAGCACTACATACATCTAACACAGATAAACCTTCATCAATATAGTTAATTGGCAATAAAAATCATTATAATAATATTTAAACAACATGGCAAATTGAGGGACATGATGTTTGGTTATATTCATGCCTATCCCATATCCTACCCTCCCCCCCATTGCAAAGCCGTGTTGGCCATCGTTAACACCAAAATGAGGGTGTTTTAGCATGTAAAGAAACATGGCCTGTTGGTGATAGAGGGTGTCTTCGAACAGTTGGGAGTTATGACTAACACATTTGGAACCCTCTTTAGAACATATTGTACCTTAACATGTACCAGAATCCCCCATTCTGATAGGCTGCTGAGCTTCATGATGGAATTTGAATTTCTCTGTGCCTTAAATGCCTAAAACATCATGCTTCTTATCTAGGTTCTTGATATGGTCAACACTACCTTCTTGTATCTTTAAAGATGGGTTGGCTATACTATACTATAATCGCTCAAGCATCAATAGTACAGGGATAATATCAACAATAAACTATATAAATTCCAATTAGAATATTTTTAAGACTCTAATCATTGGAAGACCATTTGTAGGAGGTTGTAGGTTTAACTTCGCTTTTCATAATGAAGTGTTAGCACTTTTCGGTTTCTCCAGCTAGAAGGGCTGAGCTTGCCCTGTATAATGTATTGTTTAATCAGCGAGATTCCTTCAATCTCCTCACTCATTTAATTATGCATTATACAGGGCTAGCTCATCCCTTCTAGCTGGAGAAACTCACCAGTGTTGACACAGTGTTGGCAAAGTGAGGTGAAGGAGCTGAAGTCACAACTCCCACGCCAACTCTTCCTTTAGTCTATTGGGTTAGGATTTGGCCAATAAATGCCCCAAACGAGGCCAAAGTTTGGTTACCTTTTTACTCAGTTTAGTGTTTCCTTTTATAATGCCCTGACAACCAATGAAATGAAAAATTGTTATTAACACAGAACAAATAAACCGATAGTAAAAAGAATTCATAATTACAATAGTTACAATAACAAAAGTAAATGAAAGATTGTTCACTGCTACCAGACAAAACACTGTAACTGCCGCGTTGATGTGAGCTTTTAAGCTGGGGTTTCTGGAGCCTCCTGCAACCTGGCGCATCCTTCTCATGTGTCGAAAGAGAGACGAAATAATGGCCACAGCAGAAACCGAGCACATAAAGATTCCAATCAAGGATACGCCTATGTATACAAAGAAAGAATTTAAGTGTCTGGTATCAGAGTCAAAATCTGGAGACCACTTTGGGTCGACCTTCGTCGTGTTTGATAATGCTTTTATCGCGTCCATAGTCATGGGAGCACTCAGAAGAAAAGTTCCTAGAATGCATGGAAGAAAAATCCACGGAAACATCATGTGGAATCTTTGTTGTAGAGACACATACAGCTTCAGCTTGAAGTTCACAATTTTCAGACTGAAGTGCACACAAAGCCAGGTGCACGACCACAGATTACAAGAGAATAAATTCAAAGTCAGAATGAAAGTGATTCTTTCACCAAATTGTTGTAATGAATGATCTCTAACAAGAATTATTAAGTAACTGCCGAGTTTAATGAACCCGTATAAAAGGTTGACGAGGCTGATGCTGAAGATGAGTTGGTCAGCTACTTTAAGGTTCTTTTTCTTGATCAAGTCCTGAAGATTCACAACAAAAACGAACATGTTGCTTGAACTTGAAGCCACCACAAAAACCACATCGAATAGTATTGTTAGGATGAAGGTGATAGGTTGCATCATGCTTAGTTATCAAGATCGGAAGGATTGCTCACACCGGTTTCATTTAAAATAACCATGCGCTTGACTTCTTATATGTATCAATGATATTTATTCAAATTTCCCTCCCAGAGAGATACCATACGATACCGTGATGAAATTTGATGTGTGCAAGATGCAAATTATATACGCAGGTAATTAAATTGTCCATCTTAAATGTTGGACAAATTATTTGAATTTAATACAAATGAGGCCCCTATGGTATTACAACGTATGTCTGTTGATAAGCATGTATGATGGACAAACATGTTTGAATGTAATTTAGACTGGTTAGGGCTGTTTTAATAGTTTATTAATGCAAAAATAAATTATGGTTCAAGGTGACAAATGGGGATTAACATTCCACTGGTTTCCACGGTCCAGACATAGAACTACCACCATGGGATGGCCATATTGATAAGAAAAGTGTCAGAGACGTTACCTGACTAACGTGGACTAAGTAGAATTCTATTGATACTATAGAGATGTTTCGGGATCAAGCAAAGGCATGTATGCCTAACTAGTCAAAAGTATGTACATTAACTGTCCCAAAAATGACAAAACTTACGTTACCTCAAAATTAAGACAGAATAAAGTGAAACGACAAATCATCTCTTCATTCACATCTCTGCATTCCTGATGATGTCATGAGTTTACAACAAAATATGCATCACTCACTGGAAAGGGTATCTCTTTTATATTTTTTACAAAGCCTATACAGAAACTATAATTCTACTCAGTTGTACACAAACTCAATAAAATAATCAAGAGGTAACGACAAGGTAAATTAGGTATTTTGGCCAATTAATTCAAAATGGTCTCCACACAATTTGAAACTCTTCTGACCTCTAGGCAGGTCTCTGTTTCCAAACACCGATCATAAATGTGTCTATCTCAGGTCATTCTTGCTTTATGGAGGAGGAGCAGACATCTGGCGGTTGTTAAATCATTGAACGCATTGAACTTCATAGGGGAGAAGGCATCCTATGGGGAAGGTGAGGAGAAAGACCATTTCTCTGCTATGTATTTGATGCTTTTCAAGCTCAGGTACATTATTGCTGAAATAATGCAACCACCCTTCACTTGCACAGTAGATTTAGAATTGTCACTGTATTGTTAGCTTCTGTATGTCTTTAACTGTTTTTCACTCCTGTATCTTCAAAATCAGCATCGTATGTTTCTTGTTATAGAGATCCTAAGTGGAGATACGTCAGGAGGAACAGCTTTATGGAGAGTGGGGTCTTATGTGAGTAATAGAGTAACAAGGAATGTGTTGGGGAAAGAAGAAGTCAAAACCACCCTTTCAGTTAAAATGGCTCCTCTCGTTTTAATCCCTATGCCATCAGGATTTTATCGCTGTCAATAACCATTTGCTAATATTTAGGGAGCAGTATAACTGTATAAGAAACCTAAATTCACAACATTTGATCCTGTTCTATAGCAACCAGTGTATTTAGGTACAGTATTTAATTTGTGTAAATATATAGTTACAATACTTTATTTCATTTAATATTTTATATTTGATTTTTGAGTTCCTATTAATGCAAAGCATTTCCAGATGTTATCTATGTTTAGGCTGCTGTCGTTGTTGTCATTTCTTGTTTATTAAATGTTTTAATTGTCATTAAAAGAAAGTTAGATGCCAACATGTCTTACAGACCAAAGTCTCAAAGATCACAAATTAAAGTTAGAAAATCCAAGTTTTCAACTTAAAATTTATTTATTTCCCCTAATAAATAAAGTTCTCTCTACTTCCAAATACTATCAAAGTGATGCATTCTAACAGAAGTCCCTAAGACAGACATTCACAGAATTTGTTAGGTAGCAGAGATGGGAACTTGGTGACGTGTGGTCAAAAATGGACGTAGCATGGTCAAAAAGGGTAAAGCATCATAATGGGTGTGTAGACCATCCAGTAAGCCCTTGCTTCATATGATACCTCTGATAAAATGGCCCTGGAGGGGAGTTTGGGACAATGAAGCCCTACACATAGTCATCAATAATGTCCAAAAAGAAACAATCATTGATGTCTTAGCCTTGTTTTTCCAGCTGCCTGAATGGCTCTCAAAGTTTGGGCGGCTATTCCTCACTAACAATCATCTCCATTCTAAGAATATTTCAACAGCTTATTCTTCGTTTTGGGCCAAAGCAAAGTCTTCTCTGCTCACCAGACTTTGCCTGCACATGGACTAAAGACTGAACTCCCATTATCAAGCTAAAGACTTTCATCAAGATGATCCATCACCCGGCTGCATCTCCCCTACTGGTATTACAATACTTTTTAATAAATATACTTCATATTTGTACTTTGGTGTTCTAATTTGATACATTTATTATGCTTTTGAGTTCATATCAATGTAAATTTTTCAAAATGTTTTCTGTGTTTAGGCTGCTGACCCGTCGTCGTTTCCTGGAATTAAAAGCAAAGTTTCCAGAAACATGTAAATGTTGAAGGTGCTCTACATAGGAAATATATAATTAACCCCTAAGTTGCCGGGCTATGGGAAATTTGTCATTAGTATTAGAGAGAGATTCCTACCATTCGGTCAATGAAACAAAAAAGAAACACAAGAAACAATAAGGAACTGTTTATTAAATGTTTTAATTGTCATTAATAGAAAGTAGAAATATTCCAACTTAGAAATATAGTTTCCTAATAAAGCAAGTTCTCTCTAAACTTGTATGTATTGTAACCTAAGTTCCTTAGACAGTCGCAGAAGTATTAAATTAGTACACTAAATTCTATTCACATTTTAAATTCTCTCAATACAGATACGCAGGACATAGCTTCGAAACCATAAAAATATCTACGATCACAAGAACTAAAACAAATGGGCAACATAAATAACTTGTTAGGTAGCACAGTATTATGCTGGGGTCAGATGAGGAAACCAGTATGCAGGGATAGGGGCGAGGTGTATAGCCGAATGTAGGTAAAGTCCAGTAACACGTACCAGAACCAGAGCAGCCAGATAGCAAGCGAGGTCTGGCAACAGGTATAAAGTCCAGAGTATCCAGGTATCAGGTGAGAGTAGTCAGATATCAAGCAAGGTCCGGCAACAGGTATCAGGTAAGAATGGTCAGGTATCAAGCAAGGTTCGGCAACAGGTATCAGGTAAGAATGGTCAGGTATCAAGCAAGGTTCGGCAACAGGTATCAGGTAAGAATGGTCAGGTATCCAGCAAGGTTCGGCAGCAGGTATCAGGTAAGAATGGTCAGGTATCAAGCAAGGTCCGGCAACAGGTATCAGGTAAGAATGGTCAGGTATCAAGCAAGGTCCGGCAACAGGTATCAGGTAAGAATGGTCAGGTATCCAGCAAGGTTCGGCAACAGGTATCAGGTAAGTAAACATCCAGGACAAGGTAACAGGGAGCTCAACCGTTAAAACAATTTTAAATGTGCCGCTTCCCCAGACCCCGCCTCCTGTCTTGCCGGTGTCCAATGGACATCCCGGCGTCTCCACAGGGGTATGAGAGAGGAAGGGGGGCGTGGCGTGCAGCACCACGCACGTCCTTCTCTCTGTGGCGGTTCGTTGTTACGAACCGCCGAGCACCGGTACCGTGAGGCATCGGTGCCGCATCGTTCCGGCATCCGGGGGATCGTGGGTGTAGGAGGACCGAGGAGGTAAGTATCGAGTACCCGCTAGTGGCGGGTACTCGGGGGACATGCTCCGTACGGGGACGTTACACACAGATAGAACTTGGTGGCGTGTAATCAAAAATGGACGTCGCATGATCAAAAAGGGTAAAGCGTAATGAATGGTGTGTAGACCAAGCAGTAGGCCCTTGCTTGACATGATACTTCTGAGGGTGACACTGGAGGGGAGTTTGGGGACAATGGGGACTATGCACATATGGATCAGTCCTACAAATCTACCACCATGTTTTACAATGTCAGGCTATATAGCCATGGTGTTTTCAGACAGCCTGTATATATAGGTTTGGGGGCTTCAAATAAATAACAGTTATGTAATGACATTTTCTAAACCTTGTACCAGTGGACATCAATTTACATACTAAGAAATGCCTGAACTACTACTGGACAGAACGCAAAGCTCTCAACTAGTGCCTTATTCAGTGTCCTGTTTCCTTTTATTAGGGTGAAGGAGGTGAGAATATTACAAACTGATAGCAGAACATAAGTTAAACATAACAAAATATACTTGGGTCCAACAACTGCGAAGAAAACCCCACCAATGATGTACACAATATTAAAGATCAATAAGCAGGTTATTGTTCTTGCTGCACGGACATGAGCTTCCACGCTGGAGAGACTAAAGCCTTCAGCATTGTTCCGGACACGCTTCATGTGTCTGCAGAGATAAATTATGTTTGTAGAAGCTGAACTGAAGAACAGGATAAACGGCACATGGATACCTATAACATTCACTGCAAGAGTATAGTCAAAAAACCTGTCCATTGTATTATTCAGTGACATAGTATGATTAGAATAGCCAGGTCTCCCATCCTGAGATGATTCATTGACTGTATACAAATTAATGGGGATACTAAACAGGACACTCCAAACCACAGATGAAAAGAGAATCCATGGAACCATCTTGTGGAACCTCGTTTGCAGGTAGATGTAGACTCTTCGATTGATGTCAACGGTTTTAAGGCAAAAGTGGACACAGAGCCAGGTTGAAAACCAAAGGTTGCAGGATATCACAAAAAACAAAGCAAACTTTTGGACGTATCCATCAATTGTCAAGGTTTTATAAAAAATGTAAGTGATGACCTGCACACCAACGTACAAAATATTAAAGAAACCGATTCCACCGGCCAGCTGATGAGTTACACAAAGTCTCTTGTTCTTGAACCATTCCTTTAGAATCATGACAAGGATAAACATGTTTCCTGGCAGAGAAAATATCATGGCAATAATGGAAACAATCTCGGGAAGGATATTTAAGACACTGGACATCCTTCACGTAGAGAATTAACACTCTGCTTAAGTCAGGTAGCTCTTAGATTTGAACTTGATAAGCAGCTCTGAGCTTTTTATATTGTGTTTTTTCTGGCACCTAAATGGGAAAACCTGATATGCTTTGAAATTTGAGCTATCCCATGTGCAAATAATATCTATGAAATAAGAGGCAGCAACCAAGCCAAGTGTGTTTTGCAAATCAATACAATTTTAATAGTAATTATAAAAAAAAATACAACGATCACTCATGCAAGCCTTGAGAACTGATTTTTTTACTTTCTAATCATAGTGTCACTGGGACCATCAATCCTAACTAGATTTGTATCAATAAACATTTAGTTGAAGCTACTACCAAAATCGGGTTCAGATCAGTGTGGGTTTGTTTATATAAAATGTGTATCGGCAACAGATACATTCATAGGTTCTTCCACTCCCACTCTCCCATCCACATTTTGTCACACACTTGTAAACATTCTCTCTCTCTCTCTCTCTCTCTCTCGCACACTCTTTGAATCTCTCTCTACCTTTCCAGCAAACCACTTCTGTGTCTAACAGCTCATCTTTTGTGCCTTGCATTTTCTTGTTCTTCATCTTCTTGTTCTTCTCTCGTCTCTTTTCATCCACATCTCCCCGAATATGATTTCCCAGAATGTCAGAGCTTTCAGTCCCTATTGGATGATCTAGGGAGAGGACATCACCAGAAGCACCACCATTTCGATGGAAGTTCACCAAGAGGTTCACAGAGGTTCAGATGAAAAAAGAAAAGAGAAAAGAAAGAAGAGAAGAAAATAGAGGAGAGAAGATGTGAGCCACGAAAGCAGAAGAGGTCGGCAGAGAAGGTAGGAAGGCATTCAGAGAGCATGAAAGAAAGAGCGGATGAAATGAGACTGTGAGAGAGTGAGTAAGTCTGAAAGAGCGTGACTGAGAGTAAATGTGGGCATCGGCAATGAATTTCACTTTAGAATTTAAAATGCCCCCTATTTTCATCTGAAATGAATGGACAGTAAACATGAATTGTTGTCAGAAAACAAATGGGCCAAAAACAAACAAAAAAATTAATCCAAGTAACTTTGTCCCATTTGCACATGTCGAGGGGCTATACAGTAACTTTTACGGGCAATAGGGGACAGTTACCGTACGGCAGCATGATATTAGGGTCTTTTTAAAGTAATAGCTGCTTTACTTCCCTATTGTCAGAGAGAGATTCTAGAATGGGAAAACTGTTACCACATTCATTAATAACCTGTTAGGAAATCAGTTCACATGATATTGCCCTCTCTTTTTTCAAGCTAAACGTAACACCAGTTGCAAAGAAAGTTGGGCTCTGCCTGACTTGTGTTTTGTTAACCCCAAATTGAAGAAATTGACACTCCTCAGATTCCACTTATCCAAAATAAGGGATGAGAAGCAGGGCCAGAGTCTGAGCCTCAGTCCTGGGAAACTGGTTAAGTACAGAGACATTTGACTTAAAAGACTCAGTAACACTGCTTTTACACGCAATGCACATGCATCAAATTATCACCTTTCAATTTAAAGACTCTGAATATATATATTCTTCTGGGTTTTCAGCTTTAATTTTAGATTCCAGTCTATTTAGCAGGTGCAGGTCATGAAGCTGTTAAAATGAACCAGTTGACTTTTTTCATGATTCAGCTTGAAGATCTTGGCTGAAAAGCTTCTAGTTGGACTATGACAATCAGTAAAGGATATCACCCCCCCCCCGGTGCATCCACCACCACAGCAGAGCGGTTCCATCAAAATATCAGCTATTGCCCATCAACTATGATCTACACACCTGATGCCAGATACCTTAGACCTCTCAGCTCGCTTTGAAGATTAACTAGGAGCATAGGAAGCCAAGGTCTTCCATGTGTTACATTGTTACACTGTACAGCTCTCTAACACCACCTGACACAGACAATGTATATTTAAGTATAATGTTTAATTTATGTAGATATACAGTATTTTATTTTTATGACACCTTCTTAATAATAAAATACTTTTACTATATGTGAAGTTTGAGTATTTCAATGTAACACATTCCTGGATGTCATCTGTGTTTAGGCAGCGCCCCCTGTTGTCGTTTCATAGGGTTGAAAGCCAAGTGATGTGATTCTGGTTTTTGTCCTCCAGATACGCGTGGAGGAAAGCAGCCAACAGATGTGGTCTAAGAGATAATTAACCACTATATAGCCAAGCTATGGGTAATATGTCTTTAGAAATAGAGATTCTACCAGATCAGGTCATTGCTATAAACGCAACCAAAAATGAAACACGCAAAGCAAGGAGAAACTGTTTATCAATGTTTTAATTGACATTAATAGAAAGTTACAAAAGATACAAACATGTCTCATAAATCACAAATTAAAGCTATGAAAATGAGTGTTAAAATGTTAACATCCCTGACATTTACAGTCAAATAATGATTTGCACATATTATAATAGGGTTGTGACATAGACATTCACAGATATCATATACCATCCACTAAGTAATAATAAAACTTTGAATTCTAGAATTGCAGAGATATACAAAACAGGGTTTAGATTTCCTACAAAAGACTTCACAAGACATGCAATAAATAAGGACTAACATAAGTTAGTTTGTTGGACAGCATAGACAGGATCTTGGTGGTGTTCGGTGAAAATAGGAATGTAGCATGATCAAGAATTATGAACCACCATGAAGGATGTTCAAACCAATAACAACTACACAATAAGAAACCTTACTTGTATGTGCATTTACCAAATTAATAAATCTTACATGTATTTGGTGGATGAGAACATCATTTCACATACTAAGAAATGCCTGAACTAGTCTCTACAAAAGGACAGAATGCTATCAACTCGAGCCTTATTCAGTGTCCTGTTTCCTTTTATTAGGGTGAAGGAGGTAAGAATATTACAACTTGGCAGTAGGATATAAGAAAAATACAAATAATTAAGATTGGGTGTAGTTACTGCATAGAATACCACACCAATTAGATATAGAATATTCAGGATCAATAAGCAGGTTATTGTTCTTGCTGCACAGACATGAGCTTCCACGCTGGAGAGACTGAAGCCATCAGCATTGTTCCGGACACGCTTCATGTGTCTGCAGAGATAAATTATGTTGGTAGAAGCTGAACTGAAGAACAGGATAAATGGCACATGGATACCTATAATAGGTATAGTAGTATAGTAAGAAGGACTGTCCTTCAATGTGTTATTCAGAGACATAGTATGATTAGAATAGCCATGTCTCCAATCCTGAGATGACCCACTGGCCATGTACCATTTAAGAGGAATGCCAATCAGGACACTCCAGAGCACAGACGAAAAGAGAATCCATGGAACCAGTTTCTGGAACCTCGTTTGCAGGTAGATGTAGACTCTTTGGTTGATGTCAACGGTTTTAAGGCAAAAGTGGACACAGAGCCAAGTAGAAGACCAGAGGTTGCAGGACGTCGCAAAAAATGTTAGAAACAAAGAGAACTCGTTTACAATGTCACTTCTGATACCTTTTATGGGGGCTTTGTGATAAGCATACACAATGATTTGTAGAACTGAGTACACAATATTCCAGAAACTGATCCCACCAAACAGCTGATGATACACAAAGTCTCCTGTTCTTGAACCATTCTTTTAGAATCACGACAAGAATGAACATGTTTCCTGGTAAAGAAGATATCAAAGCAAGAATGACAAGGGTCTGAAGAACATTATCTTAAGATAATGGACATTTTTAGCATGAAGAATCGCTGCTCTGCTCAAATCTAAATGCTCTAATGTTTGATCATAAGCAGCTCTGAGCTTCTTATATTGTGTTCTCTGGCACCTAATGAGAAAACTTGATATGTTTTGAAATCTGATTATTTCCACATGCAAATGATCTCTCTATGAAATAAGAGATATCAATCCAGCAATGTATGCTTTGTAAATACATATAATTCATATTTATTATTAAAAAACACACAGATCACTCCCAAAAACAGGTGAAGAGTGCCTTAGAGTTTACAATCTAGAGGGAGTTAGCGTTTATTACACAGTAGTTAGAATCTGCACCGTCAACGAGAGAAGAAAGAATCGCGTTAAGCTTATTGTGGCTATGTATACAGCTTGTCTCACCAACACATACCTAATTCTAAAATAGTCTCTAATCAATAGTTTTA
This sequence comes from Spea hammondii, assembly GCA_029215755.1. Classification (NCBI taxonomy): domain Eukaryota; kingdom Metazoa; phylum Chordata; class Amphibia; order Anura; family Pelobatidae; genus Spea; species Spea hammondii. The sequence goes on along the minus strand of JARDYJ010000012.1, from coordinate 24,634,060 downwards.
CCGTCAGGGGCACATCCTATGCTTTTTGGAAACCAGCTACAGAGGAGACTCCTTGATTTAAACATGCCACCAACTAGGGATCTGTAGAGTAGTAGAGAAGAACTTCTGAATTATATGAGAGTATTAGAGAAATAACTTACTCCAGTGTCACAGCGGGCCCCCTACAAGCACGGGCCCCATGGCAGCTGTAATTACGGTAGTGTTGTCTTATTTCCAACATGGAGGATGTTTATAAGCTAAGTGACATCTGGAACGTGGGTTCTACAGGACTATATTTTCTATAACTTTGCCCATCTTTGAGAATAATGGAGCTGTCTCCTTATCTCAGTGTTGGTTTAATCTGCTCTATTCGTTAGGGATGTCCAGGAAAATTGATGAACCTCATGGACATGGAAACCCAGGGTTTATAAGATATATCGACACTTCACTGCCGTGTTCATTAAAGCCTAAACAGAAGGACCTAGAAAACCACATTGGCACTACAAAATACATGCAATAGATTATTTTATCTGCTAAACACCTTCTCTTCTTCCAGTTTCTCCTGAATTAAACATGGATTAATTCTTCACCTTTACATGAGGAGCACTTTGAAGTTTGACACCAACTCAAACATTCCATTCAGTAACAGATGCTTTAATACGCACGGCACAATGGAGAGCTGGGCCTTCAATACACTAGGGATTAAATATTTTAATGGTCATTTTCTTTTTTTACACATAACCCAAGATCATCAACTAAATCATTTCTAATGAAACAATATTTGGGTCAATACTCTTCTTTGTCTCCACCCGGCTGTCCTCAAACTTTGCTAAAGTTTCTTCCTTATTGTTAAGTTTCTTATTTTTTATGGCTATTGCTCAGAGATTGTTCCCCATTCCCAACATCTTTGTTTATAATTCTAACCGTGAATGGTTCTCTTGTTTTTAGGCTTCGTTTGCACCTTCATATTTGGATTGAACAGTGGGCTGAGAGGATGATGGATAAGTGGAAGAGCTTTCCAGTAAAAATGGTACAGGCTAATAAAGTAAAGGAATTTATCACGTATGGGAGACATATGGCCCCTTAATCTACGATGAGATTAAAAACCAATTACAATTTGAGCCTTTACAGCAGGAAAAACATGAATACTAGATGGGCATGAATGGGTGGGATGTTATGTTAAAAGATGTTCATTTTTTATTAAAATATGGATATCCCAAGATTCATGTAAATATATGTAATTCATCCTTAAAAAATGGCCAAGACGTGAATCCAAAGAAAAGATATCCTGTTTTTACATTAACTTTTAATTCGGAGGAACATTCTTTAATTTTTTTGTTAACTGGTTTGGACTTTTGTATCAATAAAAACCTCAACATCTCAGGAAAACACTAATATCTGATTTCTTTGTAGCAGCAACAGATCATTTAAATTAACCAGCAGCTAAACCATTTGAAATGGTTTGGGCTTTGGTTTATACCAATCTGAAAATTACCCCGGAATTCAAAGGATAAAGGGCAGCTGTCCCTTCATTTAACCCCTTAATGACAAAATGCATTGTTTTCAATGGGTTTAGGGACCACCCATTGCCCTTAAGGGGTTTAAAACTGGCCAAACTATTAACAGCAAGAACCTTTAATAAATTAGCAGTAAAGAAAAAATGCAAACCAAAGATATAAGGATAAATGATTTATATTTTAATTACGATCATCTTAAACAGAAAGTAAGATACAAATACGGCTTAAAAACCAAACTCATATTAAACAAGTTCTCTCTAAATTCCAAAAACAAAAAGTGTTCTAACAGACTTTCCTAAAACAGGAATTGACAAAACTATTATATATTCTAATTAAATTTTAATAAAATCCAACACTAATATTAAAAATTCTAATTATTAGTAAAGATATACAGAGCGAGCTTTATTTGTCATAGAAAGGTCTTTCTTTAATCAAGGAGTAAAAGTAGTAACTTAAATGGATCTTAAATGTATTAATGAAAGAAAAATGTGATAATTTCCCCAAAAATGTCCACACCAAGAAATGCTGGGACTATTGGTCTCTACGTAAAGACAGAATGTTAAACTGCCTGCTAGCGCCTTATTCAGTGTCTTGATTCCTTTTATTAAGATGATGGTGCAAATAACATCACAAACCGAGACCAGGATAAAAAACAGGCATGTAATGATAGCACTGGGTCCTTCTACTACATAAAAAACCATGGAAATAAAATATAAGATATTAAGGATCAAAATGGAGGTTAATGTTCTGACTGCACGGACATGAGCTTCTATATTGGAGAGACTGGAACCTTCAGCGTAATCTCGGACACGCTTCATGTGCCTGCAGAGAAACAGTATGCTTGTCAAAGCCGCACTAAAGAACAAGATAAAGGCCCCAAGGATAAATATGCAATTCACTGCTAGTTTACAGTAGTAACAACTGTTCTCCGACCAATTATTTAGAGACATGTTATGAGAAAAACCATTAAGTGTCAAATTCTGAGATGATCCATTGACCTTATACCAGTTAAGGGGAATACTGAACAAGATACTCCCAATCACAGATGAAAAGAGAATCCATGGAAGCATCTTGTGAAACCTCCTTCGCAAGTAAATGTAGACTCTTTGGTTGATGTCAACGGTTTTAAGACAAAGGTGGACACAGAGCCAAGTAGTAAACCAGAGGTTGCAGAACATCAATAAAAATATGAGAAACAAAGACAGATCTTCATTGATGGTATCGTTTGTCGTGAGTTCATAAATGTAAAAAATGATTTCCAGAAATCCATTCAAGATATTCCAAAAAACGATTCCAAAGACTAGCTGATGAGTTACACAAAGACTCTTGTTCCTGAACCATTCCTTTAGAGTTACAACAAGGATGAAGATGTTTCCTGGGACAGTACATAGGAAAGCAACAATGTCAAGTATATCAAGAACATCTCTGACACTAGACATCCTTGACAGATAGACCAGCCACTCTGCTTCCAACAGGTAACTTTAATATTTGACCTTTATTAATCAGTTCTATGCTTTTTGTAGGTTCTGGTTTTTTTCTGGCATCTAAGAAAGCATTATTTGTTTGTAATTTTGTCCCAGATGCAAATTATATTTGCATGAAAGAAGAGATAGAAGTCTCAATGGTTCTTGTACCCGGTTGCTTTAAACTAAATAGTTGTTAAGAGTTCATTCTGTGGTCGGGTCAATCGTCACATTACCAAGAACATGAGATTCTTCCAAAAGGCAAATCGTCTCCATATGGAATGTGATATTTAGACCCAGTCAAACCTGCTTTGCAAACAGAATTTTAATATGTAACAAATAAAATTATTCAAATTATGTTCTAGAATTGGACCTCTTACCCATGCAAACTCTGCAGATGTGAAGGGAGCCACCACCCTCTATTGCCCATTTTCTTTGTATGAGCTCAACAATCCAAACTTTCTCAAATTGTCATGGAATGTGGATAGAATTTAGATTCATCCACTGGGGTCTCTTGCCCCCAAGCAAGGAGAAACTGTTTACCAGTGTTTTAATTGCCATTAATAGTTACAAAAGATAAAAACATGATTCATAAATCACAAATCAAATGAAGCAAAGAAGCTCTATCTCAACGTGCACATATATACACATTATAATAATGCCGTGATCTAACATAAAAGGGTCATAACATAGACATTCAAAGACATCATCTAAACTACACGAAGTAAAAGTAAAACTTTGAATTCTGGCATTACAGATATACAGAACAGGGTTTGCAACTATGCAATAAAAAAACCTTACTTTTATGTTCATTTACCAAAGTTATAAGTTTTACATATAGGTTTTGGTGGTTGGAAACCTTGCGTCAATGAACATCATTTCACATACTAAGAAATGCCTGAACTAGTCCTTACAAAAGGACAAAAAGCAAAACTATCAACTAGCGCCTTATTCAGTGTCCTGTTTCCTTTTATTAGGGTGAAGGAGGTAAGAATACTACAAATTGGCAGTTGGAAATAAGAAAAATACAAATAAACATTGGGTGTAGTTACTGCATAGAATACCACACCAATAAGATATAGAATATTCAGGATCAATAAGCAGGTTATTGTTCTTGCTGCACGGACATGAGCTTCCACGCTGGAGAGACTGAAGCCTTCAGCATTGTTCCGGACACGCTTCATGTGTCTGCAGAGATAAATTATGTTTGTAAAAGCTGAACTGAAGAACATGATTAACGGCACATGGATACCTATAACATTCACTGCAACAGCATAGTGAGACGGACTCTCCTTCAATGTATTATTCAGAGACGTATTATGATTAGAATAGCCATGTCTCCAATCCTGATGACCCACTGACCATGTACCACTTAAGGGGAATGCCAAACAGGACACTCCAAAGCACAGATAAAAAGAGATTCCATGGAAGCAGTTTGTGAAACCTCGTTTGCAGGTAGATGTAGACTCTTTGATTGATGTCAATGGTTTTAAGGCAAAAGTGGACACAGGGCCAAGTAGAAGACCAGAGGTTGCAGGACATCACAAAAAAAAAAGCAAACTTTTGAACTGATCCATCAATTGCCATGACCTTATAATAAGTGTAGGTGATGATTTGCACAACAATGTACAAATTATTCCAGAAACTGATCCCACCAACCAGCTGATGAGTTACACAAAGTCTCCTGTTCTTGAACCATTCTTTTAGAATCACGACAAGAATGAATATGTTTCCTGGTTAAGAAGATATCAAAGCAAGAATGACTAGGGTCTGAAGAACATTGCCTAAGACAATGGACATCCTTGGGCATAGCATTGCAGTTCTGCTTGAATCTAAACGTTCTAATGTTTGATCATAAGCAGCTCTGAGCTTGTTATATTGTGCTTTTTTTCTGGCACCTATTGAGAAAACTTGATATGTTTTGAAATTTGATTATTTCCCCATGCAAATAACCTCTCTATGAAAAAAGAGATAGCAATCCAGCAATGTATGTTTTATAAATACATATAATTCATATTAATTATTAAAAGGCACACAGATCACTCCCGAAAACCTGCAACATGGTGTCACTGGGACAATGAACCCTAACTAGATCTGTATGAATAAAACGCATTAGTAAGAATCTATTAAATCTATAATGGAATCTATTATGGCTATGGTTGTCCACAGTTTGTCTCATCAACACATACCTAATGGTAAAATAGTCTCTAATGAATAGTTCATCCATTATTGTTATCCAGAAAATACTGTGTTTAGTTTGACGGTGGTCAATGGGACAATGTTTAATGCAGGAGGTGAAGATCAACAGCGGGTCTCCTGGACTGTTTCTTTGTAGAACCAAAGCCTTCTTGGTTTTCCAACAAAATTTGAATGAATCCTACCATAGAGTTATGCTCTTGGATACATGTGATTATCCTATTTGATGGATTAAAATTGTGTAAAAAAGACATGGAATGTGAGTTCTACATGAATATATTTCCTATAACTTTCTCTATCTCTGAGAATAACGGAGCTGTCTAATCTCAGTGTTGGTTTGATCTGCTCCATTTGTTAGGGATGTACAGGAAAATTGATGAAACTCATGGACATAGAAACCCAGGGTTTATAATATATATCGACACTTCACTGCCGTGTTCATTAAAAGCCTAAACCTTTAAAAAAAAAGAAAGACCTTTAAAAACTCATAGTTAAGCATGGAATAATTATTCATCTTTACATGAGGAGCACTTTGAAGTTTGACACCAACCCGAACATTCCATTCAGTAACAGATGCTTTACTATGGATGGCACGATGGAGAGCTGGGCCCTCAATACACTAAGAGTTAAATATTTTAATGTTTATTTTCTTTTTTAAGCATAACCCAAGATTATCAACTAAATAATTTCTAATGATACAATATTGGGGTCAATATTCTTCTCCTGGGATTCCTCATAGCGTTGTTTTTAGGCTTTGTTTGTGCCTTACTTTTTGGATTGAATACTGGGCTGAGAGGATGATGGATTAGTGGAAGAGCTTTCCAGTAGAAGTGGTAGGCTGTGGTTTGCACCAATCTGAAAACTGCCCTAGAATAAAAAGGTTAAGGGGCAGCTTTATTCATTCAATAAAACTGGCCAAATTATTAGGAGCGACAACTGTTTATTTTACAATATTAAATAAGTCTCCTTAGGTGTCACAATGTAACATCGAAAAACTTGTCTGTGTTGACCTTGCTTTTTGATGGAAAAATTTGGGCTTTTGGCATTATTCAGAGTCTGGGTAAGGTCAGATATTATGAGTCATTTATAGGTCATTTATGCTGTATATATAATTCAACTATTTGAGGCAAAGCGTGATCCAGGCAGATTTGTATCAGGCTGATCCCTCTTGTCCCTTGTGTTTGTTTTTATATGTAACACTCGTGTCTTACTCCTCATCTGATCTACTTTTCATTGTGTGATCTCCAGCCCTGCAGTGTATGATCTTGTGTATGCACTGTCCTTAGTTTGACCTTGTTGTTCCTTAAGCATCTCCTTTGGTTTCCCATCAGTGCGTGTAATTCTCTTACTATGACTTTTCCTGGCTTTCATAACCATAGGCTTTCTTTTCCTTGTTTTCTCCAGCTCCCTGCATGGCTTGAGATGTCTTGACCGCTATTCATCATTCAAGAGCCATCTCCCCGAGACAGCTTTTAAAGCGAGCAAAAAAAGATCTCTAGATCTTTGCCTTCGTCTTAGGCCAGAGCAAGTTTTTTTGACTCAACAGATGCAGAACCTGTTACCATGCAGTTCTGCTTTACAACTTTGTATAAGTAAACTAAATCAAAAACACTTTAGTTATTTGTACAGCAGCCGATGTTTAATTTGGATACTTATAAGTATTTTGTTTTTATTTTTGCTGTTTAATAAAATACTTTGATTGTATTTGTAATTAGGTGTTTCTTATATAAATTATTGAAATTCCAAGGGAGGAGGAGGTGACAGAAACATTCGAATGCTTCAAGGGATTAAAAAATGCACAGGAGGGAAGTTTATTCAAAAGGAAAAGAAATGATAGAACAAGAATCTAAAACTAGAGGGTAAGAAGATTAGCTGTAATGTAAGGATGAATGACTATACTGAGAGGGTGGTAGAAAAGTGGAATTTCCTAAATCTAAGATGGGACCAAAGACTGATTGCAGTGAAGAGGCTAGATTAAACAACAATAAAGAAAACAATGCAGAATTAAGGAACAAGGATAAAGTATTTATTATTTTAATTTAAATTGCCTTAAACAGAAAGCAAGATACAAACACGTCTTAAAAAGCAAACTCATAGTAAGGTTACACAAGTAAAGGTTATGAATACCAAAGCTTCCACCGCCTCTGGAAACAATTTTCTTTAATCAAGGAGTAAGATCAGTAACTTTGATGGATAACAATGGATATTGGTGCAGTGCGGTGAAAAATGGAAGGAACGTGCGACTTGTGCTCAAGTTGTCTTCGGCTATTGCCCATGTTTGACGTGTCCTGTCGGAGTGCTGCACCCCACCGACGAGGTTTTTTTGTATATCACTTGAATGCTTGCCTGGTTCCGTGGGGTGTGTCGCTTTCTGCCCTCGGCGATATTGTTTTTTTTATGCTGGCTAGTGACATGTTATTCTTAATATGTTTTATACCTCCCATTGTATGGCACCCCTGTACTCTGTATTTTGTACTTTTTATGCGCCCTATGGGATGTTCTCGGATGTATACCATTGTTGTATTTCTTTTTGTCATTAAACGGAGACTTGATAAAAAAAAAAAATGGAAGGAACGTGATAAAATGTGTAGTATCTTGAAGAGTATGTAGACCCACCACAAAGCCTTTGCTTCCTGGGAAATCCTTAAAAAATAAACAATGACGTCATGTCCCTGGAGTGAAATTTAGAGAAAAAGTGGTCATAACACTGGATGGGGAAGTCAGTCCAAGTGATCAACCATGGTGTACAGGAAACCACAAAAAAGAAGAGAAACATAGAAACCTCTTCTTTTAATCGTCTAATATCTTCATTTGCCATGACTTTATTATAAGTGTACAGTATGACGTCCAGAAGTGCATTCAGAACGCTCCACAAACTAACTCCACCGACTAGCTGATGAGTTACACAAAGTCTCTTGTTCTTGAACCATTCCTTTAGAGTTACAACAAAAATGAATAAGTTTCCTGGGACAGACATTATCAAAGCAACAAGGCCAATGATCTCAAGAACGTAAGCCATCTTGGACATATAGAGATGCCCTACTGCTTCAGTCAGATTGCTCTAATATGTGAGCTTCTTAAGCACTTTCTGACCTGCATTATATTGCATTTTTCTTGGCCGCTAAATGGGAAAACTTCATATGCTTTGAATATGATTTATTAAAAATGCAAATTATATTTGTTTGAAACAGGATAGCGGCTCAGGTAAGTGTGTAATAATAAATAGTATTGAACGGGTTACTCTTCAAAAAGTACTAAACCTGCAAGGTAATTTATGCATTTTTATTTAAAAAAAGTCCAATAACACATTATAAGTGAGTCTCCAAAAACATTTAATGTAGCAGTATGGTGGTGCCTGTATTATTTAAACATTGCCCATTAGTAATAGGCAATCTTTGGATTTTAATCATTGAAAACATAGAGGAACGCCTACTATCAGATAACTACATAAAATACATTATTGTTAAGAGACTGCATTAAAAAAACAAAGTTTCAAATGAAAAATAAAGAGTGTTAAGAAGCAGGGAGAAACTATTTCATTTTAAATAAATTTGTAATATTTTTTAATATTTATAATATTTTTTTTATACTTTTTAATAGAAACGCAACAAACAAGCACGGCTTACAGACTAAAGTAAAAAAAAAAATCACAAATTCAAGTTATTAAAATCAACTCTTACCACCAATTACATTTGAACTCGAATATATTATTTCCCAATAAAGAAAGCAAGCTCTTTCTAAACTATGAAACGTTATTATGGTGCTATCTTCTTAACATAATTTCTTAAAACAGGCATTCAGAAAACTATTAAATATTTAAACATTAACATTATACTGTAAAAATAATAACTTGGGTAAGCACAGACAGGAACATGATGGAGTGTGGTCAAACATGGATGTAGAATGATTCAAATAGGCGATGCATGGTGGAGGTTGGGTGGACCAACCACAAAGCTTCAAGTGAAATATGGGCTAAATATGGTCCTGTGTATTATCACAAAAAAATAAAAATAGATACCTGGGAATCGGAATACCTGGAAACTACATATATCTGCTGATAGTTTTGTTCAATCATGTTGTAGAATGTTAGGTTGTTAAGTTCAGACAGTTTCAATAAAAACAATGTACAATTACATTACTTATATATTTATGAATATTTACACGAAATACACGCAGAAAGAGTACATTTGTATACTAAGAAATGTCAGAAAGGCAGAATGCCCAACTCTCGGCTAGCGCCTTATTCAGTGTCCGGTTTCCTTTAATTAGGACGATGGGGGTAAGAATGTTACAAACTGACACTAAGACAAAACCAATGTGCATAACGACATCACCGGGTCTCGCGAACATATCAAAAGCCATGCCAATAAAATATCCAATATTAAGGAGCAATATGCAGGCTATTGTTCTGGCTGCATGGACATGAGCTTCGACGGCAGACAATCTGAATCCTACAGCATTGTCCCGGACATGTTTCACATGTCTGCAAAGAAAAAATATGGTGATGGAGGCTGAACTAAAGAACAGGATAAATGGCACATTGATGCCTATAACATCCAGTGTGGGGATATGGCAATGACAACAGTTCTTCGATGTATTAGTCATAGACACATTTTGATTAGAATAGCCATGTGATAAATCCCGGGATGGTCCACTGATCGTATACCAATTAATAGGAATAGCAAACAAGAGACTTTCAAGTACAGATGAAAAGAGAATCCATGGAAGAATCTTGGGAAAGCTCCTTTGTAGATAAATGTAGACTCTTTGGTTGATGCCAACGGTTTTAAGGCAAAAGTGGACGCAGAGCCAAGTAGAAAACCAGAGGTTGCAGGACATAAAAAAATACATGAAAAACAAGGAAAAGTCATGTTCATCAACGACTCTTGTTCTTTTCATGTAATCAAAAGCGGACATGATGATTTCAACGACTCCGTGCAAAACATTCCACAAGCTGATTCCACAGACCAGCTGATGAGTCACGCACAGTTGTCTGTCCTTAAGCCATTCCTTTAAAATCACAACAAGGATGAACATATTTTCTGGTATAGGAACAAACACAGCGATCAGTTCAACAGCCTTGCGAACATCCTCCATGACACTGGACATCCTTAGCATAAAAGAGCCCTACTGCTTTAGTCTGTTTGACTTGAGCTTAATACCCAGTTGTGCGCTCGTATTATAATGTTTTTTTTGTTCTTGGCGTCTAATAAGAAACCTTGGTTAGTTTGGATATTTTATGTATGCAAATTATATTTGCATGGAATAAGAGATAGAAACATGTTTAGCAAATAAACATACTTTAGAGTTAGAGTGCAAAGAACACCTCCTGAAAAAACTTTCAAAATATATTTGTTAACTGGGTCCTACTTGTGTCTCATTCCGGAATTCATGGAAAAATAAAGTCACATTGTATCCTGAATTAGTGCAAACATTTTAAAGTTAAACTCCACCCAATACCATCTTCTCTACTGGGGGGGCTGGGTTTTCTCTGAGATGATGAAGATGAAGTGTGCAAATTCAAGTATGAATCTATGCTCAACCACCAAAAAGCGTATCTATCGATGTACCCAAGACTGTCAAGCATTCACATCTTGCCCTGTATTTAGAGCAGGCATGTTAACCATTAAAATGTGGTAGGTCCAATCAATGTCTCACCTTTGCTTAACCCTTCATCTTTGTCCTTAGAGTCTATTATCAAGCACAATAGCCCAAATAACTTGAAATGGCTATAACCTCCACCATGGCTTTCTTCGGGACAACATAACAGCTCTATGGTCTCACTGCTATTGAGGAAGAAACTTGAGTGAAACCCCAATCAAGGGAAATATTAAATCCCAGCAATATGTGTAGATATATTGTTGCCACAGGCCTTTAACCTCTGGATTAAGGTGTGGCGAGAATTCAGATGCCTGTGGGGTTCAGGTTTCCTAAACCCCACAGGCATCTGCAAGTACAGACCCTAGTGAAGACCCACAAGGACAAGTTTCAGAAGAAGTAGGACTCCAGACTTAATCAGGACTTCCATTTTCACTGCTTTAAATACTTTGTTTCCTTTTAGTAGGGTCACAAAGGAGAGAACATGATAAAAGGAATTTATGCAAGCGCTTATATAAAAGCTTCTAGGTTCACTCCCTGTAAGAAGGAGTTAGAACAACAAAAACATACAAGACATTAGAAACCAAAGAGAGTTTGGGCTGCATCAACATGAGGATTCATGTTGGAACTAGAACTCTGAGCATCACCCTTTATCCTTTCCATCTGTCCGTAGAGAAAGATGGCAAAAGTCTGAGTGGGACTAAAGGACACCAGGAAGGCCACCGATGATATTGTTCCATCTGTGAGATACGAGTTGAGATTTGGAATGTTCTTTTTGGAACTGAATGACATTTAGTTGAGGCACATTATGGTTATTTGATAACATTTTGTCATGAATGAAAGCACTGGGAGGCTAGCTACTGAGGGTCCAAGGACTGTCAAGATACGCACGCAGAGGAACATCTTGTTGAAGTGCCTTTGGAGAAAGATGTAGGATGTTTGGTTAGAACTTTCAAGCAGAGGTGCATATAGAACTAGGTGCAAAACTTAAGTTTAGAAGACATTGCTGCCAGAATAATTGTAAAAAAGACCCTTTTCCTTGGACTAGTACTAAAAAAAAAAAGTATCTAGTGTCTGTTCATACCCAGTATATTCCAGGACTCCATTTAAAAGGTTGGAGACACTGATGAAGGTAATTAACTGATGAGTTATGAATCTTTTTCCAGTTCAGTAGATTCACTGAACATGTTGCCACTAACACAAGCTATTCACGCAGCTAAATGAATGGTTTTCACAATCACAGGCAGGTCATTACATGTTGCTGCTTCTTGACTATAGCTTATATCCATTGATTCGATTCGTGTACGATGCAAATATGTGCACGGAATAGGATACTTTGGTTGATTACGGCAATATGCAAAACTTCCCTCTACTCAACTGGAAAGGAAAATTAAAATCACAAATGGAACTGTTTATTATGAACAGATAGGTAAAGCAAGGGATGTATATTTATGTTGGTTTTGGCATAGTAATCCAATGACTTTACTGTCTATCATTAAGCAGACATATTGAGGAGGCACCTTTGTCCTGGGATGTATCAAAACCCATCCACAAGATATCTGAGTTATGGGTTATCTAAAGCTATGTATTTATATATTTGATGGGCATTTAACGCTATTCTTCATGAATCACTGACTCATTAGGTTTTTAATAATGGAGCCTACCATATTGAGTGCAAACACAGCCTTTATCCGCATGATGCCTGTTCCTCCTCTGGACACGAGACACTGAAAGTACACAAAGAGTGGGGAAAGATGGTACAACCATGTACTTCACTCATCATAAGTGAACAGATGGTGTTATACTGGAGTCGAATTGGAGCCATCTCTCTTTGATATTAGCTCCAACTTTCGATCATAGCTTCTTCCTTATTATACTCTTCTCAGTACTCTCCAAACGCAAACAACTCCACAACAAAAACCAACAGTTCTCCTGTCCTTCAATATCTCAGGATAACGGACTTCTCTGTGAGACCTTCTCTACAACCTAATGATACTCTCCCAAGCAGTCCCTCAACTTCTGTTTCATTCACCCTCAACCTTACATTGAGAATAAGCTTTCATGATCAGGGTCGTCATCTCCTTCTCTGCAAGCATGTAATAGCGCTAAACACTCTGCTCGTTGTTTATAATTCTATAGTGTAACAGCATTCATTTTACGCATTTTATAGGAAATCTTAATGATCCTTTTTTTTAATAGTTTTTTTTTTAAATAAACTTCATATAAAACAAAATTGCAGAAGTAACAAAAAACAATGTATTGGGAAAAAAAATCTGAAATATTATATGATGGATAAATGCTTTTGTTTCCTAAAAATAGTACTTTATGCATTATTTATAATTCTTTTCACAGTTTTTTTGGCGCAAATTATGTTAGAATATTATTTTGATGCTTTTTTCTCAACATATCCTTTGCGTTATTTTTCATACATATTCCTTTGATATTAAATCTCATACAGAAATGATAAGATATTCACAAGCAATGCCTTGACGTACATAGGGCCGGGATATTATGCTTTTTAAACAGATTAGAGATAAAAGACCATACAGAAAAACTACACCTGAAAATAAACAGATCAAATATTCATGTATTTTTTGGTAATTTTCATTTAAATGACCCATTTTAAACATAATAAAAAGGGACAAAAAATATTATATTATTTTAGATATATAAAAAAATGTTCAGGGGTTGAAAGAATGCAGAGCTTCAGTACTGTTTCTCCACTTCGCTCAAGAGGTAGAAAAATGGTTCGATCACATATTTACTAAATGTCTGTAATATTAGTTTATTATAAATTAATAATAAAAAAATAAAAAAGTTAAGTCAAAGCCAAAATTTATTGGCATACAATGGCCTAACTCAAGATAAACCATTTATTTTCTTCTTTTATTGGAAAACTGTCCACGAACAAGTCTTCTCCTTCGGTTTTGAGTTGGACCTTTTTGGTGTTCAGGTGACTGACAGAAGAGGTAATGTGATGAAGCCACAGGGGTATCAGTCTTAGCGAGAGAGTTTTCACCAGCGACTGTGGAGGTCTCAGCTAAGGGATGCTGTAAATTTTGTCTGTCTTTACATGTGTCCATTGGACTAAGTTTGGTAACTAAATTATTCACCGTGCTGACCAACTGGGAAAGAATTTCATTCTTCTGCTCCTCCACCATTAGGTGTTCACGATGAAGAGTTAACAAGAGATCCATCCTTTCTGTATGGTCACGTCTAAATTCTCTAAGTTCTTGACGTACGGCATGTAATTGCCGTCTCATGGTTCTGCGAAATGCCTCCTGGCTTTGATGAAGAAGGTGGTCCATCTCAGAAGGTGCATGTCCTTCAGACTGGCGTTCTACCCACTGACAAGATGCGGCCATTCTTGCCTTATGTTGTTGACCATCTTTTATAGAAGGCCCCTCTAATGCATCCATGCTTTCTTCCTCATTTGTATGGAAGGCTGGCCATATTGCGTTTTCCGACTCTGGTTTTAGCTCAGTTGGCATCTGTGTTTCGGGATAAAACGGCACTTCTGAAGTTGTAGTTTCTTCAGGAGTCAGCATACCTTCTGGTGAAGCATTTTCATGAGGAGACCAATGGCCTGCAAAACAATATAAAAAAAACACCCTATTAAACTATAGAAATGAATTACATTTCCCATATTGACTTGATATTGTTTACTGCACTAATATTTAGAAATGGGCTAGCCACTTTAATAGCGGGATGTATAGATTAAAATGAGGACTTGACTTATGTCTATGCAATTTTTTGTAGGGCTGGTACATTGTGATGTTGGATGTGGGCACTCATTAGATGGAGGGCCCGTGCTTAGACTATTACTTGAACATGCACACAAGAAATTACCTAAAGCCACAAATACCTGGACATTCATATGTGCAAGGATTTGCAGAATCGATTAGACCTGGTATTCCTTCAACAAGAGGACATATAACCGCTTTTATCTTTTCTTCCCAGTCTGCATAGTACACACTCAAGGACTGACGCTTTCCAGCAAGGCGCCAGTGCTTGCTCATTTTAGCCCTCACAAAGCGCTTGCAGTCGGCAAACCTTTTCTTGCATGTGTCCACGTTCCTAACGCTTACTCCCAGACCATTGATGGATTCTAGAATGCCACGCCAGATTCTTTTTTTCTCAAAACTTGATGTCCTTGATGCATCTTCCCCATACAGCTTTGGATAGTTCTCCAGCACCTTTGTAACTAGAACATCATTTTCCTCCTCTGTGAATTTTATGTTCCTCAGCCTGTCCCTGCATGATGCAGCTGCGCTAGTTCCTTGTTCAGGGTCACAAAAGGTTGACTTCTTTGGCCAAAGCTGGCGGTTGCCTCTTGAACTTGGTTGCTTCTTCCCTTGCCATTGGGACCTCTCTTTGTCTCCGCTATTCCATACCTCCTGGGGCACCATACCGTCGTGTTGATGTAACATAGACCCATCCACAACAGTCCTCTGCTCTTGTAAACCACCTATCACGCTCCACTCCTCTGCCATGACTATCACTCCATAATACCTAATATTACGTTCTTATGTGAAAATTTACAGATACAGGACCGTTACACATATACAGTCTGTATATACCTACGCACATCTTATTCATTTCTGAACAACCAAAAGTGTAAACTGTAGATTGTTAACTACACCAAAAGCCTTGTGTATCATCTTATATCCCAGGAGCTGTAGGGTCTTTGTAGCCAATCAGTGACTTCTGGGGACAAATCTTCGCAGAATCATCAGGAACAAAATCCCTTTTTAGTAGTTGGGCATATGTTCTGGAGTTGATTTTGGATTTTATTTATTTTAGCTTGAAGTTACTTTATTTGGATTAATACCATAGTATACCGAGATAAGACACCTAAGGCAGAAACACACAAAATAATGTCAAAACGGTTACATGTCCCTGGGAAAAGAATCCATCAGAAACTGCCTGTGCTATTTAAATATTACACAATTATGTTAGTAATAATAATATTATGGCTTATTGTTCTCACATTCAAAATAAAACTTCTCTACTGTACTTCTTTGAATTTATGGATTATTAATACTTCAGGAAAGAAGCGAGGCTTATGAAGCGGTGGAGATATCCCTACCCCGATCTGTTTTATTTGTTTTTAACAAAGATTCATTCGGCGCTGGACTAGTCGGCCCATTGTCCCTGATGTAAAGACTCAGACCATAATCAGTCGTTGGTCTCGTCTTAGATTCAGGAGCCATACGTCTATCCCATACATGTTTAAATTCCCTCGCTGACTTAACCTCTAACACCCCTGCCTGTTTTTTTCCTTTCATTGTAATTATATTTTGCATATCTGTGTCAGGTGATCACACCATTTCATTCCCTGCGCCCCAAAGTTAAAATCACTACCTACCTCCTGCAGCTAAACCCTTTTGTCTATCAGCTTCAGGGAGGTGGAGGATTCACTTGACCAATGCAAATAGAAGCTCAGAGGATTGTGGGACTTGTAGTCTACAGGCTTCAAACAAGCCTAGACACTGAGGAAGCAAAGAACTACTACTCCCAGCGTGCCTTGCAGCAGGGAGGTTTACATGACACAGCCACTGACCATTCAGTGCCTGAAATACTTTATCGATTCATTCATCTGTTTGATGAAAGGAATGAGGCAAATTTACAAGTTTAACCCCTTCAGGCCAGGGAGTTTTCATAACCAAAGAACCTAAATATTTTTATAAATCACTGCACAGCCCAGTGTTATAAAACCTGATTATATTATTATGAATATCTAAAATGAATTCAGTATAATGAATGAGTATTTGGTCCTACTAATAACTTACTTATAACTAAAAAAAAAATACATTGTACTTATACAATGTTATTTGTAAACACATCGTCTGTTGTTTATAAACATGTTTCAAAAACAAAAGGTTGCAATCTAAAACTAGAGGATCAAAAGATTTGCTGTAATGTAAGGAAGATTTACTTTACTGAGAGAGTGGTAGAATTGGTGAAGGAATTTAAACATGCATGGGATAGGCATATAGCTTCTGAATCTATGATGAGACCAAGAGCTAATTAACCCCTTCTATACATGGACCGGTACATTCTAAAAAAACTGCACTTAAAAGTCCATTAGGACGTACTAGTATGTCCTGACTTTTTTTGTAGTTCTTTGAAATCTGGGGCTGTATTTCTCCCTTCAAATCTCATTTAGCCACACACACACCTCACTTTCCGCCACAAAATCACTCTTAGCTACACACATAGAACTCTTGTCCATACTGAACAGTATTATCACATAATGATCACTCACACCACTGTGGTTATGGTTTGCCAAAGCACATCATGATTGAAATGTACACCACAATTAAATTGGCTTAAAGAAATTCAGTCTTTGCTGGGTGAATCTGCAGTAAAGATATTATAAATATATATATATATATATATATCCAGGTAAATATGTTTACTTTAATTGTCAGTCCATAATGTTTTGTAAAAGCACACCATGATTGAAATAGATACAATGATCAAATAGGCTTACATTAACACTAAAAGGAATCCACATTAAAGGGTGTCCTTACTGGGCACAATGACACCAATGGGACAAGCCTCGTGCCTCTGTCAGTGCCAAAACAATGCATATCCTAGTGGCATATTATATGTAATATGCACAAATACCACTTGATGGCAACGTGCGCAAGCCAAAGAAAAACGTTAATGCCTGTGATGAAGGCATGTTGGTGTAAGGGTTAATATGTTGGTTTTCTGTTATTCTCTGTATAAAAGCATAACACGAATTGCTGAGTATTATCCATGTATTTTGATCTGGTTAATAAACCATATGCATGATTTAATCCTTTGAGTGAAAGTGTCATCTCTGTATCCTCGAACCTGTTAACCCCTGCCTGTCCACACAGGCGTTTACAGTCCTGGGTTAAAACAATGATTTTCAGACTTTTCTGAAGATTTTCAAGGATTTTGGTACAGAATATAGTTACTCAAATAAGAATGTAAAAATCTAGTAGAACTAGTAAATCTTTTCTGATTAATGAACATAGTCATACATTTCATGTCTTTTTATTATATATTTTATTTACTACTTTGACTTTTTTTCTTAGTTTATTTGATATTTCCTCGTAGGTAAACCTCACTAATAATATATTAATAATAATAATAATATCTGTTTATTGAACTCTATGTGAATAGTTAATTGTAGATATTAAAGATTAGTAAATCAACAAGGGAGGAGTTAAAACATTTGGTGCCTGTAGGAATTTTTCCTTTCTGGTTAAGAGGTCAAGATGACCTCATAGTTCTTAGTAATAAATTAACCACAGATCTAGAGCTGTGTTAATGTAATACATGTATAACTTAACTCCAAATTTTGATTTTAAATGCCATTAAGGAGGTGTATTTACTATAATGAACTGTAAAATATAGGGCTTGTGAAAGTTTTTGTACAACAAAAGAAATACGAAATACAGGAAGATGTCATTTTGAACAAAGAAGGGTATAAGGAGCATGGGTTAATAGGTGAACAAAACGATCATATATCTTACGCTTTTAAAAAAGACCCGAATATAAGAAGGGTAAGCTGGAAACACAGAACAATAGGAGAAGAGGTATGACATATTTGACATAACCAGACAAGTGGAAAAAAGTCAACTTGAGAACAAATAATGAAGGTAGGCAGGAGAATATAATAAATCCT
Organism: Spea hammondii; assembly: GCA_029215755.1. Taxonomy (NCBI): domain Eukaryota; kingdom Metazoa; phylum Chordata; class Amphibia; order Anura; family Pelobatidae; genus Spea; species Spea hammondii. The sequence continues at coordinate 24,615,641 of JARDYJ010000012.1, read as the reverse complement.
GGATGTAGGTAGTTATGGCTATGATGTACTATTTTCTACTTCCCTCACTGACTTCTTCTGTATCACACCTGTTACACTTAAAAAACTACCAAGCATGAGACGGAACACCGACAAATCTGTCGTTGGCTTGAGTTTGGTCGGGTATTGATTCAAGTAACCCCCTAGATATCTGTCTCCATAACCAATAAGTTGAACTCCAAAAATATAACTTGACTATTCATAGATTCCAGAGCTGCCCGAGGACACTAAGGCCAACTTTAAGTTTGTTTTTAAGTCTTCATTCTAACAGTAAGCCCCTCCATCTTTCCCTCTAACTTTTCATAAGGCCATCTGCTTTTCCAATCTCATTTTGCATGGACGTAAGGTAATTTTACCTCCAAGTCTGCAAATTAGAAGTGGTAGAGCTGGAACAACATGAAATAATGAGGATCTCCACTGACCATCTACCGACCAGTAAAAATTGATGATGGTCTGTGGTTTTGTAGCTCCAACATGACTGCAACGTTTTGATCCAGAGCACTTCAATATCATATTATTACCTGGCATTTTGCTTCATTACACTCCAAGATGGCTGGACGAGACACCACAAGGTGGCTGGACAGGACACCACAAGATGGCTGGACCGGACACCACAAGGTGGATGGACAGGACACCACAAGATGGCTGGACAGGACACCACAAGGTGGCTGGTCAGCTAAGGTTGCTGCCCCTAGCCCCTGCCTCTAACCACACTCCCAAAGGTGTCCCACTATATTTACAGCTCCAAGAACAATATGTATTTTTCTATTTAACACCCCCCCTGATAACAAATCTTCACTAACATATTAGTTCTTTTTCTTCTTCCTTTTTTTCATATTTTGTTGTATGAAGGGTATAATGGTGTCCACAGTGTTTTCCAAACAGTGTATTCAAATATTTGTTTTTGCGTTTGACTTGGATTTTCTGACCATGTCAGGGCGCCTTGATCTTCATTATAAAGCATTTTTTGTATTTTCTTGCTCCACCTTCATTTTTATAACAATAGCTGAAATGTTTGATGAATTGCTATTCCCCTCTTCCGCCATGAAAGGTTGGCTAGTTCTATATAAGCATTGGCTATTCCCCTTTTTCTTAATCCATTTCAGACTCAAAGCGGAAAAGTCTGCGATACCAGCTTTGGTGGTGAGTGACGGTTTTTGTAATTCTGTAATTATTCACAATTGACAATGGATTATTATTTCTATGAAACCAATATAATACACAGTTTATTGGTCTCAAAATGTTCCGCTAAATAACAACATGTGAAGATTTTACTGTAAAACCTATATTGGAACACAAAAAGAAAAATGATTTGACTTTGACTTTAGGGTTGAAGGGACACTCCGGTTATTATATGCACTTAAATCCAAAAGTATCCCCTTCAAATTAGCATTTTCTACCCTATTAAATGAATGGAGAGGTTTCTTAGAAACCCCCTCCCCTGCATTTGCCCTCTTTCCTTGCCTCTGTTGACTTGGCTTGTTTTCTATGCACCATGCTTTATAGGGTTCCACTTAAAATTACTGAAATTTAAATATCTAGATTTTTTTTGTTTTAATACTATATGAATGAAGTTGCCCATCTCCACATTGTGTATTTATTTATTTTTTATTTCAAATCATTATTTTATTGAGTTTCCTAAACAGAATAAAGGGTAACAGAAAGAAAATAAAGGAGGGGACATGCCTTGATTCATAAATACACTATTAGAATTCAATAAGATTTATAAGTACTTATTGTCAAACAAGCAATTGTTTTGGCAGTCAAGAAAGAAAGGAGAGGGAAGACGAAGAAAAAAAAAAAGTTATTCTGCTAGCAATGAATGGCCTTCAGAACGTGAACTGATCTAAAGGGTTCTATAGATTGTTGTTACGTTAGCCAATAGATTCAATTTTTTAAGTATAAAATTATTGCTTTCAGAATAATCACAAAAAATGTATCTTCGATATATGTATTTTTTTAATTATAATTCTAGATCTCTTCACATCCCAGAACATAATGCTGATGAAGATAGTGCTTCTTGTGACTTTTATGAAGTATTTTGTGTATTCTCTGCCTGATGGTAAATTTCTGGATTCTACTATTATTTCTTTGAGTTTTTTTCCTTCCATGAGCTACAATCCTTCCACAATCATGTTCTAACTAAGCAACCGGTGGAAGGCTTGGTTCATCCCCTTCCATCCCAGTATTAGAATGGTTCAGGGAATACGTGGTCACTTTGCATACATGTAGTTATGAGTTGTGTTATATATATATATGGAATTTAACTTGTTTGTCGAGTGGATACTTTCTGATGACCACCATATCCATAACGAGACAAGTTCAGTTGGTGTCTTAGGTTTATCATTCACCAGGAACTCTTTTTAGTGTGCAATGAATTTTAATCTTGCTCTAACCTTATCGCTGTCTCTCTTTGGGTAGTACCTGAGCTATTGATTTAAATCCATGATATCATAAGGTTTTTGTAGACTGTTACACTGTGATCTTGATAGTGGAACAGGTTAACTGTAGTCTGATCTCTCCCCTTTGGGTTAGACTGGCGCAGCGACGTGAAGAAATGCTACAGGAGCTGCAGGGACATTTTAAAGTCTGACAATGAAGCCGAAGGTAAGTGACATTTTCTACATGTGTTTCTTATACAAGTTGTGCCTAAACCACAGGAAAATAGGTTGTAAAAGCTAGTGGATACAAAAAATAATTCTAGGACTACTAATCACGTTAAACTCTTTTACAAATAATCATTTACACAGCTCTTCAACCTGGCTGTGTATTCTATAACGCAATAGATATACGTTTTACAAAAGCAACCAATGAAATGTCCATCTTGTTGGACAACTCTGATAATTAAGAATTATTCTGCATAAATAATCCTCATTGCGTTTTACCACAGATGGAATGTATACTCTGAGCACTGATGATGGAACAAAATACCAAACGTACTGTGATATGAAAACTAATGGCGGAGGTTGGACTTTAGTGGCCAGTATTCATGAAAACAACATATTTGGCAAGTGTACTTCTGGAGATCGCTGGTCAAGTCAACAGGGCAATGATGCCAACAACCCAGGGGGTGAAGGGAACTGGGCTAATTACGCCACATTTGGGACAGTTGAAGGAGCCACCAGTGATGACTACAAGGTACATCTATTTTCTAAATTATACCCTTCACTTTGCCAGCCATGCAGCTAATCTTTTTGGGTCAAATGTCAAGACCTATTGAAGGGACACTCCAGCCATCAGATGCACTTGATAGCCGAGTATCCTTTAAGTTATTTCTTTGCACACTTTTAGGTTCATGGAGAGATTCTGCAGAATAACCCCCATTCATTTTCCTCGTACCCTGCCACCATCTTTTAGGCTTCTCAGAGATGTATTTGACCCAATGTGCACAATACTCATAGTCTACCATCTCTGGCACTAGCTTGCCCATAAGGCACACAATGGGGTGTGCTGTTCAATAATATCTAACTAGAGAAATCCATGAACCAACTGATCCCATCGCCAGCCCATTCCACCTTTCCACATGCTTGCACCTCTTGTGTTTTATAATAATTGACATTATATCCTTTCTTTTGTGCTTCCAGAACCCTGGTTATTACAGCATCAGAGCTAAAGATCTGAGTGTATGGCATGTTCCTAACAAGACACCTTTAAAGCTCTGGAGAAATATAGCGTTGCTCAGATATCGGACAGAATCAGGCTTTCTACAAAACGAAGGAGAGAACCTCTTCAATTTGTACACAGTAATTATATATATATATTTATATCACCTTTAATATTGAACAAAGACTCTTCCTGTGTATGTATACCAAGTAATACAGATCCATTAAACCTTACAGCCAGGTAGATTGACTGTTTTATTATGCAAATAATATATTCAGTGTTTGCCAGAGATCACCATCAGAATTACTTTTAATGTGACTTCAGTCACCAAAATTTAAAATTTTTACAGTAATACATGTATCAGACATGTTTTGTAGCCACTTATAACCATCCTCTTTTCTTAGAAATACCCTGTACTCTACAATTCTGGCTCCTGCCCGCAAAATAACGGACCAGCCGTACCTGTTGTCTATGACTATGGAAATGCAGAGAAGACAACAAACTACTATTCACCAAATGGAAGAGGTGAGACTTGTTCATTTCCAAAGTAATAGCAGTCAGCTATAAAAGTAAATCAGCAAAGCTTCTGGTAAACACATAAACGGGAGGCCTTTCACATCCAGCCATCAGACGTGCTGACGACATTAGGTGGCCATCGGCCTTAAAGTGCAAAGGCCACCTGGTGTTGTCTGCCATGACAATATCCCCATAGATGTCTTTGTGTTGTCCTTGAATATACAGAGATGAAGGGTTCCTTATTGTTCCTGCATGCATGTACCTCATGCATGCGCACTCAACAAAGCATAATGACGCAAGTTGAAGAAGGTGCACAACATGCATAGAGCATTCAATGCGACGCCCAACATTTCTAATAAAGAACCTTGAAGGGTGTAACATGGCAACCACTCTGTCTACTGCCTTTGGCTTTGGACTTGGTGTTTATCTTGGTTTGGATCTTTGGTTTATTTGACCTTGGCTTGTTCCTTGGACTTGTCTTTCAGATTATTCCTTTGTGCATTTGCTTCTCATGTTCTTCCCCTGCATACAGGACCCATGGCACATCTATTTTATCAAAGCCTTAAATTAACCCCCTGTAATAGTTTGTGGAACCCAATAACAGTTGTACAGCCTAGAGGTCTTGTGGAAGATGCTACTCTGGAATAGAAACTGCAGAAGACAGATGTTAAAGTGTCTGCTCTGTGGGTCCTCAAGGTGCTGGTGTCAAGAATCAGTTGTGAAGTAGTTTGAAATGAATATTTCAGGAACACCCTGCACGGACAAGTGTCATTGTTAAATCCTTACACAAATCCATTGGTTTTCACAGGAGAGTTTGAAGCTGGTTTTATCCAATTCCGTGTGTTTAATAACGAAAAAGCCGCCATCGCCCTGTGTGCAGGAGTAAAAGTTCGAGGATGCAATTCAGAACATGTGCGTGTGACTTTTATAAAGGCATATTATCTATGAAGGGAAACATAAAGAAATGCTGCCTCTGGTTTTAATATGGGAGAAATATTACCAGAAGCATGGTTAGTGGGGTGGATAATATGAAATAAATATAGTTCCCCATTGGCCTCAAGTTGGATGAAAACACATTAGATCTTCAGTGCTTATGATGAGAATTTGAAGGGTTGGTAGATGATGATTAAGGCAAACGTTTGGATAAGTATACACTATATAATATATTCTTTACGGGGAAGGAACCACACAGGGACCCAATGAAACCTAGAAAGCATTCCAGAACCCTGAAGCCATAAGTGTATTTACAAGTAAAAAACAGAAGAACCCCTCCATGAGGCGCATGCCAAGGACAATCACCTTCATGCCCCCCTTTGTCAGCATTCTCCTGTCTTTTATTGCATGTGAACGCTGAATGTGTTGCATTAGGTGTTAACAGATTTTAAATTGATTTTCATAGCATTGCATCGGAGGTGGAGGATTCTTCCCTGAAGCAAATCCTAAACAATGTGGAGACTTTACAGCCTTCGACTGGGATGGCTATGGAACATACAGAGCATGGAGTTGCAGCAAAGAAATTACAGATGCTGCCGTGCTGATCTTTTATCGTTAATATACAAAATATGGAATAAATGTATTTAACCTGGACAGACAAGTTGTTCCAAAGCTTGGAACATCTGTCATTGTATTCTTGTGTTTTTTATTCTACTTTATTCTAAATTCAGCACAGTAAGTGGAACAGCACTTTTAACAATGTTTGTTCATTCAGCTCATTACCCACCTTTGGTTTATCTTTGATTGGGAGGAAGTTTTAATGAATTAGTCATTAGGGGGAATCAAATCCTTAAAAACTTCCTAAAAGATCATCTCCCCTCCAATAGGACCATATACATTATGCCAGCACAGCCTCTATATTGAGCCTTCCCCGTACCTGGATGCAGCGTTATTGGATATGATGTCAGTAGCGCCTTGTATGGCATAGTATGGCAAAATATGGCCTACTCTTCTCTGGATTAGTTATATAACACTATGTGACTTTCAAAAGGATTCAATAAAGAACAAAAACAATATAAAAAAAAAACAGCAATATGTATTTAGTTTTAACACTTTTTTGTATTTGTTGGAGGAAAAACCATTATGTACATTAACACTACAGTATCCTAGTATTATGAGACGACGCGTTACATAGTTGTCAAAAATAAATTAATGTCTTCAACCAGCTTGCTCACAAGTTGGAGTTAGGACATACCATGAAGAAAATGAATTGCACTCTGACCCAGACCTGTCACCATATCACGATATAGAAGATATAATATTGCCCAACTCAAATCCCAAGGTCCATGTTCTGCCATCAAGCGTTCTGTACAACAAATTTGCCTTGAAACCCCAAAAGTTCCATTACGTTACATCAATGTGATAGCTCTAGCCCCCATTTATGGATGGTATAGGTAACTTAAAAACCTCTTTGTTGTTGGAGAAATACAATGCATGTTGAGATGTTTAAGAGGTATAAGAATTGTTCAGTCCAATAACATAAGAGGCTCAATCTCAAGTTTTTGTGATTCATATGTTTGGTCATCACCTGACTGGTTGGGTTGGGCTTTTCACACGAATGGCTTCCTAGAGAAGCTTGTATTTGAGAACTCCAGATGTTTTGTCACACAAGCCTGTAAAACTAGGCTTCTCGTTTGGTCGTATTCCTCAAAAAAGTTGTGCTTGAGACATCCAGGCAGCCCATCATACTACCTGACTAGCAGGGTTTCTCATGTGAATGGTCTGATGTCTAACAAGATGTGAACTCCGAGAGAAGGACTTCCCGCATTCAGCACACGTGAAGGGCCTCTCTCCAGTGTGGACCTTCTGATGCCGCACTAGGTGTGAACTGTGACCGAAGCACTTCCCACACTCAGTGCAGAGATATGGTTTCTCACCAGTGTGAACCCTCTGGTGTATTATCAGATTCGAACTACTAATAAACCTTTTGCCACATTCGTTGCAAACATAGGGTCTTTCACCGGTATGGACCCGTTGGTGCATCACCAGATAAGATCCACTGATAAAACTTTTCCCGCACACTTTGCACAGATGAGGTCTTTCCCCCGTGTGTGTCCTCTGGTGTATAATAAGACTGGCTTTCTGAGTAAAACTCTTGCCGCACTCTTTACATATAAAAGACTTGGCTTCTGTTTGTATTTTTCTATTCGCCATTGGCTTAGAAATATGTGGAATGTGCCTCCGACGTTCTGTTTGGACTCCTTGATAACTAGAACTGTAATTTCCACCACGTTTGTTTATGAGGCTTTTCTGTCCTACGTGTGTTGATTGATGAATAAGAAAAAGTGAATGTTCTTTAAAGGTGTCCCCACATACACTGCAAGCGTACATTTTGGTGCAGATGTTTATGCAGCTTTCTGAGGTTTCCTGTTGTTCCTCGTTGGCTGGAGTATAGTCATCACTTGTGGAGCTCCCTTTTTGGCATAAAACAGTTTCTTCAGGACCATTTTTCTTGTCAATTTCCTTTACCTTGTTACATCTTAAAGGAATTACATGCTGCTCCTCTCTCCATGGTAAAGAGGAAGAATCTATTTTATTTATAATGTTACTACCTGTAAAACAAAGACAAAAGTGAGCAAAAGATGACTACAATATTTTCCAGTCCCGGTAGTTACCACAAATTACTTTTAACCTATCTTCTGCAAAGGGGTTTATTTTCAATATGAACTGGTATTTGCATAGTTGGTTAAACATTAGAACTTACATCCAGGCTTCTTTTAAGAACCATACATTTTCTACCAGACAGATGTTTAGTCATCAACCCATGAGCTAACTTTGAGGTGCTTCACGCTTCTTACCCAATGAATTACAGATGCGGTGCCTCCTCTTAGTGTATAAATCGCTGATCACGCATAACTCTTCTCCTCGATGAATCCTAGGTACAATCTCAGGTTTCACATACAGATAACCTAGTAGTAAGAAGGAGTCATAGTTAACAATCTTGAAGAAAGTTACATCTTTATAATTCATATGACACATTTTGTTTTAGAAAATATGCAGGGCCTTCACGGTTCTTGTGTAGTCTAAACATCCTAATAAATTAATATGCAACAAAAGAAGATTCCGGGCTATGTATGCCTTGACTTGAAGCCAACGGTTGTCATTTAGTACATACCACCATTTACAGGCAGAACTTCCACAAACATTCTTGCATACATGGTCCTTTAGAAAACAAAATGGCTGCCTTTAGCGTTTGTGTAACACTTTAAATATATAATAGATTGCAGTTACATACATCAAAAAAGAATAGAAGCAGTTAAACACACACACATACGGTAATTCCGGAATTCACAGGAAAATCTTTTCACTTTTTACTGAATTCGTCTCACCCACTAAGTTGGGACGCTGGTGAATTTTCGTTTTGACATTTTCGTTGTGCTCCTTTTGTCGATCTTCCAGAGAGTCCAGCTCTTCCACAGAGAAACAGACTGTGACGTCACCAGATTTAATAGATTCCTGGAAATCGAGAGTAATACAGGTTCATTCCGCCACATTTTCAGCTGTAATTCTCAACTTACAGAACTAAAAGTAGTTTGAAAATACAACATTTCAAAAACATGTCGAAAACATTTGTTCTTTAAAAGCAAAGTTGAGTTTTGCATGCATGGATGCACTTTATTTAATATTTTAATACAGTATATTTGAAGCAACAGCCTCTGGAACCACATACGGGGGACAGATATGTAGATTTTAAGAATGCAGTTACCTGCATGTCCCCTTGCTTGACATCAGAGTCATCGCTGGAATCTGACCCCCATTCATCCATAAGAACCCGGGGTTTCTGCCAGGTACATATGAGATAAAGAACATTAAGAGGGTGCATATAAAGGGGCATATAGGATAATGTACTACAGGCAATACAAATAGCTATAGCCAAGTCACAGTGTTGTGTTAGAAAGCCACCAAAAGCTACACAAATATTTTTACTTCTGGTAGAATTCCCTTTCTACTCCTCTTAAAGTTCCACCACCACATTCTCATGAAAATGTCTTCCCATAATGCATTTCCTTCCCATGTGATATTATTTCATATTTGTCTCATCCCTGCTCCTCCATACTAATATCCTGGCATCATATTCATCATACCCATTCACATGTCATCATTCGTACTATTATCATTCTTCAGAGTCAGCGTTTTAGCTACCAAACTACCAGAATTATTCCAACTTTGGTAAAGTAGGTTCAATTAGTCCCATCCAGAAAAAGAACTGATGGGGCAGTGCGCTAGAATAAAACATGAGTTGGCACCTTGACCCACGGAGATGTCATAATCAACATTTGTCCTGTTTGTTGCATAAATATAAGAATTAGTAACATTTTATTATTTTGTTTCCAGTTTACCTTCTATACTGTTCTCTGCTCCTCTGAAACCACTCAATGGCTGTGATCCCATTCCCATAGCCTTCCTGGCCAGCCCTCCTCCCACCAAGCCAGTCATCCTAGCCTTTCTGACCACTGCAGTCCTACACACTATTATCTCTCCATTTTTCCCCATCTAACTTTTCTCCATGCCTGTTCTTATTTCCTATTCTTCTTTGTGTCTCTCCAACCTTTCCTTCAGGTGCAGGGTTAGACAAAGTATCTGTATCCGGACACCAGTGTCTGTGACAATATAATTCTTCCAAATGGGGCGCACATCCACATAGGGGAAAAAAGATTTTTGAAAAAAATATAGTGTGACTCTGTATGCAAATAAGGCTTAGCAATACTGCAAGTAAGTAGTGCACTCACATTTCCAAGGACATAAATGCGCTCATCATAAAATATTCTTTAATTCTTTGTGGCTAAAAAATATAAAAACACAGCAGCAATGGCACAGTATCACTTGGTCATGTGGATAAGGTAAAATATTGCACTTACAACAGACGAAATGTACAAAAGCGTGCACAAGGTAATCAGCTTTTAAACCAGGCACAGGAAAGTCCACCGTCCAGCAGCAAGAACTTTCACAATATATCCCTCTCTCTCAACGCGTTTCACCGGACAACCGGCTTCCTCAGGAGATGAATCAGGATTTTCCTTTGAAGCTTGCCCGAAAATCTAACATAGACCACGTTCCTTATAACTCAACAAATCCAGAGTGGTTCCAGACTGCTGCTGGACGGTGGACTTTCCTGTGCCTGGTTTAAAAGCTGATTACCTTGTGCACGCTTTTGTACATTTCGTCTGTTGTAAGTGCAATATTTTACCTTATCCACATGACCAAATGATACTGTGCCATTGCTGCTGTGTTTTTATATTTTTTAGCCACAAAGAATTAAAGAATATTTTATGATGAGCGCATTTATGTCCTTGGAAATGTGAGTGCACTACTTACTTGCAGTATTGCTAAGCCTTATTTGCATACAGAGTCACACTATATTTTTTTCAAAAATCTTTTTTCCTCTATGTGGATGTGCGCCCCATTTTGAAGAATTGTATAGATCATTAAGTGTTGGAGGATACGCTTATTTGGGTGCTGCTGCCTAATTAGGGAAAGTATTACTTATTAATTTACGCGAGTGGTGTGTGTTTTCTTTTCTTGTGTTTCTGTGACAATATGGAAGTCATTGCTGCTACACAAATGAATATCATCATTCTATATCAAATGCATTCACTGTGCTGTTTCAGTGCCTGATCTACTACCTCCCACCTGGTTTTGCAGCGATCCCCACCATCCCTTAGACCATGCCCCCAACTGTAAGGGCAGCGTATGTGTGTGTATGGACAGGTGTGTAAGGGCAGTGTGTATGTCTGTGTGTTTATGGGCAGGTGTGTGTAAAGGCAGTGTATGTGTATATGTGTATTTATGGGCAGGTGTGTGTAAAGGCAGTGTGTAAGGGTCCTGGGAGGGAGGCTAACATTAGCCTTTTTTTTTTAATTAAAAAAAATATCTGCTGTTGTTGACTACTCTTCCAATGATACTCAGTCAGCATTATGGTGGACACCTGCCAGGCTGAGAATCATAGGAATTGTAGCTCACAGCTAGCATTTTCAGCTTTAATGTTGACTGCACTAACCATGATGCTCAGCCAGCATCATGGAAGCAGTATGTCTGTGGTTCACATGCAGATGATATGACAGGTGTTAGTTGTGAATTTAAACTACCATGATGCCTAGTGATGTGGACGCCTGGCTGACTGAGCATCATTGGAATTGTAATTCACAGCTAACATCTGTCTGTCTGAGCCTCATCGGAATTCGATGTGTTCTTTATTTTTAATATGCATGACTGTGCTGACAAAAATGTAGCGTGTTTTAAGTAGCGATGCAAGCGCGGCATTGTAAAGTGCAATTGTATCGATGAATTCCGCGAGAGCGTTTAAAAAAAAAAAAAAGCATACCTCCCAAAAAATGTTGGGAGGTATGCTTAGACGTCTTTATTCTGCCTGCTGCATTCCGTCGTCTTTCACAGCTGTTTTTTGCAATGCATCTGTCATCAATTCTCATTCATACGCCTTGTTATCAATCTGCTGCAAATCTCAACCCAAACCCCTGCCTTACCTGCTCTATTAATTTACGCTGCTCATCAACACATTTAGGGATCTTCAGACCTCTGAATACAGGAGGAGGGGAATTCATAGGGAATGAAGGGGTAGAAAGGGACCTTTGGAACCGATTGGCTACTGGAGAAGGCTGTGCAGTGCAAAGGCTTCTGGGAATTGTAGTCTTATGCCTTATGGGCAAGCATTCCATTTGGCTGATGTGAACTACAACTCCTAGCATACTCTCTATCTTCCGGGAAGAAACAGAAGCCAATAAATGCAGAAATACCAATCAGTTTTGCTCTAACTGGGTACACAAAAGGCTAACTGTTCAACTTAGATGTTGAGATCTGGTGTAAGAAAGTGTCCTTTTAATTTCTACTCAATTTGTCGATGGTCTTCTGCTCACATCTTTTATGTTTTTTCACTTTTCATCCAAGGATCCGTCACATATTTTAACCCCTAGAATGCTTGATTTACTGTTCCTTATGTGCTTATTATGATCTGTATTTAAATAATGTGCATTCCTGGGTGAGATGAATAGATTTTCAAGACCTCATAAAGCAATATATTAGTTATACTACGAATGGTTTCCTTTCAAATGACGAGTACTCCTTATACCGCTGACGTAAGGATTAGATTATAGTTCCCATATCTCCCAAGTATCCCGTTTTTCCATGAGACAGTATCGATTTTTGGTCCCTGCCCCTCCGAGCAGGCAGTGGGGATCATGGGCCAGTTGGGGAGATCTTCTGATCTCCACCAAACGGACCACTGGGTCATGAAATAGATTTTTTTTAGACCTCAATAACAGCATCAACATGGCCTCCTGGCAAAGTACTGAAACTTGATTTGAGAGACTAGGTGATCATCTTGGCCAAGGGTTGACCAACAAAACTGTATGACCTCGGATAACAGACTGATCAGATATCGTCCAGAGACTCCTGGAAACCAACTCATTTTGAATCAGGCTGAACAGAATTCAGTAATTTGTTTCACAATCTCTGTCTCTGGACAGGCCCAGATTGGCCATGTGGCCCACCAGGAAAACGCTCCAGAGTCAAATTGGCTTCTGCAGCGTGTGGCCAGCCGCTGGACGTGACCATAAAAACTAAGCATGCGTTCTCGAGTATCCATCCGTCGCTGCACCCACGGCTTCAGTCGGCTGCTGGCCTTAAAGTGCCAGGGCCACCTCGTGCCCAACCTGGCCCTGTCTACCCCTTAAAACCAGCTATGTGGCAAGCTCAATAAAAAAAAGGCATACACGTACTCGTCTTAAATATTTTTGACAGTACTATTCTCCGCAAAAATCGATAATAACATATGTTTTATTTAAGGGACGTGGCCAAGAGATCCAAAAGCTATCTACACATAAGTAATGCATACTGCATTCCTTCTTTGGGGTTACCACGGTAACTACTGCAGAGCCCAGAGATTAAAGAACCTAAGGAACATGCCAAATCCCAAGATTAAGAAGATGCATAATATATGTTTGTTTTCACATGAAGCATTAGATTAGTTAAGAAAACATTTTGACGCAACATTTTTGCAACACCAAATAAACAGAAACCCGGAAGCAAAATGCAAAAGGTTACATGCAAACCAAGCCTCCTTTTAAACCCTCCCCCCTGTTTACAATGAGAGCAGTGTGGCATTCTGGGAGTTGTAGTTTAGGTGGCTTCAAACCCATATTAAGTGAAAGGGGGATGGAGACTACAAATTCCAGGATTCCCTGTCCAAATCCCAGATTAAATAGCTCCGGTCTCAAAGCAAATCTCTTCAGTGGTTTCGGATCTGAAGATCATTCATTGATGATTACGAAGCTATAATACACAAGGTAGGAGCCGTTATTATTGTACCGATGTCCTGAATGCTATTGGTTAAAAATAATATGTTTATGTTTAAAATGCCTTATTGAAACTTATAGACCTTTGTATTTTTAGAGGTCTGTTGTTATGTTTCCTTTAAGTGATTACAATGTAAATAAACTACTAGATCGTGAGCTTGCAAGCCGAGCCCTCTGTACCTAATGTATCGGTTTGTCGTAGTCCGTCAGTTTTTGTTTTTTCAGACTCTTTGAATGTAGGGACTGTAAGAAGCGCTGCCGAAATTGTTGACGCTATATAAATAAAAATAAATAATAGTACCAATAATAATTTTTTAATTCAAGATAATATCAACAAATATTGGTTTATTCTCAGCAGCATTTTAATTTTATTTTTTTTCGGTACCTATTAAATTAATTTTTAAATAATGGAATTGATTATGCAGATTTTTGCAAAACGTACACAGATTTCTTATTTTTAAAGTGCTAGGCCATGACGGCTTTATTTTGTGAATTTTCACTGGATTTTTAGACTTGTAGAAAAATTTTTGTTTTTTTGTGATTTTTGGTTGATATTTAAAAGACGGATAAAGATAAAAATGGTAATTTATGCTAAAGGAAAGTATATATATTATTTACAATTTGTAATTGTAGAGAACTGACAAATTATGCCTTTTTCTTTGAAAAATATAAGGAAAAATAATTTTTTTTTTAAAATATTGTGATTTGTGCATACATATTTTGTGTCGCTTGGACTGCTTTTTATTTTACTTAAAGAGTGGTAGATAAGTGAAATAGCCTCCCAGCAGAAGTGGTAGAGGTAATATCCAGATGGAAACATGCATGGCATATGGCTAATAATAAATCTTTTATTTATATAGTGCCAACAATGTACGTAGCGCTTAATACAATATATAAATTTAAAGGGTCTGACAAAACTAAAACTGACAGACTAAGACAAAGCCTGTTTTTGTCTTTGGGGATTATTTACTAACAAGGGAGTTTGCAGGAGAATGTAGTATCTCAACTTCCTGATAGCAATATGCGTTATTAAGGGCAGCCACCATATAAGATGGTCTGAGCTGGCCCTGTATAATGCATGAGTAATATTGGAAAGCTCTTAAAACCCTCTTCATTGAAGTGTCCGTGCATTATAAAGGGCCAGCTCGGCCCTTCTAATCGACCGTTTTCCCTAGTGCAAGACTCTTAATCAGTCCATGGTCTCGCCTTAGATTCAGGATAGCCTTATGCCTATCCCATGCATGTTTTAATTCCCTTACTGTATTAGCCTCTATCACTTCTGATGGAAGGCTGTTCCACTTATCTACCAGCCCCTCAGTAAAGTCAAACTTCCTTACATTACACCTAAGCCTCTGACCCTCATGTCATGGAGTTGATTAACGCAGAGCTTTGTTTTATAGAGGGAGATGAAGTTCGAGGACGTTGCAGTGTATTTCTCAGAAGAAGAGTGGAAGTATTTAGATGATGCGCAAAAGGCCCTGTACAAGGATGTGATGATGGATATTTACCAGACTCTGGTGTCCCTGGGTAAGATATTGCTCCACCATTTGTAGAATATCCATTTGCCACTTCAAGATGGTTGGCGTGAACTCCTTGTCGAAGGAAACACTCGGAGAAAAGTAGCTTTTGCAGGATTATGTTATTTATGGGTCCATCCTTCAATCAACACAGAATATATATATATATATATATATATATATATATATATATATATATATATATGGCATCCCCCAAAAGAGGAGAAAAAAACCCCAAGATAAGAGCAAAGCGCATTTCGGGGGTTCTCTGTTGCTCCTCTTTTGGTGGATGGATGGACCAATAAATTACTTGTTTATGCTCCTTGTATGTTTATTTAGTATACTTGCCTTAAAAAAAGTAGAATTTGGTGATGCACCTTAAAAGTTAGCCTGATAGAAAGAAGGCTGTCTGGTGACAAAAACAATGATTCTACAGTTCTTGTAGCTGTAGATAGATTTTAAATTCTATATTTCTTCCACCAGGGTGGATGGAGAAGAAATATAGTTCTCCGGTAGAAAACTGTAACCTAGACGAAGAGACTAAAAACCACGTGCTGAAGAATCTCCTGGGGTATGATGTGGGACCTTTTACTTCCATCCGTATATATAATGTTCGGAAGCCTAAACGGATGATGGCTTCCAACAAGAAGACTGATCTAGAGAACTTCGACATAGATCAATACTTTAGATCTTCACAGAGCGGTGATAGCTGCAACTCCAAACTAGAGTTTGATACGGGCTGTGCGTATAATCTGCGAAAAACAAAAGAGATATCAACCTCTAGTAATACGTATGATCTAGAGCACAGGAAATTTGAGGAACATCTCAAGTATTTTGAAAGTAGCGAGAGCTGCAATTCGGAACCAGAGTATGGGTCTCGGCGGCGCATTCGGAAAAAAAATAAGTGTCGAATCAAAAAAATTAAATTAAGTGTGAGAAGCCAAAGTGTTCCAAAGGAAACTTTTTTGAAAACAAAAGAAGATCTTACGTGTTCTGAATGTGGAAAAACGTACATTAAGAAATCATATTTGGTTAAACACCAAAGAAAGCATACGGAAAAGTCACTTCATGAATGCTCTGAATGTGGGAAATGCTTTTCACAAAAATTCCATCTTCTCCGACACAAGCGGTGTCATGCGGTGAAGAAGCCTTTTTCTTGTGAGGACTGTGAGAAATGCTTCTCTGATAGCTCAACATTATTGAAGCACCAGAGGATCCACTCTGGAACCAAACCTTTTGAATGTTTAGAATGTGGAAAATGCTTTACAATCAGCACATACCTTATTGTCCACCAGAGAACCCACACTGGTGAAAAACCATATAAATGTTCAGAATGTGGGAAAAGTTTCAGCCAAAGCTCTTCGCTGATCATACACCAGAGGGTCCACACTGGAGAAAAGCCATATGCCTGTACAGTTTGCCGGAAAACATTCAACCACCATTCGCATCTTGTAACTCATCGACGGATCCACACAGGTGAAAGGCCCTTCTCGTGCCCTGATTGCAACAGGAAATTTAACCATAGCTCTCATTTGGTTTGCCACAGGAGGACTCATACGGGTGAGAAGCCATATGCTTGCACCGAATGTGAAAGGGCCTATGCTCAAAGACAACAGCTTGTTAGACATCTGAGGGCTCATGCAGAAGAAGGACTTGTTCCGCCTAAGTGATTATCCCTCTAGACTAAAACTGCACAACCACTGAATTCACAAATTACGTTATTATTGACGTTTTTGGGAAGGAGAACACTGAAGAAGAGGATAGTTTCTCTACAGTACATTTGTCCATAGCCAAGGATTTTGTTAGGCTACCTTAGACTGTACTGTCGGGAAGGTATGAAGACCAGAGTTGGGATCCACTGTTGCAATGTCCCAATTTATTTATTTTTGTTACACGTCGAATATAAAAAAAAAAAAAATGGGAAAGTTAAACTTGTTTTAATAATAAAAAGAAACGTTATTCTTTCTGTTACCAAAAATAAAAAATATATTAAAATTTCTGAAAAGCAGACTCTTGTCTAAATTATTAAAGAAAGAGGAGTGTAAACTAAAAGTTGTGTTCTTGCTATTTTATAATGGTCAAAAAGCCTGATTTCATGAAGGATCTGATTTCCAAATGCTCAGAAAAATAATCGGACCTCAAAAAGAGGTCTGACTACAAAACTAAGATGCCCCACAGTGCTGCAGGGGACTTGGATCCTCCTCTCTGGATGTCGGTGGACATCTGTGCGACATGCGCTGACAAACTCCGCTGCTACCCGGATCTATACTGTTTGACTTGGGTAAAACTTGGCATGACCGTGAACATGTCACTCTGTTTTGTTTGCTACAAATCCTTGCTACAAATCCTTGCAAACGACAACCGAAAGACCATGAATATCTGTTAATATGTAAAAAATAAATAAATAAATAACTACGCAAATATCGTTAACCACTATACAAAAAGAGGATGTAACAAACAAGCGAATAAATGTTAGTATGCAAGTGTGTATGTTAGCACCACTTTAAAGGGGGAATTGTCACATTCCCTATTGTCTCTGATCACACTTCTCACGCTTAAAACCATGATTCATTTTTGTATCTTTTTCAATATGATGTCAGTTATTTTCTTGAGCGCTCTGAGTAGGAAGAACCATATTTTGTTAAAACTCTTCAGAAACAAACAGTATCTTGTTATCGCAAACATTGAAAGGCTTGCTAACATATTCCAGGTTGTCCATCCTGACAATCGTCAAGGTACTTAAACTACAATCCAAATACATTCTTAGGGTGCAGGGTTGATTACCAAAATCAATAACACTATGTTCTTGAAATTTTATGGCACAGATGATGTCATATTGATTGTTGCTTGTCGGTTGTCTTCTGTCTTCATTGGATTTTGTGCACACACCAGTCCCTAACAGGTTAGAGGATGACTGGATCTCTGCCATGAAAATTTCTTGTTTGAATTCCTTGTTATGTATGTAAGCATATATACTATTGACAGACCGAGAGTCTTGATTGTTCGGTGAAGATACGTTAGCATTTCCAGTGCATTGTATATATCTCGTCACATTGTCATTGATCCTGAAAAGAACTTTGTTTGGGTCTCGGATCAGAATTACTGAAGAAGAAAATGGAAAACCCAAAATATTAAACATGCATCCCAAGTACCTTGCTGCCCAATGTTGCTGCCCCACTGTCCTGATTTTGTGGCTTTACAGAAAAAGTGGGCAAGTGACCCCACCTCCGGCCATCCCTACTTCCACATCCAGTCCCGCCTACTCTCCGCCCATAGCCACACCCCAACACCGGTGTCCCAATTTGGCTAAATCATAAACATTTTCTTTATTCTAGTTAGCAAGTTCTTTCTGTTAAAGACAACCAAAGTGTATTTAAATAATTTAATTTCATCGATAAATGAAGCCCCACCCACCCTTCCTCCTTCCAACACGTTCCTGTACTTCAGTGATGCTTAAAAAATTGGGTACCTTTTGTCATCATGTGATGTCATAACCTACCCACCAACACTTCTGTCATCAGCATGCTGCACTTGTTTTACGTAGGCAGATTTTTCTACGTATCCTGTCTAAAGAAAACCCCACGTGCCCAATGCTACCCACTGTGAAGGAACAATGACTTACCTCTATTAGCTTTTAGACATAATAACATCTGGGGAGGAAAATATTAAAATTAGCACTAAGGATCTACATTCTGTGTTATCCTTTGAAGGAGTCGAGGCCAAGTTTTTTTTTCCCCCAAAATATCTTCCATTTGCCACCCTACATCCCTGCAAGTAGATTTCTGAGGCTGTATAGTCTTGAGCTGCCACCTTCACGGTCTTCTATTATATCTAGTCAATGGTATACCACAGAATAAATCCCTGCTTGCTAACTAGTGACTTATTTAGAATACCTTTTTTTTCTATCTTTATTTTTTCTATCTTTTAGAAAGTTCTCAGGTATGACGTTCAGCATAAGCAATGTTGGACTTTGTATTTCATTTCACTAAGAATGCATATGCCATACATTGTCGTCCTTACCTGTGTCTTCTGAAATGTTTTCTGAAATACAAAAGAAATGAACACATTTTAGAAAAAGATGTTCTAAGAAGGGCAGAAGAACCAGAAGTTAACATATGACTCAAATGTAAAAGTGATTAAACCAACCTTCCCAGTCTAATTTAGGAGATGAGTTGTAAGAACTTTGAACATACATTCTAGGTAAAGCAAAGGGAAAGTCACCACCACAGCCCAACCAACCATACTTAGAGGTCAATAGTGGCTCCCTTAAGAAATTTTCAAGCAATAACATTCAAGCTTCAGGATAAAATATCAAAATATTGCCTCCTATGGTGGTATCATTGAGACCCCCCCTTGGTATTGTAGAATATATGTTATTTTCTATGGATTGGGGTATGTGGAAAACCCACACTTAGCACCTATGTCATGCTTCACTTAGGAGTGCTATTTGCCTTACTACTAATACATAGTGGTTCTATTGCCCTATCGACTGGGTACCTAATGGAAGAATTAAAGGGGACGGTCTACCCTATAATATACATATAGTCATGACATGGAGCTACTGCAATTGACTTTGGCCATGAAGCGCTGATAGACAGCCAATTTTGGTGACCCTCACAGTTCTATACCTTGTTTAACTTTATCTTCTTCAGGATTACATCTGTTGATCAGCTTTCTTACTGATAGGTCTAGAGGAGAAGCCACTTAAAAACTAAGACGATGGATATAGCCTTATCAAAGCTCCATCTGGCCATACTAAAGAATTACTCTTCAAGAAAACTCCAATCTATTTCACCCCATATTTTCTATTGCAACACTTACTTGATTTCTCTTGAACCTTTTCTGTGAAGAATATGTAGGTTAAAAAAAACCTCACTAAATTAACTGCTAAATAGAAAGGGTCAACCTATATACTTTTACTAGAATTACTATAAAATGATTGCTATTGTCTTCTGTGCATTCATTCAGATATATCTCAGTAAGCGGGTTGTGGGGTATGTACATGGGTTTCAGTATTTTTCTATGTCATTATATTGTAAGGCTTAACCAACATGTCTTGAAGGCATTCTGAAGAAACAAACAAATAAAATAAAATAAGATGAATGCATGATGGACCTTATATACACAGTTTATACATTTATATTATATGTGAATTTCGTGAAAATGTCTAATTTGTTCTCATTCTGTGGTCTTTAGGAGAGTTTTTAGGATATCTAGGCACTTTTTAAATAAATAATCCATCATTTTGATTGCATTGTAGGGACACTCCAAGATGGCGTCCACGTGGTTGTACGTTGGTACAGATTGGGAATCTATACAAGAACCCTGAGACTGGGATACATTTAAATTAAGCTTGTATTTACAATGCAACATGCCGGAAAATTACTTACTTGAACTGCTTCGATATGTTCCTAAAACAAGAGAGAAAAATAATTATTACATAGCAGGTTCATTGTGAGAGGTTTATTTTTATAAAAAATTCTACATTCTAAAGTCTACATATAATTCTCATACTACCAAATGCCCAAATCCTTCCTAAAAATGATGTAATATCATTTTTCAGAAAATGCTTAGTTGTCACGTAATGCTAAACGTGGCTGTGATAGGTTGTTGCCATTTAAGCTGAAAAGGCTTCCTAGAGGTTTCTGCCTTATTTTTGTGTGATATAACCTTCAATGTAAAAAAAGGAGAATGCTAGAGATTACATTTTAGAAATAAGCCTTGGTATGCAGATGATGGCTTATTTTACATAAATTGTATTTAACCATATATGGTAAAATTTGACCCAATGTCCTATGACTTCCTTAATATGGATTTCTATTTTTCTAAAAATAAAGACACAAAATATACAATTCTAAAACCTCAGTTTATACACTTATATACTCACTACATTCAATAGCAAGGTTTTCTGAAAAAAAGTAAAAATGACAATTAGATGTGATCATATTTCAACAAATATCAGTTTACACGAGATGTCCCTTTAAATTATTGTCTGACTGTAAACCCAGCCCCCTCTCCACCTGCCCCTAATAAACAGCATATGAAATGTATTGGGAGTTTTATCATTTTTAGGGTGAGAAGGGATTTTTTTAGATCTGTTTCGAAGTCTGCTTGAAAGTGAACACCCAGTAATAACGAATGACCATAGCTGGAGACTTCCCAAGGTAGGTGTCCAGGAGCTCTCCTCCTACTGGAGAAATGGCTTATGAAGGGGTGGGGCTAGCCTGTGGTGGGTGGGGAATGGGCGTGGCCAAACCAAGCCCACTTACTTAGAAAAAGAATAGACTGACCTGAGAAAACAGGGCTTCCCCTGGAGACTCCTGGTCAAACACGGAGAGTTCCCAGGTATGTTGACATATAGTTTGTAACGTACATTAAATTATCCAAAGAGTTACCTAATATGCATTGATACTTTCCTAAAATGAAAACAAAGATACATATCATACAGATATTAATTATTTTGATTAGATTTTTCCAAAACTAGGCAGATTCTGGACAAGTAAACTAAGGTACACCAGTCCAACAGAATATAATATATATTATATATATATATATATATATACACACACATGTCTGTGAGCATAGTAAATATAATCAAGATTGGAAAATGGAAAAATAATTTTACATATGGAGCTGACAGGGAAGACAAGCAAGGATGGGTTCTAGGGATATGGGTTCCATGGAGATGAGAAGTATCAGCAACAGAGGCCACATTTACCCATGTTCCCCACCATTTAGTAACATGTAAAGGCACGTGCATGGTGTGTGTGCACACAAGCTTTTCATAATATATTGTACGAGTCACCCATCCCACCATCTCACAGCAATGCTGTACAGTCATTATCATAATCATTAGATTCAAACTCACCATATCTTCTTTTCGTTCTGTTATTCTGTACACAACATAAAATATAGATGAGCGCAAGTGGAACTAAAATCTCCACGCAAACGGTTGGCAGACAATATTTCCAACAGCTGTCTAGAAGCTTGTATAGATTATCTAAGAGAAGAGGAACAAATATATTGGGAGCAATTCCTTTTTATATTGTGGTTTTTCATGGCCACGCAGAGCTGCCCCACCTATGGTGGTACTGGGTAACATGGGAGAGTTGGGGAGATCCTCTGACACGTGAGATGGCCAAATGGGAAAGGTCACTGAGTGGTCCTACCGTAGTCTGGCTTCTAACTACACATCTGGGCCCATATCTATCATGATCCCCCACAATGGTGTTCCAATCCTGAAAAGTGAGTGGTATGATTTAGTGTGTCACCATATAGAGAGTGGGGTATATGGTTACATATGCTTTCAAAACCTAAGACTTGCCTTCTTAGAGACCTTAAAGATCACAACATTACTTGGGAAGACAGGTCTTCTGAGGTCTTGAAATGTCAATCTGTATGTTTGCTACAAAAAGGTATTGAGAGAAAGAATGTATGAGAATACATAGAACGTATAATAATCAAGAATTTATAGGAACCAGTGGCTGCCTTGGTTGGTGACCACATCACACCATCGATCAAATAAAATACATCAATTAAAAAATATCTGTATAAAATGCCAGACTTTACTAAAACTTTCTGAACTCATTGTAGTTATCCTGTATGGTCCACTAACCCGAGATGAGGATTCTTGGACTTTTTTCGCTATTGCTCTCATTATTTTTGATGCTACAGGAAATGGAGACATTTGATAGGACTGCCACTGAAGACTTCACTGTTAAAAGTCCTGATGAATTTTTGATCTTTTGTTCAGATAAGGAGGTCAATGTTTTTCCTTTGCTGTCCTCCCACGTAATGTTAGGCTCAGGAGACCACCCTTCAGACTCACATTCAATTAAATAATCATTAATTCGGATTATAGGGTCAGTGCCCAAAACTGAAATAAGATGGAAAACATGAGTAAATATTAGGTTGGAGTCTCTGAATATCAAACACAATGAAATTCATTTGAATCTGGACTGAGGGTGACGGGTAATGAAATATAGTAAAATAGACTTTCCACCGACACTAAACTAGACACAGAGCACAAAAAATATGCTTATGTGGTGGTAACATGTGCACCATGGGAGCAGCCATCTCAACTTCCTGTTCTCAGTAATCACATATTTATTCGTTTTGATTAAGTAATGTTTTTGTCCCCATTTGGTGACAGCTGTATTCTTAAGATGGTGAAAAAGTAGATGATTTCAAAACAAGAAACTAATTGTTTTACCTGTTGGTGCTGTCCACTTACACACTTCCTTCCAGCAGGCTACATGTAAGCCTGGATCCCTACCTAGTGCCTTCTAGTCCCTTATGCTTAACCGATGGACCACATACCTGTAGCCTGAAGCTTGTGGCCCCAGCCCAGCCTGCAACTTGTTCCTTCAATCGTGAGGCCAGGGGCATAACTAGAAACCATAGGGCCCTGGTGTGAAAATTGCCCTCATAGTACCACTTTTGCCCCAAGCAGCTTATCAGTGCCATCCTAACCCCCAAACACTCTGGTACGTACTATGATTGCCCCCAAACAACTTTGTTCCTTCTTTGTCCCTTGCAACATATATGTAAACACACTTACACAAATTTACACATGCTAACACACATACACATGCTATCAAATACACATACTCACTAACACATACGTGACATTCATGCTCACATACACATTAATGCTCATATACAATAAGTCCTTGTGAGCAAATCTCCAGATTCAGTGCTGCTTGACTTAGGTCTCATGGTTCAGAAAATGCTTTAGTCTAATCACATAGACATAGACTACACATACAAAACTTACTTACCCGACAATGTCGTCTGAGGCAAAGAAGAGAAAAACAGTATCAGCAAGACATGGTGTGCGAGAGAGAACCTTAAGTGAAGAAGCCAAAAACACACTACAATAAGACTTAAGATATCTTCATTAGAAATACCTTTAAAACGATCACAAAAGAAAAAAACAAAAACTCCTTAAGCCATAAGTATTAAAAACACTACCGTATAGGGTTCTATGTAAGGGATGGATGTGGCCCTGTAGAACATCAAAAATTGTTTTTTTTTTATAAATACTAGCACTTACAATTAATAATTATTGCTTGTCTATGGTTTCAAATAAAAGGCCTATTGGTTCTGCAAGAGAGAATGTTTAAGTTGTGTGGGTACATCAAACACGGGGGGGGGGAAGGGGAATCCTAATTAAACCTACAAATGGTTAAAATGGCAAAATGAGACTTGAGGTATGAGAAACCCCTGGGACTGAAAAGAATAAGGAGGGCCAAATTCCCGTTCCTCTTTTCTAGGAGCTCAGAATGTTTGCTGGGTGTGAGGGTATCACAGGGTTCTACAGCCCTAAAAGTTACAATAACGTGTTTATAAATAGCATGAAATGTGTTTCTGAATTAAATATTTTTAAATTAAATATTAAAATATATAACCATTTAAAAAAAAAAAATAGTTGCATAAATATTTTTCAACAGGTTATAAAGTAACATTACTATTATTATTATAATTATTATTATTTCTTTAACCAGAACTTTATCCTAAAGCTGAGACCACACCTATCTGGACATAAGCATAATCTGCACATGGTGTTTTCCAGCATGCAGGGGGAGGAAATGTATCATTTAACCCCTTTTTAACACATGTAAATACACAATATGCAAAGAAATCCTTTTCCTGATTATTGTTATTAACACTGTTACAGCATTACAAGCAAACACATACCTCGTGTCCCAGTATATCGTCATAGCACAATAGTGAAGAACGTTACAATGTCACACACTTACTTACTCTTTCGTTTACTGTAAGCCACGCCCCGGCCTAGGAAATCAACCAATGGTGTTTCAATGGCATTTAACCCTGTGAAGTCCTTCCAGAAGTAAGTTGTAAATTCATAAGTTCTGTAAACCGCTTGAATTTAAGCAGTTTATTCATTCCAAAGAACCTTATATACTATCCCTTAGCAGCACGTAAAGTTGTTATTCATGACCGAGGTGGTAACCCTACATACTTCAGAGTCTACAGGCATCTCTGAGCGACTTACAGCCATGCACAGATATCCAGGGCAGTTGGCAAGTATGGTACTTAGCTGGTTACTCCCAAACTCCATTGCACGCCAGTATGTGAAGCTGGTGAAGTATGTGAAGTTTAGCGATCCTGTCTTACATTCTGCATTAGGGCCTGAGCTGTCAAAAAGGATTAATTTCTGGCATGCAGACTATATATAGCGCATGCAGCTGGCAAACTGCTCTTAAAATGACAGCACTTTGTAGCTCGATATAGCAGTCGGTATGAAAATGTTTTTTGCTTTAAATAGCTGTGTCTTGGAACATGTCGTTGTGCGTGTGTCAGCTAAGTTATGGCCCTCTCAGTCCCCCCTTTGTCTACCCCTTTCTAGCGTGATCTGTTTCCTATTCTCTTTCTTTCTCTTTATCTCTCCCCCTTTCTCTCTGTTTTCATAACTTTCCCTTCCTTGCATGTTTCCAACATCTATGGTCTCCAGAGATCAATAATAATAATAATAATAATAATAATAATAATAATAATAATAAAATAAGTGTGGAGCTTGAAAACCTTCGAAATGATTCCTGTTGACCTAAACATTTTCCTTTTATGGTCAATTTCCTGCAAGAATGAAAGTGAATTTTTTACTTTTAACTTTTGCAAACTCGGCTGAACTTTACCGTTAAACTAATGTCAAGACCAACTTGAATCTTTGTTAATATTCAAATGGATCGTTTGTTAATGCGCTTCTGGTTGGAAAAAGGAAAGGCGAGCCTTGCATCTTGTTTTTACCAGAAAAACTAAGACGAGTTGAAAAGCGAGTCTTCTCCTGGAGAAGGTGAAATAGGGTGACCACTCCACATCCTCTCTGTGTTTTTTGTGCTTTCTAGCTAGCTATTAAATACAGAATGCTTGGTAAAAAAAACTTTAATTTGACAATCTATGACTCATTTTTAATGCATGTACATAAAATAATAAATTAAGAGATAATACCCTGGACTTCCGGGTGTGGACCCGGTCAAGCTCTCCCCTGGCTTAAATTATAATCCCCGGCCATCCACGGTGGCTCGTGGTTTTAGGTCAGTGGAACCATCGGAAGAGTCTGAGGGCTGTGGCAGTCTCTTTTGAGTTGTTTCTTAGAGACTGCTTGTGGTAACTTCGTTGAGGATAATGTGGTCAGGTCATCTATCCACTCGATTTGTTTACAGGGCTTTCTGTAATTACACACCTAAGGGTGTAACTGCGTGGTTAATGCATTTCCCTGCCTCCAATTAGTTTACTGTTTGTAAACTAATCCCAGCTAGCACTTACCAAGAGATGCAGCTGAACATTTTTGATAGGCCTGATTTCTACTGATTCGTGTCCTAAATGCCGCAGACTTATTTCACAATTTTTGGATCTGTCCACCTATACAGGTATTTTGGAAGCGTATTCAAGTTTTCCCAGTGTGCCTAAATATCCAGGACTACCAGATAAGTCGTGAGGCTGCATTTTTTGGCATTCCCTAGGGGACGTATGTGTGGGGTCCTACTCTGTTCGCTGCATATTGTTCTTTTTGATTTGTCTTTGTTGTAAAATGTAATACAAATATTTTTTTAAAAAAATAATACCCTTTTTAACGTTACTTTCTCAGGTGCTGTCTAAAAACATGTCCAAATGCCCATCCTGTTAGAAGGCTCTCAAGATTTAAGTGTTGAGTTTGACAAGATGGATTTGTGGCGGAGGTGCATATACTACTACCCTATACTCAATAACTGGCACAATTACTTGTTCCATAAGGGGAGAAACAGGAGAGGAAATAGGTAATGCCCAAATTCTCCTGTCCCTATCTAAATAGTTAACGTCTAACTCATAGGAAGAGTCACATTAAAACATTTTACCCCTATAGTCCACTGGGTCTCCATGTCCACTTGTATGGGAAACACTGTTAATTTTCCTCTCTTCCATAACCTGGCATATTATCTATACGCTAGATGAAGTATTGGAGCTAAGGAAACACTTTGGGTGTCTCTTTCTGCATGCACTTCCTTGCCAACATAGAAAGACCCTTATGTTAATACCCCGTTTCAGCTCAGTGCCCTAGGTATTCACTTATACGGTAGGATCCTATATGGAGGATCAACATCCGGACTAATGGGTGCAGCCCCTAAGAGAGCAAACCAGTGTTTCCAAGTAAAATGGCCTTGCTCCACTGAAATAATGGGTCTGGGAAGCCAAATACAATGCGCTGAATGAAATATATATATATATATATATATGTATTTTGTTATGATAAAACCATGTAGTCAAGGATAGCCAAATATAACAATGGGTTTTCTGTGCCCTTGAGACACTGTAACAACATTACGGATATTCTTTAAACTACTTCTGAATTGTGATTCATGTTTTTCTTCTTCCTTGAAGGCTTTCTGCAAAGGTGCTACATGTTCTGATCCTACTGTTCCTCTTTCCTTTCGCCCAGCAGATATTGTCAGGTAATCAAGTATTTACATGGAAAATCACATCACTCATGTAAAGAATCATTATTTTGTCTCGTCTTGGATTTAGAAGCCATGTGCCTATCCTATACATTTCTTAATTCTCTAGCTTTTCTACCTAGAAAAAGTATAAGTAGCAAACTGCATGACACTGACCATTTTTTATCTTATACCCGCAGAAACACTTGATGTAGTTTATTTGAAATCGCCAGTCATCGTTACTGTTGGTTCGGTTGCTGAGCTGACTTTCCACTTCTACCCTGTGATCAGCACTGAACATATGGAGATACGAATTTACAAATCTTCCCCTAAATTGCCTCTGCTTCTATAAAGCCAGGAGAAAGTGTTGACAGAATCAATTGCACAGAAATATCGAAATAGAACAAATTTCTCAGTGGCGAATCTAAAATCTGGAATAATTTTGCTACAAATCCATAATGTTGTCCCTTCTGATGAAGGCAGTTATCAATGTCAAGTCCAGTCTGGCAGCCGAACGGCAACTATTTCACTGGAAGTCTTGGTGACAGGCCAGTTTGTAACATACTTAATCCATCAGTTTTTCCGTTGCCCCTGCCCCACCCCCCCCCCCAAAAAATTGGGACTGTCTCCATAGCGAGAGTATTTGTGAACAACCTAATTCATGTAATAATTTGATGGTACCTTAGCTGTTTCCTTGGTCTTCTCCACCGCTTAGATTTCTGAGCAGCTGAAATTTTCAAGCCTGTAATAAGACCACCCAACAACCAGAGAACATATGGTTACGAAGAGTACAAAAGGGAACTACATTCACTGCCTAACAGTAATCATAAACAATGTTTACTGTATTAGGCTGCTTTTTTAGCTTTCACTATGTAGACTGCAAGGACTTATCCAGTGCCAAGCTGGCCAAAAGTCTTTTAGCCAAAGCATATAACGTCCAGAAGGAAACCAAAAAAAAAGTTGTGAGGGTGCTCCCAAAGAGAACATCATCTATGGTTTCTTACACCCCATATTCTCACATTAATAATCACTTTTGTCTGTTAGTTATGTTCTTTTTGGGTTCCTCAGTTTTTCTTAAAAATACTCTCATCCCACTTTTCAGACCTGTAGCTAATAAATATATATATATTTTTCATCTTTTTTCAGCTTTCGGTACTGACCCTTTGATCCGATTGATGGATTATTCCAATGAAGGGATTACTGCTGTATGCTAACGCAGTGCCAAAAATTCAGATATTTGCATTGACCTACAATCCTTCTGTTTTGTTATTAATGATGTTAATTAATATTTTTTTTTTTTAGAGGCTGCAATAAGAGAATTAAGTATTGCAATATCTTCATTGAGAAAAAAAGGAGATTATATTTAGTAGAAGGGAACCTATAGAAGATACTGTACATGACCTTGGCTGACGCTATACAGTAAAAAAAATCCCTGAAATGGTTTTTGCCAAAGTTATTGTTTTTTGAGTCTTGTCTAAACTGAGTCTTGTCTAAATACCAGTTTAATAACCCAGTTTTCGTTTTTGTAGAAATGAAAAAGGAAATGTTAGGTAAGCAATATATAATTGATAATTCTAAGCGCATACTTGGCATTGTCAATGTGTATTTGGGATGTTATTAAATGTGTGCATTGCTAAAAACAAAATAAGAATCTAAAAAATACTCAGTTTTGGTTACAGTTGAATTCTTCTCAAATATTTGAAGTCAAGGAGTAGTGCCTGATTTAAAGAACCTATGTGTTTCCTAGGCACACGTATGCATTAACACACGCATACAAACATGCATATGTTCAGACATGCATACTGTACTAAAGCCTCGTGTTTTGTTTCTTTTTACCTATTTTCATATCAATAAAAAGGCATACGTGCACACTTTGTGACACATTCGAATAAAAATATATAACTGTTTATTTTGTGTATGAGATGATTTGAATGATATTTTATAGAATTTTAGCCACATAAACTCATAAGATTTTGTATTAATTATTAATAATGTACGTTATTAAATTATTATTATTTTTTTTAGATATGCTTAAAAAGTGTCTCAGAGCTACCAAAAGTAAGTGAAGTTTGAAATATAAGTATGTAAAAATATTTAACTTTTAAAAAAATATCGATTTGTAGAACATCAAGTTCACATGATAAAGAAAAACACAAGATTTTTAAGAAATGGGTCTTCCAAGCATATATTTATTTGAGAGCCAATCCCTTTTTCCTCCTCTGATGCCCCTCTTTTTAGGAGCTTAAACCAGTCACTGAGGGCGTAGTAGGTAAGTGGAATAGCCTCTCTGTAGAGGCTAATACAGTAATGGAGTTTAAACATGCATGAAATAGGCATGTGGCTCCTAAAGATGAGACTAACAACTAAGTAAAAGTCAAAGTCTTTTTATTAGGACAGACTGGATGTTGAAGAAAGTAATTCAACAGGACCTATGGCTTGCTCGGCGAAAGTTAATATATATTAGTGAGAAAATCAAATATAGTATTACTGTCTTATTATTCTGTAGTTGTTTGTTCACTTTCAGTTGCAGTTAGCTACTCTTGACACCAGGGGGCGATGATTAGATATGACCATAGATAAGATATTTAATAATAAATATTATTATTATTATTTTATGAGTAATAATTCATTTTTACATAATTTTCTTTGGGACAACAGAAGATATGAACATAGAATGTGAATAATAATGCATACTTACATACACTTTTGGGACATTAGAAGTTTCTTCAGGTTGAAAGAAGGTAGACATTTTGCCCTGTTCCTGAGAATTACAGTATTATCTCAGAATTATGAGATATGAGCATTTCTTTAAAGCTCTTTATATGTTTTGTTATATCAGTGGACATGGCCTTAGACCCAGAAACAGCTCACCCCCGGATCAATGTCAAAGAAGGTGGCCAAAATGCCAAGTACATGCAAAACACAGAAGGAGCAAGGTGTGAAACTTGTGCTCAAGTACGAGAAAAATGTACAAAGTGTATGTCGAGGATTCAAAAGCCGCATGATAATAACTCCAAAAGATTCCGGAATAATTTATCCGTTCTTGGAAAGACTGAAATCACAGGAGGCGTTCACTTGTTTGATTTCTGGATCGATAACGAATGCGGTATTATTGGTGTTTGCAAACCATCAGTGCAGAGAAACGAGAGAATAGATTTAATTAACGATAAGAACGATGAAGGTATATGTGCAGCACAGCTTTATTTACATATCAATTTTCAAGACAGATCACCTAATTTAAGAATGTACTTGGATTGCGATTCTGGTAACATGATAATAATTGATAACATGATAACAAAGGACAGCCTAATGTTCATTGCTGAAAAAATCACGTTTCAACATGAAGGAATGCTATTTTATGTAGAGTTTACTGGATACAATGAATTTAGTTTTCTTCAAAATGACTGACAACCACTTTGGTTTACTTTAATATGCGTTCTCTGGAGAGGGGGAAAAAACCCCACTTACCTGAACTAGAATCTGCAGCTCTGCAGCTACTGCTGCCCTCCTTCTCAGAGGTCTGACAGTATTAAACCGGCATTTTCTTACTTGTCAAATGTAAAAATTATGAGTTTGCATGACCTTTTTTAAGTATTGATGTATATGTATTGTAATTCATATAGCAATAACCCAATTACAGTTGTATACCATATTACTATGCCTTGTTATATATATATTTGTCTTTGTTTATGGTTAATTTTGCATTTTATAGTAAGCCCAGTTAAGCTCTTTAGGACTACGAGTTGTCCTTAAACCCATCAATGCATTCTGAGTCCGTACATGTCGTGAAGGGGTTAATATGCAGTGAACAAGCTCCAGGGCTGCAATGTTTGTAAGTTGCTTGAACACGGGTCCATAAGGACATAACATAACATAAAGAGAAGATATTAACCCCTTAATGACAAAGCCCATACATGTACGGGCTCAAAATGCATTGTTTTCATTGGGTTTAGGGACCTTCCATTGTCCTTAAGGGGTTAAAAATTTTTTCTTCAAAATTGGATGGTAAAAGATTACGTTCTGTATACAAACAGAAATGTTCTCGATAATTAAATATTGTTCCACTTTCGTTGTAATATTATTGTTGGCCCGCTAACGGATCACTCCATGAGGAACACCGCGTGCATAGCGAAGCATGCATAAAGTATATTTACCTCGTTTAGCAGGTTTTGTTTGCAAAGGGGTTTTTAAAAGTTCACAGAGATAACATTCATTAAGAGAAGCCATGTGAAAATGGACACTTTGTCCTCTCTTCACCTAAAGGCATGTAAAGTTCCTATGTACATAGTCCAGCGATTGTGCCTCATCCAATGATCTAGTGGGGAAAATATATATCGCATGTGATATATTAAAACTATTAAAATGCAATAGGTGGCTCATAGCAGGTAAAGTCAAACACACAGGGGTATCTCAAACGTTATCCATGCGGAATGGAAAGCTTTGTAGATGACATTATTATTGAGTGTGAGCTCTGCTGGCTGGGCTCAGTCCATCTAGTTAAAATGATAAGCTGGAAGACCTAAGCCCAACCATGGAAATGGCCATACACATGAACTACTTAGGCACATTGGATAACTGCCTATGGCCTGGGGCCAAACTGATTATATGGCTCTGGCAGAACTTTTATCTCAGCCTTTGTTTAAAGGAGTCTTTGTCCAAGCCATCTAAGCATGGTCTTCGTGAAGTCTATGGCTTCTGTTTCAGTTGTGTGTCTAAGCTGCCCTTCCCGTCCTTGGTTTGTCTCTAACCTCAGATGCTTGCAAGGGTTGTGAAGGCAGCCTTTTAGCCTATACAGTGTTTGTTAACCACAAGTGCAACCTTGAACCTCTTAAACGTTGTCTAAATTCTAGGCCCTGTTGTGTCACCTAAGGGTGGTTTTCTAGTTGTAATGTCTAAAAGAACCTGGTGGTTCAATTCTTGAGGAATAATGGGTGATGTGATGAAGATGCTATTGGGTCAGACTTTCTGCACCTGTCCTCATATACGCATGACCATGATACATGTTTCACAGGGAGACTGATTGTCTAGGTATTCAACAAACTAACATTGCTCGTGGTGCTAACTTTAGTTGTTGAATTACGAATCTAGAACTATAAATAGTCTAATTTAGAACCATTTTTTTCTAGAAATCTAGAAAGGTAGAGGACATTACAGAGCAGAATGTCAGGCATTTGAGACATCGTTTTACTAGATGGGTAGAAATCTTAGGACCATCCCTACTATAGACATGATGATATAAGTTGCAAATATAGCTTCCAAGTCTCACAGATTTTTTTGCGTGGCAGATCACTGTGGGCACTACTGGACAGCCCAAACTTTAGGGATGTATACCTATCGATGATACGTTGTGCTGCTGTTGAATTAAATTATTTTGTCAACTCGGTTTTGTGATTATGGAAGAGAGTTCGGCTATCCGAAACAAGTAAAACGAAACAGGTGCAAATTAAAAGCAAAAAATGTAGACGCCAACAGAATGTTCATATCAATTGTTGAAAATGTGGCTCTTTGCTAAAAGGTATGTGATGACAACACAATGAAAAGAAAGAAGAAGAAAAAAAGATCCGATGAAACATAATAATGACCCAAAGGTCTCCGAATAAATGGAAAGCAAAAGTCCTCAGGTGGCAACGTGTTGGAATGACATATTGTATTACTTTAGAGTTTTCATCTATTTTGGATTATAATAGTTGATATAAAGGGATATGAGGTGGTGTTCCTGTTTGGTCAGCAACCAATAATGGAGATATGGAGGTAAAGACCTCATAACATCACGTCATGAGAAAGATACTATGCGGGTCTTGTACCAGCACAAAACTCCATAGTATAAATAGGCTGGTTACAAAGTAGGGGCGCATAGATATGTGGGAAAAAATAGAACAAATATAGTGTAATAAGTTCGAACAAAAAAAACAAAAATTAAGATATTTGTTGCACTCACAAGTGTACTTGAAAGTGATAGCTCGTCAAAAAATCCAGACTCTTTTGTCTTGGAACTTCTGTGTAGAAGATAGGAAACACAGATTGATTCTTGAATTTCTCCTGAGGAAGCCGAAACAAAAATCGGCTAAACGCGTTGAGAAACTTTATAATTATCGAATTTGGACTTTACAAGGACTTGCTGATTACCCTTTTACCTTCGTGAAGGACACTGCTTTTACGCATAACCCATATGTTATGCCCATCTGTTTATAAGTTTTTAATCTATATTTATTAAACAATACCAATTTTTATTGCACTATTTCGTTTCCTATCTTCTACACAGAAGTTCCAAGACAAAAGAGTCTGGATTTTTTGACGAGCTATCCCTTTCAAGTACACTTGTGAGTGCGACAAATATCTTCATTTTTGTTTTTTTTGTTCGAACTTATTACACTATATTTTTTCTATTTTTTCCCACATATCTATGCGCCCCGACTTTTGTCTATATACCGTTTGTTGTAACACTTATGAGGAGTGTTTGATCTACGGGAGCAGCAAGATCTGTAGGGTATTGTACATTATTTTTTATATATTTTTTAAGACTCACCCACTCGTGAAGGTGTTCCTTTTCCGTTTTATATGGTTACAAAGTAGGCCAAGACCACCCAACCCATCCATTGAG
The DNA here is from genome assembly GCA_029215755.1 of Spea hammondii. Lineage (NCBI taxonomy): Eukaryota > Metazoa > Chordata > Amphibia > Anura > Pelobatidae > Spea > Spea hammondii. The sequence continues at coordinate 24,581,650 of JARDYJ010000012.1, read as the reverse complement.
CTGTAGCCCATGGAGAGCCTGTATTATTTTAATAAATTATTCACACACTCAGCATTGCTATAGGTTATTCTTTATGTAAAAATGGTGGTTTGTGTAACATAAACTGTTATCTATGAACATATGCATGAAAAATGTTACATTGTTTTCATTTTGATTTATTTGCCACAGAATATATGTTTGTTTACATAAAATCAACGATTTTATAGCCATACACATAATATTAGTGTGATTTAGCATCCTTTAGTATAACGGCTTAGATCCTTCCCCTTACAGTGTTTTCTCCAAGAACCCCTAAAAAAAACAGGAAATAAGATAAGTAAATTTACCAGCAAGATCGTATTTATACTGTATGAATCTCTAAATATTGCCACCAATCTGAGTGAAACTTAAATGATAGAGGGATAAAAAGATCCGAAATGGGGGCATATGGCTATGGGGAGAAGCTACCATCAGTCCCCTTGATGGATGTAGTATGGATGCTACATGAATCGGGATTATTTCTGGACTTACCAGACCGCCAACCCTTTTGGACCTCTTGCAATTTTCATAGCACACTTAATATCATTGGTGAGGTCATCGTCCATAAGAGCTACGAAATGGAATCATAACAGTGATAAAAACTAAGCACCAGGAATTCATTACCTTGAGTCTATTTATATAAGCTCTAAAGAACATGATGGAGACATCAAGTTATCTTTTAAACAGTATCACTAAACAAAGTGCTCAAAGGGTAAAATAATCAGAGAGATCGATGTAGGGGAAGAATACGACAGAACGTGTAATTTTACTTACTATGTCTTGTGTATTATTTACTAGTGTATGGGCAGACCAATGGTTCTTATCTGTCGTCAAATTCTATATTTCTATGTTACAGTCAATGCAGGGTCATCCGTTTGTGACGACGGTTGACCAGTGGAAACCATGAAAAGACATAAGAGGTTCTCCAAATATCTTTCTGTTCTATACATGAAACCTATGTGCTTACAGATGCTAAATATGCGTGATAAACCCAACCTTATCTGTGTGTCTTATCTTCTCAAGATCTATGTGATCTCTCCCCTATTGTTAAGTAGCACAGGCTGCCTTTGTAAGGGTCGGTGAGGAGAAGGAAGAGAACATTGATTAGCTAATGATTAGGTGACCCTGAAAATATCTCCAAAAATGTTACACCGAATACCAAAAAAGGGTGAGTTTAATTAATAGAGATATTTATGCTAAAACTACATGCTTTGGACACCTGAGATGATATAAACATTGGTGGTACCAGTGGTCTATACTATATGAAAAGAGTATTATACAATGATGCATTCTTACCAGAACATTTTAATTTACATCTATTTTGACTTCCTTGGGTTTTCCCATCTTTGCACCATAATTTACTGTTGATCTGAAGTATTCCATAATCACAACTGGCGGTATTATTTTTTAGCGCTCTGGTGTTAAAGTTACTTGCATGCTTAATGAGACAGATCCCTTTAAAAATAAAAATAAAATAAAAGATTGTTCAAAAACAAAAAATACTTTTTTGGAACACAATGACTACTATTTGTATTCAAATATATGGATTATATTATCTTAAAAAAAATATTAAAGAACAAAATAAGAAATATGAAAACATAAAATCAGTATTAGTCCTATAAAAAGTTATTATCCTTCAAATAAATATAGTTCATATATTCCCTTTCTTTGGCTAAAAGCTAACTTGTTTACTCGTTTATAGTCACCAAATTAAATCGCAATGTTTCGAAGACCTCCCAAAAGTTAATTTCTAGATACACTAATTGGGCAAGTATAAAAATAATGTAATTGTTAATTGAAATATGAAAAAATCTATATACAGAGATTGTATTGGAAGTTCTCATTCTCTGTTGAAATTAGGAGAATTCATAGCAAGGAGGGGGATACGTGTTTTCTTTAACTAAGCTGGTCCACATCGAGAGATGAAGGTCCTCAAATGCAGCTTCCCTTATGATAGAGGTTGGTGAAGGACTTAACTGAGAGCGGCTCTCTCCAAGGTGGTACAGGAGCCAAGCTAGTATACCTCCAGAAATACAGGTCCTTGTCCTTCTAGACATATGTGCTGACTCAGAGAGAAAGGGAAAACACTTCTGTTCCTCTCCTGCCAGGCCTTCTGGCTTTCCTTACTTCTGATGAGAGCTAGAGTTGACGCCAATGAAGTCTAAACCCTCTATCTCAAGTCTCCAACAAGCTATTCTGAGTTTTAGATCTACAAATACTGGTGTGAGGGTAACGGAGTCGCTGGATTTCAAATGTTTCCTCTACAACATACAAAACTAGCTGCCATAAGATGGCAGAGGACTTAGTGAACAATATACATGCACATGACGAGACACTTCATCACCTTACCAAAATATACAAGAAACTCTATGGACAAAAACACTAATCATAGGAAAATGACATTCTATGCTAATAAATGAAATACTACAATACTACATACAGTTAGCAAGGCCAAATCCTCGAAATTTGTCCAATCCATTTGCCTTAAGAATTTTGAGCAGCTCACATTGCTTGGAAGCTTCGTCTTGAGTTTCTGACGGCTTGTAGCTGTTTTTATTACGTTTTGATTCATTTGAAGAATGTTTTTTCTTCCCTTTTCTTTGTTGCTGGCTGTGACTTGTCCTTTCAATAGGCGCATCTTTTGAGCTTCTTGTGACTGTTTTTGTAGAATCATCATCTGTTTGCACGTGTTTAGAATTGTATGGATTGGTTGGGGGATTTGAGGGACTCTGTTTAACAGGTTCTACATGCCCATAGCTGTTTGAATGAACTGGATACTTAGAGTTCCCCATGTCTTCTCCTGACAGTCCAATGTTATTTGGCTCAGTAAAAATGACCTTGGGCCTCTCTGTAATCATTTCAGCTAGTCCATAACCACCTGATTTTATCGGGAACCTATTGTTTGTTTCCGTAACATGTACTATTGCTTCATAACTATTATCTGATGGAATCTTGGTGATAGCCCCCCCCATAACTCCCTGTGTAAATTTACTCTTAGTCTTTGTGGTAACATACCTGGAACTTTCTAAACCTGTTGGAATCGCATTGTCATTTTCTGTAACTATTGCTACTGATCCATAACTGTTTGGGAACCTCTCAATGCCTTGTTCTGTTTGTTCTTGATTGTTTGGCACATTGTAACTCGGTGTAACAGTGTCAACAGACTGATAAATCTTTGAATCTGTTGGGATCTCATTGTAATTTTCTGTAACTCTTACTACTGATCCATAACTGTTTGGAAACCTTTCAATCTCATTGTAACTCTCTTTACCCTGTTCTGTTGGTCCTTGATAGCTCCGGACAGTAATAAACTCCCCATAATTCTGCGTAACTGTGTCAATGGACCTGTAACTGTCTAAATCTGTTGAAACTTCAGTGTATGGTTCTGTAACATTTTCTGCTGATTCATAACTGCTCTCTTCCATATTGCTTTCTGTAGATTCAGAACTGCTTAAATCACTTGTAAATTTACTGTATCCCACTGTGGTGGTTTCTATTGATTCATAATTGTTTGGATCACTTCCCATCCCGTTGTGACTCTCTGTGCCTTGTTCTGTTTGTTCTTGATTGTTTGGCACAGTAACAAACTCACTGTAACTATTTGTTAATGTGTTACTAGACCCATAACTGTCTGAATCTGCTGGGATCTCATTGTAAGCTTCAGTAACTCTTACTACTGATCCATAACTGTTTGGATAACGTTCAATCTCATTGTCACTCTCTGAGCCTTGTTCTGTTGGTTCTTGATTGCTCGGGACAGTAATAAATTCACTATAACTCTCTGTTACTGTGTCAGTGGACCCGTAACTCCCTGAATCCGTTGGGATCACATTGTATGTTTCAGTAACACTTACTACTGATTCATAACTGTTATCGATAGGGATCTGACTGGCAGCTTCCATAATGCCTTCTGTTGATTTGTAACTGCTTGACTCCTTTGTAGATTGTCTATAATCTGCTGTAGTTATTTCTTTAGATCCATAATTGTTTGGATCACTTCCCATCCCGTTGTGACTCTCTGTGCCTTGTTCTATTTGTTCTTGATTGTTTGGCACAGTAACAAACTCACTATAACTATTTGTAACTGTGTTACTAGACCCATAACTGTCTGAATCTGCTGGGATCTCATTGTAAGCTTCAGTAACTCTTACTACTGATCCATAACTGTTTGGATAACGTTCAATCTCATTGTAACTTGCTGCGCCTTGTTCTGGTGGTTCTTGATTGCTCGGGACAGTAATAAATTCACTATAGCTCTCCGTAACTGTGTCAGTAGACCCGTAACTCCCTGAATCCATTGGGATCACATTGTATGTTTCAGTAACACTTACTACTGATTCATAACTGTTATCGATAGGGATCTGACTGGCAGCTTCCATAATGCCTTCTGTTGATTTGTAACTGCTTGACTCCTTTGTAGATTGTCTATAATCTGCTGTAGTTATTTCTTTAGATCCATAATTGTTTGGATCACTTCCCATTTCGTTGTGACTCTCTGTGCCTTGTTCTATTTGTTCTTGATTGTTTGGCACAGTAACAAACTCACTATAACTATTTGTAACTGTGTTACTAGACCCATAACTGTCTGAATCTGCTGGGATCTCATCGTAAGCTTCAGTAACTCTTACTACTGATCCATAACTGTTTGGATAATGTTCAATCTCATTGTCACTTTCTGAGCCTGGTTCTGTTGGTTCTTGATTGCTCGGCACAGTAATAAATTCACTATAGCTCTCTGTTACTGTGTTAATGGACCCGTAACTCCCTGAATCCGTTGGGATCACATTGTATGTTTCAGTAACACTTACTACTGATTCATAACTGTTATCGATAGGGATCTGACTGGCAGCTTCCATAATGCCTTCTGTTGATTTGTAACTGCTTGACTCCTTTGTAGATTGTCTATAATCTGCTGTAGTTATTTCTATAGATCCATAATTGTTTGGATCACTTCCCATCCCGTTGTGACTCTCTGTGCCTTGTTCTATTTGTTCTTGATTGTTTGGCACAGTAACAAACTCACTATAACTATTTGTAACTGTGTTACTAGACCCATAACTGTCTGAATCTGCTGGGATCTCATCGTAAGCTTCAGTAACTCTTACTACTGATCCATAACTGTTTGGATAACGTTCAATCTCATTGTCACTTTCTGAGCCTGGTTCTGTTGGTTCTTGATTGCTCGGCACAGTAATAAATTCACTATAGCTCTCTGTTACTGTGTTAATGGACCCGTAACTCCCTGAATCCGTTGGGATCACATTGTATGTTTCAGTAACACTTACTACTGATCCATAGCTGTTATCAATAATCCTTTCTGTTGATTCATAATTGTGTGAATCCATTAGAAATTGACTATAATCTGCAGTAGTGGTTTCTATGGATCCATAATTGTTTGGATCTCTTTCTATCCCATTGTAACTAACTGTTTCTTGTTCTGTTGGTTCTTGATTGTTTGGCACGGTAACTAGCTCATTGTAGCTAATTGTTTCATTAACACCTACTACCGATTCATAACTGTTATGTATAGGGATCTCTGTCGATTCAAAACTGATTGAATCTGTTACTGCTTCACTTGTCCGCTTATTATTTGGATCTCTTTGGGACTGGCTGGAATTCCCTGTTGCTAGTGAAGCATAACTGTTGGAGTCTGATGGAAATTGGCTATATGCTTTTGTAACTGTTGGTAATGGTTCGTAAATGTTGGAGGGATTTGTGACTTCACTATAAGTCTCTGTGACTCTTTCTGTTGAGTACTCTCTGATGTCCTGTGTAACGAGCTGTATGGGTACATTATTATTTGAATAGGTTAATTCTTCTGATGGTTTGATATAATTTACATTGGTTGAGTACTCGGTATAACTCTCTGTAACTGCTCTACCATTTTCTAGATCTTCTTTCTCTGTAACATGAATGTTTGAATTAGTTGTCAACTGATTAAAACTATTTTCTGGCATGTCTGTGGAAACCTTGTGTGTCATAAAGAAATTCTGGCTTTCGGTAACTGTTTGTTTTTCTGTTACAAAATCCGTTGGGCTTTTTGTTTCAGTATTATACCTATCATAATTGTAACAATGTGACCTGATGACAAGGCATGTGAATAAAATAACGAAAAGCTTCATGTCTTGGTGTGGGCTTGACAGGGTTCCAAATAACAACTCTATATACACAAAAAAAGAAATAAAACAAATCTAAATAAAAAAAACTAATGATGTATAATATTACAATTTGTATAGGAAAGAAGAAAATAAAGTACAAATAATACTAAGGCCAGTATAAAAAAATACATATTTATGTTTTATACATATATACATTATACTGATGTAATTATGAAGACACAAGATGATCTAGTTGTGATGTCATAGCCCAGTGTTCCCCATGTCACTGCTGAGAAAACATGGGGGTTCCTCTACGTTACACCACCAGTGACCAACCACCCAGATTTTGATATTTGTGATGAGATAACCTTCTGGGAAATCTGATAACAAAGTGTATACTGTGTCGGCGCTCGTATCTACCACCCTCTTAATCTTTGATTAACACCTTTACCAGCAATAACCTTTTTATATGGCAACAGATCATACATATCCTACAGACATTTAGCTAATGACATGACTATAATCATTACCTAGCTGCCTAATGATAGTAAATCAGATTCAATCTTATTTAATATATATATATATATATATATATATATATATATATAAAGAAATTATGCTTTTGTGAAAATAATTTGTTTAAAAATAATTCTGAATATTACCTTCTCTCTATAGATAGATACAGTCGCCTTTGTCCAAGAGAAGCCGGCGTTCTAAGTGCTTATTGGAGCTCTTTGAATTTAATCCTTTAAATTTCATCACTAATGACATTTAGGGGTTTGGACTGACTTTATATAGGATTCTTTCTGGCATTTTTTTATTTTGCAAATAATGATTGTAGGATGGGCAACATAATTGGCGAACCTGACGCGCGTTCACCAAGTGCAACCTTTTACAGTGTAAAATATCTTGTTGACAAAAGCCAACAAAAGTTTCATTCAGGTCTCCGTCAATTTTACATCATAGATTATACAGATTATGCTTTGCGCAACTGGCCAGTTTTAACCAGAGACAGACATGGGATGTATAAAAGTGATTTTGGATTTTTTTTTTATTCATTCTAACCATAGCAACCAATAGAATGTTCCAATCAGGAACATTCTACTGGTTGCTATGGACTTTTTATATATAATCCTGTGTGTGCGACCAATGCACGTTTTATGGGTAGAGAAGTGGTGGACTTTTGTGTTTTGGAAGATGATTTTTAATTGAGGAAAACAAAAAAGGAATGTAATGAGACAAAGAAAAAGTAAAATGTATTACAATAGAGTTAACTAAATCCTCTGGAACGCTTTACGTGTAAGATGTATAAATATGGTTGACTACCCTGCCATTGGCATGACACAACACTAAAGCTTCAGGGTTTCTCAACCTGTGACACATGCATCTCTTGGTAACATTCCAAACCATTTTAATATTAATAAGTGATCACTGGTTTCAGCCATAATAGACCTTTCTCAATAAGCAGCATTTGACTTGTTTGTGTAACTTTAGGAGTAGGGTACCCGGGAACCTTGGCTAGACTAACCAGGTGCTAGGGTTTTTGGTTGGACAAATCAAATACTGTGGTACACTGTTGTACAAATCAGGTTCTAGGACAGTTGGTTGGAGACATAAGGTTCTAGGGGTACAAAGCTGAAAAAATTGGTATTTCTTTAGACAACTTAGGTACTAGGATGGACAAAGAGGGCAGTAGAGTTACTAGGGTTACGTATAAGGACAAATCTGGTATTACGGGTACATGGATGGACATATCCTCCTAGGTTACTTATCTGCAAACATCAGGTACTAGGGGTACCTGGTTTTCAAAATCAGGTGCTAGAGGTACTTTGGTTTGACCAAACAGTTTCTTGAGGGACAGTGCAAAATCGGGTACTAGGGGTTGCTTGGTTGGAAAAATAAGGTAATAAGCATATTTCGAAAAAAAGCTGAGGAGCACAGTTCACTTAATTTCAGTACGTTTGATGGTTGTCAGAGAAGAATATGACAGGTGTTTGTTTTTATAGATAATTAAATAAATGTTATCACAATAAACTAAGGAAATATCACATGGGATTTATCTACTTGTTAAAGAATGAACACTGTAAAGGTCATTCAATGGTGAATGTCAGATTTTAACACTTTGATTTTACGGATTTTATTATATTCCAGCACACATGCTACACATTTTAAATAAAAAAGATATAAGTCCTCACCAGGCACCAAAAGACCACAGGGTGTTTTATGTGAAATATTCTTCAGAGGACCAATGGTCCATCCCTTAAATTAATATTAATAAGCTCTAAAAGCACAGTAGTCCTAACACAGTCAGTGTACATCATGGTGACCAAGGTGAGTTTTTCTCAGATTAACTTGAAATCCAATCAGGCAACCAAATCCTTTTTCCTGCTTCAGTTGTGACGCCATTTTGAATTTTGGATGGGTCTTTGATATGGAATATCTTGGAGTTCTTCATGGCATGGACTTCTTCCCTTGACTTCACCCTCGCTACAGTCAAATCATCTTCACCCAAGCAGTTCCTCTACTTACACCTCATTCCTCCGCAACCTCAGCTAGAGCAGGGCCCTCTTCTCCTTCTGCACTAGCATGTGTTAACGTGTAAATCTTATCGTCAAATAATGATGGGATCTGTTGGCACTCTTTAAATGCAATGCATAAAGTTATTTCTTGCTGTTTCTATACACCTTATCGGGGCTTTTAGGGCTGTAGAACCTTGTTATACCCTTGTATCCAGCCAATATTCTGAGCTCCCAGAAAGGAGAGGCATCTGCTGCACCGATTTGGGGAGAAAAGACAGACATTTTTCACCAGATTTTACATTGTGTGAAAATGAAATCATGAAACCATAACTCCTCACCAGGGACATTTGATCCCCAAAGTTCTAAAGGTATCATTTCATATATGTGCGCAAGCCAATATGCATTAGTTTAGGGGTTCAACACAGGGCTACAAATCAGACTGTTTGTGGAATGTACCCTGTTCTTTTCAGATTCCTCCCAGACTATTAAAAATCATCAGCTGGCTTCCATTCTGTTTGGAAACGCAACAAAATATAATAGAAATGTCTTTAAAAAGAACAAGCTTGGATTTCAGATTTTTTAACAGTTTTTTTTTTTTTTTAGAGGGTTGCTATAAAGCTATCTTTTCTATGCTGTCAACCCATCTTAAGGAATCTGTAGCAGTAGGACGTAAAGGACACCTGCAGTGAGAAAAATTGCGTCAGATTCAACCAAAGATACGCAATCCTGTCTGTATGTGACTTGCCAATGCCTTGTCAATTGCCGGTCATGCCGGACTCCATTTAAAGCAAAGTGCACTATGATTGGGACGATAATTCACATGCTGACTAGGGTGGGGCAATTAGTTAGAACAGGGGCTGCTTGATAGTGTTGGGGGGGCAGAAGGAGAATAAAAAAAGATAGGAGAGAGAAAGTGGAAGAGAAGAAGAGGAGAAGGAAGAAAGTGAGAGAGGACAAAAGTGCTCATGGTTTCAATGATGGGCACACAGCCTAGTCCAATATAAAAGGTCTTTCCGTAAAATGTGACATGAGATTGTCAAATTGTATACATTGCCACTGAACTGTTAGAGTAAAATTCAGGTGGGTCCTCTTTCAGGAATAGAAAGCTTTTTAAGAAAACATGAATAAATAGACAACTGCTGTAGCCAACAGGTACCCTTCTTGATGGGGTGAGATGATAAGACGGCTACTTCCATATAGTTTCTATAGGTCTTAAAATGAACGGCCTCTCATACACTATTTTTATTCAGAGCCTATCTTTACCGTCTTTACCCGTGAGTGGATTTTCACGTGGGTAGTAAGGTGGGCCTTACGGGTAAAACTCTTGCCACATTCAGAGCATGAAAAGGGTCTTTCCCCGGTGTGTGTCGTCTGATGTCTTACAAGATCTCTATTAAGAGCAAACCTCTTATCGCACTTGTTGCATGCATATGGCCTCTCACCAGTGTGGGACCTCTGGTGAACATTAAGGTTTGAATAACACGTAAATCCTTTTCCACATACAGTGCACACATAGGCCCAGTCTCCGGTGTGAGCTGCCTTGTGCTTGACCAGCCTTGAGTTGTCGGCAAAACTCTTGCCGCATTCTTCGCATGTAAACGGTTTCTCTCCAGTGTGAGATCGCTTGTGGATCACAAGAGCCGACGTGCAAGAGAAAGTTTTCCCACATTCCACACAGATATAAGGTTTCTCCCCTGTGTGCGTCCTGTTGTGTATAAACAGAGAGGAGTTACTGGTGAAGCTCTTTCCACATTCCCAGCAAATGTATGGCCGCTCTCCTGTGTGAATTCGTATGTGGGTAGAGAGAGTGGCACTGCTTGTAAAGCTCTTGCCACAATGCGTACACATGTAAGGCCTCTCACCCGTGTGGATCCTCTCATGTATTACAAGGGATGATCTCCTTGCAAAACTTTTCCCACAGTTGGCGCACGAGAAGGGCCTCTCACCAGTGTGGGATCTCTGGTGTATAATAAGATGTGAACTTGATATACAGCTTCTGCCACATTCAGTGCAAATATAAGTCTTCTGTACTTTGTATGGTGTAAAATGAATTGTGAACTTGGATATCTCCAAAGAATCTGTGCCACCTTTCTGGGATTTATACTTGGATTCCTCTGCGGTTTTACGTGCTCTTAGAGTGCTTTTGCGTTTGGTGACTTCATCTTTCTGTTCATCTACAGTTCTCTTGGTTGTGAGATCTAGTTCTGTACCTGAGGTGGAATCTGCAGTGGCTCTGTCTGTCGATTCTCCCTGTTTGCTTGTCTTTCTCCAACGTAATTTACGAAGTGGATATCGAGGAACGTCTTTGTTCATATCTGGTACCACACATCTACTTGGAGATCCTCCATCTGCTGGACCAAATGAAAATTATGGATTTGTCTAGGTTATCCTAATCAATGTATGCATTTCAAACTGGTGTATGATATTCCTAACTTTTTGGGATCATGGCTACAACCAAATTACAAAAAGATATGTAACAAGGGACTCATCAAAGTCCCGGAGAACAAAAGGAGCCCCTTTCACCCAAACAGTCAACAGATAGCTATTCAGAAGCTGAAACTAGGACTCTTGGGCAGCGTTCAGCGGACTGAAGAAAGTTAAAGCAAGTGGAAGGCTGAAGGATCATAAGATAAGAATATTGAACCAAACTAAAGGGGCATTAACAAGCACAAAACAATGCTTTCTCTCCACAATGGCATAATGGTGGTTCTACAAAGAAAGCAGGTGACTCAACAAGCAATGCTTATTGTATACTTCTTTGTTCCATTACCCGATTGTTGCTGCCTGTTGCTCTAGATGATAAATACTAACCTGTGGTGGCATCTGGAATGTCACTGTGAGTTGTGTCTTGGACATTACTTGTACATGGCCCATCATGACTTCCGCTCCTTGGTATAATTTCATGATCCATGCTGTAAACCGAGTTCATGTAAACAATTAAATGATTTATTTATATGTAATGATAATACTAATACTTGTTTCATATTCATTTTATTTTTAATAAACATTTATTTTAAACAGTTACAATTTCCAATGAATCATTTTTTATAATCGTGCCACAGCACACCTACACACTCTAATGCTGTGACGGAATAAACACACCCACATTGTTTTTCTTTTATATATTAAATGTTCCTGCTCTTTTTTGGAATTATGTTTACTGCAGAGACTGATTTGTCTTTTGTTTTATTCATTTTTGATATGTATTGAATTATATTTTTTTATTATAACTGTACAATCTTGGAACAAAACTTGTATGTGAAACATAGCCTACTTTATGTTCATATTATGTTGTATTTCTCTAAGTGTCCAAAAAAAAGAGGAAAAACTGCTATAATATTTATAACATGGGAAAGTGTGCCACCTAGTGGCATGGCTTTTATTTACAACAGCCATATTAAAAAAATTGGTTATTCCAGTGTATTTGGTTATTACATATATACCGTATTTGCTCGATTATAAGACAAGGTTTTTTTCAGAGCAAATGCTCTGAAAAATACCCCTTGTCTTGTAATTTTACCCCTTGTCTAAATGCATTTTAACCCCCTATATGCCAGAGTGGCATATAGGGGGTTAAAAGGCATAACATGGGGCAGAGTGGCATATAGGAGGGTATAAGGCATGCCTGGGGGCAGATGAGCATAACTGGGGGCAGGTTGGTAAATAAAAGGAAATTAAAAACAAAAAAATTGTTTACATGAATTAATATTTACTAGTAAAACTTTTTTCCTATAGGGTCGTCTGATAATCAGGCTTTTTCTTTTTTTCCTAAATTAATATTCAGATTTTTTGGGGTCGTCTTATAATCAGGGTCGTCTTATAATCGGTATATTCTACCAAAACAGTTTCCTGTACCCCCTAATTTTGAAACCGTCTGGTAGCTTGACTCTAGTAATATTGTCTCTGTAGAACACGTAACAGCCTTACTACAACATATAATATATAGAGGACACTCTCAATCCAAACAACAGTGCCTTTCAATATACTATCTATCAAGATGGGATGAGTCGTAAAAAAAAAAAGGTGAGAAGGATGATCCTGTCCAAAAAGCTAACACCCTAATATGCCTCCAGGTGATCCAATAGGATGTTTGCGCAATAAATCACTTTAACTCAGTGAATGGAAGTACCCCCTGGTATTTATAGGGTTAAAGGCTGCAATTCTACAGCCGACAACTACTGTGCTTGATCTGCAGCTCAGCTATAGCTTTACATTGCGATGGAAGCAGTTCATTATTCCCATATAAACCAGCAGTAACCCCTATAACTTCCTGTATAATTAAATCAATGACATCACAATGAGCCCAGAGAAGGGTTGGCCCCGTTCTTCATAACCCTGATTTCCCAGAGCCTACCTGTTCCCAAACTGTGTGCGCATGCTTGAAAACGATGTCAAACAAGAGAGATAAAAAAGCCTTCAGACACTTTCTGTACCGATTGGCCAGCGACGCCACGAGTCCACTTCGCACTGTATTCTGGGATTTGTAGTTTTCTCCTAATCTTAAATGGTTGTATGAAGTATGTTTTTGCCTACAAGTCCCAAAGTACTCCAGGTCAATGCTTAGCTCCCGAACGTAACAGCTGATACAATTTTTTTGTTTGAACGGCAAGCTTTATTGAACGTAATATATCTGAAACATAATATTTTTAACCTGAACCATATCTGTTCCTCATTGATTGGCCTCGCTTTTACAACACCTTTTGCATCGTGTCTCACTTCCTTTTAATTTTTGCGTTTTGATTGTTCGTGTAATGATCTATGTACTCTATACACTGAAGAATATCGGGTAGTTTTCTTTAAAAGTTTGATGTTCGCTCTCATTACTTTCAGGGTTTGGCTATGCAAATACATTAAGTTCTTCTCTTCTGGATCCATGTCAGAGAACGCTCAACTTGGTGGCTTTACGTATATAGTTACATTGTTGCTATTTTTGCCATATCTCCATATCGCTCATAAGGCTGAAGGTTTCTCTACTTGACTTGGTTTTGGCTTCTCAAATTATATGGACCTTCTTCTGTAGAAAGTAATTAGAATGTTTCAAAACATCTTCTACAATCCTTTCAACCAAGAAGCCTTCTATAATCCTTTCATCCAAGAATCATCTACGCATTAAAAAACCCGTAGGCTGAAGGTCCCATGTTCTTGAGTTGCAGTTTCCCTGAATAAATTGTCTACAAGAGGAAACTTTTAGGGAGATATGATTACGCTTTGGATTCCTGAAGTATATGGGAAACGACCACCACAAATGTTTTTTTTTAATCATACCTGAAATTCGTTAACGCTTTTATAACAAAGTACATCCTAAGAAACATCATTCCTGATATGTTAAATGCACAGATCTTCATATTTCTTCATATGACACAACAATAAGCATGAATATGTTACCATAGGAACTAAAAACCCTTATTGAAAGCTTCTTAAAGGTGTCGTTTTCTTGAGAATAAATGAAGAGGCTATTAGCCCAACATGCATCCGATCCTAGCTGTATATCCTAGGTATAGCATACATATGCTGGTAGGCCATACATTTACAATGAGACAAAGTAATTTAGAGTCAATCATGTTTATTAATGTGACAAAGGAAAGTGACACATATGTTTGGTGGCAAAGAGAAGAAATCCATAGTCTCTCTGGTACCTTGCATCTTCCAGTTTTATGTCGGAGGTCCTCAAGGAGCTGTATCAGACCAAAAAAAGAAAATATTTTTTTTTTAAATCAGAATATTGCATAACATTCATGTTATATTTGTGGAAGCACAATTTTTATGATCCTGAACCAGACCCTTAGGGGTCCACAGGAATTCAAGATTTTAAAACATGCAAGCGGGCCGGTCATGCACTCTTTTGAGGGATAAATGAAACGGTGTGCTTCGGTCTCCACGTCACTTCGTTTTAGAGACCTTAGTGGAGATCTTGTGGTAGCTGCCATACTGATTCAGCCTTACCACCTTCCTCTGGACAACCAGCAAGTCTAGTTGATGGAGCAGGGTTATGGTGGAGGGCATAAGTATATGGGTCATACTGGGACTGGTAGGCATGAAAATTAGTAGAGAGCAAAATATTTTTTTAATTACATTTTCTTAGAAGCTTGTGGACGGGGTGTGGCGGTGGGCTTTTGAGGGCATCATGTGGATGATCATAAGGTCAGTAATGGTGGTGGGGAAGGCAAGAAGTACCAGTGTGTGTGAGTAACATAACTCACTTATGGTGTAAAGTGCCTGAAATCCTTTTTTCTGTGCAGATTTATCACTGTAAAACTGGATTAACATGGTGTTCCCGGTAGAAACTTGGAGTGGAACCATCACCGCACCACAAGACTGGGACAACAATGGAGAAGTAGGGTTGTCTCCATCAAAGGCAGACAGGAAATCGAAACTGCAGGTCTTTCCATATTCCAGATTAAAGTCAGTTATATTTAGTTGGATCTGTATAAATCAAGCCAACACATTAAGTGTAAGGATCGTCTTACCAGAAGGAATCCGGGATGCAGGAAAGGAACACGCTTGCTCAGTACAGGACACGCACAAGGGGCCTGAGATGGATAACAGGGCACTTGGCGGTGTTGCTGTAAGCACGGGTGATCAGGACAGCGCCGTTAAGCAGACCAGGGTCAGGATACCGGAGGTTCTCAGAGTCGTTAGGAAAGCCAGGGTCAGGATACCAGAAATACACAGGAGCCGAATGGAAAGCCGAGGTCAGGATGCCAGAGATACACAATAACCGTTTAGCGGACCGGGGTCAGGATGCCAGAGATACACAAGTCGTAAGAATAGCCAGGGTCAGGATTCCAGAAGTTCACGATAGCCGTTGAGCAGACCAGGGTCAGGATACCAGCAAAAGTAACAGGATACAGGAAAAATACGAGGGGCTCAATAAGTACGGAAGCACCAGTACAACTGAGCACCGGTGGATAGGTAAGAGAAGTTTAAATAGCCCGGGGAGGCGTTCCCCGGCGTCCCTGACGTAACCGCGCCCACCGTCGCCATAGCGACGCAGCGGAATCCAGGCGGCGGTCAGCCGCATAAATATTCATGAAGCGGCCGCGCGTGCGAGCGGCTGCTTCATGTAGCAGGGAACGGTGCCGGCGTTTCTGCCGGGAGGATGGAGAGGAACTTCCCCGCGTCTGCCAGGTAAGTGCCTTACAGGATCCCCCCGCAAGACGCGACCTCTGGGGGCGTGGAGAACCCGGCTTGAGAGGATGCAGCTTGTGGAATCTGCGAACACAGACGGGGGCATGCACCTGATCTGCCGGTTCCCAGGTTCTTTCTTCTGGGCTATACCCCTTCCAGTGTATCAGGTATTCCAAGTGTCCACGATGGATCCTGGAGTCAACAATCTTTTGTACCACATATTCCTCCACCCCATTGATGACAACAGGAGCAGGCGGAGGAGGTACACGGCCAGGAAAGGGGTTAGCTACCCATGGCTTGACTAGAGATACGTGGAACACGGGATGGATCCGACATGTAGCGGGCAGTTTCAGCTGCACTGTTACTGGATTGATGATCCTGGTGATGACATAAGGACCGATAAACTTGGGTCCTAATTTTTTCGATGGCACCTGCAGGCGTAGGTTACTTGTGGACAACCAGACTTTGTCACCGCAACGGTAGGTTGGTGGGCTGGATCTATGACGATCTGCATATAATTTGTATGTTTTACGAGCCTTGCTCAGGTTCTCTTTCAGGGTTCGAAATTGTCTGGCAAGAGCGGTGACTCGGTCCGTAATTCCAGGAACCGTAGGTCCGGTGGGTAGGCCCGGAATCATGGTAGGATGGTAGCCGTAATTTGCAAAAAATGGTGACATTTGTATGGAACGTTGTTTTTGGTTGTTGTAGGTAAATTCCGCAGAGGGGAGGAACTGGAGCCAGTCAGTCTGGAGGTGAGTGGTGTAACATCTCAAATATTGTTCCAATATTTGGTTTAAACGTTCTGTTTGACCGTTGGTTTGAGGATGAAAGGCCGTGGACAGCGTGGGACGAATGTGCAAATTTCGACAGAAGATCTTCCAGAAGCGTGATGTGAATTGTACCCCCCGGTCAGAAGTGATGGTCTGTGGTAGTCCATGGAGCCGAAAAACGGTATTCAGGAACAAGGTGGCCGTGGTCGCTGCTGAGGGAATACCAATGGTGGGAATAAAATGTGCCATCTTAGTAAATCTGTCTACCACCACCATTATTGTGTCGTGTTTCTTTGAGGGTGGTAGATCCACAATAAAGTCCATAGAAATTTTCGACCAGGGGGCCGATGGGATAGGTAACGGGCGGAGGAGGCCTACCGGTTTCTTGCGTGTGGTCTTGGTCCGGGCACAGGTGGTACACGAGCGGACAAACGAGGTAACGTCTCGATCCAGTGAAGGCCACCAGAAATGACGTCGGACGAGATCTAGGGTCTTCTTAATGCCCCCATGTCCAGAAAGGAGGGAGTCATGACAGGTTTGTAATACCCTTAGACGGGCCGGTCGTGGTACAAATATCATGTTACGGTAATAGAGAAGGTTCCTGGTACGACGGATAGGAGGATGTGTTCTTGGTATTGGCACGCCGCGGGATGAAGTACGGATGTAGTCCATAAGGGGTGGTTGATGAGTGAGAAACAAATTGGATGGGAGAATGGTATCGGACTGACTCTTAGGGTGATGTGAAGTAACTGGTATTCGGGACAAGGCATCTGCTTTAATATTTCGGGATCCAGGGCGGTAGGTGATGTGTAAATTAAATCTTGTAAAGAAGAGAGCCCACCTTGCCTGTCTCGGACACAACCTACGTGCAGAACGGAGATACTCGAGGTTCCGATGGTCGGTATAAACCGTCACGGGGTGTATGGTACCTTCAAGAAGATGACGCCACGCTTCTAGTGCCTGCTTGATGGCCAACAATTCTCTATCCCCCACACTGTAGTTCATTTCTGAAGGGGTGAGTTTGCGAGAGTAATAGGCTACTGGGTGTAGACTCTGTTTTTCTCCATGTCTCTGAGATAAGATTGCCCCTACGGCTACATCCGAAGCGTCTACCTCCACATAAAAGGGTTCAGCAACGTTAGGTTGGATGAGAATAGGAGCCGTGGTAAAATACCGTTTCAAGATGTCAAATGCCTTCTGAGCGTCAGGTGACCATGCGAAATGAGAGGACTGGCGAGTAAGTCTCGTGATGGGTGCGATGACATGAGAGAAATTTCGAATGAATTTGCGATAGTAATTCGCGAAGCCGATGAAGCGCTGGATCGCTTTTTTATCAGAGGGTATCGGCCATTCCAATATCGCTGACACTTTCTTAGGATCCATTTGTAGACTCCCCGGCGTGATAATGAACCCCAGGAATTCTACTCGGGAGGATTCGAATTGGCATTTCTCTAGTTTAGCATAGAGATGATGTGAGCGTAGGCGTTTGAGGACCAGTTTAACCTGGTACCGATGTTCAGACAAAGTTGATGAGAAAATGAGGATGTCATCCAAATAGACTACCAGGAAGATGTCAAGGTAGTCCCGGAACACGTCATTTAGGAAATGTTGAAACGTCGCGGGGGCGTTACATAAACCGAAAGGCATTACGAGGTACTCAAAGTGTCCATAGCGACTTCGAAAGGCGGTCTTCCACTCGTCTCCCTCCCGTATGCGAACTAGATTGTAAGCCCCCCGGAGATCAATTTTAGTGAAGATGTGTGCATCTTTCAGTCGGTCCAGAAGTTCAGGAATAAGGGGCAACGGATATCTGTTCTTTATAGTGATTTTGTTTAATTCACGATAGTCGATGCAAGGGCGTAAACTGCCATCTTTTTTTTCTACAAAGAAGATTCCTGCACCGGCGGGGGAGGTAGACGGACGAATAAAACCCTTGGCTAAATTTTCTTGGATATAGTCTTTGAGGTAACGTAGTTCAGGTTCCGACAATGGAAATATTCTGCCAAAGGGAATGGGAGCTCCTGGGAGAAGATCGACAGGACAATCATAAGTCCTTTGGGGAGGAAGAGAGTCGGCTCCCTTCTTATCGAACACGTCGCTGAATTCTGCATATTGCTTGGGGAGACGTAGGACCGGAGAAGAGGATGAATCGTCAGGGAGTAGCAGGAGTGATTGGCGATTGGAGAGACAACGAGTGCGACAAAAAAAAGATTGGAAGGAGAGGGTGCCTGTGGCCCAGTTTATCGTAGGATTATGAAGCCTCAGCCAGGATAGTCCGAGAATAATTGGGAACATAGGTGATGGGATCAAGTCAAAGTTCAGATGTTCCATATGATTATTTCCCAGTAGTACCTGGAGTCGTGGTGTTTCTTGGGTGATGGGTCCAGAGGATAGCGGAGTGCCATCTACCACTTGGATATGTATTGGAGCTGCTTTGGTCAATGTTGGTATGTGCAATTGCTTGGCAAAGTCTTGATCCATAAAGCAGCTACTGGCACCGGAGTCAATGATGGCAGACACTGTAGTAGAATTACTGGTCCACTGCAGAAACAAGGGAATGGAAAGGTGAGGAGACCCGTCTCTAGGAAAGGAACTCAAGCAAACTGTAGTATGTGTGGGCTTACCCTTAGGAGGGCGTCGAGGACAGGAGTGGATCAGATGCCCGGGTTCACCACAGTATAGGCACAGATTGTTCCTCCGACGACGGGTTTTCTCAGCTTCGGATAGTGGGCCGCGTGCCAATCCGATCTGCATCGGTTCTTCCGGAGGGGGCATGATCGCTGGTAATTGGAGAGGAGGAAGGGTAGGAGCCGTAGGAGCAGTATGAGCCACAGGAGGGAAGTGGCGTCTCGGGGCAGGAACGGCTGAAGCAGCGCGTTCCAGGCGTCTTTCCCGAAACCTGCGGTCAAGCTGGATAGTCAGATATATTAAATCCTCTAATGAATTGGGGATACCCACACGGGCCAGTTCATCCTTTAAGCTCTCGGATAAACCCAGACGGAATTGGTCCCGAAGTGCTGGTTCGTTCCATGTACTTTCAAAAGCCAGGCTCCGGAATTCTGTGACGTATTCCTCCACAGGCCTTTTGCCTTGGTGTAACGCACGTATGGCTGCTTGTGCCGAGGTGGAACGAAACGGGTCATCAAACAAGGTATCCATAGCATGACTGAAAGCAGCCCAGGAATTCAGGACGGAGTTATTGGTGTGAAGCAAATGATGGGCCCACAGTTGGGGTTCACCAGAGAGCAAGGAGATCACAGTTCGTACTTTAACATGGTCAGAGGAGTACGTTCTAGGTTGTAGTGAGAACAGGATCTGGCAGGATGTCATGAATGTGCGATAACGAGTTCTGTCCCCAGAGAAACGTTCAGGTAAAGGCACCTTAGGTTCAGGAGCCGTAGCACCGATTTCCTCCATCACCGGGGGCGGAGCTGTTCCCGAAGGGGATCCCCCGGAGGCAGGTAGATTTGTCTGGAGGTCCTGAAGTTGACGCTGCATGTGTGCGTGGCTAGTTTGGAGGTCTTGAAGAGAACGAGTAAGGGAGGCAATTTGTCCCGTGAGAGCCGAGAGTGCGTCAGCAATTCCTGCGGATTCCATGTTTGGCTCAGTTGTTCTGTAAGGATCGTCTTACCAGAAGGAATCCGGGATGCAGGAAAGGAACACGCTTGCTCAGTACAGGACACGCACAAGGGGCCTGAGATGGATAACAGGGCACTTGGCGGTGTTGCTGTAAGCACGGGTGATCAGGACAGCGCCGTTAAGCAGACCAGGGTCAGGATACCGGAGGTTCTCAGAGTCGTTAGGAAAGCCAGGGTCAGGATACCAGAAATACACAGGAGCCGAATGGAAAGCCGAGGTCAGGATGCCAGAGATACACAATAACCGTTTAGCGGACCGGGGTCAGGATGCCAGAGATACACAAGTCGTAAGAATAGCCAGGGTCAGGATTCCAGAAGTTCACGATAGCCGTTGAGCAGACCAGGGTCAGGATACCAGCAAAAGTAACAGGATACAGGAAAAATACGAGGGGCTCAATAAGTACGGAAGCACCAGTACAACTGAGCACCGGTGGATAGGTAAGAGAAGTTTAAATAGCCCGGGGAGGCGTTCCCCGGCGTCCCTGACGTAACCGCGCCCACCGTCGCCATAGCGACGCAGCGGAATCCAGGCGGCGGTCAGCCGCATAAATATTCATGAAGCGGCCGCGCGTGCGAGCGGCTGCTTCATGTAGCAGGGAACGGTGCCGGCGTTTCTGCCGGGAGGATGGAGAGGAACTTCCCCGCGTCTGCCAGGTAAGTGCCTTACATTAAGATTTACTATTTATTATAATTATTTTATAAGAGGGTGGTAAATGATATTTGTATACCTCACCCATGATAACATTATTGAACTCTTTTCATTTCTACTATTGATAATTGTTCTACTGAAGGTTAAGAACAAACGGACCGTTTTTGCGGCATTGAAACCGTTAGGCATACTCTCCACAATTCTTTCTTTCTTCCATTTGCTTACCTTGTGTCCAATCGGAGCAATGATTGTCCATGTGCAATTTAGAGAAGGGTAATAAGATAATGGGTATCTTGGAGATGTAAAACTCTTTGACGGGGTATAGAATGTTCCACCACATTTCACTGGGGAAATTAAAAAAAAAAAAAACACCATTAAAAATCCTTATATATTAAGTCAAAAGAATTGTAGGTATTTCTAATAATTGAATAGTAAGCAGTATTGTAGATACATATCAGGTTCAACAGGTGAGAGGTAATTAATGTACATGATTAACCATGCAAATTCTGTTATAAGTAGGTAAGGTGGCCACACTCACTTGGATTAGCGTTAATACCAATCTATTAATGGCCACATTAATCTCTAAACACCATTACACAGATGTATTAAGTACCCTGAGCCATAAAGTGCAAAGCTCCACACTGGAGCAGTCACGGTTTCCGCAGAACAGTCACGATTTTCAGGCACTGTCCCGTGTCCTACTTTTGGGGATCATGGTCTGGTTGGGGATATCCTCTGATCAACGCAGGGAGCTGTACCATAAATGTAGGTCTGTTCTGTTGAGGCAGAGACCTCCATCGATGGTCTCACTTTGCCTCCTCACGACGTTGGTGTCACGACATGGCTATTGGTGACAGAGTTACATGTTTTTATCAACTATACCTGTGCTGTACGTTGCATTAAATCCAGTTGCTGTAACGTCCCCATCACTGACAAATTCTACAAAGGAGTAAATCTGAGGAGGAAATGAGTGCAGGGAATGTTTGGACTCCGCACACCCTATCAAGCAACATAGGGGATGACTTGCTAGCTCCATCATATATTCTAACATAGTCAGAGACACAGCCAGGAGAAGATTGGATGTCAAAGGTGTGAAACTGTAGCGCAACCTGGAAAGCCAGTGAACAAATATGTTGGTTACAGGTGCTGTTCCACTTACCGTGACAAAAATCATTCATTCGACTGTTACATGCTTGCACGTTGCCCTGAAATAATGCTATTAACTGGTATAGACAGAGTATACTAATTTTACCAATAGAAAATATTACGGTAAAAAAGTGATATATTAGTAATGAGCAGGAACATTCCATTGGCTAAAATAATGATTCCATCATACTTATCCCCCCATAAAAACCAAAATATATTAATACCTGGAATTCTGGCAGCCGTATCAGCCAGACACAGTTGGATGTATTTGGGTATGACAAAGGGTAATTCAGAGAGTTTAACATTCCATCAGGTTTAGTGAGCAAATTACTACAAACATCTGAAAAAAAGGTGCAAATTGCGACTTGAGTATATGAATAGTAACACGCCGTACATACTGGAGACATATTTGAAAGCAATTTCATTGTTTAGAGGTAAGAATTTGTTAATTAGCAATTCATGGCTGACGGAGACATTATAGGACCAGGATATCATGACATTAACAGAAACAATGTACAGGACTGATACAGATTGGAAATCATTATTGTAGCAAACCCAATAATACTGTTTAGCATTATAGATTTTTTTTACTTCATTTATATATCTTTCCTAATGATAGTCCTTACCACATGTATACAGCGTGTTAATTTTTGAGACATCCAGGTGGCTTAAGCCATATCGCTGCCCAATGGATACAGAAGGATCCAGTTTAGGTATAATGGTAGCTTTACCCAATGTATTGGAGAAAGCATATCTGGTGGGAAAAAAATACAATAATTGATGGTACACACACAAATTAAGTTATCTAGGCATAACAATATAAGTAAGGCCACCTAAAAAAACAGTGGGTGGTTTTGGCATTTAGTTTAAAAAAAAACAAAAAACATATTAGGTTTTTATCGCACTTTGAGTTGTTAGTGCTCAGCTTCCTAAACCCAGACAGTCCCTCTTTGAGAACCAGTTCATTCTGTCTCTCTTCTTCACCTGATGTCCCTCTTTTCTAGAAGCTCAGAATGTTTGGTGGGTATGAGGGTATCACATGGGTCTTCAGCGCTATAAGTCACAATAATATGTATAGAAACAGCAGAAAAAATAGGTCACAAAGTCCCATAAAAGTATGGGTAAAGCCACATCTCTAACCATGGTTCTAACCACATCCCCTTGTTATGAGAAAAGTAGATTTTTGTACATATTCTATGCACTCGTCATACTTGGGAACGTCCCATGGTGCGCCTGCTGGACAGCTCTCCTCTCACATGGGCGAGGATGGTGCTCCTTGGCCCAGAGAAAGAGGAATGTGTTTTAGAGGCAGAAGAAGTATTGCTTCACCTGAAGACTCTCTCACGTCAAACCCAAAGAGTTCCCAGGTACGCTTCTTCTCCAAAACCCATAGTCTTTGAGGCTCACATGCTCTTTAATGCAACTTCCATACAACTTTCTTTGTAA
The DNA here is from genome assembly GCA_029215755.1 of Spea hammondii. Lineage (NCBI taxonomy): Eukaryota > Metazoa > Chordata > Amphibia > Anura > Pelobatidae > Spea > Spea hammondii. The sequence goes on along the minus strand of JARDYJ010000012.1, from coordinate 24,558,238 downwards.
AAAAAACAAGGCATCAAAGCAATACAGTATCATACCATGAAAAGTGCATTACAGACTCATAGTCATATTCTAGTCCAAGATTATTGGTGTCATACGTCTTAAAGATGCCGAGATTTTCTGCAAAAGATTACAGAAAAATGAATTCGTGTAGTTTAAGTCTTTTGAATATGTTTGACAAGTTTTGTATTGTGAGCTTCATCTTTTGGTTATCAGAACATCACAAAATAAACAATTTATGTTTTGTAACATACCCGGTGAGATGTATTGAGTCATAATTGTGACATAATTATCACGGTCACTTCTGCAGTGTTCATGGTACATTCCAAGCGCATGATTAAGCTCATGCTGGATAATTCCTTTTAACATGCAATCACTTGTGGCCAGCGATAATTCCTGAACACCTCCTGTCCTTCCAACATATGACCAGCACCTGGAGAAATGTATGCACATATATAACCACACATTCTTGCCTTTAAACAAGCAAAGTATAGTTAATCTCAGTATTCTACGACTCATCTCTTTGGACTGGCCAAGGAAATGACCCCCTATGATGCCAAATTAATTGACCATATGTGTGCCATTGCCTTGGGTGAGGATAAAAAGCACTAAGCTGTGCCTCCCTAATCAAGGTATCCTGATGCGGACACCTAAAATGGATAAGTAGTTTTAATAAATTAATTTAGATATGTTAAAACCTATAAGAGTGACAGTTCCTCTTTAACGGGAAGATTAATACATCTGATAAGATATGGCTTTTCTGCTCACCCAGTTTTGGACTTAATGCTGATGGCATTTAACTCGGCAGTCCATGGTACGAAGCTCACACATGTCCAAGATTCAAACTCATCCATGGCTGCAGTTATCAAAGATACTTGCTGGGCATCTAGAGGCAAAAGGTGTAAAAGAATGAATTCACGAGTCTATTCAAAACTGAGGTCTATACATATAATTCAATTTCTAACAAGTACTCACTATAATCAGAAGAGATAATGTAGGGTATAATGACCCTCCCATTAGTAGATTTTGGCCACCTGCAGTCGGAACACTTGATGGCACTCCGACCAAGTTTCTTAGCAATGTCTCCTTCTTGCAATAACTGTTGTGTGTCTGCAAATGGAATATAAGTAAAAGTACAGAATGATAGTACTGACCAACTATCAGTACTGGCAATTGTGTCTTATCACCAAAAACAATGGCAGATTTAACTATCTATACAAACCAGGAAGATAAGGATAATGTATAGTTTCAATATTTCCATTTTGGAGGAGTATCAACCAGGACGCCCACCAAAACACATCAGCTATTCCCATCAGGCTCTTTACATTCCACCAGTTTACCCTCCAATGACTTTCACTCGTACCTGGGAAATTTCGACATAAATTGACCCAGGGGCTGAGACTTCCAAAAAATTCCCTAAAAATATCATAGTGGATCAATAATGGTGGAAACCAAATGGCTTTAATAATGGTCCTTATGGAAACCACGACTTGTCAGGAGGTTAATGCAGACACTAGTATTCAAGAAGCAGTTTCAACTGTGATATACCACTTAGAAAAGCACCAGTTGAGATGCTCAGAAATTAAAACATTCAGAGTAGAATATGAAGAAATCATATCCAGACCTGTTGACTCTTATACCCTCTAGTTGAACCTTGAGGATTGGAGACAAACTCTGACATATTCCACATATTATTTTACTTTATTCAGTCACATAGGTGACTTTAGCAGGACTGTCCACCTAAATGGGAGCAGTCAGTTTATAAAATCAATTCTATGGAGTACCTTGGTTTGATTTCAGAATCTTGCTGAAGATGTCATCAGATTCATTGATGTCTTTTGTTCCTTTTGCAAAAAAACCAGATCTTAAAATTAGCAGTAGATACTCTTAAAACATGTTAAAATGTGCAGATCTATCTTTTGAGAGTTCCAGCTGCTGAAAAGTAATAAAAAGAACCTGGGAACCTGTGTGGATTAGTAAGAAAAAGGGATGTTGCCATATAAACTAAAGGGAAAATGGAATCTTTAGTCAAAGTTGATCCCTTGCATTTGGGCTAACACAGGAAATGATTAGAGGTCTCAAAAGGAATGGCAGACTATGGAGGGAGATTGGTGTGATTTATTCCTGTCCTGGCAGCCCAAGGTCGTGAATTGTCATGAAGATTTTCTTGTTAACATAAAGGTTAAAGTGCTATTAACAATGAAACAATATTACCAAAAATCTTACCGTTTTTTTCAAGTCTGGAAAGAAAAATCTAAAAACAAGAAATTTGTGCATTAAACACAGAAAAAAAATAATAATCATTACATTGGCCAATAGATCACAAAAACTGTATGTTGCTTCTTACAGTATAAGAAATGATTCTTTCTTAAAGAAATTGTTAGTAAAAAAAATATTGTAAGCCACCAATCACAGTATCCACTATTTTTTTTTTTTATAAATGTTTTTGTTTTGTTTTTTATAAATATGTTTATTTATGAATTTTTTCATACACATAATAAATATAATAGACACATATACATAAAAACCATACAAAGAAAAAGAAAAACTCTGTTCCATTATATACCGATACATTGTTGAAGAGAAAAAAAAAACAAACAAAAAAACCAAAAAACATAAATACATAATTCGATGGAACACGTATTTAATATTTTTCTTTGCTTGGTGGTTTCATACCCTTACAGGAAGAGGGGCCCAAAGTCTAATTGTTTATACAACGTCCAGGGCCGTAAGGAAAAAAAAAAGAAAATAGGAGAAAAATAGGAGAGAAAGTGTGAATATCTATCCCTTTTGTATCATATTCAAACAGTCCTCCCAAATTTTGTGGGTTTTTTTGGAGATATGGAGATATTTCTACTTACTCCCAATTCCATTCGAAGTTGGAACTCCAACTGTTTTTCAAACGTATGCCACTCCAGATCTCCAGTTTTTTTCCATCCTCTTGCTATTATTTTTTTTAGCCGCAAGGCAGCTATGTATTGCCAGCGCAAATTTTTGTTGGGATAAACATAGTATCCACTATTCTAAGTATATTTTAGCCCAAAATCCATTACCCAACTCCCTACAATTTCATGATTCCTAACAAAATGTTAAATGTGTTTAAAAAAAAAATATATATAATTAAATGCAAATTTGCTTGTTAATCAAATTAGCAGATTTTACTGTCAAGCTCTATGCAATATGCGGCAGGATATTCACTTCTGGGCATTGTCTAGCACAGTGACTTACCTGTGGGGGTAAACCCAGACCCTGTCCCAGAAGAAATCCCAGAATGTATAGTCTTGTACTCATGTTTGTGTTGAGCTGATTTTGCTCCCTCCAAGCAGGGTTTCATTGAAAGCTTTAAAGTTCTGTATTTTATATAGTATGACCAGATGGCATACCAACCAACCAGCATTTGGAAGAAGAAATCTTTCAATATGGCTCCAAGGGTTGTCTTGGCTTTTAGAAACCAGCAATTGGACTGTCAGCTGCTAATGTGCGACATGATGGATACGAGACCTTTCAACCTGGTTTACATCAGAATTTATTTTCTGTTGCCATAAGTTATTTAACATTCTTGTAGTCACCGTGTTATTAACGGTACATTAATGGGATCACAGGATAATAGGGGAAAGTGTGCAATATATCGGTAAAATATGAGTAAACTGGAAGCTTGCTAGAGATGTGGTTGTCTGGGATATTTGAAAGGCTACTAACCAGTTTGAAAAGCACGTGTTTAGTTGCATTATATTGATAAACAAATAATGTCTACCGCCATAGATTTAGTTTTTGAATAGTATGATGTCCTCTAGGTTAATGAATTGGAGAACAGTTGTAGCTGGGCAGGTCAGCATGGCACCGAGCCCAATGCCTGGCTTTACCACCTAGTCAACTGTAAAGGTGTACGAGTCGGAGCCAATCTAAAACTAGAGGGTCAGAGGTTTAGATGTAATGTAAGATAGTTTTATCTAGAAGGTGGTGGATAAATGGAACAGCCCTTTTTCATAAGTGGTACAGACTAATACATCAAGGGGATTTAAATATGCATGGGATAGGCATATGGCTCCTGATTCTAAGACAAGACCAAGGACAATTTTCTAATTACAGATAACTCACTCATCAAAGGACCACTGTCAAAAACCCTTCTATTAAGCAGTTTGCTGTAGGGCATGAAGAATTTCAACTATTCAAGCAAAATACCACCGCAATCTTGGGGTTAGAAGGTTAAAAGGTGTGCAGGCCAGCAGTGGATTTATTCTTAAGTATAATGCATTTTCAGTGGTTGGATCAAGCAACTCTTATTCACACATGTAGAATTAGTACATGCGGCAGTGACACCATGTTTACTAATATTTTATATCTGTCGTCTTGGGATACCAATCTTTGCCACAATGAAATTTGTAGAAGGTACCATGGACATTTCTGCAAAAGACACTCAATACACTTAACCAAAGTGAAAAGATTTCACACAAAAAGAATACCTGTCTCAACTGCATGGCAACTGCCGTCAACGAAGCCACATTTTTTTTAGCAATACAGCTGGTTGAAAGAACCACTAGCTTCCTTCCTCAGCTGACTAGCACTCGCGTTGGCTGGAAGCGCCCAATGTTGATGAAAGTTGGCATCTGTTAGACTTTTGCATTAAGAGAAGTAGGCTGTTTCTCAAAGTGTATGGAGCGTGTGTGGGATTGTGTGTGGGATTGTGTGAAAGGAAGAGTGTGTTTCAGGGGAAAAGTTTGATGTGGCTGAAAAAATGGATTGTTACATTTCCACAAAAAAAAAAAGAGGGTATACGGTGTAAAATAGCCCCAGGTGTTTAAATTATAATACAATGCAGATTTGGTGTTCCACATATTGAGAGAAACTGATATGCTTTAAAATAAATAGGTAAAACCAAATAATAAAAACACCAATAATTAAAGAAGTTTATTGAACAACAAAAGGTTACATTATGATATATAGACAAATTTAAGGTTAAATATTACTATGTACCGAAATCTGCTAAGCTCCAGTGGGTATGATACCATTAATATGAGACTATACACCCTTTATTTTTGTGTAGCAAGTTCTAATAATTAGGAAAGAGCAGTGGTTTGCGCGTTCATCTTTAAATGCTTTTTAGTGTTGAGTTCTGGCCTGAGCAGGATAATATAACATTTGGGAATGAATATACAACCTAACAGGCCCGCGTTGGAAGCTTGGATGGTAAATACTTCAACAGCTACCATATAGCGTCCTTTGGTGCTTAAGTAGGCCGGGATGAAGGAGATCCACACACTGCAGAACACCAGCATGCTAAAGGTTATGTGCCTTGCTTCATTGAAACGATGAGGTAGCAAGCGCGCAAAATAGGCCAATAAAAAACTCAATGACGCCAATGTCCCAATGTATCCAACCATAATATAGAAAGCAAGGACAGAACCTTCACTGCATTCTAAGATAATCTTTTCAGGGGTAGACTGAGTATTGTTTTCTGGGAACGGAGGGGAGCCCACCAGCCATGCGGTACAGATCATAATTTGCACAAAAGACAATAGGAACACAAGGCCGTTCGGGATTCTGTTTCCTACGAAGTTATTCAGCTTACTGTTTGGTTTAGTAGCACTGAACGCAATGACAACGGTAACAGTTTTTCCAATTAGAGCAGAAAGAGCAGTTGCAAAGATAACTCCAAAAGTTGTTTGCCGGAACAAACAATTTAGTTTCTCAGGACGCCCAAAGAATAAAAGGGTACCTAGGAAGGACATCATGAGGCAAAGAAGAAGGATATAGCTGAGGTCACGGTTATTGGCTCTGACAAGATGGGTTTCCCGATAAATATAGAATGTTCTGTATATTATAGTGATGATAACACAGAAAAAGATGGAAATGGAAATCAGAATTTTGCTAAGGTTTTCCTGAAACGAGAGAAACTCTGTCTCTTTTGGAACACATTTGTCCCTTTGCTCATTAGACCATTGGTCTTCAGGACATTGTTCACAGCTGTTCATGTCTACAAAATGAAAAAGCAAATGACTTTTTCTAACGGATACCTTAATAAAAAAAGTTATGTTGGGTAAAATATTACTTGTTAAAAAATATACTTCTTGTAATTATGATTTAGAAGGTAAATATGGCCCAGAAAATGATATGTAAAAATAAATTAAAATCGTTATTCTCCCAACTTTACACACTTGATTTCCTCAGGTCTATTCACTAAAAGAAGAGCTGACGGGAAAGTTTGCAGGAAAGTTTTCGTCTCAACTTTTTGACTTCACTCTACATCACAAAGGTCCAACCCCAGTGAGCTTCTGTTTCCTTAGCCAATATATTATGCATTATGTAGGGCTAGACCATTGCTTCTTGCAGGAGAAACTTGACTATGTTGGCCTTTCATAATGAATAATAATGTAAAGTAGTTGAAACCACAACTCTTCTTGCAAACTCCTGACAATTCAACCTTTGGTGAAAACCCCCCAGTGACGCCTGTTGATTCCCAATCTCTAGTATTTTTGTTTAAACATAAAGTGTTGAAGGTAAGACAGGCTGGCAGTCCTTAAATAGTCTGGCACTTGCCTAGTCTGCCATCTTGGGCTAGACATGGAAGATTTTTCAAAATGAATCGCACTTCACTCTGTATGCAACATGCAGGGCCAACTTAGCCTTTCCTGCAGGAGCAACTCACCAGTTTTGACACATAAAAAATGTTTAGTTACGTCATTTTACCTCTATTTAGTGAAATATAGCCATACATGTCCATGTCCTGTTTCTAAAGGCAATCTAAGAGGGCAACGGCTAAAAAAAATTCCCTATCTCATTATCATACCACAGTGTATTTGTGTATGCAAGTACTTCTAAGTGCCCTGATTAATGAATCTGGATTGTTACGTATGCATTACTTTCTGTTTGGTAATTACTATGGCTTTTAAAATATACATACTCACTCGATGTGTTTGCAATTTTACCATCTGAGCATTGAAAACAGTCATAGCAGCAAATGTGTTTTCCTTGTTGAATTCCTTTTCTATAACCCTTTAAGCAACTCTTACTGCAGACAGATCTTGGGATCTAAAGAAAAGAAAAAAAATTGGCATTTTAGTTTAGTATATCTCATATATTTTGGGGCATGGTTCATTACTTATATTAGAGCTCTGATCTTAAAATATAGGGGTCTACCTATAACAGTGAAGATGTAACCATTGAGCCCAATGGAACGCTGCTCTTATAGCTTATTGATTGGGTCAGTCTCGAGGCGTTAAATTTAAACATTTCTGGGAGCTAAGGCTTTGCACCAATGACAGTTTGGCTTTTATTATAAGGAGCATATCTACTTATTAACAAGAAGGCACAAAAATACTTTTTGTTAATAAAACGTGCACAGTTCCAAAATATTTTTCTTATATATCTGATACATTAGCGGACACGATACCTGTTTGAAATAGGGGCTCCATAGAATGTTACTGTTCTTCAGTTTAAGTTTTTCTCCTCGACGTCCAGATGGTCCAAAGATCCCTACAATTTCTTTTTTCAAGGTGTTATTAGGAAATATCACCAAGTTCATGATATCAAACTGACCTGGCATGTTTCCATTTTTGTCAAAAGTAAATTCATCTCCTTCCAATGTTTGAAACCAAACATTCTGCAAGAAATGACTCAGCTGGAATCCCAAAATAATTTAAAAAAATATATATTTTTGTGAATTTCTTTACTAGTATACTGTAAATGGTTCTTATCCTAAAGGGACAGTATAACTCCCCATGCTGCCCCACCAGCGAAGAATGGATATTATGTATGTGTCCATGTTACTTTAATTATCACATGATTGTTATTTTCTGGCCAACATGGTCAACAGTGGATATTTCAAGTTTACTGAACAGTATAGGGCCTTTGGTATAAAATATATCCAGCAAAATGACCAAACTGTACTGCCCAATTATACTGGCTTATGAAATATACACTAAGAAAAACACATCCACATAAACTGACAATTGGACGATTGTTGGGTAATGTGGACTTGAGGGAGAAAAATGGACAAGAAAAGAGATTGGGGAAATATCTGAAGGGGCGGAAGTATAAAAGGTGAGGACAACTATGGAAGGTTCCACCAATGATAGCTCATAAAGGTGATTACCTGCCAAGGACGGAAATCTTTTTTCAGGAGATATGGCCCAGTGTCTTTTTTCGCCTCTGAGTTCATGGTAATCATATCATGAATAGCATGTGCTACAGCATAGACAGCAACGTAAACGCTATGAGTAAGCCTGAAGGTGTTCACATCATAAAGTAAAGGATCCACATTGCTCATGTCCTTGCCATTGATAAATCTCTTCATCAATAGATTGGAAGTAGCATTTCTATAATATACGTGGTAAAGCTGCCAAAGACGGACTATGAAATCATTTCCAGGAAATCTTGATGGACCTGCACCCTGTAAGAATGTTTTTAAACCAGGGATCTCTCCCTTGTGAACTGAAATTAAAAGAGAACCGTTACATAAGTGTGCAAATTGTCCAAAGGCATGATAATTTGCAAAATTTAATTCGGCAGTTGATATCAATACTTTTCCATTCACTTTTTTTGCATGGGCTAAAAATAATATAAAACCGGCTCCACTACTGTACACAATTATCACATTAGACGTGGACCTAGAGATGACGTTCAAAGCAAGTTCATCTTTTTCAGGATAAACAATGGCTAAGTACTCGACGCAATAACCACTCTTTATGATTTCAGTTTTCATTTCTTCGCTGGCTCTCATGTAACTTTCAGAGGCATATGCAATAATCCCAACCCAACTCCACTCAAAGTGCTTCAGTATTTGGAGGACCGCTTGGTACCCGGAACGCTCACTTGGAACGGTGCGGAAGAAGTTAGGGAACCTATATTTGTCATCAAAGATGGAATCCAATGCTCCATAACTGATCTGCAGGAACAAACAAGAGGCTGTTATAGGAAAATATAGGTCAAATAATATTTTCAGCATCATTTGTTTAAAATAAAAATAACTATCACTAGAAGAAACCTGTCTCAAACAATGGGAACGACTATCTTAAATCGACAGTAAAGTATCAAGAACAAAGTTCCAAAATAACTATCAAACAAGCTTGGCCCCTATATAAACCTTAAATAGCTCATCACAAAGATTTTTTTTGCAGTGATCTCCTAATGGTGGCCAGCTTGGGCACTCAAATATTTAAATTTGGACACTTAAATCGGAGCAGAATACAAGGGAGACTGGTCCAGTTTAAAGCTGTGAATTTGCCCATATACCACTCTATAATACGGTACAGCTGATGAGCCATGTATTGACCTGTTATGTAGTTATTATATATGTAACTATATTGAACCAATGGATGAATTTGGCTAAAAAATATACCTGTGTAAATTTGTAGGCAGACAATATTAAAGCCATTGCATACGATGGTGATGACAAAAGATGCCCAAAGAAGGCTGCGATCGGGCTATCAGCCTTACAGTTGTAGTTGGGAACTGCTTCGTTACCACCTGATAATAACCTTAATGTTCTTTCAATAGCTAATGCTTCACTGAGCCCAGAGTCATATATCTGAAACCCAAGAGTAATATTGGGCAGAATGTCCGCTCTCTTATTTATCTCCTGAACGGCGAAAGCAAAAGTCAAAATGTGTCGAATGAAACGGAAGGATATCCTAGAAAAGAGCCATTTTGGGAATTTAACTAGCAAAATGGTATTCATTTAAATGGTACATCAAAAATTACTACTCGATACAGCTTATAACCTTAAATAATTATTTTTTCAAACTTTTTTAATTATATGTTTTCTGTTTTGTGGTCTTATATCTTATTGACAGCTGTGAAAGCACAATAAGCCACGTATATATATTTTGGCTTCACAATTGACCATCTGATGTGCACTCATGTGTGATGTTGACAGGACCATCTTTTTCACATTATAGAAAAGGCAGATTCCCGTCCCCAAGAAAAACACCCCAAAGTGGACTGGGTATGTATGAAGCCACAATCACTCGGCCTCCACAACATGTAATAATTGCTCCAGCACAGATAAAGTAAAAGTGTACTTACATGTCACATACTCGAGGATTAGGAAAATCTGTGAAATCTGAAAAATCTCTTGGTATCATCGGGCATACTTGAAATATTCCGCCTAAAGTCAAATCACCGCCCTGGCTATACTGATACGCATCTAGATTATCTTTATTTAAAACACAAGAGGAGGATATATTACGGATCGAAGAGTGATCATTCATCATCTGCCATCTAAGAAACATATTATTTAATTAGTACAATGTCCACAACTCCGATTTTTTTGTTTGAAATATATATTTCATTCCATTCATCTGCTAACATTGTGAAAAACCAAAATATCCAAATCATATTTATACTTCAATAAATTCCTATTATCAGTAATACCTACACTCTTAAATATAACACATTTTCATGAAACAAATCACTTTTTATAATAACTTACATTGGTACTGCCGCAAGACATAGGTAGTACCCTTAGTTTTTAATGCAGCCTTAAAGTATAGCTACTTTTTCCCAAAAGCTATATTTTCCAGTTTTGTGGACTAGATAAACCTATATAAAGACGTTTACACATTAAATTAAGCAATAGATTTACTATAAGTCCACCTTTTATGTATACTACGGGAGCAGACGTTTTAACTTCCCGTTATCAGTATCTGTGGGATATTCCTACCTAGTAAGTTAACTCTAATCTTAGTTTACTTATTGTGTTTTGTTCTTGGCAACCTTTGGAAGGAAAACTGTTTCGACATGCTTGGCTATTTTCAGAACCTGCCACCAATTTACAATTAACTAAAGATCAAATTACAATGTACACTGATTGAAAATTAAAATCCCCAAACTATTGGTAGTTTTATTGTTAAAATAATGTTAATTATGTAGAAACAGTAAAGGCGAAAGTTCTTTAATCACGCATGCCTGACAACTAAAACAGAAGGGCAAATGCTTGACACTGGTAAGTCTTCTGAAAATAGATCCTTAGCTAACAATCCAATATAAAAAGTATATTTCTTGCCAAATATACACAATTTTTTTCTTTTATGTTTTATTTGTACATTTTATGCTTTATTTGTATATTATTCATAAAACTGCATGTTTTTGTTTCCTTCCCTTGGAAATGTCAATCTCAATATTCCCCCCCACACACACAAGAATCTACAACTTAATATCTTGCCTTCTGTCTCTATTCAGGGGTTCTTTACTTGCTTTTGCCAAAAATGAAAAGTCTCTGTGTATCGGATCCAAAACGCTAGGCAAATTTACAAAGAACCAGAAAACCCCACATATATGAATGTTTTGGCCTCTCAAGGGCCCCATCAGTTAGTTGCAATAGTATGTATCATGTCAGATGTAATGGTCCATGCTTGGACTACCCTTCTTTTAGAGGTCTTGAGGTGGCCTTACACAATTAAATTGGTGTGATCTCTTGAAATTAGCCTCATCTATGTAACTATGAATTTTCTTAAGATCCCCATCCATAATTTGGTATGATTTCTTCAACATCATCTCATAGATTTTATTATGAAGTAATATAGCCTAACTCAACCCTTCATTCAGGAGACCAAGTTGGAGATGGTCCTTCACGAAGGGCTTTCAGTGGATACGCATCCATGAGCGCACACATTATAGAGTGCTTTATTTCCACATACCTACCTTAATCTCTATATCTTCATCAGATTCCTTTCAAAGGTCTCACTGACGTTACCATCCAATTATTATTACAAAACTGACCTTCTTGTTGGTGGAATAAAACCATTTTCTAAACTGGTTATCTGTCACCTTTTGAAGTGGTACAACTTTCTCAACATGAATCCTATAGGATTAAAATAAATGCCAATAATAAAGGTAACAGATTTTATTACTAGGTTTTGATGGTTTTCAAAGATAATCTCTTATTACAAGATTGGAATAAAGTTTTCGAGCTCATATGCCGAGTTTATAGAGTATTCAGACCCAGTTTTCCATTGTTTTAACCAAAGGACTGAAGTTGTTTAAAGACAGCTACAGAATGAGTTATTATTCCCCCAGTATAAATGGTCACATGATGTTGTGTCTACACAAATTTCTTATAAATTCTTATTGCTATGGGTTAACAGAGAAATATTGTTTGTGCTAACTGAATAGACAAAGCCGAGAAAGGTCCACAGAGAAACCATGCAGATTTTCACTCTCAAGACAAGTCTGGGATACGGCAGCAAGAGCATGTGAGAGAGTCCACAAAAGTTCCACTGAAATATCTGTTTTCTCAAAACTGTTAAATATTAGGTTATTTTTCCCATCGTGTTTAGCTGTACATTGAGAAGAAAAAAAATCCACCTTAAACCATCAAACATGACATAAAATATTTAGCTTACCCACTGGAATTAGCAGAATTTACACCCTTTTGTGTAACCGACATGACTAGTGGAGCAAAGTGATCGGCCGTTACCTCCGGAAACATAAAAAGCAGTAAAATTTGAAAAAGTAGCATTATATTCAATTGTGTTTTCAATCCTATTTCCATGTGAAGATAAAATTAAATGGCGTTTCCAAACCATTTAGTATTCTAGTGTTCTCCTAGCAGAATAACTAATTGAATGTAAGACTACAGCTCTTTTTTATACCTCTTCACAGAAAAGCTTGGCCAGTAAATATGCTTGCCTCTAAATTTAAATTCCCCTGAATGGCATTAAATTAACAGTGTCACCACAAAAAAAAAAGAAAATAATTATGTACACCACTAATTAAATAAAAAAAATCCCATAAGGGAGAGCACAATGTGATTAAAAGCTGGAAATACAACCTCTAAGTTTGAGTTTTATGTACCCATTCATCTAGTATTCCTTTTTTTATGACAGCTTGCATCATAATATAATAATAACAACGATGACATCATTGAATGAACAACACTTTTGTTTTTTACTGATAATAAGCATAGACTGACCAGCAAGAGGGTCAACTGATTTTTCAGGGCATTACTGGGGCCCTCTGGGCTGAAGATTAACCCCCCCCCGTGATGATGAACTTGGTGCTAAAGATAAAATAATTATGTTCGTAAAACAAAATTCTAATTAAAAGCGTGTGGTCACAAACGTTGCACTGTTAGCCCATGTTAGGATAAGTGTCACACTAGGCTCTCCATAATTTTACGGCCATTATCTTTTTTTAATAACCACTAATGTTTATTAGTTTTATAACAATTATATTGTAAATAAATAGAAAATAACAAAATAATGTTTAGAAGCAGATGCTTTCAGTTAGATCTGGTTGAGGGGAACCAACAGGTTCTTCTACTTTTCTGTCAGAAAATATGGCGCATGAGGTGGCCAAAATGGCTCCTCCATCTCCCAAGTTCTCCATCACCAGTGGTCTTGGTTTATGAGCAGTCCGACCCCCAGAGTTGGCCAATTTTATTGCGACTCATTGTCCGAAAGGGAATAAATTCAGCCATATTTAACTGGGAGAAAAAAAAATCTGGGATTCGAAGATTAAAGCAGCGTTAGTCATTTTGAATTGATCTTAAAGTGTCACACGGGTCATACGTGTGCAATGAAGGAACTCCATTTGGCAGTTAATGTGGCAAAATATGGCTGCGAGGCAAAGAAAGTGTATTTTTGGACTCAACTGTCCCTCACAATGTTTTGTTGATACAAACGTATCTGAAAATGTTTATAAATCTAACTACGTAAACAACAAACATTAAGAGACAAAAAATCTTTTCTGACACCTCATATAAAGCTTTAATATGGTCACCTACCTCAATAATGTACAGCGCTACATTATATAATGGCACTATATAAAAGTAATAATGTGCATATAAATTAAACTATGCATTACTCTTGTTGTAATTGCCACAGATGTATTAATAGCTATGAAAAGGTTACAAAGCCATATTTTATTATTTTTAATATTTATTTATTATTTAATAATAGACTCCAAACTGCCCCCCACGTCTGAACCTCACACCCCTATCCATGAACATGCTCTCTACAAAAGCGTTAATATCTTTTAAATATTTTTTTTCTGCAGCAGCAAGGAATTGTAGGACTTATAGTTCTCTAGAGCGTAGTTGCCAGGACTCAGCCGCGAGGCAAAACTACATGTCCTAGCACGCACCGCGCACGGAGATCACACGATACGCATCAGCCAATGAGCGTGACGCTTTGCAGGGAGTTCTTTGTCCGGCTCAGAATTTCCAAGCGCGCATGCGCACGAAGAGGTGGATCAGGTAGGTTGTGGATTATAGCATTGCAGCTAAAAAAAAAAAAACTTCACCGAACTGTTTTCTTAGCCAATCAACAACAAGTAGCAATATATATATATATATTACGCAGTCTATACATATATATTCTTGCACTGCATGATGGGAGTAGGAAGAACTAGGTATGGGCACAGTGCTAATGAGGAACTGAAGGCATCCTTCCAGTAATAAATATGCCCTAGTTTAGGATCTCATTTTGTACATGGTGGACCACTCGCTGCCTTCTTAATACCAGGGACTCAAGGTCTACCTGTGGCTTAAAGGTCTTGCTTGGCTTGTTAAGAGTTAACAGTTAGGTTTTCTGATTGCTTGAAAAATATCATATTTCTAAATTCATTTTTCGATGGCAAATGTATTATTATTATTTTATTATCATATTTTATCTATTATTTGTATGTATTATATTTATCTATTATTGTTAATATCTTATCTATTATTTGTATCTATTATTATTATTATTATTATCTTTTATCTGTTATTATTATCTGTTATTTATATATATATATATGTATTGCCAACAATCTCCGCAGCGCTTTTTAGAGTCCATACACTCAAAGGGGTCTGACAAAACTAGAATTGACAGCTTAAGACAAGCATGGATAAATAGGGTCCTGCTCGCATGCCAACGATCCAAAGGCTACGAGGCCGTTCTCCCCTAAAGCTGGATGGATATAAAATTTTTATTTTATTTTTGAAAATTAACTTTGAAATGTATTTTCCAAAATAAAATGAAAATTTGGCGCTTTGCCACTTAATAAGCATATCTCTGCCTCCTTATTAAAAAAAAAAAAAGGTTCTAAATAAAAAATGTAAAAAAAGTTTGCAATATGAGTCTGTATCACGCACCTATATATATTAATACATTAATTTAACAGAAACACTAGTGGATCAAGGAATCTATTCGTTCCAGAAAGTTAAAAAAAGTTGGGAAATATTCCCTAGAGTCGCCAAACCATGTGCACGATTTGTAAATTTCCTATATCCTATTTTTTACGCTTAAGTAAACCAAGTAAATTCATGGGATTATTTACGTAACTAAATAAATAAAAATATTTACATAACTAAAATAGAGTTTTTTACACAACGATTAAAATTTTTTACATAACCAAAATAAATAAAATGTAGTTAACTAAAATAAAATGATTTAAATTACAAAATTATTGAGTTAATGTAATTGTTGGTTGAAAATAATTATTATACATATTAAAAATCCATATATACTTGTTACTCGAATCAAATGTGAGTTCAGGACAGGAATGTCGTTCTGCCGTTTTTTTTATCAAATGGAAATAAATCTTTATCCAAGTTTTTATTTTCAAGTCCCGGCAAGCGGGCTGCATGCCTGCCCTGCCAAAATGCTGCCACGATGGGCATACCGTAGCGGGTATATATATAACAAACAAAAAAGTGCCCCGTTTCAAAAAATGACCGGAGCAGCCATTAAAATGATCCAATTGGCTTAACGTTTTATTGGTTACTGTAAATTTTTTTTATTATATTTTATTTATATTGCATCAATTTCCGCAGCGCTTCTTACAGTCCATACATTCAAAGGGACTGAAAGAACCAGAACTGATAGACTATTGAAGCCCCGAGGTTTAGTGCTTTGATATGTTCAGTGGCTGTGATGAACACCTGATCTCCAGTCTATTTTCTACAAGGGCCTCACTCTCCAAAGGGATGTGTTACCCCTTCTTTCCCTCCCGGGGCCAAAAGCCCTGCGGGAGGTCGGAATCTTGTCGAGAAACACCACTGGAAATGCCGCCCGGAATTGCTACCACGTCTCCCTCACCAGAAAAAAAGGGGATCCAGTTCCACCATGGTCCAAGGCAGCATGGTGCATGTACCAGCAGTGTCACCATTAAGGTGTCATGTTGTAACCCTTACAGCTAAACTTGGTGACACACATCCTAGACCTGGAATATGGTCAGTGGGGGCTCCAAGCGACCTCGGGGCTTTAACGCTATCCCAGACTTAAGGTCAGGGGCCCAAGTTGTCCCCCCTAGCTTCCTGTGCCCTACCGAATGTTTAAGTGCCTCCCCATTGCTTGCCGCAACAGGCTTACCAGACGCAAAAGTGCTTAACACAAAAAAGAGAATTGCTTTGAATGCCTGATCCGAGTTTATGTGCAGGCATGCGCATGTACCTGGCACAGCTGCCTCATTAAATTAAAATCGGGCATGAGTTTCTTTAACTCTGAAAAGTCCAGACTACTTACTTCATGTTGCTTTGTTGAAAGATCAAAGAGTGCTACCTATCAGATCATCAAACTGAGCTAATTCTCATTTAATATAAACAGCATCACAGCATGGATCCAGATATAATACCAAAGAGAGAAGAAGAAGAGAGACCATGTGCAAGTAGTGTCCAGGACACTCAGCAGAAAAGCCCCCTAGATGCCACCACAGGTGAGATACGAGAGTAGTCTACTGCAACCACCTTAAATAAGGGCTTTTACTATGTTCAGTATTTAGAAACCTCATACAGTAGCCTAGCAAACATCAGTATAAGGAAGTTTCAAGTCATGCATGTGGATGTCATTTTACAGATTTACAGTCAATATGATGATCTTCAATTTGGTTTCTAGTAAGAAAGCCATTATTATATCAAAATAAAAGTGGGGCAGATGTATTGATAGCAACATACCTTTAAACCTAGATAACGTAATCAGCCATTCTCCTATAGAAGGCACATGTATGTAGCGTGAAATGTTTCATCCTTCAATCATCAATTGCTCCTAAGAAATTCACAATGGTGAGGGAAAAGGAATAGTATTCTGCCCATCCTTAGAAGAAAACGTTTTTCCATGCATTTTAAGGGTGCCTTTAAATGTTGACTTCCATGTTTTCCAGAAACTGTATCATCGGATGAACAGATGCCCAAAGAACTAGTGATTTCTGTTGAGAAGGATGCTGTTTCCCAACCTTCTAAGAAAGAGAGATCACGAAAACAAATGAAAAAAATAGCGCAATCAAATAGTAAATCCACCAGAGACACGCGACAGAATCTTTTAACAGATGACTTGGATCACGCAGAGGAGACTCAAGAGACCCAAAACGAAGAAAATGACAAGAGGCGAGCATTACGTTTGCGAAAGAACACAATGGAGGGTAAATACAAATGTGAAAAAAGGATCAAAAACTCATTGGACATAAACAAAGTTACCATACAGTATACACCTTATAAGCCACAGAAAAAGTATACGTGTTTGGAGTGTGGCAGAAGCTTCATCTCAACGTCACATCTTACTGTACACCAGAGGTCCCACACTGGGGAGAGGCCTTACAAATGTTCCACATGTGGCAAAAGCTTTATGAGAAAGTCTTCTCTTGTAATTCACGAGCGGATCCACACAGGTGAGAGGCCTTATTCGTGTCCGGATTGCGGGAAGAGCTTCACTAGCAGCGCTACGCTTACCACCCACAAAAGGATCCACACAGGAGAGCGGCCATATGTATGCTCGGAATGTGGCAAAAGCTTCACCAGTAACTCCTCTCTGTTTATACACAACAGGACGCACACGGGGGAGAAACCTTACATTTGTGTAGAATGTGGGAAAACGTTCTCTTGCACATCGGCTCTTGTGATCCACAAACGGTCCCACACGGGCGAGAAACCGTTTATGTGTAACTTTTGTGGAAAGAGTTTTGCCGACAACTCAAGGCTGGTCAAACACAAAGCTACTCACACCGGAGATTGGCCACAAATTTGTACTATTTGTGGGAAGGGCTTTACTTGTCTCTCAAATCTTATCGTTCACCAAAGGTCCCATACGGGAGAGAGGCCCTTTGAATGTGGGAAATGTGATAAGCGCTTTGCCAACAACAGAGATCTTGTGAGACATCAGACGACGCACACGGGAGAAAGGCCTTTCGTGTGTTCTGAATGTGGCAAGAGATTCATACGCAAGTCCCATCTTACTACCCACTTGAAAATTCACTCGAGAGTAAAGTTGGTTGTGTCAACCGAATAAAGATGATCCATCCAGGCCTTCACAAACTCCATAAGCCATGACATTGTTATAGTATTCTGTATAGATCATAAATACATAACTCTTTTCAGGTTCCTATAGAAATGTCTGCCTGCCTCCTGAATCGCCCATAGGTTGTTCAACATTTTGTCCAATTGAGAAATGTTTCCATGACTCTTAAGAAAACCAGGTTGATTACCTAATACTCTTGGCTCCACATATTCGTCAACCCTTATCCACGTTAAGACTTGAGGTTTCCATAAGGTAGACTTAAATAGCGGAGCTAGTCTGATATAGGCTTCTTCAGTCGGCAGAACAAATTAAGATAACTGACAGAATAAGAAACCAAAATTATTTTTGTATAATATGCAGTTTGCATAGATCGTTTTGTTTTTTTCCCTTCTTTTTGTTTTGTTTATCATGGGTGCAAACCTGTTAAAAATGTGTCCGAGCTTGGAACTTGGTCAACGTCCTATGGGTTCATGTATCTTCATGTCAGGTCAAGTATCAAGGATCAATGTATTCCTACGTCATAGGTAGGAGTCTAGGTAAACTACCCTCAAAAAACATATAATAAATGTCCATGTTATTAATATATGAAAATCGTCGAACGCATAAATATGTCTTTCTTGTAAGTCCGTACCCAATTGGAGATGTACCTCGATGGGTAACGATGGGCGAAATGCAAATCTGAGTTTATGAGCAAGAAACAAAACTTTAATTTTCAGTGCGTTTTTGGTATAGGATTTGATGGCGTGAGACTCCAAGCCAATGGGAAAGGAACACTTTCTAAATTCCTTCTGTTTAAGAGTTTCAAAGAATGATCGGTAAGCTGTTACAAAGCTGTAGAGTTATGGCGCCCAACCCAACCCTTAAGGTAGCTCAACTACTGGGTAATGTTCTTATGTGGCATACATAAAACCTGTTGTGTTAACCATCACAGACTAGAGGTAGATATCACTGGTTTGGATATGGTTTGTCAATGTCCACACGTTATATTTTTTACAGTTTTGTATGTTAAATAAACCAATGGCATGGTGTTTACACAGTTGAGTCAGGTCTGCAATATATATCTATATTACACATTCCCCATATGTGTGTATATCATGGGAGCAGCCAGCTTCACCTTATGTTCTTAGGATCTGTGCTGTTTCTCATTCATTTCTCCTATTTGTAAAGTTCCGGATTTTCATTGATCGGTTCAGGCTGTATCTGAAAGGGTGAAATAAGGAGAAAAAAAAAACGAGAGAAAACAGGGAATTAGATTACTTACGACACCACCTGCCACAGATGGCATTGTCTCAAAGGAAAACATCGAGACTGAATTCTAAGCTGACGGGAGTTTTCGCACTTTAAAGTTGGGAAGACGAAAGAAATTCCTGTTTATTAACATATTGAATGGGCAAATGTATTCTTTCCTCAACTGCAATAAAAAAAAAAAAAAAGCTGAAAGGGTTAAGAAGGTTTTTTTACTTTCTGTTAATATGAAAGCTGTTGAATCTGCTCACATGTTTTTGAAATATAAACGTGTAACAACCGGCAGACTGTATTAAAAAGTTACTGTTAAGGTGTCTCTAAAGTTTTCATTTTATAAAGTAGGTTGGCGTTACGAGCTACTTTCGCTATTTCGCTAGGCAATCACCACTATTATTGGGTCGCGGTCACTGACACTTGATTCGTCCGAATTTAAATTTTAACAAAATATATATATATTTTTTTAATTACAGCAACCACCCTGCAGTCATGTGATACAATGAGAAGATTGATGGGCTGAAGAGTTCTGTTAGTAAGGGGTTAAAACAATTTCCATCAATCATGGGCGGACGTATAGAAGATGTATCTATATGTAAATACTCTATGTATTTGAATTAATTGCTTTGTGTCCAACAAACAGAGGGCGCCATTAATGAGCTCACAGATGCGGTACTGCTGTCTCTGTTGGATTAAAAGCTACAAGCAACGCGTCTTGGGATCCTTTCCACACCGCGCCAATGTTTGTGCTGCGGTTCCTAAGAGAACAATTTGTTGTCACTATTAAATTTTCTATTCTCATATATTATTACGGAGGACCAGCAGGGAATTGCACACTTTGAAACACCAGTAGATGAAATGCAGGCCTTCTATTGCTATATAGTCTTTTGATGTAGTGGGAATTACATTTCTTGTAAACATGAACACATTAGGAAATGCAATTTGTGTATCATATGCTGTATAAAAATAAGCTACATTTCCACCACCCTCCTATACAAACACTTTTTTTCACTTTTTAAAAATGTCCAACTTTTAAGGAACGGTTTGCCTTTTAGATAACTCTATGGTTTTACATAACCCAAAAATTGAGATGCCACTTATGGGTGTATGGCAAGAGGCCAGAAGTTGAGTTGATGCCGATGGGGCCAGAGAACCCAAAGAACCACTCTGAGGCCACGTGGAAGCAACAATAGAGGTGTGTAGACCTCAATTGATCTTACAGCTAAGTGGCACCTGGCATCTGATTTGTCAAGCTGTAACTAACCCTGTCCGTATAGCCAATTATATCCCTGCATGTTTATGCTAAAAAGTAATCCAGCCCATATTTTGAATTTGACAGCTTAATGTCTGTGGGTAGTGAATTCCACATGTTTACTGCTCTTACTGTGAAGAACCCTTTTCAAGGCTTTAAGCAAATAATCCTTTCTGGGCACATGATCTTTTATATCCTGCCCAGTTCCCTTCCACTATAGACCTGCCCTTATTCCTAGTTTAACCCGCCCCTACACAAAACCACTCCCCCGTTTACAGGTATATTTATAGTTTTCAAGGCAAATTTAGTTATAGGGTAACCTCATCTAACGTTCCCTTGTACTTTATGGAATGCTCCAGAGCCGCTCCAGTTGTGATCTTCACAAAGCCGAGACCACAAATCCCTATCCTTAATAAAGATTTCATCTAAAAATGCTCTTTTTTTTACTTAATAAAAATAAAGAAACATGCTACTAATAATAAAAAAAAATACATCTACATTTAAATTACAGGTGATAGTTGCGGCAATAAAGGTAAAGATGTTTTAAAGTATTAATGAGATTTCCCCCCCCCTCTTTTTTCTGAGATGTGATTATTCTTAAGGGAGCCAATATTTGATACGTGAAAATGTCAAGGGTTTTGCTTTCAAGGGAACGGGTAACATATAAATGGGTATGTTTAACTGGCCACGGACACTACATGCAACATCGAACATCAGGACGAAGATAGTACCACCGAGCTTATGTATTGTCTACTAAAAAAATTATTACATTTGGGAAAAAAGTGAACGAATTGACTTCGGGAACCAAAAAAAAGTACGTGAAATTTATACTGTTTACTGTTTTTTCTTTTATTTGCTAATTTATTTATATTTTAACTTTTTTTAATTTTAAATTATTTTACTACATGTGTAATATGGATCTATTTTTATTTTTTTGTTGAATTTGTGCTGCCAATAGTGGATTACTTGAAAAGGTGTTTTTAACAATGACGTCTTCATGTTAACTGGGTATTGAAATATCATTCTCACCCCACAAATTCATAAAATTCTATATTTATTAGTCATTAACTTCCTTAGTTATTTATTTGTATTGATTTTACAAATATTAGGAAATGGACACCAAAATTTAGAAATAATAAAACGTTTTTATGTGGCTGAAGAACTAAGTCTTCTGTCAATTTATTTTTATTATTTAATTATTATTTTTGAGTACGATATTATTTTGGGCTCTGAATAATTTGGCATACATGACACATCGAACTAAAATTAGCAGTTCCATAAGGTCAATTCTATATTGTCATTTTTTTAAGGAAAAATCCCACTTAAATAAAGTATTTGTACTTAAAACTAGGAGAGTTCCCGTGTCATTTTGCTTCATGAAATCACACCTTATATTAAAAGGTGTTGAAAACCTTCCTAACCAATGACTTCCATGCTTTGTCTATAGGAGAACATGAATGTATTTTTACAGGTAACACTGAATACCTTGAGATTCACCATATTGCATATTGGCAAACTGTTTTAATTTTATCCAGGTCTACAGACATTAATTTTCCTTCCTGCAATGTGTGAGGGCAACCAAACCATGGCATCAGAATTTCTTCTGCTTGGATTTACTAGCCATTCAAATCTCAAGGCCCTCCTTTTTCTTCTGTTCCTTTTCATCTATATTGTGATACTAACTGGAAATGTTCTTCTCATCATATTGGTGTCCACAAATCCCAACCTCAAGGTTCCAATGTTCATCTTCCTTAAACACTTGGCTTTGGCAGACATTTTGTTCACCACCAACGTTATACCTAAAATGTTGCAGATCATATGGAGAGAAGATGACACCATCTCGATAGCAGGCTGCTTCACCCAATACTACTTTCATTGCATTTCGGTTTTTGCACAGTCTTTAATTCTCACCGCCATGTCTTTTGACCGATATCTGGCGATCTGTCACCCCCTGCGTTATTCCACAGTTATGAACCTCAAACTATGTTTAAATCTGGTTTTCTGGTCTTGGGCAACCGGTTTTATTTTAATGCCGAGTGAAATGTTTTCATTAACCCAGCTAAGGTTCTGTGGTTCCAACACCATTGACCATTTCTTCTGTGATTTTTCTCCTATCATTGAGATCTCATCTTCTGATACTTTAAACGTGGTATGGGAAGATTTTATATTTTCCATACTTCTCATATGCTTTCCATTTATGTTTGTCATTCTGTCTTATGTTTTTATTTTTATAACTATCCTTAAGATACCGTCGGCCGTTGGTAAGAAGAAAGCTTTTTCCACCTGTAGCTCCCACCTGGTTACCCTATGTACATATTATAGCACTATAATTACAATATATATTTTTCCAATTGGGGAAAACACATCTGGTGGAATTAAACTGAAATCTCTTTTGTACACTGTGTTGACTCCATTCATCAATCCCATCATGTATAGTATGAGAAACAAGGACATCAGGAAGGCTTTAAAACAGTTGTTTTGTAAGATAGATTTGATAAAGAATCCTTAAGTCCTAATATTTATTCATTTTTATTTATCCAACAGGGAGACAATTCTCCAAACATCTCTCCAAATCATAATAAATATCATATGGATCATATTAATTAAGCAAATACTGCATATTAATTATAAGTTACTTATAAGTCAGAACATAAGTAGGTAGCATGTCTATACATAGAAACCAGTATAGGTGGTGCTGGCATGTTGAGGTCCAATGTTTATTTTTCCTAATTCTTAGTGTGAGGAGGTTACTATCAGTATTACAAGAAACCTTATTATAGAGTCTGCCTATTGCATTTTGATTTGATTTGAAGATCAGTCACACATAGGCCAGCGCGGTGAGAACCATCAAGAAGCCACCAGTGAAACTATGCTTTGCAGACTATGGAGTACATTCATAGTAACATAGTAACATAGTTCATAAGGTTGAAAAAAGACCAAAGTCCATCAAGTTCAACCTATATACATATTGTGTCCCTACTGTGTTGATCCAGAGGAAGGCAAAAAACCCTTATGAAGCAGATGCCAATTGCCCCATACCAGGGGGAAAATTCCTTCCCGACTCCAAATATGGCAATCAGAATAAATCCCTGGATCAACGTTCTGTCCCTATTAATCTAATATCCATAACTTGTAATATTATTGCTTTCAAGAAACACGTCCAGGCTCCTTTTGAACTCTTTTATTGAGTTTACCATCACCACTTCCTCTGGCAGAGAGTTCCATAATCTCACCGCTCTTACTGTAAAGAACCCCCGTCTGTGCTGGTGTAGAAACCTTCTTTCCTCCAGCCGTAGAGGATGTCCCCTTGTTATAGATACAGTCCTGGGTATAAATAGGTCCTGGGAGTGATCTCTGTACTGTCCCCTTATATATTTATGCATAGTTATTAAGTCCCCCCTAAGCCGTCTTTTTTCCAAACTAAATAACCCCAATTCTGATAATCTTTCTGGGTACTGTAGTCCTCCCATTCCCCTTATTACTCTGGTTGCCCGTCTTTGAACCCTCTCCAGCTCCACTATATCTTTCTTGTACACTGGTGCCCAGTACTGTACACAGTATTCCATGTGTGGTCTGACTAGTGACTTGTACAGGGGTAGAATTATTTCCTTGTCGTGGGCATCTATGCCCCTTTTGATGCACCCCATGATTTTATTTGCCTTAGCAGCAGCTGCCTGACACTGGTCGCTACAGGTAAATTTACTGTTAACTAAAACTCCTAAGTCCTTTTCCATGTCAGTCGTCCCCAGTGTTTTCCCATTTAATACATATTCCCAGCCTGGATTTTTCTTCCCCATGTGCATAACCTTACATTTATCTGTGTTGAACCTCATCTGCCACATCCCAGCCCAAGCCTCCAACCTATGCAGATCCATTTGTAATCGTGCGCTGTCCTCTATTGTGTTAACCACGTTACAGAGCTTAGTATCGTCTGCAAAGATTGATACTTTACTATGCAATCCCTCTACAAGGTCATTAATAAATATATTAAAAAGAATAGGACCCAAAACTGACCCCTGTGGTACCCCACTAGCAACAGTCACCCACTCAGAGTATGTACCATTAATAACCACCCTCTGTTTCCTATCACTGAGCCAGTTACTTACCCACATACACACATTCTCCCCCAGCCCAAGCATTCTCATTTTATGTACGAGCCTTTTATGTGGCACCGTATCAAATGCTTTGGAAAAATCAAGATATACGACATCCAGCGATTCACCCCGATCCAGTCTTGAGCTCACCTCCTCATAAAAGCTGATCAGGTTAGTTTGACAGGACCGATCCCGTGTAAACCCATGCTGATATGGAGTCATACACTTATTTTCATTGAGATACTCCAAAATAGCATCTCTTAGGAAACCCTCAAACAGTTTACACACAACAGAAGTTAAACTAACAGGCCTATAATTCCCCGGGTCACTTTTTGTCCCCTTTTTGAATATTGGCACAACATTTGCTATGCGCCAGTCCTGGGGAACAGACCCTGTCACTATAGAGTCCTTGAATATTAGAAATAGGGGTCTGTCTATTACATTACTTAACTCCCTTAGAACGCGGGGGTGAATGCCATCTGGACCTGGTGATTTGTCTATTTTGATTTTTTTTAGGCGGCACTGCACTTCTTCCTGGGTTAGACAGGCGACATGTACTGGGGCATTTATCTCATCCTGCTGTATATTACCTGGCATTTCATTTTCCTCTGTGAATACAGCAGAGAAGAATATATTTAATAGATTAGCTTTTTCCTGATCCCCGTCTATAACTTCTCCCTCATTACTTTTTAAGGGGCCAACGCTTTCATTGTTAACCTTTTTACTATTTATATAGTTAAAGAACATTTTGGGGTTTGTTTTACTCTCTTTGGCAATGAGTCTTTCTGTCTCCAATTTTGCTGCTTTTATCTGATTTTTACATATTTTATTTTTTTCCCGATAGCTTTTTAGTGCTTCCTCACTGCCTTCCTGTTTTAGTAGCTTAAATGCCTTTTTTTGCCATTTATTGCCCCCTTTACATTTTTATTTATCCACATTGGTTTTCTCTTGTTCCTGACTCTTTTATTCCCATACGGTATGTACCTTTCACAGTGAGAATTTAAGATATTCTTACAAATCTCCCATTGAGCGTCTGTACTCTTGTTTTTGAGGACATTTTCCCAATTTACAGTGTTAAGGGCTTCTCTTAGTTGATCAAACTTTGCCCTCCTAAAGTGCATAGTTCTTGTGGCTCCTCTAAGAGTTCCCTTATTGAAGGACAAGTTATAATGCATCATATTGTGATCACTATTTCCTAGATGTCCCCTGACCTGCACATTAGTTACTCTGTCAGGTCTGTTGGTTAATATTAAGTCCAGTAGGGCGCCCCCTCTGGTCGGGTCCTGTACCATTTGGGACAGATAATTATCCTTACTTATAGTCAGAAACCGGTTTCCTTTATGAGATTCACAGGTCTCGGTTTCCCAGTTTATGTCGGGATAGTTAAAGTCCCCCATAATAACCACCTCATTGTGATTAGCTGCCTTGTTTATTTGCTTTAATAATTGATCTTCTGCTGCTTCCATTATATTTGGTGGCTTATAGCAAACCCCGATCAGTATTTTATTATTTTTCTTTCCATATATTTCTACCCATAATGACTCCACATTATCATTTCCCTCACATATATTCTCCCACAGTGTGGCCTTTAGGCTGGACTTTACATAAAGGCAAACTCCTCCCCCTTTTCGTTTTTTCCGATCCTTCCTGAATAGACTATACCCCTGTATGTTAACCGCCCAGTCATAGCTATCATCCAACCATGTCTCTGTTATACCCACTATGTCCTAAAAACCTAATTGAGTAATCTGGAGTGATAGAGTTAAGTTTTACTTTTAGAATATTGTACCGGTGAACACTATGAACTTTCATTTTTATTTTGCAATTTCTTTCAATGCATGAATAATTTGGGGGATTTAATTATATTACAAAACTTTATGAAGGGCCAACCATTTTGAGCATCACCTCAAAGAAGGGCTTAGATGGTCCAGTAAAATTTGATGTTAAACCAGCGAGAAGACTTCAAAGAAATCAAACTTGGCCCATACTGCAAGGAAAGCTCGCTGGGGTTGCTCCTGACCCCTCTTGTGGCCCATGTCTCATCTAGTCTGTCTCATCATTGTCTTCCCTGAGCTGCTGTCCCCAAAGAAAGAATGGAGAAGTCACCATGCGTGTCACAATAAAATGGCTACTGATCTGACCATTCCCTGCATCATCTGTACTCATCCATTAGGTGTTGAGTTGAAAGTCTGCAAGTTGTAGTCGGGGTTTGTTAATTGCAGGATAAGTTTTGTCAACTTGCCAACTCGCATTAATTAGACTACAATTCAGAACTTGCCGGTAACTGTAATTCTCTTTAATTTTAACGTTGCTTCCCAATTATTTACATAGCCCAGTAAATGTAGAGTAAGGAATGATTGCTGTAAGTAACAGGACTATTGTTTGCTGCTGCTTAACTTTACATTTATCATTGTTAAACCTCACCTGTTGTGGATAGTTCAATGGGAATTATATAGCACGATTAAATTATATAGTGTCACAAAACAATTTTCACCCATTACTTTGGGATCATAATTAAATAAATAAAGCGTCATGTTGTTTTAAGATTCAATACATCAAATACATTGTATAGGGGATAAAGGTAGCGTTCTCCCTTAATTGTTTCTTCATCAATGATAAAACAGGGAGTAGGTCATGTTAAGCATGAAGCCAAGTTACCTTCTGCTTCTTCTGTTATTATGGAAGGAGCCATTTGAAAAAATGTGCATGCAAAACAGAAATGTCCTGATCAATAATCCTTTTGTTTTCTTTAGGAGTTACCTAAGGTATGTGTACTGCTCAGGGTCTCACTAGATCAATGGGTCCTCCATGCGTACAAGGATGGGGAGAGAACACAGATGCATGTGTTGTGTGCAATCAGGACGGGACTGGTGATGACAAGGTGGCCCTGGCACTTTAAGGCCAGCAGCTGTCTGATGACCTGAGTGCGGCCTACAACTGGATATGCACAGCCTCACACTATGTTTTCAGGCTTGCGTAGTGTATGGCCTTATCTGCCGCTGGAGTATGGAGCGGTCCACCAGGCACTTGCCCAGTGTGCCAGATGGCCAGTCTAGGCCGGCACGCAATGGTTTTCTCCTCCAAAATCCTTGACCTACTCCTTAGTTATGCTCTTATATCAATGCAGAATGAATTCTAGTCCCATTCCTCCGTTGCCTAAACAAAAATGGACACAAGGCCTCAAACTCAAAATATCCACCTAGCATTTGTGGTTTCCACTTCCTAAGAGAACTTGACCTAACATGTTACATGTCAACTACTCTGGCAGATAATATCAATCTAATATGATTGTGCAGTTTTTCTTTAATCTAAGGTGAAAGTGAGCTACAATACAGTACAGATCCTCCCAAGCAGGTACCATCCATTACAGAAAGACACAAAGCCTTTTCTTACATTGGTGGGTTTATAGGCTCATGGTTTATTTACCCAGAATGTTGAACCGTGAAAACATTCGTATCATTTAGTATTTATTTCTGGGAAGGGTTGGGAAATTAAATATTGATAAGAATGATTTCTCGTATCTCTAATACCAATTCTAAGTCTATTTTTCAAACTTACGTAATATTAAAAAATGAATGATTAGGTGGCCTGATTTGGGGCACCTATGGAGGGCTCCCAGATGTGATAATGATTTGTTTATCTAAAGTATTTATTAAGAACGGATGTTTTTTGTTTTTTATGAACCTATAATTACTCCCAAAGGACGCTTATGAAAAATGAGTTGCAATTTCAGGAGTAAAATGTATGCGTTTTCATAGTGGAAGTATAAAAGGACAGGTTCAAGAAGTAGAAACAAATGTTGGGTATAGCATGACATGCAGATAAGTTCAGAGAAATATATACATTTCCTACATAAATCATTGCGTAGATGAAGTCCGGCATGCAGTGTAGGATATCACATTAACAAAATCAACTACGAGGTCTGGCAATCGAAATTCGGAACCACTGCGTTGTAAGTAAAATAATATTTTTGTGTTGTTTAGACCATCTTTTGATTTAACTTATTATAAAATTAATTTAATGGGAGAAAATTTAGTAATTAGATTTCCGTTAAAGCGAACTCTAAACTTGTTGGTTGTGTTGGAGAGATGAGGTCATATTAGTTTTACTTTTTTATGATTTTTTTAATTCTTTTTTATTTTATTATCTTTTTTATGCAACGTTCATGTTTAAACGGCCATTGTTTGTTCCCTACAGTAGTCATACCCCTGTTATTTAAATTTTAATTAAAAAAAAATCGCATTAAGCTTAACCAGGTGAATTTTAAATCTCTGAAATTCCCTTTTGGTATTTTGGTTTTGGCAATTTGCCTGGGCAGTGATCTACACAGTTATCTCCTTCATTAAAATATGTAATGGAATATCTGTGGAGATTTATTCTGGACAAACTAGAATGAAAAAATAAAGCGAAGAAAATTAACTACTAATGTTGATAAACCCTAAAGATCAGCATTGCAGTAATTAGCAGTATAAAATTACAGTTTTTATTTAATGTAATTGTTTAAAATATGTGGAAAATATGCCAGCGGGTAGCGTGGAAGTATGCCAATAATGTTCAATGGAACCAAAAATGTTGATTAAAAATCACACAAAAGGATGAGTCACAGTGCATGTAGAGTATATCACACAAAACACATATTTAAAGAGATATTTGATAATTCCTTAATAAAGTGTACCCAGATTGAGGATAATGTCCCCTGTTATCATTTATCACTGGAACTGAACTCTTCTTAAAATGAAATGTAAATTACACTTCAAAGAGTAACTTGATATTTCCTTTACGTTGTTTAGACGTCATGCAATCGATCTGCCATACTTTGAGGGAAACTCCTTATGCAGCCCCACCAACAAAGAATGCATATTAAAGTACTTAGTAAGCTGAAATAAAAAGGACACTAAAGGAGAAGCTGCAGCTCCAGAGATGCTGAACAACACCACCGGTTTTCACAACGAGTTTTAGCTGCTTGAAGTGTCTTGTTAGATTCTATGGAACTGTTGCGCAAGCCATCACTAAAGCTGGTTAGGGTTGAGTATAGGGAGGTCGAGCACATTTCTAGCAAGGCAATGAGGCTGGGAAAGAACGCCAATGCATGTGGGTGGGGGGTCTGATGGATCCCCTTAATTGCAGAAGTCCTTAACAATAGAAGTCATCAGTGGCTGTCTGAAAGGTACTACTTGGACAACAAGAAATATTGCGTAGCTTCTCCAAAACAGGGGGTTTATTATAACCCGTTTGGCTGAAGCACTGTTGGAGGTGCCTAATGGAGCTAAAAACACAAATTTTCTTAAAGAAAGCCTTCTAAAGCTTTGTTAGGATCTTCTATATTGGATTCTTCTCTTTTCCTTCTCAGACCATTTTCAATTAATTCGTTTTAACATCATTAGGTAAGTATTTAAGATATATAAAAAAAGAAAGCATAAACTATTTACAAATGTAAAATAAAAAGAGAACAATAAATAGAAAATAGAAAATAATTATTAAACAAAATCATAATAAGTATACGAATAAGAAACATTATGTAAAGTGAAATATTTAAATACATACTCAATACAAGCTCAATAGAGTGACTTTAGAGAAAGAGACTTTTTTATGTATAGTAAATTCCCCTTTGGTATGTTAACTGCATGGTGATGTCGCTCTTGAGTGTGATTATCATCCTTATTAAAGAATCTGACTATCTTTTGAGATTTATTCTGGACAGTACATAACAAAATTAAGACATTTGTTTTATGCAACAATATTACTGTCATTATTAACGTAGTTTTGTGCTTTATTTAGTTTGATGTTTCTTTTTCTCTCTAATTGTTACCCATTTTTACTACAGTTTTTATTTTAGACATTTCTTAGAATCCCCTCTTTAAGTTAACCAGAAAAGCTATCTGATTCCTTCAAATTGCCTTGAAGGTGGCCAACATTTGGTGGGGACATGTCTCCTCTTGATCCTGCAGTTTCCGTTGCCGATTACGTCCACTTACTTTCATGTTTGTCAAAGATTCCAAGGGAGGCTGAAAAGCTTTTCAGGGTATCTCAAGCTGAAGTATTTTTTGGTGTTTTACCCAACTCTATGGATTTGCCAAACATACAGATGCACAGCCATAAAATTGAGGTTTCCATCTTTGCTTCAAATGATTTGATTTTAACGTTAATTATATTTGTATAAACTTGAGTCTGTGAAACATATCTTTTTTGGAAATATGCCAGCGCAATATATTTGTTTTATATTTCTAATGATATATCTTATATTTATATATCTTTATATATATATATTTATATTTGGAAATAAACCTAATACTAATGCCATTTAATAATTAATCTTATAACAGATCCTTCTTGTACCTTGACGGTGTAAGTGTCAATGGGTTTACATCATAATCCACGGTCCGTTGTGTTGAAGCTTGCACTTTTGTTGGTTTAGTAAACTGTGGGATGATTCAGTTTCTTATAAATGTAATGAAATTAAATGTTTGATGCAATATTGCTTTATTTGTGTCATAGGTCAAAAAGAGGTATTTGCTTTCAAAATGTGTGAGAAGAACGAAACCGAGGTTACAGCCTTCCTAATCCTGGGATTCAGGAGATATTATCATCTCAAAATTCTACTTTTTATTTTGTTCTTAATGATCTACATAGTCATACTCATTGGAAATCTTCTCATTGTCATTTTGGTGTCAACCAACAACCATCTCCATGTTCCTATGTTCATGTTCCTTAAACATTTAGCGTTGGTGGATCTTTTGTTCACGACCAATATCATTCCGAACATGCTGGTCATCATCCTGAAAGGTGGATACACCATGTCTACAACCAGCTGCTTCCTCCAGTACTATTTTCACTGCATTTCTATATACACACAGTCCATGTTACTCTCTGCCATGTCGTTTGACCGATATGTGGCCATCTGCCATCCGTTGCATTACTCTACCATTATGGACAACAGACTTTGCTTTCACCTTACTTTTTGGTCCTGGGGCGCTGGTTTTTTTCTGATCCCCAGTGAATTCTTCTTAATGTTCAAGATGAGGTTCTGCAACTCTAATATCATTGACCATTTCTTCTGCGACTTCGCCCCAATACTAAAAATCTCTTCTTCGGATACCACTATTGTGCTTTGGCAAGATTTTATGATTTCTGTCTTCCTCATTTTCATTCCATTTTTTGTGGTCATCGTATCGTACGCCTCCATTTTCGTAACCATATTCAAGATCTCCTCGGCAGCCGGGAGAAAGAAAGCCTTCTCTACCTGCAGTACCCAGCTGGCTACCGTCTGCACACATTATGTGACTTTAATTACTATATACATATTTACAGCAGGGGTAAAGTCACTCAGTGAAAATAAATCAAGGTCGTTATTATATACCGTTCTAACCCCATTCATCAACCCCATTCTATATAGCTTGAGGAACCAAGAGTTTAAGAAGGCTTTACTGAAACTGATATGTAAAAAATGATAATCTGTGACTTTGTGTGAAAAACAAAAGACAAGATACAGAATAAATAAATGTAATTATAAAATGAAACATTTTTCAGATGACAAATAAACTTTATGTGGCTTGCCATAAAAGCTAATCCTTGTAGTTTCATAGAAAGCCCTTTTTTTGCATTTCGATGACAGCGCCTTAGTGGATATGCCCATTTGTTAAGATGGCATGCCAACAATTATTTTAGGAAGAAATGTTGCTTTTTTTGAGAGTTTAACCAATATTTTTTTTTTTTTAATGACCAAATTACAGTATAGTGTATACTTCAGGTTTTGTCTTCCCCATTATATACAGATCTCTACCTGCCCCTTCCTCATTATATACACATCTAGAATGTGGATAGAATTACACTTATAGGACAGTATAAGACAAGTGAGACTAATAAACAGAAAGTAAGATACCCTTTTGAGGAAATCAACCAAAGGCTTTTCTTGTCCTGCCTTATAATATTCATTATAGGAGGGACTTGAGAGAGGGGTCAGGAGATGAAAAAAATATGGGGAAAAAGGAGATAAGCAAAATGAAGAGAGAAGGGTGAGGCTGAGAAGAAATAAAGGGTTGAGGAACAAGAAGCAAAACATGAGAGAAAATTACATTAGCACACACACAATACAGTCCTGCCAAAATTATTTGTACTACTGGTTAGTCTAAGTCTGTTTCCTAAACCTCCTCATTCCTTAAATGATACAACTGGTCATC
Organism: Spea hammondii; assembly: GCA_029215755.1. Lineage (NCBI taxonomy): Eukaryota > Metazoa > Chordata > Amphibia > Anura > Pelobatidae > Spea > Spea hammondii. The sequence continues at coordinate 24,525,270 of JARDYJ010000012.1, read as the reverse complement.
ACCATCCGCTGAAGGTGCACCATGCCACTGAGAACCCAGTACTACAAGTGTAAGGTCAATTACATGTATTTATAGAGTGCCAACAATAATATTAAAACTGGCAATATATAAAGCGATAATGCAATAAACGCATGTTAAACCATACTAGTTCAGATGGAGAAGAGAGCACTACTCTTGTGAGGTTACAATATATTAGTAAAATCATAGTAGGCTGCAAGTAGAGCCCAGAGGGTATTGTATGGAAAGGCTGTAGGGAGTACACTTCTCAGACCCCGTGTGGTTTCCATCTCATCTCCATGGTCCCAGAGTAGAGGCGAGTGATCATATCCATCATTTCCTAAGCCCCTGATACCAGCCATTCTGGCTCAGCAGCTTATTACCAGGGGCACGCTGTTTGAGTTTCATCTGATCATGCCCTTACACTAACAGTAGAGAGTCTGCCAGGTCAACAGCCTGGCCCAGCACCTTGGCAGAAGGGACCACTGGCCATTTCTCAAAGCAGAAAGGGCAACAATGACCAGAGATGGGCTGAGGCCTTGACTGCTTCTCGCTTATTGGGTGTCTCCGAAGTGCAGGGAAGAAAAAAAATGGAAACATTTGCACCAAAAACCATTGTTTTCAAACGGAAGGAGATCAGAGGGTGGCAACTGGTATGCTGATCCTAGTGCAGCATGTACCCTATGATTGGACCTTGGTTTTACCTCCCATCCTGCTTAACCAGCAATGTCCATGCCAATATGGGTTTTACAGGTATATTTACTTTTCTCATTTTTATATATATATCCTGGTTGTCATGAAAAGGTTGTCAGGTGGTCTTAAAGTGGGCAATAAATGCTTTAAGTTGTTTGATGAACTCTTTAATTGTATAGTTAGTAGTCTAATTTGACCTAAACTTTTACTTGTCATTAATATTTCTTCTGCAGATATGTTTCTCCAGCACTACTCTGATATCCTGATTTCTCAGGGTATAAATGATAGGGTTGAAGAACGGAGTAACCACAGTGTATAGAAGAGATAAAATCTTGTTTACTTCCCTGGAAGTTTCTCTGATAGGGACTACATAAACAGCAAAAAGTGTTCCATAGTACATGCACACGACAATCAGGTGGGAACTACAAGTGGAGAAGGCTTTCTGTCTTCCGGTGGTGGAAGGTATCCTCATGATAGCGACAAAGATAGAGATGTATGTCCCTGTGATGAATAAAAAGGGTAAAAGTACTATAGGTACAGAGGACACATATATTTCCATTTCTAACATAGATGTATCAGAACAGGAAAGGTCAATAAGTGGGGCAACATCGCAGAAGAAATGGTTGATCACATCAGGGCCGCAAAAATGTAGCATGCAAATAAGGACAAGTGAAACTACGGTCACCATCAAACTTAACATCCAAGAGGAGGTGACAAGGTAGAATTGGAGTTTCAGATCCATAATAGCATTGTAATGAAGGGGGTTACATATGGCTAGATATCGGTCAAACGACATCACAGTGAGGAGGAAAGACTCGGTACTTGCGGAGAACCCAAAGATGTGATATTGAGCCACACAACCTGGAATAGATATTTTGCTTCCCTCCTCTAGTATGACACGTAGCATGTTAGGAACAATGTTGGTAGTGAACATGATGTCACAGAATGACAGATGTCTGAGAAAGAAGTACATAGGAGAATTTAGAAAATTACTTAGTGAAATTAAAGCGATTATAACAAGGTTTCCAACCACCGTACCAACATATATCATCAAAACCAGAACAAATAATACAAATTTACATCTTTGAAGGCCTTCAAATCCCAGTAGAAAAAAATCAGTGACCGTTGTAGTGTTCTCCATATTTGGGACAACTGGAAAACAATAGAACATTATCAGAAATTATTTTTTGTGCAAACATTTTAAATAAACACATACACAAATAGATATACGGCTAGTGGCTTGAATAACTACACCGTTTGCTACTGGAATATATTGAGACCAAAAGTCAGTAGACATAAAATGTGTCCTTCAAAGAAATTGTCTGATATTAGAGAAAAACGTATACTGTCTTGTTCAACATACATGTTCAAAACATGTAGTATATGTGTCTATGGCAACAACTAGTGTTTTGGGTTATATTACAATGAAAATATGTAGAATGAAAGGCCAGCCGTCCATATAGCAGGAGAAGACCACTAAGGTCACACTGAGTAGCCATACTGCAAAGAAACACCAGATTCAACTAATAGATCAAAATAACCCTATTAAAAACTGGAATGACTTCTGGTTTGTGTAACCTTGTTTCCCTTTCCGCAGCCTTCTCTTTAATGGAAAAAGCTCAGAATTCTACGTTTTTTCCCTCTAACATATAAATGCACAGAATTTATGAATTTTCATCTAACTTGTGTCTTATAATAATAATAAAATTAATAATACCTAACCAACAATAACACAGTTTGTGTATATATATATCTTTATATATATCTATACATCTAAATATATATATTCTATTTTCTTTATTTTAACACTTACCTGTAATTACAACTAAGAATGTGCCATGTGCATAAATGTTTGATATTTTCTGGAAGCAGGAAACCAAAAAATAGTTATCTAAATAATTTATGTCAAGGGGTTATTAGTTTTAGGCGATTGTCAGGAACAGATGCCATCGCTAACGATCCAAACACTAAATTGAATATGAGCGTAACGGAGACCTACATTTTGAGCATTCTGTATGATATAGGGTACGTTGCCGATCTTTTATATGTACAGAAAAACAGACCTTTAAACCAGTAGGGGATTAGAATTGTTTAGGGACTGCTTAGATATTTCTCTTTAATGATGGAAAAAAATGAAAAAATGTTATTTGGGCTACAAATCAACTGCTTCTGTTCAATTAACTATGTGAAAGGGACATTTCAAGTCCAACCACACGCCATAAATACAAGTGTGGCCTGATGTTTACGGGCCATAACTAACTTTAACCTAGGTTTACAAGAAGTCTTAAACAAATGTATTTGCTTCTTATTTTGGCAATATACAGCTTAGACTTGGCAACCATTTTTAGGTTCATTTACAAACAAAACTTAACGGCCTATTCAATGGTCTCATGGTTAAAATACTGTATATTTTGGATGCTGGACCAAATCTACATCAACGACTTTCACACTGGAATCAAAGTCTTACTAAGTATGGACAATAAACACAAGGATGCAGCTGAGTTTAACAATAGATGGAAACCTTTTCCACATTTAGTCCAAAAAAAAAAGATACAGCTTGATTTTGTTACCAAGTATTAAAACTCATTGGTTTGGTTTGTTAATTGATATTTTTTAGTGTCAAATCTCATGTTTTTGTAAAGGTCCTGTGGCGACCCTAGTCTTTGCAAGCCCTGACTTGATTCCAAAGAATAGTCCATTTTACAGCCTTGTCCCTAAACATGATAATCCTGTCCTGGGGGGCGGAAGGCCGTCATTAGGCCAGAGACACTAGTAGGGATCCGTGCAGTGTAGGGTGACCACATTAGCTATGTTTTCTAGGACACACACAATTTTTAGATATTGCTAGTTCAGAAATCTCTACGTACCACAGGGCAGCCACTTACGTGAGCTGGTAAGGAATATGTAAAAATTATATGTGTCCTGGAAAACATGGCCAATGGTGCTGATTATGAAGGTAAAGGGGGGGGTAGAGAGAGTGTGTGTGTGTATCCGGCTGTTGGAGAGGTGCTGGTGCAGATTGACAGTCTTGAGGAGGAGAAGGAGGACTAATCCCCCTAGTCCTTACTCTCCTGGTCCTCTTAGCCATTGAACAAATATCATATCTCTTGGAACTACATTGTTTACATTTTTCTTTTCTTGAATAAACACAATCAAGAGAGTGCCTGCAGCGTGGAGACATTATGGCTCCACCAGGAATGGTGGGTGTCCTGCTTTTCCAGACTGGAATGTTATGAGGTATGCATTGCAATCTTACATAGCTTGTTTCTAATAAACATCATACTATATGTGATCTTACACGCTTTTGACTTATTATGCTAAATTGAAAGCAAATGTTCAAGGTTCTGGCCAATGTACCCTGCTACATCTACAGCTTTAAGGAGGAGGGGGTAGAGCTATACCCATAAGAAACTTTCCTGTCTAAAGCCATTGACTGCCTGAGAACTACAACTCCCAGAATGCATGGCGAGACAGACTGCTACTAAACAATGCCTTTTTGTTCCATCTATTTATTACATTAGCGGTGCTCTAGTGTGTGGTCTTTTATTAATGCAAAATTAAATCCACATTATCCTGTAGAAAAAAACAAAAATCTGGTATTTATTGTTAAACTATTATATTTGTATACATTCATATTATCTATATTTATTGCAGCTTTTCTGGCAGCTAGCTATATGATGATTTTTATTATATATACATCTAGTTTTCCATTGCATATGGCGACAGTACTTCCGCTCTTGCGATCCACCACAGGACCCTGCGTTTGTGGCACATGTAGGAAATGTTTTATTAATAACTCAAGACCTCACAAACACCAGGCCACTCACACATGAGAGAGTGGGCCTATATGTGCTTTTTGAGTAAGAAGTTATTTACTTGTATCTCCAAACTGAAGGTCCACCAAAGGTCTAACACAAGAGAGAGACCATACTCTTGCAATGGGTGTGGGGAAGAGCTTGGCTCATAATTCATACTTGGTTAGACATCAGGCCACACACACCTGGTCGTATCCATGCTTTGAATGTGACAAGGGCTTCATTCGTAAAGAACACCTTGTAACACACCAGAATATTCATACAAGGTTGAGGTACTCTGGATTGACCTGTTTGTTCCATGACTGTTTATGTGAAACTGAAATGGGTGACAACCGTACCCATTACTCTTCTCTACTATGTGCTTTCTGAATTTCCAAATAAGTGAACAGGCCATAGGGCAAGTTGACTTTTGTCTTCTCATACCTGTAGCTGTTCTTACTCTACAGCATACTGTAAGAAGACGAATAATTATTCACAGGGGAAAAGATGGAAAAACTTGGTTTATTCAAGTGTTAATCTAACATTATCGGCATCCTCCCCATTACTTTTAAATGTCCACCCCAATCTCAAAGACTTCTATTAATTTGTAATTATACCTTTTTGGGATAACTTGAAGAATCCAGGAATCAAGGCTGATTCAATCTGATCTATGGTTGGTCAGGGGTGTTTTTCTGTGTTTTACCTTGGCAAAGCTCTACCTATTCTTTGCCCTTTTGCTACCTATAAGAGGGGCTACACTACCCTGCCTAATGCACTGTGGATACATTTGGGGCAATACCTGGAACTTTCAGAAGATAGAAATGTTTTCTTTTGATGTTTTGGAAAGATATGAGTAAGGTGTCCAAGAGAAGAACCTTGAAAAAGATGATACACCGTCGACTTAATTCTTTTTTTTATAAGATTCTAAAATAGACTGGACTGCCTCATTAATAAATATGGTCCTATGATCGAATTGAATTATTTTATTGACCCATTTTTTTAATTATCCTCTAGTCATTAAGGAATCTTGAATGTTTATCTTTTTTTACTTATTTGTGAAATATACATATTTGTTAAAGGCGATCCTTATCTCTTTGTTTCTGATACTATATATAATAGGATTGCACAATGGTGTCACCACAGTATAAAGTAGCGAAATAATCTTATTTGCATTTAATAACTGTCCATGGGAAGGAACCACATATAGAGTGACCAGTGTCCCAAAAAAAATAATAACAACAGTCAAGTGGGAGCTGCAAGTGAAAATGTTTTTTTGTCTCCCGGAGGTGGATGGAATATTGAGGATGGCAATAAAAACGCAGACATAGGTTATAAAAATAAGAAGAAGGGGGTGTGCCAAGCAAATTAATTTCAAATTGTATCATAGAGATGTCTGAGCATGAAAGCCGTAGAACAGGGAGCATGTCACAGAAAAAATGATCAATGATGTTTGGCCCACAGAAATCTAATTGAGTCGCTAATACCGTATTTGCTCGATTATAAGACAAGTTTTTTTTCAAATGCTCTGAAAAATACCCCTCGTCTTCTAATCGGGGTCGTCTTCTAATCAGACAGGGGACCTGGATCCTCCTGTCTCCCCCCCCCCCGATCCGCGTAGACAACGTTCGCTGCAGCTGGAAGGAGGTGTGGCTAGCAGCAGGGGTTGTCTGCGTCCGTCGCGGATACCTTCCCCGACTGTCAGAGATCAGAGTTCCCCGCACCCAATGTGCAACAATGTGGAAAATGTAAGTAGAGCTTTTATATTAAAAGTAATAAAAACACCTTTACGGTCATATCTCCTTACCGTTGTCTTTTTTTCTTGTTTTGTACTTTTGTAAATGTAGAATACGATAAGACTTAAAGGGGAAGTCCCATTGGGAAGAAAAATGTCGACTTGATCATAAAATTCAGTGCCGTTTACAGTAATGCAGGTTAGCATTGACTCAAACCTGTTTTTGTCTCTTTACAAATGACTAATATGTGGCTGCGCAAAAACATTACATTATGCAAAAAAACTAGAATTCTTTGAAAAAAAAAGTAAAGAAAAGCAATATTTTGTAAACGTATTTATTCTGAGACTAGCATTAACACAATTTTGTGGGTACTGAATAGAACATTTCCTGGGGTTTTAAATCCGGCGCTCATCAGAAGCTCCACCCACTGGGCCGCATCACAGCAGTTCTGGACGGCCTCCCAGAACCCCGCCTCTGGACCAGTCCAACCACGCCCCGCTGGACCGGGAGCGGGTGAGTACAGAATACCGGGGATCAATGCCCCCGGCAGCAAGATCCCCCGGTAACCGCCGCGCGCGAGCAGCCCTCAACCACTTATCAGTTGTTTTCAAACTTTATCTTTGTCTTTGCCAACATAGTTTTATAAAGTAAAACATTTAATCTTTCCTTTGGTGCTTTAATTAAATATATACTCTAGTGCAATTGGCAATATTCCCTAGTTGGTTGAAGCGATACTAAAAGTTTGCCATGTATAATTAGAAAAGGTTATCGGTGAGCATCAAGCTGCCGTGTCTTAACAAGACACTACAGAGGGTCCTAGAAGATCATTCACTACCTCCTACTACCCTGACTGGGTCTTCCTAAAATACAACATTTTCAACAACCTACATATTATAGAATACAAAATCATTTAACAACCAACCAGTGGATTGCTATGGACCTCTATGGTAAGTAGTCCTTTCTTTTGCGTATTTAATGTGATTTTATTGTCCTATTATACTGTTGTACTTATTATGTTTTTACATTTTAAACTTAATAGGCTTTGCATATTTAAGAGGGATCTAGTTTTATTTTAGGTAGACTAGTATATAAAAATCATAATAATACTAAAACTCCTGAGACCTTGTTTTGTATGAACTACATTTCTTTAAATATAATACAAATTTAGAAGAAATATAATTTATTATTATTATTATTATTGTTATTATTAATGATAATTGTATATAGTATTTTCCTATTACATTTGTGTTTAATAAGCTTTTTTTAATTACTTTTTACTGTTTGTAATCTAACACCAACCTGGTAAATAATATTTTAAATACAAAATAAAATATAACATTTTTTTTATCAGATATTTACTGAAACTGAATCTAAGTTTATTCTGGAACAAGTTTTTTTTTTTTTTAAATGAAATAAAAATAGCACTAAAAAAACTAAAGATATGTGAGACAATGTCACAGGAGCAATATATTTCTTTTCTTTTTATTTATTATTATGTGCAGGCACTTGATTAGTTCTGATAAAGAGTTAAATTAATCTTATGACATAATATGGTTTGGCTCAACACAGATATGCTAAAATTTGACCCACGACCAAAAGATAGATTTACAATAATTTCCTTATTAGTTGGAAATTCTGACCATTGTTAGACGTTTAATCAAATCAATAATTTAATATAACATTGGAATACAGAAATATTGAAAATCCCCTCTTTTCTGTTGAGAAAAGGGTCCATTAGTTTACAGATACAAAGTTCACCTCTCTCAAATGCACTTAATTGAAAAATGAACATTGTAATCATGTTCATTCATTCAAAATTAGGTTAACTGGCATTGTAAGTTTAATTTATATAAAAAATTATACAAATTGTATATCAGAAATGCAAATTCTATAGTTATATCATTTTAACATAGGCTGTAAAAAAAGTACCTTCCACCACTGTGTATAGTATTTTTTTTAAAAGAAAGCCGATATGGATTTGCCATCAAAGCAGCAGTGGTTAGATAGGAGAAAGGTCAGGGTTAGGGTCCTAGGAAGAATTAAAATAGAAATAGTTAATTTTTTTTTAGAATATTAAGCAAATAAACCTAAGTAGATATATCATTTGTCCCTCTTAAATGTAAAATAACATAAAAACCTAGCAGTTTGTTTTTATGGCAACAAGCAGGCTGCATATGTGTGACATGACAATTAAGTGTTCCCAGCCAAAAAAATATAAATTATAAATAAAAAAAAAAACAAGTTTGATGTTTCTAATGTTGGGTTGAGTTACAATAGTGTTCATTTTTAAGGAGAGTGATACTATTATTTTTAATTTGTATTTTTAACATATTTATAAGCTGGATTTGATTTTTAGTGATTCTTTTTTGTTCATGGACAGGCGTTAATTAAGAATTTGGAAAGCTTCAGCTATAGTGAATCAAAAAGGAGCATTGAGAACACAACCTTGGATTATTTTGCCCGGAATGTCACACTCGGGTTTACAAATTGATACCAAATCCTTAGTTCTTCGTTTTATCCCTTTAACACCATACAACTCCACAACTTTAAGTGTTTGAAAATATTTTATTGGTGACATTATATCTATAATACAATATTGTATTTGGATGTCCTACAAAGTCTTTTTAACTACTAATTCTACATCTTTCCTATTTCTTTTGTGAACAAGCATTTCATTTTATTATTTCCCAAGCAGTTCTTTTCATGACATTAAGACTTCAAATATTGTTTTTTATTTGAACACATTTTTAATTTGTTATTAAGAAATGCAAAAAGCCAAACCACCAACAAGGACATAGTCCTTTGGGGATTCATTCTGCTTTGTATGTCTTCAGTTATTCAGTTTACTAATTTAACAAATGTCATCTTTTTTTCAAATTTTCCAATAAACACATTTTTAATTTTGTTAGCGGGTAATGGATTCGGAAAACCAAACAATCATCAAAGAAATAGTCCTTTTGGGATTCAAAGTGTTCCATGTCTTTAAGATACCATATTTCCTGTTATTCTTTAACTTATATACATTTACATTGACTGGAAATGCGGTGATTATTTTTTTGGTGTCGTGTAGTCAACACCTAAACCATCCAATGTTTTTTTTTCTGAGTCACCTCTCGTTGTCTGATACCTTATTGACCACGAATATTGTCCCTAACATGTTATGCATCATATTTAAGGGAGAGGTAACCATGTCCGTCTCCGGCTGTATTATCCAATATCAATTCTTTGCTATATCATTAGTCTCGGAATGTCTTCTTCTGACAGTGATGGCCTATGACCGGTACTTGGCTATTTGTAACCCACTGCGTTATAACACTATAATGGGTTCCAGGCTACGTTACCAGCTTGTTAGCTTTTGCTGGGGAGCAAGCGTTATAATTTCATTAGTGAGTGCAATTCCTATAAGTAAATTAAAGTTCTGTGGACCTCATGTCATTGATCATTTTTTCTGTGATTTGGTTCCTCTCCTACAACTTTCGTGCTCAGACATCTCTCTTGTGCAACTAGAAAATATTTTGCTTGCTACACCCCTTACTCTTCTACCTATTCTAATTATTTCTTTAACATATACCTACATTTTCATCACCATCTTTAAGATTCCATCCATCCTCGGGAGACAAAAAGCTTTCTCCACCTGCAGCTCCCACTTGGCCGTCGTTGGAATGTTTTATGGGTCGTTGGTCACGCTCTACGTCATTCCTTCAGATGGACATTCTTTAAATGCAAACAAGGTTCTCTCTCTCATCTACACGGTGGCAACTCCATTGTTTAATCCTATCATATACAGTTTGAGGAACAAAGAGATTAGAGTAGCCTTCAACAAGTATATGCATTTGATGAGGAACACTAACTTTAAATGACATATACATAGATGGCAGACTCAGACAGAGAGTGTGAGAAATAGAAGATATTGAGAGTAATCTATACATTCTATCATGCCTTTGATTTAGATTAACATTGTGATTTTTGTCTGTATATTGAAGGTCTATTATATTCTTAAAGGATTACCATATGTTTGTGTTGGGGTGTGGAGGAGAGGCATGTAGATGCCTATTACCTGTCATGTGTCCATGACATGTCCCTGTCATGTGTCCATTTTTGTGTTCTAACCTTTATTTCTACTTTTATGTATATCTTACATACATCTGTCTTGAAGAAGTAGACCTTTAATAAAATGTAAAAAATTATCTTCTATTTGTTTAGATTACTTTGGGGTAGATTTTATTACGTGAGCTGAAAACAAAAAACATGAGCAAAAATATTTTTAAAATCCAGGCACTCGACAATTAGAGGTACTGCCTGAATGTATGCGCTGCCACGCTATTGTCCCAGGGTCATGCTAAATAGCGTTATGTGACCTTTCTGTCTTCGCGAGCAGGCCCAAGTCAGACAGACCTTGTATGAAGAACTTGGACTGGCCCCATGGACAGCTCCCATTTGAGCTCAGCTGTCTGGTTTGTGGCTACCTCAGTTATTCTGACAACCAAAGTGTAACATGTCAACTGGCCAGACGGAAACTCTTTTTAGAAATTAGACGTGACCAGTGGAGACGGCTTTACTAACATGTACCTTTTTTTGGTTATTTCTGTAACTACATGAATTGTATTGAGAAGAATGTGTTTTATTTGTACAATTTAACATATAAATAAAATGTCTGCCATGTATTTACAAATAAATACAACTTTTTTAGGATTGTGAAACCCTGTGATAGACTCTAACCAAGCAAACATTCTGAGCTCTTGGAAAAGAGGGCCATTGAGGATGAAAGAAGTGTCTGTGCAAAAGAGGGAATGTCCCGCTTAACCAGGGACCCTTGGGAGGTGTACAATAGTTTGGGTTTGTTTATCTCGAATACAGGCATACTGAATTTTAATACTCATTGAGAAGTGCTAGTTCTTCTTTTTTAGGCTATTTCTTTTTATTTTATTATGTTTATTTTGACAGTTTCATAAGTTTCAGAACAACTTGTCAAAGAAACTTTATAAAATATGAATTTCCTAAATCACCCGTGTCTCTTCTGCACTAATTGGATGGCTACCCAAGGGCAGTTATTCCCATCATGTTCGCATTTCCAGTTATAGAGCCCCATGAAACTCATAAATGGATGCCCCGTGAGATAATGGAAACGTTAATTGACCGAGCTCAAATAACTATTTAGAGATTGTGATCTCCGGCTTTGTGCACAAAACTTAGATCACAGAAACCTCTCACTTGCCTGTGATCTTTATATCTGCAATAAAAAGATCTTGTTTTGATGGAGTAGTTGAAGCAGTGAACTGCTACATCTACGGTAAGTATCCTTCGCACGTCACATTTTAGAATTCAAATCACTAAATAAATGTTGCTTATGGATTAGCATAAACTATTTATGGATGAGAATACCATAAGAACAGTCATTTTGGCTTCCTATTTGCAGTATCTGCATGATTATTCCTCCCTATTAAGCTATAATCCCACTCCCCTACCGATAAATTGATGATTGCTGTACAGACAGCAATTGTAAAGGTATGGCGAGAAGAATGGAGAAGATTTTAGGACAGGACATTGATTATTGATGATTGTTTTAACACACATCTCAACGTTCCATTTAAATAGTTTCAAAATAATTACTTTGATAGAAAACCTTAAAACAAAGTGAGAGGTTTGGCTCATCCAGCAGGTATGAACAGAGAAAATCAGACCGCAGTCAAAGAAATTGTTCTTTTGGGATTCCAAGCACTTCACAACTTTAAGATCTTCTACTTCTTACTGTTTCTTATGTTATACACCCTGACATTAACTGGAAATGTCACCATTGTTACCCTGGTGACAGTTAGTCCCAACCTAAAGCACCCCATGTTCTTCTTCCTTGGACATCTTTCCATGACTGACATTATACTAACCACAAATATTGTACCCAATATGCTCTGTGCCATACTAAAGGAAGGAATAACCGTATCTCTTTCTGCTTGTATTGTCCAACTTCAGTTCTTTGGCATCTCTTTGGGTACAGAATGTCTTCTTCTCACGGTGATGTCCTATGACCGGTATCTGGCGATTTGTAATCCATTGCAGTATAATTCCATTATGGTCACCAAACTCCGTCTTCAGCTAGCTGTTTCTTGTTGGTTATTAGGTTTCATTATTTCGTTCATAACGGTAATTTTGGTAAGTAAATTGGATTTCTGTGGACCAAACTTTATCGACCACTTTTTCTGTGACCTTCTGCCTCTACTACAGCTTTCATGCTCAGACACCTTTAGCGTAAGGTTGGAAAATATCTTGCTTGGCACACCAATAACAATGTTTCCAGCCATCATCATAGTTATAACCTATGTCTGCATTTTTAACGCCATCTTCAAAATTCCATCGACCTCGGGGAGACAAAAGACCTTCTCCACTTGTAGCTCCCACCTGACCGTTGTTGCGATCTTTTACGGGACCCTGGTCACACTCTATATCATTCCTTCCAGTGGATATTCTTTGAATGCAAACAAGGTCCTCTCCTTGCTTTACACTGTGGTGACTCCATTGTTTAATCCTATCATATATAGTCTGAGGAACAAAGAGATAAGAGTGGCATTCAAAAGATACGTATTTTAATGTGAGACAAGTTATGCAGACATAATTAGCACATTTGTATCACAAACTACTTCAAATAACGGGGGTTATGTTGAAACCCCAAAGTCTGGTCCATACTGGTGAATGTGGACCACATCAGCAAGAGCGTTCCATTTGTCACCATGGTGACTGCTTCACTTATAGCACTAGAATTATTTTTTCCGGATAGTTTATGATTTGTGTTTTGGCACATTTACTCCAAAATACAAAAGGAGATTGCATTAAATGTCTGTATCACGGATATGGTGGTCATGTGTGAACATTTTCTAGGGATGTTATGGAGGAGGCATAGTACATTTTATATATTTTTATATTTAATCTGACTTGATTTACCATATTTAATAGCACAGATAATATGTCAGGTTTGGCTTTAAGGAATATCTACTTTTATAAATATAATTGTTGGTTAGGAGCTTCTTTATCTCTCCAAACTTCACCTCGTGCCTTACTGTGCCTTCTGCAACAATTTAGGGCTTTTTCTCGACTGACTTGATCTCTCATCCCATGAAAAGAAAAAAGTCAATAGAGCAGGCGGACCATGACTATCGGACACTCTATTACAACTTTAGATGCCCCATCCTTGTTTAGCAACCCCTTCCTGCTTTTGGTCAGAACTTATTCATCTCCCATAAAGAGAGTTCCATGGAAGAACATTTCCCAGACATGATTCCAGGAGATAGACTTCACTAAATACTTGCTTTTTAGCTTACCAACACCTTGACTAACAATACTACCATGATAAAGCTATTATATACCTATCCTACAACTTTCAGAATGTTAACCCCTTACTCTACAACATGATTGAGGCCCTCCATTACCCATATTCACTTTTTCTGCCTCTGACAAGCAACATTTTCAGAGCAAATACTTAGACTAGCCATATACAGAGGCGTATCTACCGGAAAAAAATTGCGCCCCTGTCCAAATATCTAAAACCCATTTATTAGCCCCTGCTGCCCATATATATATCAATATTAGTCCCTGCTGCCGATAGCAGGTATAGATCAACACACAAACCCAGATCAATTGAAATTCGCTTGTGATCTCAGCACTGAAGGTATATCAAATAAACAGAATCAGACATACAAATCCTATATTTGCAGGTATACAATAATAATATATGAAACGTAGCATTGCAGGTATAGATCAAATAAATACATGGAAACAGCATTGCAGGTATTAATCAACTGAATAAGACATATTAACCTTGCAGGTTAAATTTGCAGGTATATATAAATAATGTATGGAAACATAGCATAGCAGATATGGATTTACAGAATAACACAAAAACCCAGCTTTGATATAGATCAATTGGAATTCACATAAAAACACGGCATTAAAAGGTATATTTAAAAACCCCTAAATTAAAGGCATAGATCACAGGTTGCACACCTTAAAGCCAGCCCTGGTGTCCACACTGCCTGCATAGAACCTGACCAGCACCCAAATTACACACACATAAGATTTGCCATCTTTGTCCCCAAATAGCCCAGCACAAGTAAACTTTGTCCCCAAACAGTCCGGCCTGTGCCATCTTTGTCCCATATACACCCTGCCTGTGCCATCTCGGTCCCCAAGGCTCAAACCTCCTGCTAGTGCCATCTTTGCCCCTCCACAATTATACATCTATGATGCACACAAACACTTTTACTGTCACTCACTAATTCACACTTTCATTCAGACAACTCATCCACACATTAACCCATGCTCTCCCTCATTCAGACAATTCATCCACACATTAGCCCATGCTCTCCCTCATTCAGACAACTCATCCACATATTAACTCATGCTCTCCCTCATTCAGACAATACATTCACATATTAACTCATGCACTCCCGCATTCACTCAATGCACGCACACATTTATCAACTCTTTACTTATATCACTTTCTAACCCCTCTCCCTCCCTTATCACTTTCTAACCCCTCTCCCTCCCTTATCACTCTCTAACCCCTCTCCCTCCCTTATCACTCTCTAACCCCTCTCCCTCCCTTATCACTCTCTAACCACTCTCCTTCCCTTATCACTCCCTAACCCCTCTCCTTCCCTTATCACTCCCTAACCCCTCTCCCTCCCTTATCACTCCCTAACCCCTCTCCCTCCCTTATCACTCCCTAACCCCTCTCCCTCCCTTATCACTCCCTAACCCCTCTCCCTCCCTTATCACTCCCTAACCCCTCTCCTTCCCTTATCACTCCCTAACCCCTCTCCCTCCCTTGTCACTCCCTAACCCCTCTCCCTCCCGTATCACTCCCTAACCCCTCTCCCTCCCTTATCACTCCCTAACCCCTCTCCCTCCCTTATCACTCCCTAACCCCTCTCCTTCCCTTATCACTCCCTAACCCCTCTCCCTCCCTTATGACTCCCTAACCCCTCTCCCTCCCTTATCACTCCCTAACCCCTCTCCCTCCCTTATCACTCCCTAACCCCTCTCCCTCCCTTATCACTCCTTAACCCCTCTCCCTCCCTTATCACTCCCTAACCCCTCTCCCTCCCTTATCACTCCTTAACCCCTCTCCCCCTTTGTAGTTCTCACCTTGAGGTCCAGCGACGGGAGCACGAGGCTTCTGCCTTCTTGCACTGCTGCGGTGCCCGCTGCTTCACTGCTGAGCGCCTTAATATGACGTCATATTTCGGCGCTCAGCACTGAAGCAGTGGGCACCAGCGAGCGGCTTTTAAAGGCTCCCCTCTCTCCTCTGCATCAAAAAAAAAAAGACGTTTAAAAGCCGCTCGCTGGTGCCGGCACCGGGACGGAGGTAGAGGCCTTGTGGAGGAGAATGAGGGGCGCCGAGCGGTTGCTAGGTGCCCCTCTCTCTCCTCCGCATCAAAAAAAAAAAAAAGCCGGCGTTTGAAAGCCGCTCACTGGCGCCTATGACAGGAGCCATAGCTGCCATACCCTCGATACACCTCTGGCCATATATCACGTGTATTCCAGGTATAATCCCCACCAAGAAACACACTTTCTTGCCGAATAAAGTCCATTTATTGAAATTTAATGAATGACTCGACTATGTCCTTTTGGATATAGCGTGGTTACTTGATATTGGGGTGTTTATGTATGTTAATGCATTCTGAGTGCTGAAGGTGGCCATCGCTTGTCCTTATTCTCCTTTTCTTGGGTTGAGATGGCTGGTTTTCCTGAAGAAGCTCACCGCTGAGGGCACTGAGGTTTGTGGCGTCAAGTGGGCTAAACTCAGCTGCGGGTACAAAATGGTTTTATGAATTAGAGAATTACAAGAATTGATATAATGGGAATTGCGAATTAGAAGTTTCTAACCACAAGATGGAGTAGAACCCAACTTTTCTTGGATCATGAATAGTAAGCTGCCTGTATCAGCAACATATTCTTCCTTTAATTGCAATGAATTGTGTTTTTCTTTATACGTGCTGCTCCCAATGCCAGTTCTACTATCTTCTAGGTCTACTAAGCAAATATTAGGTTTATTATGAACTATTCTTTCCCGACCATGAGAGGGAGCCACAGCTCAACTTATCCTGAAGGCCAAGTGTCTTTACGTTTTCAAACAACATATCATTCAGTGTGAGGGCTCTCTCCCAAAACGGGGTCTCCTCGTTTCCACTTAAAAACCAGGCCATCCATATCATGTTCAACCAAAGGAATGAAGCGTAGGCGTCCGAAGACTTGACGTCCCAAAGGTTTTAAGCAATGCCCCCAAAATATATGTTTAGCCAAAACCGTAAGGTCTTCAGTTCTTTTTTGGGGGGGGGGGGGAGTCAAATCCTTGACTTCCTGCAGGTTTTTGTATTTGAAAAATACTATATTTATAATAATAATAATAATAATATTTTGCCAAAATCAAAAGGTGCACTGCCGCTTTCTCTGGTTTGGAGCAGGAAGGTCAACTTCTGCTAACTGTGATGCATAGTAGTCTAAATCTTTGAGTTTTAAACCTTTTTTTGGTCAAAATCATAAAGATTGCAGGTTTGGAATTCTGATGAGACCCTCTGCAAATTCAAAATAAGGCCTTTCCATTCCTCTTTTGGCACATGGCAGGTGTAGTTGGGGTCTGAAGCCATGAGATCTTGCAGGTTTTAAACATTGAAAACAATTTTATTTTTTGCCAAAACGTCCGGTCCATGGCCTCATTTTTTATCGGGGGCCCAGGGGTCTTTACCATTCATTCCCAAAAGCAGGTATACGTCATTACATATTTAACAGGATGCATTCTGGGAATCTAAAGCCTTAACTTTACGATAAAATCGTAACGTCCGCAGTCGTGCCGGATAGCAAATCCCGGACTGGCCATCTGGCACACTGGGCAAATGCCCGTTGGCAAAGCGGGCAACAGTGCCATTTGCTTAGCCTATATGATGCTAAGCAGCAGATGGGGGGGGGGGCTGCAATATGCCTGGCTGCACCCTAGATGAGCGTGAAAATGTCGCTCATATCCAGAGGCACCTATGTCATCAGGCGGCGGCTGGTCTTAAAGTGCCGGGGCCACCGCGACATCACCCCCCCTTAAAGGGCTGCAATCAGGGGTATTAGGGGAGAAGCCATCAGCAGGTTAAAGTATTCCTCGTCATCCTTAGTGCAATAACAGTAATTGGCGTGATTTCCGCTGCAGTGACCGCGCGCAGTGCCAGCAGGAGCAGCTGCACTCATTGGAGACCGCTCGCAGTTAACTACGCATGTGCCAAAGAGCTCCCCAACTCCCTCACCCAACATGGGATAAGTGGGTTAAAAGCAGGAGGCTGCCAAAATCCATGCGAATAATCACATATGCACAGGAGGAGGCCGGTAATTACTTTTATTTTTAATTTTTCTTTCCCCAGCGCAAGCAGAGATTGCAACCTGCATCTGCCAAAGCCCTGCGTTTGCCTTGGAAGTCTGGGCAGGGACACGGCCGGCCCCGGGAGACGGATTGTAGTTTCAGTGTAGAGGGTTTAGTGATAAGCAGCAGGGGTCCGGAATGCACTGCGGTCACCTTAAAGGGACAGCGTCCCAGGCAGCCATTTAAACAAAGCATGAATATTGAAGTACCCCTTAAGTACCTCAAAATGCATTTTTAAACCTCAAAAACTAGAGATTAAAGTACGCCACTCGTCAGCACAGAAAATAACAGTGGGAGGGCGAAGGGGGAGATGCATATGAGGGCAATCCTGCAGAACCCCCAATGCATTTGGAATTGGGACGCCAGGAAAATTTAAAGGGACCTCACGCCTATTATATGCATTAAAGTGCATTTGATGGCTGGAGTGTCCCTTTAAATGCACTGCCAAAAAACTGAGGGGTGTGCATGTAATGGCAAAGGGGTGACATCACTTTAAATTTAAAGGGACCCCACAGCTATCATATGCAGTAAGGGGCATAGGATGGCTGGAGTGTCCCTTTAAATGCACTGCAGAAGAATAGCTGACACTGAGAAATACCAGGGGCAGAGGTGGGAGGGAGGGGGTAATCTCATCTATCACAAGTGCCAAAAGATCCCCTAGTAGGAAATTAGAGAGGGCTGGAGGGGGGAAGGTTGGTTTGAGAGATAAAGCAGCTACAGGGGGGCAGATTCTGGGCATGTAAGCAAATGTCAGGGCACATGCAGCAGGGTCTGTAATCAGGTGGCAAAGCTCCAGACAGCAAGCAGCCATTTGGACCTGACACACAGCAGAGCAGCCCTGCAGACACCCCCCTTGCCCAAATATTGCCCCAGCAGCCACGAACTGGTTAAGCGCCCTCCCCCTTCCCCTGACTGCTCTGTCCGGCCACCCGAGGGAGTGACCTCTGGTGCTTTGACAGCTCTCTAATACCTAGCAGCACACCCCTCTCCACGCCACGCCTCCTTGCGTTCCGATTGGTTGCCAGGCCGGTAGCTCGCGTTCTGACTGGCGGCTCTTTCCACCCCTCTCACCCCCCCTCCCTCATGGAACGTTCGGAACTCCGAGACAGACAATATACTGTTACACTGGAGCAAGATGGCGACTGTCATTCACAACCCCCTGAAACCGTGAGTACCAATGGGCGCTATAGCCAAACTTACCTGGAGACTAACGCTGCCCCCCCCGCCTACCGCGCATAGGGCTCGCTCCCGGCGGGGCAGCCGTTATCTCTGAGGGGACTTTGCGTTTCTATTGTTATGTTGCATGGCTAGCTGTGGGGTGACAGGGTGTGAAGTGTTAAGCCCCCCGAGTGCAGGAAGTTGCCGGAGTGGGTAAAAGCCCGGCTATACCACCCTTCCTTTTACCCTCTTAAGGGGAGGGCTGGCACCTTCTGCCCCCCTGGAGGGCAGGACAGCTGGGTAGCCACCCCCTACCCTCTCCCTGTAACTAACATAGGCACTGCCACACAAACATTTACACACACGCACACATGCTAACACATACACACTCTAATGCACCCTTACATCTACACACACCCCTGCACACTCCTTCACACCCTGCACACTGCCCCGGAGCCTGTCTTTCTAAGCCCCCTGCAAACTATTATCACGGGGGTCACGCAACATCTTATTACAGGACCTTGCCTCCGAAATATATGGCTAAACAAATATTATCTGTCGGGGTCCAAGGTCATTTATTCAGGTAAAGAATGGCCAGAATTTAGCTGTACGGGACACAGTTTTCTGCAGTTATATGCCAAAGTATGCTTTTCTAGGGTTTTAGAGAAAAATGCAATGGACGTAGGGAGTCCAAAACTTAGCTTACATATCGGTAGTGAGGATATCCTCCAGCCTCGCAAAAAAAAAACATCGGTTTGGATGGGACCCCTCGTTACTCCCCTATATGCACCGGTGCCAGTCCGATCAAGGGACCTTTGTTCTTCGTCCGCCGTTCACCAAAGTCTATAGTTTCAGAGCCTATAATGGAATTTGCCACATTGTTTATCATCAGGGCAACAGATCCCTAGCAAATGGTTATTTTCTACCCTGTACTTTAACAATCTGCCCCCTTAACCACTCTACTGTAATCTTAAGCGTAGAATTACCCCCCCTCCCCCCCCTTCCACCAAAGAAATCTTTATTATTAAAGAGCATGGTGACTCCCTGATGTATACCAAGGATTAAGCTTGCAGACTGATGCTACGATCCCACGCAGATCTATTGGGTAGCTTCGTTTTTAACAAGCCTCCGTGGGGCGGCAATAAAACACTTTCTATAATACGACTGAAGTGTCCGGGGTAATCAAACCCACTAGTCGGTGGCATTGTTATCCCCTTGAGGTATGAAGTTGTGTTGTGTTGGCTGCGGTACACTCTTGGACTGAAGGGGTTATTGTCCTATTAAGTCTATTCTTGCCCCAACCGGCGAGCAGCCGCAGCCCTCGACGTTTTATAAATTACGCTCCTAGCAGGGGGAACGACTTCACGGTTATTAGGAAGGATCGTTAGTAGGATCGTTAGTTTGGTAGACGTTCTCCATTGTCTCTATTGTTCTCTATTGACCCTATTTGTTTCGTCCTCGTTGATCGCTTATGTGTTGACCTAGAGTAAAACCCGATTTCTTTGCCCTCTTATTGCGTGAAATTGTAATACAATTCGACGATGACATCAGAGTGAAAGTTGACACCAACAGGAGGCATCAACTCTCCACCTCGGCTTACAATACCAATACGTAGAGTTCCATCATCCTGCTTCCACTGTGATTTTTTTTTTTCTTATTATCATTGACATTGTGAGCCTGCCAGATAGCTATTGTCGTGAAGAGAGGGGTGTTTGGCTGGTGGTGATCTAGTTTTAAAGGGAGCGGGGAACTATGGGTCGTGATTGCCATTTGCTTCGGCAGAATGGTCTGTGCTGTTGGAGAGCAGATAAGATTGGAATTGCCAGACTGTGTTTAGTAACCCGTTTCCCATCTCCTGTTCTCTTTGGAGAACCAGGCTGTTCGATTCAGAAGGAGCAGAGGTTGTCTAGGCTGCCCGGAGCATGGAGAAACTCATAAGCTAAAGTTGTCCTTGTCTTCAACATTTTGATCTCCTCTCGGCCCAGTATCTAATTATTCCTATTAAGTGTTTGTAAAATGCAGGTATGTTACGTGTCACGTGAAACGATGCGTGAGCTGCTGGTCCCGTTCCAAGTAAGAAAACATTTGAGGAGATGCGAGGTTTATTTATGGCATGAAGTGTGTTTGGCTTGATAGCGTGAAACAAATATTGTGTGTTGCTGTCACTGCTGATTTTGAACTTGCAACGCATGGTAACATCATAATTGAATCCCTTTTATTTTTGGGTGAATCGCAGAATTGATTTTTCTGTAAGCTGTAGAGTTATGATGTAAGCCATATGTTTGTGAAAGCTCTGGTAGATGAACCAAAATTCACTTTATTTTAAT
The DNA here is from genome assembly GCA_029215755.1 of Spea hammondii. Taxonomy (NCBI): domain Eukaryota; kingdom Metazoa; phylum Chordata; class Amphibia; order Anura; family Pelobatidae; genus Spea; species Spea hammondii. The sequence goes on along the minus strand of JARDYJ010000012.1, from coordinate 24,504,176 downwards.
GGGATTTTCAGGTTTTGCTTTCCAGTGGCACACATTTTTGTTACTTTGTCTATATTTTTAAATTCTATGTAAACGTTTACACCATTGTTTATACCATTCTCCAAAAAAAAAAATAAAGAGTTTCTGGGGCAAAGTGTTATATATGGAACTATGAGCAGGACAATTCTGTTAGTTTCCATGGGGATTGCTCCATTTTTACCAGACTGTCTCCTTATAAATATGGCCCATCATCTTTGTTGATGCACATGGCACTGCCCGGCCCCCAAAAAACATTGGACTTGGAGCTAAGCACTGTCTGTTTCTGAAATTAGTGGCTTTAGCCAATAAAATGTTTCATGTGTCCCATGTGTATTTTTACAAAATATTTGCTTATATGTTATTTATAATGACCTATTGATTCAGTACCTCTCTTATACCAAAGCCTCTGTTGGATGGACACCATGCATTGGCTTCATTTTGCATTGAGAGTTGACCTCATTGTAGAAACTCAATGGGAACCCAATGGCTAGAACCAACAAGAAGCCTATTCTCTCTATTAATGCCCAGGGATGACTTTCGGTGGTGTGTGTTGGGGGGGTATGTTTCTACTTGGTTCCCAGCGAGAAGATGGGTCCCATTCACATTCTCATCTTATTGGTTCTGGTCTGATCAATGCAGGTCGGATTCTGAGGTGGCTTATGTCGTATGGACATAGAAGGATTAAAAGAATTATTGGTCGCTAATTTTTGGGGCGAAGTTTAAAATGAGGTGGCTTATGTTGCCTGGACGTGGAAGGATGACGAGAAATGTTCCTCTCACGTTCCTTCTTCGCCAAATGCTTCACTCTTTGGCAGATGGGGTGGCATTTTTTAATTGTCAGCATACACTAAGGCAAACACTGTAAATAAACATAACCAATAATTTTCTCTATTGAATTTCTTTCAATTTCCGCAAATGTTCCAGGATACTTCTTCATTCCTCAAAGATTGTAATGCAATGTTTTGGTTCTTCTGCTGTGCTCGGACTAGAAAGGGATCTGCTGACTTTTAGTGCATCTTCCACCCATCATCAACACGGGAGCTTTTGGTGGTGTAAAAGAAACATGCCCTACTGGGCCGAGCGGCAGTGTTTGCCTTGGCCGTCACTTCGCGCCTACAGCAGCCCATCCCATTAACCAAAGTGAGATATGAGATATCAGAGGTGGCTTAAGAGCCTACTCCTATATTCTTAGAATGCTCTATACCAGGGCTTCTTTCATTAAACCAGTACCAGGCCCATAAAAATCCAGCTCCTTATGTATGTTTCAATACCGGTTTGTTTTACGCTTTATTATATTATTATTAGGGTGTAGGAGCCCCATTTGTCCATGGAGATAATTTCGTTTTCCCTATGGGAAACTGATCTGTAGCTTCTGAGAAGGACGTACCCATTCGGTACGTAAAGATGGACAATATTCCGGTGTATCAACTTTTATTGTTATTGTTTTTGTTATTGTTACATTTATTGATATTGTTTTTTGGTAAAGGTTTCCATTATATTAATGGAGGTTTACATCATTTTAAGTAGGTAAAAGAGCCAGAAATTTGTTCTGCCTGTTCTATGTCCTTCCTTCTGTTCTGGAACACGGCGAGGGAGTCATTTTATTTATTGCAGGGGTTCCCACCCCGCAGTACAAAGCAAAAGCCAGAGCACAGCCTCGTATACCTGTAATTAAAGTGAATTAGAAGATATTTCAATAAAAGCTAAGCGATTAGAAAGTTTTATATGTATTATAAGTGGACAAATGGGAAGCATAGGCTATAATTCAGACTGGGATGTGGGTTTTTGTAGCTCTTGAGTGATGTCATTAGTGCTGGCTAAGCATGATGGGAGTTGTAGTTTAACAAAAGCTGAAGGAGGGTTCAGCATGTTTCAGGTGTACCAGATAGTCGAGTAAATGTTACATTAGCATGTCTGCCACAATTTCTTCCCCTGATGCCCTTCTTCTTCCAAAATTGCCCTAAATATCACGAAAAAGTGTGTATATAGACAGTATTCTTTTTTTTTTTTATTATTATTATTACAATTGCCTACATAGCTGTCGTGGCCACAGAGTGACTTCTGAAAAAGAGACCTCTGAGGTCCCAAAGCCTTATGTGACTTTACAACTTTTCCTAGTTTGACCCAATAAAAAATCTTTTTTTATTATTATTATTATTATTATTATTATTATTATTATTTTTACATGTACTTTTTTGGACTAACACTTTTTTTTTCTTTTTTTTTTTCTTCTTTTTCTTTCTAATTTTACAGAAATCCATTTCTTTCAACCTTTCAAGTGCTGAGGCCCAGTGCACAGCTTTCCATAGTTAATTTATTAACTGATAATGAGTTCAAGTCAAAAAGTGCCCTTTTTAGGCTTATTAGTGCTTCCGTGGAAATAACCATAGAGACGGACTGCCTTAACAAACTTTCACCTGTCTCTAATCACTACTAAACGAGCTTTTGCGATAAACTAATCTGAGGTTTGCTTCCTGTGTGGGCGAGCGGCTTGTCTGGGCATCTGAAGACACTTAACAAACGCGTTCTGGAACCACACATTTCAGAATAGACTTCAATAAGCAAACCTCTTCTGCCGTGGCTTGTCTACGGCTTCTAAGTGCAACTTGTAATCCAATTAGTCTTTTGGCAGAAGTTGTATCTCTAGATATCATACCTCCCAAGTGTCCCTGTTTTGGAATGACGAGCCATCTTTTCTTCCCATCTGCTTCTTCCCCTGATGTCCACCTTTTTCTAGGACCTTAGATGTTCTTCACTTGAAGTATTGAGAGAATAATATAACTATGAATATGAAGTACTCTTTGGGGTCTCTCTTCCCTTATTGTCCCATTGGCCATCCGCCATTGGGGGTGGAGGACGCCAGTCACTAAAACCCAGGAACAGGCTATGACTACGGTTTAAATGTCCATCGCCTGGAGGTGCCCGACCACCTCTTCTGTGTATCTATCTGTACGCCAGGTGCACGTTAGTGCGGGTTTCCTGTAAATGGTTGATACATTATTAGGTTGCAGTTGGGTGGTTAGGTAACATCCTATCCACATGACTAATAACAGTAACATTCTTCCTGCTGCTTGTAGCTCGTAACCACCAACTACATTCTGAAGCTTTGTGTGTGTGTGTGTGTGTATATATATATATATATATATATATGTTTGTATGTATAGTGTTCTTGAATTCCTTTACTGTGTCCGCCTTTTTTATTTCTACTGGAAGTCTATTCCAGGTATCTACTACCTCTTTCTGTAAATTAAAGGGCATGTGGTCTTCTACCAGTTGGGCTGCAATGCATTATGTCCCTGAAAGCCAAACTCAAGAAGAATACATGTTGGAGTACTCGGTGAGTACCTGATGTAGAAGCTGTATCCTTGCTGCTGCAGCTGTCCTCCTCCTCCTCCACGGGCTGACAATTGAACGAGCGAATCAGTGGCAAGAAAGTGTCCTCGTGGAAATTAATGGGAGTGATTTTCCGACCCCTGTTCACAGTGTATAACACATGCAGGGAGATGTGCTCGGGACTCATCTGCTCTGTAGACTTCTCCATTTAGTAAGCGGGCCCTCCTTGTTTGTTGCAATACAATGGAGAGGCAGTGTAACAAATGAGATACAAACTATATATATATTTTTTTTAATTCTTTATTTATATTCCATTTTATCGTATATATAAATAGGGAATATTTATTATTTATATATATGTATATATATATATTTTATTTATTATCAAAATAGCCTTAATGAGGTTAGGTTGACCCTCTTCTCAGCAAACAAAAGACGATGAAACAAAGGCCATCTAGAGAGCTCATTACTTATACATTTGTACCTTTACTTGGCTCCTGAAAAGCGATTCTGCAGTTTGAGAAAGAGAATTCTCCGACAGCGAATGAAATGCCCACCCCAGCAATGCATCACACGATTCCTCAATTAAGGAACGTTAAATATCCTCTCGGAATGTATTTGTACAGCTGGGGCCCCGATTCTTCTTTGTTGTGTAGGTGAAATTCGCCTTTTGATACGCACTCGATCGTACCAGTCGCCGTTAATGAATATTTGTATAAAAACACGAAAATATTTAGAATTCCTACGCGAAAATAGTGTGATTTTGTACAAACCCTGCTTTTTTTTCGGTTATGTTTTATTTCTGTGTTTTGTTTATTATATTGTTGTTTATTATGTCTTAGTTTTGAGATTGTAAACCAATCAAACTTTGTTTCTAATAACTTTTTTACTTTTTAAAATTGATTTATTTATTTTTTTAATCCCTGATTAAGCTCCAGTGTTGAGAAGTATAAAGTCATGTTATGTTACCTTTCCACACCTGAGTCACGTCTGTGTAATTAATGTCTGACTTTTATCACCTGGCAGTTTATGGCTGCGTACAGGGCTTGTAATCTTAAAAAAAATCAAAGGGTTGCTGCTTATTCTGTGGCTGTTGCAGGTCCACACTTTTCCTTTCGCTCTCCTGGCTTATTGTAATGGGAGTTATACTGCTCTCACTGCTCGTTTATCACAGGTTGGCTATGTGTTTTTAAGTTTAAAAGTGGCATCAGGCTATCTGTTTGATTGGTGCTGGTAGGCAGACAATCAGGGCCATCTTAAGGGGGGTGCCTTGACCTAGCCTTAGGGGAAGCTGTCTCTTGGGCCCCTTAGGGCCTCATTAGCATAACTGGGTTTTTTCAGGGTTTTTGTCCCAATGAAGGGGCAGATTCTCAGGGTCACACAGTCCGGACCTGATCACTTCCTATTCTACACTACTGTGATCATATATCTCCCAATTGGTGCTTTTGCAGTATGTTATGGGTGATATCTCTGCTTGAATGCAGGTGACTCAATTAAGTGTATCTTTATATAATGACAAGCCAAGGTTTCCATGAGGACCATTTGGCAAACACATTTGGCAAGTCACTGCATATAATCTTCACAATGGGCTATTAAAGAGTAATATTCCAAGTCTCAGCGTTTGCTCCTTTAGAGAGTTCCCAGGTATGCCTCTTAGTTATAAAGCGGCCCTGACGGCAATTATTCCCAGTCTTTTGGTTATAGAAGATTCATTGGACAGGGTTGTCTATGGTGCAGTCATTGAGACCTATAGAATTCTGCATCTGATCTTCAGTGTATAAGAAACTCAGCATTTAATGTATCGTTCCAAGCCATTTTTTTCCAGCTATGCTACAGTCCCATGGGAACCAGTGATACCAAATTTCCATTCTCAGTGGACATTTCCCTTTAGGGATGGCATTGACTTTATCTGAAGGAATGTCTTCAAGGGTATCCCAGCTGCGCCAGGAGCACAGTGTTATGTTTTCCGGCCATCTCAAGGTTAGGATTTTAGAATATTGCTATTTTTTTTTTATATAACTATTTTGATCTAAACCAAGCTTTGCTGTGTTTATTTAACAACCCTTTGTCGGTTTGGAACTCCCAATCCTTCTCTGTCACTCATTTAACCAGTTACGTTTATGGAACCTCAGTATTGCATCATTTATCGTATAGTTACTCTGTATTTTGTTTTTGTCTCTATTTATCATATTTAATAAATTGGTGGGACATATTGCAGACATGGTTGAACCAACATGGTCATCTTCCACACCCTAGAATTTATGGCTTCTTTTCACATCATTGAATTTTTTCCTTTGGATATTGCATCTGCTTTGTTGTTTTTTTTTTTTGTTGGTATATTTAGTATGACTTTTATGAATTTTAAACCAATATCTCCCTCTTTGGCCATGGGAAATATTGTAAATAATGAAAGTAAGGCAGTTTTCCTACAAAGATGTTTTTCCTTAATTAGCCCTTCTAATGGAACTAATTCCTATTACATATAATTAGGTGTGGTAACTGTGGGGGTCCTGACAGTGGGTGGGCACCATGTGGCTGCCCGTTGCCCTAAGTAAAAAAAATTGTACCTTGATACAATAGGGGTTATGAAAAATTCTTGTGCAAAACTTGGAAACCAACATTGCAACCAATGAAAAGATGTGCTATACATTTGGCATTAAAATGGTTAAATAAGTATGCACAATACTAATCAAGCCAGCTCATCTATAATGCACAGTTATTGAACCGTGGAAAGCCGCCATACTTTCTATCTTGTGGCAAACTTCCACCTATTCTTTAATGAGCTGTCTTCAGCAAAGCATGAGGCTTTTTAAACTGAAAAGTATATGAAGTTGGTAACTTTTTTAATATCGGGGAAAAAACACCCACGTCCCATGAATGGGCAACACTACTAAAAGTGCTGATGTAATCTAAACATTATAATCTCATAAGAACCATCGTCCCATTTGAGTCTTTGCTGTAATATGAGCAATATGATTGTCTTGCTGGCTGCCACTGCAATTTAGGGAGAAAGGTACTGGACTTGTGGAACCCAAGTATTGTGTAATGTACAACAGGAGATGTTCCTTAAACACTGTTTCTCAAGGTGCCCAGTCGTTAGTTGGATATTATTGGCCAATTTAACGACCTAAAGCTGACTTTGTATCTGTTGTTTGTTATGTTGGATTTCAAAGCTTGACTCTTGGCTGGTGCTCCTTGACCTTGGTACCTATCGAACTATCTTACCAAACTTGGATATCGAACTATCTTGCAAACTTGTATCAGTATTCTGACTAAGATCCGCCTGGCCGTGTTCAGATTGCCAATTCTGCTAATGACTTGTTGCATAAGTGTGTTTTAGTTTCTTACTCCTGCTTGCATGTCTATGTATAAGTGTGCGTGAGCATGGGTGCCTGTGTGTGAGCATGGATGTGTATGTGTAAGTGTGTGTGGGCATGGGTGTATGAGCGTGCATGGGCATGGATGTGTGTGTGGGCATGGGTGTCTGAGCGTGCATGGGTGTGTATGTATAAGTGTGTGTGAGCATGGGCGCCTGTGTGTGAGCATGGATGTCTGAGCATGCCAACACTGTCTACTACCACCTAATATTATGATATTTTTCTCCAGAATTTTGCTTCAAATAAGTAACAAATCTCAGTTCCTTATGATACTATTTGATTGCTTCTCTTACTGTGAGTTGCAAGTTAACATGTGAATGACTGACTCCTGTATCTCATCACAGTTCCCACGGAACGGAAATTTACATTTTGTTTTCTTATCTTCTCCGGACTCGTCTGGTGTAGTCACAACAAGGTTGAAATCCTGTGGCTAGTTCTGGTATGGTTAAGGAAACACTTTTTATTGGTGTTTTACCGTTTTTAAGTCCTTTAAATAGTAGAATGATGACGATAATAAAGATAACATAGCATTAAACCCTTGAACACACACACCGTGTATAAAGTGTACAGATTCTATGCATAAAGTTATTACAATTGAAAATTCTATTCTATAAAACAATTTATATTTCTTAACATTGGAGCGAAATCCCAAGATTATTATTTTTTTTTTTAATTTACTGTTGGGTATCCAACAGAAATTTTATAGTACACTAGTTTACGAGGCGAAAAGCATGAATTTATATAAACTGTGTTGAGCTCAAAGCCCAAGCTATGCTTTGTTCTGTCGCTTTGCCAGTTCAAGGTAGAGATAAATGGTTTATACAGAGGGCCACCACCGCCTGTGAAAGCTGCACGTTATCCACGTAGCTATTTTTTTGCACTACGCTGCACGTAGTAAATCATTAGAGACATTATCTAAACACCCCTGCTGGATACGTAAAAATACATTTTATTAAAGTAAATTTTTAATTTTATTTCTCATTTAGTGTTCACCTTTTAAAATTCTTTTGATTCATACCGATTGGTAGTAATGCTTACATTAATACTTTGCTGAGAGGGTGGTAGATAAGTGGTACACTCTCCCAGTAGAAGTGGTAGCGGCTAATAGTGAGGGAATTTAAACATCCATAGGCATATGGCTCCAAAGACTGATTAAGGTCTGAGTCTTTACTCAGGAGAATGGGTAATAGATGAATGGAATGGGCAATTGGGGCACCTCTCGGTCCTTAATTTACCCTTCAGAGTCTAGACAAGGCAGCCCAGGGGCAGATATGAAGCCAGTAGTCCAATTTCATCCGCTTTCAGTGATCATATAGCTGTCACCTCTCTGTGTCCTCATTTCTTACTGACCTCATTTGATCTGGGGTGGTGACACCCAACGTCATTATTTTCCTTTACCCTCAATACACGACAATCCAGATGGGAGAGGAATGCATAGTCTATACACGCCTTCTCTTTGAACAGATCTGCATGCCCTTTACCCAGAAGCTTCCACAATGAGAAGCCGCTGATCATTATCACACCAGTGATTATTTGTTATGCTGTAAGAATTACATGACTCTGTTGACTTCTAGTGCGTATGTCCCAAGTGTCCTCTAAGAAGGCACAGTCCCTTTTTTTTCTAGGAGTTCAGAAGGCTTGGAGAATACATGTTGTGTCACATAGGAGAAGCTGCAACTCCAAAGCTGCAACATACCAACCCACCGTCCGCTGTCCGAGTCTCCTGCCAGTTTCCGACTAAGGACTCCCATTTTTATTTAATTATATCCAGAATTCTTCAAATACCACTCTTGATATTACAACCAAACTAAACGTTCAGTAGAAAGCAGCAATATCAAGCTACAGCTATGACTTATTAAAGATATAAGACGATGAGTTGTTTTGAATACCATGTTAATACCCAAACATATACATAAACAGCAGCTTTGTCTCACTCGTTGACAAATCTAGCCACGCTTCGGGGTAGAAGGTGTTAATATTAAAGGGATACGTGTCCAATACATTCTCTGTTGGCACAGGAGGGAGTGCGACTTCTGAGTGATGGGTAGAGGCAGTTGTCTAACCTCCCAGCTAACCTCAAGAGAAGGAAATTAATTGCCCTGTCAGAGCGGCTGGAAGCCCTGGAGAGCTGCAGCAGCCACCACCACCTTGTTTGCTGATGCAGAGCAGGTTAGAGGAGCGAGGTGAGCCAAGCAATAGCAAAAAGGGAGAACGGCGACAACAAGTAGTTTTGTGGAATAATGTGTGAGATTCCACAAAGAATAACGGCTCTTGTGAAAAGAGCAGCTTTTCACAAGGGTATATATACTTTTGATGGTTTTAACTCCCTTTTTGTAGTGGAAACCAAAGGCAAAGAGTTTTTGCATGGGTGTCGTAATTTAATTACTGAGCATATTAGCAGGGGCATCATTTTTATTCCGACATGGAACAAAGCTCCAGCTGTGTTCTGTGCTTTCTGTCTCCTGACGTGCTTCTTCTCATAGCACAATCAAGAGAGAACATAGCTTTATGCACCAGTTTGGCCAAAGTGCCACCAATGCAAATGTATGTAGAAATGTGGTATGCTGTGGGGTCTCTTTACTAAAGCATGAGTGCAGCTGAGTTGAGTTTGTAAGGAAAACCTGCACACTTGAGAGCGACTTATCTTAATGGGAAAGTCCTGTTGGGAAAAAAAAGGGTGTTTTGCCAAAATCTCAGGGTCACGCAGTCTGGAGCTGACTCCTTCCTTTCCGACACTGCTGTGATCATATATAAGACTCCCAGTTGGTGCTTTTGCTCCCAGTATACTGTTGCTGGTATCTTTGCTTAAATGGAGGTGACTTACTTAAGTTTATCTTTAAATCAGGGGTCAACAAATTTGGTTTGGATCGGGAGCTAGCCAAAAAGGTTAGCCAGCTTTTTTTTTTTCTTCCCCACTCATGTTTTTATTTTCTTGGTGCCTGGGGTTTGTCAAGCCTTGCCATACACTAACATGCATTTATGCTCTAACATACAGTAAAAGACACACTTACATCTTATGCTCACAAACACTAACACCTTACAGTAACACAAAGGCTACGCTCATGTACACACATGCTAACACCATACACTAATACACACTATATGCTGACATGCAAACTCATGCTAATGCCATACTGTAACATAAACAACACCATACACGCTGGCACACCACTCCTATACACATGCGCGCACACACAGACACACACAGTGGCTAGCACTATATATATAATTACACACCCTAACCCTAAGGACAGATACACACTGCATCTGGCACTACAATACAGAAGACATACTGACTCTAGCACTATACATATGGTATACATGCACACTGATACTACAGTATACTCACACACTTACAAACTGACTCCAGCACTATACATATACAAACATACACATTGACTCTGACACTATAGTATACACGCACACACATATACTACTCCTCCTCCCTGCCCTGCTCACCTCATGGAGACCAGCCACACCGCTGGTGAATCCAGCACCCGTGCTATCTGGGGGCACTGATAAGCTGCTTGGGGCAAAGATGGTACTCACAAGCTATGTTGGAGTGGCCCAGTGCAATTTTCACACCATAGGATATGATGTCATCCCCGCGCTCTGCATCAATATCCGGCGCATGGTGATGAGGGAGCACAGAAGCCGTGGCCTGAAGTGACGGACCTTGCGCTCCCAAAATTGGATGGAGGATGGAAGATAAGAAATGTAAGAGATAGGGAAAAAGGGGTGTAAGGGAAGTGTATGTGTATATATGTGTGTGTTTATTGGCAGGTGTGTGTGTATATGCATGTTTATGGGGAGGTGTGTGCAAAGCCAGTGTATGTGTATAACCATGTTAATGGGCAGGTGTGTGTAAAGGGTGTGTGTATGGGCAGGTGTGTGTAAGGGCAGCGTATGTGTATATGGATGGTGTGTGTAAAGGCAGTGTATGTGTGTGTTTGTAAGCTGGTCTGTGTATGTGCATATGTGTGTGTGTGTGTAAAGGCAGTGTATGGGTATATGTGTGTTAATGGGCAGGTGTGTGTAAAGGCAGCACCTATGGGCAGGTGTGTGTGTGTGTAAGGGCAGTGTGTGTGTGTGTGTATATGCGTGTTAATGGGCAGGTGTGTGTGTGTAAGGGCAGTGTATGTGTATATGCGTGTTAATGGGCAGGTGTGTGTGTAAGGGCAGTGTATCTGTATATGCGTGTTAATGGGCAGTTGTGTGTAAAGGCAGTGTGTACAGGCAGGTGTTTGTAAGGGCAGTGTATGTGTATGTGCTCAAGCTGCCCAAACCAGTTAATAATAATCAGCATCCCAAGAAAAGGAAGCCAAGATGCAGTATAATGTATTTGCAGCTTGCACCATAACATCCTGCAGTCAAGGGCCACCTAGTGCCTAAATTCTATTTTAATTTCTCTCTGTTTTGTTTTTTTTCTTTATTTTTAACATGTTTCAAATAGACAAATTCAAATTTTGATATCATTGTATCACTGATTTGCAAATAATTTCTTAGCTGTCGCAGCAAACAGGTTTGTTTCTGTGCATGAAACCTCTCCTCCCCCATACCGACCTAATAAACAGGCTAATCTCAGATTGACCGGCATTATCTCGGTCACTGTTTTCTTTCCTTAATTTTCCCTAGACCCAAAAGAACTGCATGTTAGAGAACTTACACATTTTTACTTCTAAATATGTACTTTTAGGGGTGCTTGGTGGGCCAGTGCCCTTTGCGGTGTATATGGGCAGTGTCTGTGTATATGCGTGTTTATGGGCTGGTGTGTGTAAAGGCAGTATCTGTGTATATGCGTGTTTATGGGCTGGTGTGTGTAAAGGCAGTGTCTGTGTATATGCGTGTTTATGGGCTGGTGTGTGTAAAGGCAGTGTCTGTGTATATGTGTGTTTATGGGCTGGTGTGTGTAAAGGCAGTGTCTGTGTATATGCGTGTTTATGGCCTGGTGTGTGTAAAGGCAGTGTCAGTGTATATGCGTTTTTATGGGTTGGTGTGTGTAAAGGCAGTGTCTGTGTATATGCATGTTTTTATGGGCTGGTGTGTGTAAAGGCAGTGTCGGTGTATATGCGTGTTAATGGGCTCCATGCCGTAAAAGTCTATGAGGTGGCCATGAATGTGATATATTGGCCAATTTTTTTCACCGCCAGTCCAATCCTGTATATGTATATACAAATACACTGCGCTGGAACGGATGTAGCACATCAGGCCGCAGGTTCAGTGATTGAATGTTGTCTGCAATTTAAAAAAAAAAAAAAAAAAAAAAAAAGGACCTATGACGCACCAGGTGTTCACCCTATACCAGACCTGTGCTATATATCCGATTATATATCCTATGTATGTAATATCATAGATGACATAAGGTTTACAAATATATTCTCATAAATGGAAATTTTTTTACCTGGCCAATCCTTTATGATCTATAGATGTACACTTAAGGACAGTTAAGGCTGTTTATTATATAATGTTCAACAAAAATTCTTATTTCCACACCAGTTACTTTGCTGATGTTTTAGTCCTTTTGCTTGGCTTTTGATTTCTCTGGGGCGCATGGAATTTACTGATGTGACCTCATTTGCTACAGCTCTGTAACTGGAACCCTTTTGGCCGTAAACAGGCTGTTTGAGCTGTGACTGTGATCTGGATTTTGGAACACTGGAACCTTTGGTCAACATCTGAATAGAGAAGTAGGACTTTACCATATAGGATTTATGTCCGTGGGCAAAGTAGAGTGTTTGGTGTCCTCCTAGTGAGCTGCAAGCCCTTCCCTGCTGTGTTTGGGGAAACACATTAATGCAGACAAACCCAAGCTTCAGATACTTGTGACCATAGATCTGTTCCTTTATGTCCACTTTAGACTTAGAATTGTAAATATTCTTCCCTCCTACACCTTGATCTTATCTCAGTTGCATTTTGTGCTTTAAAATCTTTGTTCTTTTCCACATTACGTCCTTCCCTGCATCCTCTATCCAGCCCATTTATATTTTCTTCTCTCTCATAGGGCTCAATACTGCTGGTTGTCCTAAGGGGTTAATCTTACTGCAGAGCTAGTGTTTGGGAGGGAGGTAGGCTGCCAGGACTGCTGCTTGGCTCTGAAAGCCTTAGGGGCCCTTCAAAGCTGTGTTCTGTGAATGTCTTTGCTGGCCTTGCTTGCCCTCTCTCTGCTGCAGCTATGATAGCTTAAAGATCAGGATGCAAGCTATGTGTTTCATTACTGTGGATGTGGGGGACTTTAAAAATGTAGAATTTGAATGTGTGATTTGTGACCTGTTCCATGTTTCTACAAGTCTTACATATACACAAAACAAGTATCTCCAACCTTACGTTTAATGAGAGCAACTGGCTTTGAAGTTTCCGGCAACATCAGAGCCCATCTTTGCAGCTATAACAGCTTCCCCTCTTCTGTGAAGGCTTTCTCCTTCAGTATACCAAGATGCTTTTGACAATGCTATGCTTCCAACTTTGTGGAAACAGTTTGGGGGAGGCCCTTTTCTATTCCAGCATGCCTGAGCCCCAGTGCACAAAGCAAAGTTGGAAGACATGGTTGGATGAGTTAGGTTTGGAAGAACTTGACCAGCCAGGCAGAGCCCCTGACCTCAACCCCATTGAACACCTTTGCGATGAACTAGAATGGAGATTGACCGCCTGACCTCACACATGCTCTACTAGACGAATGGGAAAACTCCCACAGAAACTCTTCAAAATCTTGTGGAAAGCCTTTTCGGAAGAGTGGAAGCTGCTATAGCAGCAAAGGGACGACCAACTACATATTAATTTCTATGTATTTAGAATGTGATCTCATCAAAGTCCCTGTTTGTGTAATGGTCAGGTGCCCCAATATTTTTGTCCTTATAGTGTAACTTTAAGATTTTCACAATTTGGATTTAGCAACAGGAGATTACAAAACCCTTGGAAAGCTCTTAATAATCTCATTCAGCAGGTCCATCAAATGCACCTTGTACTTGGTCTGGGAACCCACTTGAATTTGCATCATCTTTAACTTTTACGGCCCGTTCAAGCTTTGAAAGTTTAGCCACATCCTTGATGTTTGATCACAAAGACTTAACCAACTTAATTTAATGAATGCGGTACCTAAAATGGAGTTCCGTTCTCTGAAACTAAAACCAAAAGCAGGAGGTTTGTGTGGGCTGAAGTTGTGTTTCCACATAAAGTTACTGTTACTTTTATCTAAACTTTGCATTTTTCCCCAAATAATTCCTCAAGATTAATCAAGTGGATAATCTTGTGTACAGGGCATGCCCGAGGACTGCAGAGGAAGGAACTGTAATTGGTGTAGGACAGAACTGATTAAAGGCGACAGGGCTTGCAGCGGAATCTTTAAATCTGTCTATGAAGGCTGATCATTTATTTAATCCTTTGAGTGCTAGACTGATGAACAACCCGTTAGTAACCCTCTGCCACTTGGTCTTAAAACATTGTAACCAGCTGATATTGACCAGTAATTCTGATGATCATTAAATATTATTATGTTCTACTTTAAGTTTTGCACCCTTCATATTTTCTCTTGCTTAGTTCTTACTCATAGTCATCTGGCACAAGGCAGTGGGAGTAAGTCATTAATAAGAGCTGTTGCCATCGATGTGTGAGGTATGTGGTTGTTAAAGTGGGGATATGGTGCTAACCATGTTTTCCCCATTGGGTGATCAGGCTCCCTGTAGTCGGTCGGTTAAAAGCTCTCCCTAGACGGCCCTTTAAACACTGGCGAGTCGGGAAGGACAGTGGCACTGGAGGTGGTTGGCTTTTTTTAAGCTGCCTTGGGTTATGCCTAGCACAGCACCGAAGAGAAATGCACAGAACCATGCAGGGATATGATATAATACCCTGGCTATGATGTCATATCTTTACTAGGACCCACACTGCTGGTTTGATATGCCAGAAATGTATATACAGCTTCTGTCCCCACAACATAAGGGTGTTACTTACAACATTAAATAGGAACAATGGGGTTAGGAATCCAGGGCTGTTTGCTTCCTCTGGCCCATCTCTAATCTTCTTCTGCTGGAGCGCCGAGCCAGATATTTTGTTATTTGGCTGGATTTTCTTAGCGTTGTGTTTTGTTTTTTTTTATTTAATTTTATTTCCTTTACTCCTTGTGAAGCAATAGACAGAATGCAGTGCTGAATCATTTAATGATCTTTAGCCTTTCCATCTGCTCTCCAAGGGGAGTGCGACGTCCGGCAATATCCTCCCTCCCACAAAAGACCAACGATTCACGCTCGTCCCTCCGCTTCCTCCTCTTCTTTATGTCTTTTTATATCAATAGATTCAGCCCAGCTGATAATGAGACTACAAAGATCTTAATTTTTAGGGTTAATGCTTGACAAGAACATCCATATGTTCAATAATTACGTAAAATAGATTTACTCTGTGTTTACAAATAATGCAGAGGCATTTGGCTTATAAAGGACTGATTAGGGCAGAATGGTTATTATCTGCCGTCAAATTCTATGTTAAAGTGCCAGCATGATGGGGGTGACATCATGTCGCTGACCTTATTTGACTTTATATATGTGTTCATAAGAGGTGCAAGACCAATGGCGGGATACCTGGAAACAAATGTGTAGAAATAACCCAGAAGGGTTTAGATTGATGCCTCGGCGGACTCCAGGACAGACACTTTGTGTCCGATTTGTAATTTGTATCTTGATAAAACTGCTTCTCGGGAAGAGATAATTGGCATACCTGGCTGTACCCTTGACAACATCCCTGGTTACGCGTTTCCCCTGAGCCGTCTCTAATGGTGCCGCTTGGCCACCCGCCAGATGTCCCCATCCAAGCCGTAATTTACAGATCCGTCTAGAGACGCAGGGACATGTGCGAAGGGTAAAAGGGCAGAATTGTGTGTCGTGAGAGAATGTCTATGTTCATCCGTGTTGTATGTAATGATGCATTACTGGGTCTTGTGGTATCTTAGCGCTGCGGAATATGTTTATATAGCGCCAAAAATGTCGGCAGCGCTTCTTACAGTCCATACATTTTAAGGCGTCTGACAAACCTAGAACTGACAGACTACGACAAACCGATGCATTAGGTAAAGAGGACCAATCTCGCAAGCTTACAATCTAGCTTATTACCGGTTTGGTTTTGTCTTTTGAGTTTACAGTCATTATTTAGTGTGCAGGTTGGCTACCATAACTTGTACATTAATAAAGAGTGATGCTGCACCCCCACATCTGACTAGCAGATGGCGCTGCTGCAGAGGCTTCTATGACATCGGACATTAATTTACACAACATACGTGTGTGTGTTACATATATATATATAATATACCGTACATGTGTGTTTGTATGCATGTATATACACTCTGTTGCTTTAATGTGTTCTGGGTATAAGTCTTACATACTGCCAGGTAGTACTCTTGTGGGTTAGCGCTGCAGCATGAAAAATTCCTAGTTGACCCGTTTTTAAATGGCCGACCAGGTCTAGCAGAGCGATATTTTGCTTCAATCGTTGGAGAGGAGGTGGTAGAGGGCATATGCAGCCAAGTGAAAGCTAGGAGAGAAGAATATGGTGTTTCTGATGGTATTCATACTGGCCTTCGTCTCCTGTCTCTTGGCCGCTGCCTGCTATGTTAACATGCCACAGACTACAAACACTAGGATGTGATTTGTGACACGTTTTGGTGACTAACCGTGGAATTTACACTTTTCAAATCTGCTTTTATACTTACGAAATGTATTTCCTTTAATATTTTAGGGTACAAATGGCAAATGCTCAGGTTGCCCCTACATTAGCCGTTGACATGTCTGGCTGTTTCCTCCCAGGAGGACAATATAGATTTTGAAAACCTTTTCTTAAAACGTTCTGTTCCTTATTGTTGTTATTCATACTAGTGGACAAGCTCAGGCTGGCGAGAGGGTAAAACCACCAGGAGGTCCTCTGATGAAGTTCTTAATCTCTACTCCATCTCTGGTTCAAGAAAAAAAGCCTATGGTCCTGCAGTCCTCTAATGAATTCTGGGCTGTAGTTTCTGGGACACATAAGTTCAGCCACCCCGTCTGCTGCTATGGACCATTATTCCTTTAATGGCTGTCCTTTTGCTCCCAACTGTTGTAGTCCACAATGATGCCCAAAACAGGCATCACCTTGCTAAGTGTGTCTGAAGAACACAGCCCTGGGATCCCATGGGTCTTATTTCTTTTGGTGTTCTCCACTGCCTTTAACCGTGAGGTAGGGATGGATCGGTAAAGAAATAACATAAGCCACCATATTGGCAAGAGTCATTGCTTCCTTACTCAGGACGTTGTTTAATCGGTTCAAAGTCTCATTTAATCTTAACTCATGTTAATCTTTGTGTTTTTTATTATTACTTATTGATTTAAATCAGCCTCCATTGTTCGCTTCAGCCCGATGAAGCTTATGAGTTTGAGATATGAAGTCATATGTAGGCGCTCAGCTGCTGGCGGTGCCCTGGGTTAGGCCTAGAGCAGCGCCGAAGATGAGCCACTGGTCTAGAAAACAAAAAGCTCTCTAGTGAGAAAAAAATATATATAAACTTTTAATAAATTGGCCGTGGGATCCTGATGAAGCCCTCGTTGATTCTACTTTGGTAACAGTTTTTGTCTCATGTCTAGATAGTCTTCTTCTAGCATATTATGTTACTTGTGTGTCCACCTAGCGATAAGCAGAAAAACCTTGTCCACAGTTGAGAACGCAGTTGGCTCGATCTCTCCCCTGTTCTTCCTCATCTGCACGGTGTTGTCTTGAATGGTTTAAGATGCTGCTACATATTATCAAAGTGAAGACAGAGCATCGCGTACAGCTTTATATGTACCCCGGGATCTAAGGACCACACTCAAGTTCCTCAGATGCCTCTTCTATAACAGTGCGTGGATGTTTTCTGTACAATACTGTTGTCGGCTCTCTAGACAAAGCAGAAGTCGGTGTCAGAGACCATTTTGGATTTCTTTTCATAATCCTTGCCATGTCGGATGCCTGGAATATCGCAGAGGAAGTAATTATCCCTCGGACAGCAGGGTCCCTTCTGCGAATCGTTTGCTGTCGGCAGGCGGATAGTGGAAATTTATGAGCCAAATTATCTTTCCAATAAAGCCTGCAGTCAGAACCAGGGAACGTGTGACAGCTCAGATCTAAAAAGGTGTTCTATATCCTTCTCTCTGACGGGATCGCTCACTATTATTGTCAGATTAACCCCTCTACTGCTGCTTAGGCAAAGTGTTGTAGTCCGGGGCGGGGGGGGGGCATTAGTGTGTTCATGCAGGTGAGATCTGCCTAAACGTAGTACTTCACCTTGGATGAACGGCACTGCTCTGTCCAGCGCATAGATCGCTATATGTACATCTGTTACCAATCTGTCGGAACACGTGCAGATCAATGTGTGACAAATAATACATTCTACCCCTGTCATTGTCATGTAAAGCTCTGATTCCCACAAACATTGGTTCTACGGCTATTGCTAAACTATTGTCCGAGGACAATGGGAGGCGGAACACTGTTCGAGACCTTCGTATATATATTAAAGATGACATTAATGGACTGATAAATTTTATATTGCTACAAGGAAATAAAGTGATGATACATCTCAATTTTATTATCTTGACGGCTTCCATTGAACAGATGCTACTGAATTTAGAATTCCTTTTCTGTAAATCACTAGACAAAAAATCCATCCCCCGTGTCTTTTCCCCTTGTTCCCATGCGTTCTCTTGACATGAGCACAGGTGGAACCCTCTTTGAAGGAGGTGGGTCTGTCTAAGACATGAGGAACTTGTTGATCCACCTGGTCTCGCACAACATTTAGAAATTCTAGCTGGCAGTGACACCCCCCCCATGTGCTGCTGTGATTTTAAACATAACACGGATTTAAAGCAGTATTTACATCATGGCTGGATCCTTTCTGTGCAATTTTTATTGTTCTTGTTACCCTTAAGGTAAGTATGGATGAATATTGATTGAGTTGCCTGAAAGAAATGTCTTGGGTTGCTTTTAACACTTTACTACCTGGCTAGGCTTGCCGCCCTTCCCCAGGTTGAATGCTTACTCCATGTAGTAAAAGCTGCCCTGTTGTAATGTTTGTCTGCTACCGTATCCGCTCTCCCTGTATTGTATCCCGTTTTGATGGTTCCGACGAGCTCACTCGTTTTGTCGTTCCTTTCCATCAGACTTGGGGATCAGTTCTACAAAGAAGCGATCGAGCATTGCCGCAGTTACAACGCCAGGCTGTGTGCCGAGCGCAGCGTCCGTCTCCCGTTCCTGGACTCCCAGACTGGCGTGGCTCAGAATAACTGTTACATATGGATGGAGAAACGGCACAGAGGGCCAGGTAGAGTACTGGTCAGTCAATGCCAAAACACATGAAATCTAAATATTCTGCCGTATTTTGAGAAGGGATATTTTGGGGTGTATTCACTAAAGGGAGAAGTGTGTTGTCAACTCTTTGACTTCACAATTTATTAAGAAGGGCCAACTCCAGTCAGTTTCTGCTGCAGGGAGAGCTTGGCTGGCCCTGTATAATTCATAATCAAGTAGATTTCTTTGGCTGCGGAGGCTACGTTTTCATAATCTAGAGACTTATTTTAATAAGATTGGAAAACTGTATCCATATAATAATGTAATTGTTTTCACTTGATCATATCTCAGGTTGTCCACAATCATATCTGAAAGCCAGCCGAGAACTAAACTTCCTTGCGCAATGTTTTAATGACGTTTCATGTATATATAAATAGTTATTATTGTGCAGGAATGGCTCCGGGGCAGTTGTATACCTACCCAGCTCGGTGCTGGAGAAAAAAGAGGCGCTTACATCATCCAGATGACCCCAGGTTAAGACTTCTTGAAATCAAATCAGGTCAGTGGAATTTAATACGAACCAGTTTGCAAACCGTTCGTTTGTTGTACAGGGATGTTTGTCTTCCGAAAATTCCATTCACGTCTTTCGTAGAAATGTTTTACCTCTCAGATCTTACTTTTGTCAGCTGTTTGCAAAGCGAATACATGGAAGAGTTAACATCCGGGAAATATCTTTATTAGTAATGAAAGTCTATTTTTCCTCCTTTACGGCATAAGTTGAACGAAATTCATACGAAATGACTGTTTACATATCCTTTTGGTGTATATGAAAGATATGAACGGGCGATTCAACCTTTTGTGCGGACGCCGAAAGCTTGGGTAGGAAGCGCTGGGCGATTCCTTAGGGGCTGCTGCGTGCCAGTGGCGGTTTCCATGGCAACCCTCGGCTTAGTGTCCTGGGGAGCACAAAAGTCTGCTCGTTCCAAAAACTTGCTGTCGGTGACATCTGCTGCGCTGCCTCATGCATACAGATAGACCTCCGCTAAATGTGGCTTTATTACGCTATGGACATGATATAAATCTCAATAAAATGGTGCAAAACTGTTATCCACAAACCTGTGTTTTCTTCCGGCGCAAGATTCGATATCACTAATAAAAATCACAAATCTATGGTCACAACATGCCACAAAGGATTGTGTCCCCAGTCTGGGATCATATGCATTGTCATGGTTACAAAAAGAGCACCCTGCCCTTGTGAGTTTACAATCTAGTATCGGGTTCAATGGGATTGAGACAGAAGGTTGACTGCTTGAGCAAGAAGGTAGGGGAGCCCACCACTGGCCAGTTGCTACAACAATATAGCGAGTATTCTAACAATAGCGCTGTTACTCGTCATTATATTATCTTGTCTCGCTGCTTGGAACCCAAAATTCCAAATGTCCCAGCATGAATTAGTGATTGGAAGCAAAAATTCTAACAAAAGAAACCCGGTTTGGGGCAAAACGACACTTAATGGAAACGGACAATTACTATTGCAGACCCAAATTACTAATGTTATGTATGAAAGCGAACTCTTTGTGAATACAATCATAAGTGTACATTTTATTTCTTTTGTGGACTTTCGATAGACCACCAGGGCATTTTCAAGGGTGATTATTATGACAAATACTCGAATCGAAGTACGTCCTTTTTTGTTCAGTGATATATCGAGCAGAACAGAGTGAAGTTAAACACTTTGCTTCAAACAAAAGATCCCTGCTCGAGATGCAGCAGAAACAAAGGAAGCTTCCATATTGGAAATCAATGCGTAGAAGAAACTTAACATAATGAAAAGTGATGAGTAATGATTTCTTTATTTTCCTATATTTGCGCCCAAAAGCTCTTTACTAACCAGTAGACCAGAAGATAGGTTTTTCACGCAGGGTTTAGATATACCAGTTCCAGCTGGCGGCATAAATATGGCGTGACCCTGGAGAAAGGATTAATAACCAGCGCCGCTGATATAATCTCGCGTTCTCTCCTTGAACCCCTTTCTGCAAAAATCTTACCAAACTCTCTACTCCCCAGTTGAATTGCTATAAGCAAAAGCTCATCGTTATTGTTTCCAATATCCAAAGAGCAATAAAATAAAATACTGATTCTTAAGGAACTACTTGATCGGCAGAACGCTGATCGACCTGCACCCTCTGCTTTGTATCTGATCTGCTGCAGAGTAATAGATCGTTTTTGTTAATTAAAGTAATTATATGGTATATTTTATCCCTTTTTTATATCTTTCTGAGTAGCTCATGTGCTCTCCCTCTCCCCCTTTCTCCTTCTCTCTACCTCTCTCTCTACCTCAGGGTCATGATAATAGATAAAGACCATGCACACCCCTTAATGTACGGGAAAACATTTTATTCAAGGTACATGGAGATGTTTCCACTCCTCAGGGTCCTGGCGTATTTAAGTGGCTCTGTCACCAAATATACATTTTACATTAATCAGTTTAGCCCCCATTGTAGATGCCACGATGTACGCCAGCATGGAATTAGATAAAGAAACGCCCAAAAGAAAATAATTTTCACCACAATTAACTTTAATGTAAAAGATATGAGAATGTATGGTTAGTTTTTCTTCTTCTATGATTAGACAGGGCTATTTTTGATGCCAGATCCACCTTCGGGGAGAAACTGATGATTAGTGTCCAAGAAGGCTTAAACGTGTTTCCACAGTAAGGCAACTATGTCTGACCACCCGTTGGTGTTGGTGATCCTTCAAACCTTGTGGTTATGAAGTTGAAATAACCCTTCGTTTAGCTCCTAAAAAAAAACTTTTTTCATGAAAATCTTCCCTTTTAAATTAAAACCAAAATCAAATAGAGAGAGAGAGGAAGAAAATATGATTTCTACATCAAAGAGACTTGGAGAAAGTCTACCTTTTTGTGAAGGGCTTCCACCGTCGGTCAGATCGGCGGGATAAAAGCTAATCATTCATAAGGACATTTGTTCTGCGAGGTGGGTTACGGATAAAACGGCTTAGCTTGAGAAAAATCAAATCTACCAACTTTGAAATTGTTCTTAGATGTCGCTGCTTCTCTGCTCTTTTCTCCTTGCCTTGTGTGGACTTTCATCTTCATCCGGACGAGAAGGATTGATGGGACGGTTTTATGACATGTCACACTCCGGTGACCGCTTGAAGAATCTTTTGCACGTCAGGACGATTTTCATCACCGATCTTTTATGCCATATAAATTCAGCTTGGAGTCCATTTCGGTTTCTTCCGCCTCTGAACTGATCATTTGAAACATTTTGGGTAATTTGGTGAGGTTTTTAGAAGATCGGGTGTGATCAGCTTCCAAGGCGATCTGTGTGGAAAAAAAGGGGGGACCCGAATGAAGTCATCAGGACATAATTAACATAAGTACGTATTTTCCTAATTACATAACTAGTAAATGGGTCATGAAGCAACCTAAAAGCATCGGTCTTGCCCCTCTTATCAGAGGATATGTCATATCGCCCTGGGTGGTATTTATCAGCACTTCATATATTCTTAATGTTATAATTACCAATATGTATTCATTATAGCGCAAGCATACTATATGTTTCACTATAACGACACTTCCAATGCATGTTACCGGCAGAACTTTAAAAACATTCAACAATTTCTTTCTCTCCTTTAAACAAAATATGTTAATTCCCCCAAATTATTCGATCTGTTCTTCTAGACCTGACCCGACGCTCCACGGCAAGGCGCACGTGCATAATGATCTGTCCTTTTAAATGCCCGAGCCGTATTGATAAGCGCTGTGTGCTAGTTTATCACGAGGAGGTGAAAGGCTACAGGACAACTCAATGTATAAATCCAGCGGCTAGGTGTGAATAAAACAAATCTGAGTACCACAGAGCGTCCTCGAGCCTGTGCGCTCGTAGCGGCCGCTTTTATAAATCGTCCTGACAGCCGGCGCTGCTTGGAGATTGGAAGCCTCCCAGGGCAGATGAGGCGAGAGACCCTGTATCGATCACTCTGCTCAGTATACATCAGCAGCGATCAATCCCGCAGTCTGCCCAGCACCTTCTCTGTCTGCCTGGTATCGACAGAACAAAGAGAATCCAAACTAACCTTTATTTTATTTTTTTTCCCTTCTCTCGTTTTTTCCATCGTGTAACGTTCACCGGCTTCATAATGGCTCTGTAAAAAAAAAAAAAACAAATAAAAAAACCCCGAGGAATCATATTGACCTAACCGCATGGCAGAGAAGGTTCCAGGGATCTTGTTCAAGACCTCGTCTGTCCTTAAACCACCCTCGCTGTTCTATATTGTTACGAGTAGGGAAAAGGATTTGAGGATCACACGTTAGTGGGGCCAAGCCCTATTATAGCTTCGGAACTCATCTTGAAGAAGACATTAGCAGGTCTGTGGAGACCTCGGGAGAAAATCCTACTTAGGCTACATTTTAGGACAGCGGTAAAGTGGACACGAGTCTGCATTATACCCATGATTACGTGTATGGATAGCTAGAATACCTAGGATGTCCACAATGAACCACATTTGCGTGCTACGTGTATGAAGAATACTTCATTATTCATTGTAGCACTAAAGCCTTAAACCTAGGGGCCAACAAAACTAATGAGAATAACAGATTTGGATATTTTGTTGCTGTTTTGGAATGATTTCGAGGCCCATTGCTAGCTTCTATTCCTGAAACCGATCCTTCAGACTGCCAAGACGTACTAACAGCTGTTTTTAACCGTTTCGTTCTGCACATTTTAGACGGGCAGATGGCAGCGATGATTACACGGAAGGTAGCTGAACGAGCGTGGACTTCACAGGTTGAAGAGCAGAGACTACACCGAGCCCTTTCTTACAGCTAGATTTTTATCTAACGTTTGTAATTAATATTTAATAAAATAAAATCACCGCAATGGGTTACTTATTTTGTTGGTCGCGCTTACAGCCAAGTCTATGGTAACACAACTGGAAACTACTCTTGGAAGACCCAACTACCTTCTCCACAACCTATTACAACTGTTTGTGAGAATACGATATAATATTTTCAGGGGTTTTTTTTTTCTTTTTCTTTCCCCTTTGTAATGTTACTAGTGGGATCTAGAATATGGGAGCGACATTAGCCACTAGGATTTGTAACCGAACCCTCTTATTCTCGCTAAGACAAGACGTCAGAACCCATCCATAGCGGAAACAAGAACTACATTTTTCATGTTCTATGTCTTGTTATACGTAAAATTCTAAACTGTACAAAAAGCATATGTTTCTGGGCAACAGAGGGCGTTTTGCTGTAACTTTGTTGACTTGATTTATAGCTATTTTCATAACTGAAAGTTAGAATACATTTTATTTAATATAGAAACACAATTTGAGTTGTGTATGTATATCTAATTGTGATTTCTGTGGTGCACTCGCAACCACCAAATATTCTGATCTCCTCAAAACGAAGGACAACCGTTGGACTGGCTGTCCTAAAGAGAAACTTGGGATGTATGTAAAATTATTTTTGTTACAAGATAACGATGCTGTCTTGATTGTTTATCCCAGTCGGTGCCCGTGGATGAGTCAGGATCTTCATCGCTATCGCAGAACATTTGGTAACCTTTCCCTGTGCCAGCAGATACAACGTTGTGCTAAGGATTCTAAATTCATCTGCTGTGTTTTATTCCGCAGAGCAGAGAAACATTTTCTAGGCAGCTTTTTGCATGATACAGCAGCCGAAAAACCAAACTACACCTTCCCCAGATGGCAAATGCGACCCTGGAATGCCATCCAGTGCCCCTGTGGAGGGCAGCACGCTGACTTTGTAGGCGACCTTGCGCGCACCTTAACTTTTAATTTCCTTGTGTCGAGCCTAGAGGCTCTGCTGATCCATCTGCATTTTCATCTGTCGCCATTATTCTTTCAGCCTGGCCTTCCTAGCGCTCCTCCGCGTGGTGCTTATAATTCATTAGCTGTGCTGGAAGCTTTGTGGCCGACGGCTGCAAACCTCTGTCGCCCTGCATAAGGAATAACGTGTATTAAAACAAATTTTCTATCGGGTTTAATACGTGCGGTTTCTTTCCAGATGCCCTTTTGCCCCTTGTTTTTTTGTCTTTTTTTTTTTTTTGGATTCAGCCGTTGACTGTGCGCGCTTGTAGACGGTTCTTCAATTATAGGGTGGAAAAGATTATAGGACTTTCACAGCTGGGGGAAATAACACTGGGACGTCTCAGCAGGTCTCCGCTTCACATTTATCTAAAATTCGTTTTCAAAGAAGAGAAAGACAGCAGGAGGGAGTTGAGGCTGGCCCATCAGGTGTTCCAACTGTACAGCAAATGTTACGCGTCCTTTCAAAGCGTCGTTGACTTAAAGGGACTCTCCTATGACCCAGGCAGTCCTTTAAATAAAGAATGCATCCTAAAGAATGTTAGATTAAAATGCATCCTTTGAACCTGGAGAAAATGAATTGCATACCTTTTAGAAGAAGCTGCAGCTTCAGAGTGCCCACCGCCTCCTCATGAGCAAGCAATTTCACTGCATTGATTGGCTGCTTGAAACAACCAGTGAGTGGCAGGAAATCATTCCCATTTAAGTCAATTGCATTGCAGTATGTAACCCCCCATGCTACCCTTCTTAGGGTAAGATGAGCAGTTGCCTATACCCCCAACCTCATCCTCTTCTGGGGCCGGTTCCGGCCCCTTCTAGCTCCTCCCAGTTGTATTTTTCAAGGTAACGTCTTTATAAGTTGAGCAGATAATACCTTTCAAGGGTGCAATGCACTTGTTTTGGTTAATTTGTGGGTCTGTGCTATGTATTTACGCATGTTTATAAAAATAATTGCGTATATTGAGATTTTCTGTAAACAATATTGATGTTTATATTGCTGGGGATTACTGTAATCCTCCTTAAAAATAAAGTGAATGGTTAGTGAAATAGACAGAACTGACGGAATCTTAACCAGATTTTTTTTTCCTCATTCTATAGATGTTGACTTTCCTCTACGGAAAGATGTTCTGTCAGAGGGAACTACACTGGAAGCTCTGCTTAGAGGGGAGTCAATTGACCGGAAGGATGCCAGGGATGAGGACAGTCTACAAGAAATTCAGGTACTTTGGACAAGGTTGCACGGTAATCAATAGAATGTCAAGAAATAGCTGGTGTTGTTACCACAGCCTCAGCATGAATACCCGAAACATACCCCAGAACCACGTGGGGTAGCATGCTCTTAGTTGCTTTTCAAAAACAGTCTTCACTCAACTTTCAATGGGTGAGGAGACTAAAGGAATCTCTCTTTGATTTAACTATGCATTATATAGGTCTAGCCAAACTCTTCATGGAGCAGAACCTCTCTTGGGTTGGACCCTCATAATGAATAGTGAAGTCAAGGAGCTGGAACTTCTCCCTTTAAAGAATAGATGCTATAGTGTGATGCCTACTCAAAGTGGCACCCTTCAAGGTGCCTTCTAAGACGTATATTACCCAAGCCTCTGTTTCTGAACATCACCGGCCTAGGGCCCGCAAATCTTTAACAAACTCACACGATAATTGAATCAGCTCTGGCAACATTTCTCAAGTAGACCTTAAGGCCTTCCAAGTGTAAGCACATTTAATGTTATAACTCTTGTATATTGTATATACACGCGCACACACACCCTCTCTCTCTTACATTTGTGAATTCTTTCATTACATGGGTGACTCTGTGTTGCAACTTGTGTCGTTTCTAACTCTAGAGAGTATTGGAAAATGATGAGAATGCAGATGATGATGATGACATGGAAGAAGAAGTTCCAAAGAGAAAGAACCGAAGCAGGGGACGGGTGAGCAAATATCTAAGCGTTATTATGGAAATACCAGCATGTTCTTGTGTACCTGTATGTACCAACAAATTATTTGTAAATGTTTGTGTTGTTCAGAGCAGTAACCCTTGTTTCTAAAAAGCAATGCGTCATCTGGCACTGGGAGCTTTGTAAAGAGACAGGGATATATCTCTGCTTAATCATAAGCTGACCTGGGGCAATTTCTTCTCAATTCCAGGCACGTGGTGGTAGGAGAAGGAACGACACCTCATATGACGACCATGATAAACCCTACGTGTGTGACAGTAAGTAACCCCTACCTTAGTCTCATAGGCTTCTCCATCTAGCTCAGCCTGGTCCGGCTCCATAACAGTCTTACTGTATCCTCGTTCTGTATAGTAAGCTGTGCTGCCTTTTTTTCCAAATGCATGTTAACAATATATAACTTTGGTCTCTGCATATAATGCTAGTTTTGCCCAGCAGAATGTCCAGATCCTAATCCAGCTATTGCAGTTGATTCTGGCTTCCTTTTTGGTTCTCTTATGTTAACTTTTATTTACGTACCTTGGCTCTTTTTGCTTATTTCTCCTTCAGACTCTTCGACATCTCTGTCCTTCTGCATACTATATCTATTATCCTACCATCTACCCAGCAGACATACATCTCTGACTTATCACACTCGTCTTTCCCAGTCTTCATATTTGCAGTCTCCCTGGCTTGTCAGCTTCTCCTTTAGACCGTAAATATTAGTTTTGTTGCGCTTTCCTCCAATTCGCTCCCCCTTCATGGCTCTTGGCAGTCCTAATTTGTGGCTTGCGTGCTTTCCCCTGAAATTCTCCATCACTACCCCAGGAGTTTCATTTTATCAGAAGGTGAACTGTCTGAGGCTACATAAATAATATTGGCCGTATTATGCAATATCAAAGTAGACTTTGATACCTTAAATTAGGAATCTGAATTCTAAACAGATTATGTATGCCAAGTAACACAAAGTGGGTTACTGTCTGCCATTACGCCCAAGGCCAGCAAGCCAAGGTTAACCACCTCTATCTGTTCACTTAAAGTAAAGTGACACAGGAGTCAGATGTTCATGGCATCTACTGTAGTCTGTAGATTCAGGTGCAGGAAATGGAAGATCTAACTAACTTTTTTCTCAGTAGTGAGAATCATGGGCTGGTTGAAGAGATCCTCGTATCTTCCTAGACTATCCCAGATAGTTGTTGAATCAACAGAGTTGTTGCATAGACCTCCATTGTAGCTTCCATTTGGCCGCCACTCAACGATCTGAAATGTCGGGAGGTACGCTGCTGCAGTGGGGTACCCCTTAAGTAGAGGTGCTAGAGATGAATATAGTAAGGGAATTTAAACATGCATGGGATAGCCATGTGGCTTCTGAATCTAAGACAAGTATAAGTTATGAAGGCAAAATAGCTTAACCCAAAGCTTGCTAGGCCTTCTGGCAATTCCAATACCACTGCTTTCTGGACACTTGCTGACTATAGCAGTCAGAATGCAAGCGATACGGTATCGAGTATACACCCTCTTCTGTTTCCTAAAACGTCCTACCTTCTCCATTCCACTGAATGCATTGTTAGGCAGCGAGGTTCACCCTTCTTTCTTTCTCTCTCTTTCTCTCTCTGTTGCAGATAGTTACAAACAAAAGCATAACTCAAAAACGGCCGACAAAGGTACTTCAATGTTACCACCTTTCCGCTTCTTTCAGGCCTTCCTCTCACAGATTGTAACCTCTGTATACAGCTGAATTGTGAGGATATTACAGCCTGCGGTTGTAACATTTAACAATTGCCGGACCGGCGGTCGGTATTTTGTTGGAGACGTTTATGCCGTACGCTGGATACAGAACGTCGGGTGTTTCGCGAATTACTTACGATACAAATTCTACATCCGCATTTCTAATTCCATTATATTACGTCTGTGATTGCTACCGCATATCGTATGTGTGAATGAACGTACCGATTGGCCAAAAAAACAAAACGTAATTGAGTTACGAAATGTGTGTGTCTTGGTTGTAAGAATATTGCACAATGGCCAAAACTCTTGTCAAATACATGAAAAGTCCCACTGAAAATATCAATTTTGGTTGAATTTGCTTTTTCTAGCTCACTAAGTTACAATTATATGGAATTAAACAATGCAGTGCCTGGTCTGGACGTCACATTACGGGGTCTACTTACAAAGGTTTAAGTTCCATTGAGATGATGGTCATGTCTGGTTTCTCAAGCCGGCACGCCTATATTGAACCTGACCACGGGTGAAGTAGACTTGACTGCCAGCTTAAGCAGAGCATAGCAACTCAACCCATTCTCAGAAATTTGCCTTGAGTAAGGTTGGCAGTTGACTGGAAAATGGGCACCAACTCGATAAAGCCAACTCAACTCTCCAGGAAGAGTTTTGTTGATCCTAGAACTCTATTCTAGTCAATAAGACTGACCGTTTCCATGATCTCAACGATCAACTTGACTCGACTCAACAAGCTTTTTTGATAGAGAAGTTATGGCTTTGAAATGATTTGGAGCCCAGTCGGTTGAGCTGCCACTAAAATTTGACTGAGATATCGAACCTTAGTGATGAGAGCTTCGTATTCATGTTCACGTTTAGAACTGATGGGTCATGCAGATATATTTATGATGGAAGACGTCGGGGTCAGGTGGGTTTAAAAACATCGTTCTGGCCTAAAAAGATAATCTAGGAACAATCAAGTGGCAGACCGGAGTAAACAGGTGGTAGCTGTTGCATCAGAATGTGCTATTCGATTCTCTCAACGAGCAAAATCTCTAAGACAATTTATATCTATAAAAACATTACCTTCTAGTTTGTGGCAAACGTTACAAGAACCGGCCGGGACTCAGCTACCACTACGCCCATACCCATCTAGCTGATGAAGAAGGGACAGACAGTAGAGATCAAGACACACGATCCCCGTGCTCTCCCTCCATTCTCAGAAACGAAAACCAGAAATGTAAGTTAACTTCCGCTACGGTACGTCTTAATTGTCTGTTCTGTTGTAAATTGATTCTAATTCACTTTTTCTGGCTTAAATTCATTTCCCTCGATCTGGATTATTCCCGCTGCTGCCTGCGTGCGGTGTGTTTTATGTCTGAGACCCCAGAGGTTCCCAGTCATCGACATTATACCCCAGTTGTTAAAGGAGGGATCCTTCTGCACAAGTCTTTCCGATGAAACCTTTCTTTTAGCCTCCTGTGCAACATGTTATACTCATTTGACTTTACAGAGAGAGTGGTGCATAAATGTAAAAGCCTCCCAGCAGAGGTGGTAGAGGCTAATACCGTGAGGCAATTTAAACATGCATGGGATAGACATATGGCTCCTGAATCTAAGACAAGACCAACGACTGATTAAGGTTTGAGTCTTTATATCAGGAAAACGGGCCGACCGGGTCTGATCTGCCGGTATATTGTGTCTTTCTGCGTTTTAGCATCAGCCTCAGAACTGCTGCGCGTAATGGCTTAGGCAGACAAACTAATGACAGGTGGCATGAACCGCGGGTGCCGGTTGTCACGGCAACCTCCTGACTAGTGGAGGCTGGGGGCCTATCACGTGGAGAGAAAAAAAAAAAAACACAAAACCAGCATGTGTCTTCCTAGGCATAAATTGGACACCGTGCAACCCATAGGAAGCCTGGTGTGAAATGCATAATACATCGAGACATGTCCTACGGCTTGTTCCTTCATCTCGCTAATTCTACCTTCCAAAGTAAGCACTTAATGCTCTAAATGTAGAAACAAAACAAACACGGGCCAGAAATCCCCACGCGCGTCTTTATGCTTCACGCCTTGGAACTTTTAATATGTTTGGCACTTTTTTTTTTTTTTTTTTTTTTTTTTTTAAACAAGGGTAATTTCCCACGCTGATTTACTTCGAAGGCCCAACATGGTGCTTCCTTCAAAGCATTTCCGAAATTACCTTTAAACGCAAGAGCAGAATCTTAAAGTGCAGACCACGAGAACTCACAAAGACATCATCTTCCAGCAAACCCAACGCACCAAAACTATATTCTGACCCAAGTTAGATGACAGACTGTACCTACTTAAGTCGGGACGTCCAACAGCTCACAAAGTGGGTAGATCGTTGCCTGCGATGTACCTGCCTACGACCATACTTCTAGTTGTTGTTTCAGGTTCATCAAACGTCGGTAACTTCCAGCTATATACATGCAGTCGTAACACTTTCCAATTTAGAATGTTCCTTCTTGCGGTCTATGGTCAGAATTCTACTAACACGCATCATAAATACTGTGAATATAACTATGGATTATGTAAATGTTTCCTTTTGTATCCTATTTTGCCTATTTTTATCCTGATATGAAAGAGCGTTCACGTGTCTTCTGGATTAAATGTTCTATTTTTACACGTGCAGCACTTTCGATTAGTTTAAAAGTCTTTTAAAGGGACCCTCCAGCTCTTTAATGCATATGATGGCTGCATGGACTCTTTCTGTTTTTGTTCCGTTCCTTTTGAAAATGTGTAGTGGGATTCTGCAGATCACAAGAGCCCCCCGCAGGAATTTGTGTTGCTCCTCGACGCACCGCTTGAGGCCAGCGTGCGTATTTATTACCAGCCTCGCATTAGTCTACGGGGTAAACTCAAAAGAAAGCAGACTGGCTAAGGAAATGAACGAAAAATTCTAAATAGAATATGAAAAAAAAAAAAAGCGCAAAATGTTACTGTGTATATTGAAGGTTTATAATAATACATAAAATTTCAAGAATCAAAAAATGTACTAAAAAAATAAAAATAAAAAAATCTCTAATCACCTATTCTCCTTCCACCCGACTCAATCATACGGTACTCAGAATCTGACATCTTCTTCACCCAGCTCGCAAAGGATCCGATGGTGCTATACTTTCCAACGACTACTGCGACTTCTGCCTGGGGGACTCAACCATGAATAAGAAGACGGGACATCAAGAGGAGCTCGTATCCTGCGCAGACTGCGGACGCTCTGGTAGGTCGCACCTTTCTGCTCTCTCGGTTTTGAAGCTTGGAACCCGTTGCATGATATTTAGGTGTAAGTAGGAGTTTGCGTGTTGCTCTGAGCTGGATAACACTGAACTCTGAACACTGTTTGGTGTTGGAGGTATCCCTTTGAGTAACTCATATTGGGAACAAAATAGATTTGCGTTGCCGTTGTAGGTTTCGATAGGGCTGGATATACTGGTGGCCACAAGCTATGGAGATCTAAGATGTCCCACCTGTGATAGTTCCATGGATTGTAGGTCCAGAGAACTTGGTGTTGCGGTCATGTAAATCCACTTATCTTATTTGAAATGGTGCTTTATGCATTTTAGCCAAGGTGTTTTGACTACAAATGTGAAATCCAGCCCTGGATATGGCTTATTGCACTAAACTGAGAGGGTTTTAGGATACAGCATGCGTATTATAGGCCTATAGAGAACACTCGTTTGTAGCTATCCTTAGAAAACCTAAATAAAAGAGGAAAAACCATTTCATCAAAGGTAAGTCTCCAAAAAATGGACTATCTGGCTTTGTTTTTGTGAATGACATTATAAACGTCTTGTTCTGTAGGCTTGGCTTGCCTTTACGAATGTTTAAACCCCTTTTTTGACTCGTTGAACTACATGTACGTTTGAATTATCAGTGTTGTGAGATGTTTAAATGTGAATATTTTATAGTTGCGTTCCCTGCAGCCATAAATTATACAGGATGCTGTGTTTTTCTGATTAAATGCATGATTTTAGGATTTTTTTTTGTTTTTAACAAGACACTGAAAACGTAGTGCTGACCATTCAGTTCGCCTCATCGTTGAATTCGATTGTTGGTTAACACAACGGTGTGTAAAATCACATGGAGCAGATTTTTATTTGCCACCGTAACCAAATAATTTTACAAGCCCTCCATATATTTATTTTTCTACCGACTGCATTTTTATATCTAGCAGAACGTTCTACATTAAAATACATAAACATCAGCACGACGCCAAACCTAACAATAAAGCATTGACCAGTTTTTTGCCCAAAGTATTGTTGGGGGGCAGAGAGACCTACAGAAAGCTATACATTTAAATAATGTATGGCATTGTGATTGTAAGATGAGCTTCAATGTGACCCTCTAACATGAACATTAGGCCGGCCCTATGGGTGACCGATACGGCTGCCTAGGGGAATACGTTGATAGTTCACCTATAGCATCTACAGTCCTTTAACAAGCACGTGCATGCAGGACGGGGTTTGGAAGACTTGCTTACCCATCTTTTCTCATCTGAACCAGTAACGGTTTGCTTTCATGAATAGGTATCATGGAAAGAATATTGACCTATTGTTTCACCCGATTCTAGAACGTTAAAGCTGCATTCTAAGTTCTAGGTTTAGCTCAAGCAATAAGGCGTTTGAGGGATCTGTCTTTGTTGAGTATGAAACGTAAGCAAAAAAGCAATAACCCCTTTGCTGCCTTGTTTCTGAACATACATTTTATTTTGGATTTTCGAAATGAATGCCCGTTTTTTGTATATTTTTATTTATTCTTTCCTGTTGTGGTCATGTGGTTGTGCTAGCTTGTTGCATTGAAACTGAATGTCTGTTGCTTAACCCTTGTGCTGATATATTCATCATACATGTCAGCTCATTTGGGAAGAGAAAGCAGAAAGGAGGAGATGCACAACGCAGAGGACTTATTCGGTTCCACGTCGGAAAGCGACACATCCACGTTTCATGGCTTTGACGAGGATGACTGGGAGGAACCTTCCTCTGTCCGAGCCACAATCTCCCCAACTGCAGAGGACCAGGGGGACTCCTGAAGGAAATTATTTGGATCAACCACATCTCCTTCCAGTTATAATCCATACCTTCATTTTTCTTTTTCTTTTTTTTAATTTTAATTAAATTTTTTTTTATTTTTTTTTTTGTTTTAAGACATTTTTTTTTTATTTTTGTAATCTGCATTTTCAAAGCACAACCGCATCAGACATATCTGAAAATTCAGAATGTTCTATGAGCTGTTTTGAACCAAAACTTTGCGGATTTAAACTTTTTTGGGGCAAAGCGCCTGTCTCCAGTATTAACCAGCAAATCTAAGGCTGGACCTAAAACCAGTTTGGACTTTTATATTTAAAACCTAGTAGTGTTAACACGTTATTTTAATACAGAAGGTAGGAAATACACTGAAAGTCCGCTTTTTGTTGTGGCTACGACCCAGGGTACCTCAGAAAGAAGACTTTTGTAAATGATGGCTTCTGCATTAAAGCAAGTAGGCCTTCTTCAGTCTTACTTCAACACTGATATACACGGAGCAAACTTCTCCCCGTTTCTGCCACCTGATCTCCTGCATGAGGTCAGAAGATGTCTAGCTGTAGAACAAGTCACTCACAAGCTAATACATTTCAAAGAAAAAAAGAGCACATGAAATAAAATACCTCAACTTGATTTTTTTCCTCCGCCATTGTTTTATACATGCTATTTATTTTTCTGTGGCTCGGAAGACATACCCCATAGTCTAAAAGACTCTTTTGTCTCCTTGTTTAATATCCAACCTACTAGAAGATACCAAAGCAGGAACCATTCATGGTCCACGGGGCGGTGGAAATAACTCCAAACTCTCTTCTGTCCTGCTGAGCTGAAATCAGACTGAACTACAGCAGGATTGTTAAGGTATGCAACCAACTCGGTAACATTATAGACCACCTCTTATCTCAATTAGTACTATATATATATATATAGGGCTTTTTTTTGTGTAGACGTGTTACTTGAAGGACAAAACATGTCACTAGTTAGTTATATGATTTAAGAACAGCCTATGGGTTTTTTTGGATATATTCTGCACTACAATCTTTCCTATCTAATAAATAATTACCATCATGTATCAGACCTTCTGGCCACACGCTACACTCTACTTGTATCTGGCAGACGACGAGTTTATATCTTGGTCTATTTTTTTTTGCCTTTGGCTGGACGGGTTAGAGCTGTTTGTCTCCTGGTGGTGGAGTGGTCCTTGCCCATGCTCACTCACTATTTTGGGGTTGACCCCATCCTTGTTTCAACCACATTCTGCTTTTTCTAAACAGAAAGAGAGTCGCATCTTCATTTAAAGTATAATTTAGCTAGACCTTATTTGGATCTGGACCTAATCTTCCCTACACCACCACCTCTGTTTGCACAACCTGCCTCAAGTACACCCTGCAAGTGATTGTTCTTGATGGCTATATGTTGGATATCGTATTATTACCCTTTTATTTAAAAAATACAATAAATTTGATGGGATTCTTGGATCTGTGTGCTACACACACTTTCTGTGTTTGCTCTTGCGCACTATGGAGAGCACCATGTTAAGTCGGCAGCATACACGTGTGTTGTATTAGGCGTCCTCATAAGATGAATGTTGGTTTACACATTATTAGCATATATGTCTGGCCAGCTGCATTTTGATTGGATGTAGTTAAATATGTTTGATTCATTTACAACCAATATATTCGGTCAGTGGCGTATTCCATCCTAGGCCAGCAGGTCCATAACGGGGAGCTTGATTGCCCTCCATGTAGTGCCCCTGCTCTATGGGCCGGGTAAAAGGGAGGTCACTGATCTCCCCAACCTGCCCATTAACAGCACGGAGGACCATGCCTCGTCGGAAAAGCCACCATAGTTCATTTCCTTCTGGCGTCACACATCCTTAAGAGGCAGAGCGCGGGGATATGACATCATATCTCAACGCTTAGCAGTAAGGAGTGCGGAGCGGAGGGGGCAGCTGGTTTTATTGCCCTGGGTTAGGCCTAGGGCAGCGCCAAAGGTAAATACGCCACTGATATTTCGGCCCGAAATTAACAAATAATTAAGAAAATGACGTGTACCAAATAAGACATCACCTGCGCTTTTTTTCTTTAGTAGCCTAAATGGTAACCTTTTTTTTTTTTCTTTCTTCCTTCCCTTACAGTCCACCATGCCCTTCGATGATCGTCTGCTTCCCTCAAGACATGGAAATTCTTTTGGCAACTAAAAAAGAAACTTGTCTACCTACAGATGCCCTACCCTGAGGACCCTAACCTTTGCTTGTGCAATACAAAAAAAAAAGTAGCTTTTCTGAAGATTTTTTTACGATTATTTTTTATATATTTTTCTTCCTTTTCTTTTTTTAGTTTAGATCCTGTGTTTTACGCCCGACTGAATTCATGCACGTTTAGAAAAGAGAAAAGGAAAAAAAAAAATGAAGACCTCTTATTTATTTCATTATTTAAACAAAGAATAGGGAAGTCCCAGTGCGAACTTTGCACAATTTTTTTTGTGTGTTTTCATGCATTGTTTCTGGAAGTGGAAGACAAAGTGAAAGCACTAATGTGAAATGAGGACTTGTTTTTTTTTTATGGAAATAAACATTTTTGTGATCTGTAAACCTGTAACATAAGCTATTTAATTCTGTGTAGTAGGCTTGTTTTTTTTTTTTTTGCAGGTTTTCTAACTAGATTATGATTGTAGAGGACTAACTGATAAGAATCCTGAATGGAAAGGATAGCCGGTCCATATGTGTTGATAAGCTAACTACCAGTCATGATGTGGTCGTCAATGACGTCCTTAACTGCTGGTTCCAACAATCGTTCCGATAAATCTCCAAGGGTTACAGATGTGGTCCTTTTATAGCAGTAATATTAAACAGGATAATGCGATTGAGCATGATGAATAAAGTCAAAAATTAAACTAAACTAAAAAAAACACACCTCCCCTTGCTATCCAGCGAATCATAAAGGGGGTTGACGCTCTCCACCGTTGGGTTGGTAGTGTAGAGGGACAGGAGCTGGATCTGTGGATCTTCAAGAGAGACTTGTGGTCCAAGGTTATGATTTAACATACTTAGTGTAGACCAGGGACCTCCCTGCTTCTCCACAAGATTATCTTGGGTTAGTGAACTTTGCTTTGATCATCCATGGTCAATATTTGGGCTCTTTTTTTCCAAACCTAACACTAAAGATCTGTCTCACGCAGGTCCATGGCCATAGCAATTCACCTTAAAACCTAACTCCTTAAGTTTGGATTTTCCACTAGGTGGTTATTTGCTTGTTTCCAAGTAGATAATAAGGCTTGGACCTGCTAACAGTATTGTATATTAATTTTCAGAGACATTACCAGCACCACCTTTGTGTTCTGACCATTGTTAAATCATCAGCAGAAGACAGGGTTTGTATGCTCCATTGTCAGATAAGAAAGAGAGGTGCTTATAGAAAACTGATTTTAGGTATGTATCTAAACACAACATTATAGATAACGTGGCACAGATGGGAAAATGCTGCTAAATACCGCAAAACGCTAACAATAAGTGCGTGGGTAACATGGTCTTCTTAAGGTAAAGCATAATGCCTAGCAAATGTAAACACAAATAGATTTTCAATGGTGAATGGGTCCCAACTGCTCCACGTAGCTGCCCCTGTTTTTTAGGGCAGTGGGGATCATGGGTGAGTTGGGGAGATCCTCTGATTCCGTCTTACTGTACCAGAGAGCTGCAAGATCATTTGGGGTCTGTGGCTTTACAACACAGATCTTCATTGTTGTTTCCATGCGACCACCCAGCGATGCTAGTGCCACAAGGAGGCTATTCAGCTTAGGCGGGTGGCCACTCCTAGAGGTGCCCATAAACTTTCAGGGCCAGCCCTGTCCCTCTCCACAGGTGAGACACCTGAAATGTCGAGGGCTATGACATAGATATAAGCACACAAACCTACAACAATAACTTTTAATCTATGCATTTAATGGTAAGTTATCTGGCACGGAGTGGGCATTTTATCCCGCACAAAGCGCCACCATTATTTTTTTTTATGATTGTTGCCTGCTGATGAAGGTACTTCTCTGCCGAAACATTGGGGGATCTCATGCAAAAATCTGCTTCCGATCAGCAATGTTACCATTTTGCTCCTCTTATTGTCTTTTTTTTTTTTTTTTTTTTTTGTCATACTTAATAAATATGTTTGATTTGCAAAGTATTTAGCAGCCTTTTGCCTTTTATGCGTACTATTCCTATTATTGTATGCTCTACACATTATTTCTCAAACTGGTACGGCACACTTAGAGTTAACTAATTACGAAAACATGAGTAAGTTATTCATTAGCAGAAAATACTTATAATTACACATAAATAAAATCCTTGTCGTTCAAACATCCATCACAGGTACCAAACGTATAGAGTACCCCAGCAAAGATTTATCCACCGGATTTTGGCACCAAGATCACACCAGCAAACCTCTCAACACATCGGCGCCAGAAGGGGGTCTTTCTGCGGGTCATCTCGTATTATCACTACTTAACGTGGCAGTCTGGCCGTTCCCAGAGAGTTGGGCAGAACCTCTGTATGGCCTTGTGGGGCTAAAGAATAATGTATGTGTTTGGTTAGATTTCCCTGCAAGGTTTAATTAATTCTTTGACATCTAGGACATCAAACATCAGCTGGTTGGCAGGAGAATCAATAAAATCTTTATGCAGATTTGTAACATTTAAAATAGCAGTCAACCCAATAAGTTATGTTCCATAAACAAGTGGTGTTGGTAACCACTTAGAGCCATGTTGCAGTGGAACTTGCAATGGGACAAATTTGACCCCCGTCGACGACAAACACATAACTTCATATTTGAAAATAGTGTTCTTTTCTTTAATGGTGCATTTTTAAAATGATCCTGGGTTCACATGGCAATGCCTTATAGTACATAACACAACAATGGGATACCCATTAATGGACCCAACAGGTATACATAGCAAATTCTGAACCAGTTATACCAGCACCATGAAGAAAATGAGGACTTTTAAAATATATATAATCTACATTACAACTTATTTTTTAAAAAAGTTGTTGTCTGTCATGCTGATCATGTGGAGACATCCCTCTGTATTTTAAATTGCAGCATGGAATCTTAAAAAGAAGAATTTTTCAAATTAATATTATCCGGAACTTAAGAGCCAAACGTATTATGGGAAAGAAATGCCATAAGGCTTAAACCTTTGATGGTACCATATCTCCTGGAGCTTGTGGAGCCCTGAGAAGTGGATTAAATAAACCTATAAAAGTCTAATTCACTACTTTTACCATATGAGTGCCAAAGGCATTGTGTAACACACTTGTCACCCTTATGGCAGGCTACACAGCATAACTTAACTGATTGAAGAATATATTTGAAACCCTAAACATAGACCATGGAAATACACCTGAAGGTACTGGTGAGCTCCATGGTTGCTTTGAAAAGCAACACAAGAATTCTGTTTGACAGTCAAAAGGTGGCCACGTCCACCATGTAGGACCTTATATTGCAAACATTTTGTACCGTAATTAAATAAAGGAAATCAGATAGTAGAACCCAGTTGAGGTTAATGTTTTTATGTCATACATGAGGTTGATTGGTGGGTTGCCTTGATCCTTTCAGGGAGTTGTTGTCAAGCGTATGGAAAGACTTGGGTAACCACAACAAACATTATGGATTTTTCCTAAACAATGCATTTACTAAAGTAATTCTACTGAAGCCTGCGTATTCTTCAGAATGGGCTTCCCAAAGCAGCCGTTCACAGGAGTCTTGCCGAGATCTTATTTTAGAGACCATAGGGGGCTCCCCATTAAACAGAAACAAGGGCCACCATTCTGTTTTAATTATACAATGCCCAGCATACAAGTACAGAGCATTTAACCTTACAGAAGAAATGTAGGGCCGCGTGTTTACAAAGGCGTGAAACTGGATGAGAGATAGATTTAGAGAAGACATGGACTGGCCTTCTGACACATTGGGCATATGCCCGGTGTCCAATAGGGCACCATACTAACAGATACTGCCACTCCAATTATAGATCTGGGTTTGCTAGCTGGATATACCCAGCCACCCAACATGCTGCCACATATATGTCATTGGCTTCTGTTGGTGATATAGAGAGTCTTATCTCGAAATATAAGGTCAGATCAGGCAATGATCTGGAGCCGATATACCCATAATGTATTTTTAATAACCTCAGCAGGAAGCATGACCCAAGCTTCTAAAATTAACAGAATATGTCAGCGGTGATCAAGAAAGTTAACTATACAGGAAAGTATAAGACGTCTAGAATAGGTCACACCTCACGGCACATCCACATAATCTTTCCTACAAGATGACAGGTGCCGGAAAGGTCAACTCTAGAAAAAAAAGGTACATGTTAACGTTCAGAAGATGCGACGGGTATAAACGCATTTACCGGTTCTACGATTATCTCATTATTATCATCTACAACAAATATTTTCACCGTTTCCAATGTGAAAGGTCCATCCTGTCGTACTGGACACCAAAAAAAAAGAGCTTAGTTCTTGTCAGTGTTCTAATGTCTCTTGGAGAAGGAGGTCTAGATTTCTTCCTTCTTATTGATGAATACCATCTGGGTTAACCTTCTTACTGATTAATGCCCAGAGGTTTGAACCCTTCCTGTTTGGCAAAGTATTGTGTATAATATTCCAGCAGCAGGGATCCATTCTGCTCTATAATTATTTTATTGTGTTTTTGTCCAAATTGCGGTGAAATCCCCTGGCAGCAAATGGGTTATTACCTGCTTTCTACGTAGAGTCATACCCTTGTCTTTTTTTTGCACAATAGGTGACCAAGTAGTGCTCTTTTCTGATGTCTTGGGTTCTTCTGTTCTAGGTCACCCAACTTGTCTCCAGTTCACAGTGAATATGATTGAGGCCGTTAAAAACTATCAGTGGCAATGCATTGAGTGCAAGTCCTGCACCGTGTGTGGAACGTCGGAGAATGACGTAAGGACCTTTTGTTTTAAAAAGTCACACCACTGCTAATGATACCATAATAAAGAGAAACTTCCACCGATAAGATC
Source organism: Spea hammondii (assembly GCA_029215755.1). Taxonomy (NCBI): domain Eukaryota; kingdom Metazoa; phylum Chordata; class Amphibia; order Anura; family Pelobatidae; genus Spea; species Spea hammondii. The sequence continues at coordinate 24,463,602 of JARDYJ010000012.1, read as the reverse complement.
CTCAAATTCATGGATAAGAACAAATGTTGTGGTTTCAGCTCCTTCACTTCCCTACTCATTATAAAGGGCTTGAAGCGATTAAATAAAAATGTATTAAAATATAATAATGTTCTTTTAGGAACAGCTACTGTTCTGTGATGACTGCGATCGTGGATATCACATGTATTGCCTTAGTCCACCAATGGTTGAACCTCCGGAAGGTAAGATACCATCTATAGATGAGTCCAAAATGTCTGAAATGGATGTTTCTTCCTAAATGTTGGAATTGTTTATAGGGATAAAGAACTGCTATAAGGTAACAAGCACCCAAAAACAAGTACTCATGACTCAGCTCATCAAAATGACCCATTCGACTGCCCATTTTTCCTGCTGTAAAGACGCAGAACTTAATCTCTTCTTAGATTCAGGAGCCGTATGCCTATACCATGCATGTTTACATTCCGTCACTGTCTTAGCCTCTACTACTTCTACTGGGAGGCTGTTCCATTTATTTGATGAGACTGCTTTGTTAAAAAAATGGAGGCATAAAAGTATCTAAACTTCCATTGATCAATCCGGTCTAACAGTCTTTTTTTAATCTTTTCTAGGGAGCTGGAGTTGCCAGTTGTGTTCAAACGGATTAAAAGAGAAGGCATCTCTCTCCATCTAGACGGCATGCACTAAGAAGATTAACTTCTGCATCATCTCCTGCTGCACGCACACCAACGAATTCACAACGCTAGGTCTACGCTTTACGAGAGTGGTTAAGTCTTAGTATTATTCTTGCAGATGGTATTTCCAATACAGCTCATGCAGATGCCAGGCTCATGTTCTGATATGCTTCCATGTTGTAGAACTGGTGGGGTTTCCAAAAACAGTATTCATATTTAAAGGTTCCAAGTTTTGGGGTTAATTCACTAAAGGGAGAGTTGTCAGGAGAATTGTGTTTCAGCTTCTTGACTATTCATCATGAAGGGTCATCTCTGCTCGGTTTCTCCAGCAAGAAGACTAAGCTGGTCCTGTATAAGGTATATTTCAATGGCTGACAACATCTCGCTGATTTAACTATACATCATACAGGGCCTTTTGGTCCTTAGACATTTCATTTCAATAAGTGACTAAATTCATATAACGTGCTCTTCTACCTACCCTGCCGAATGTAACAATTAGAAAAGTCATTCCTAATATATCAAATGCACAAAACCTTGTCAGAGATAATTAATCGTATAAAATACTGTCTTGTTCGTAATATTTGCCGAAGGGGGCGGCACAATTGTCATGTGACACTGAAGCAAGCACTTATAGGTTGTTGCCATAGAAAAAAACAAAAAACTGCCGACTTTTCTATGTTCTTTCTAATGGGAAGAATAAAAAGGCTTCTTTGGTTTGCGTCGTAGAGAGTGCAGGTAATGCATTTGTAAACTGCTCTTGCAGATACTCCTGTCGGCCATACTTGGACTCTTTATTGAGCTAATTAACAGGAAGCCACTGGCGTGGTGTAATTAAGTAGCCCTAACCCAGGGCAGCTCCAGCAGCCACCCCTCCGCTCCACCATCCTCGCTGCCGAGCCCTGGTATATGATGTCATATCCCGGCCCTCTGCCTTTTAACGTTTAGACGTGTGGGGCCAGGCAGAAATTAACTATAGCACGGCACAGTCCTCCATAGTGTTAATGGGCTGGCTGGGGACATCGGTGAACTCTCTTTCAACCAGGGAACCCGGCCACCATAAAGAAATATTGGCTTCCTGTTATATGGCAGAGGAGATGCCACCATACCTGGGAAGTCTCCTGGTTTTGCTGTCTCCCCGGCACTCCCCGCTCCTTGGCCAATTTTCCTGGGTGTGGGGCTAGCCCCGCACACAACATCAGAGTGGCTGCCGATGTCAGGTATAGATGCCACCCTTTGGACCGGCTGCCCAAGGTGTGGGCAAGAATAAGCCACCACACTAATGGCAAAATAAGATAACACTGTGTCGTCTCACAGTAAAGTTGTGTCAGTGTTGCGGTTTGTGATGTTTTTTAACACTATAGACATAACATAACAGGACGGTCTGAGACAGTCGGTATTGTAGCGTCAGTATTAAACCTTAGCTCACGTTTGACAGTGTTACTAAAACACACAGTGTCTGTCACATGTCACGGCTTCGTCTTCAGTAAATAAACTCAGATTTCTCATAAATTAACAATTTTGTATTTTCTGATGCTTTCCGTTCATGCTGTGTAAAACATTAAAACGATGCTTATGGCGAGTGAACGGCTGATAAGATATATGCTTCGCTTCAACAACCATACATTGTGTTCCATAATATTGTGCCTTAGCTACTGGGTCTAATAGGTTAGCTACTACTACCACCATTAGTCATACTCACCAAAATCCCTCATTTAATATATATATATATATATATATATATATATATATATATAACATGGATGTTGACGGCACCATTCGGCCCCCATGTAGTCTGCCCGTTTTTCTAAACACTGGCACTCACCTTGGTTGCTGGTTTTTAAGTATAATTCTGCTTAGACCCATACAGACGCTTTTCATTAATTATAGAAGAAGGACCCATGATGTCATAAAGCAGGATGCTGTCATTAGTTAGTACCGAGGATTCCTCAGCCGGCTGCTCGTTAGGGTACATGTGTTTCAAACAACCATTCGAGCGCTAAGGAATTAAAGGCAAAGATCCAACGGCACCAGAACCAACATAATGACAGCAAACCAAAATAAGTCTTTTTTACTAATTAAAATGGAATAAAATGACCCAGATTAGACATTGTTGTAGGAAGGAAATCCTATCTCACTGCACAGACACTACTCCAGGGACATTTAATTCATTTCAAGGTGCGGGGCTGCATCAATTAGGAATGGAACTACTAAACGGCACCTTCCAGGCACTGATTAAATGTCCTGTTTCGTATTGATTTTATTATCCTTAATTATTTATTTGCACCGCATTGGTGGACGCTGTGTGAATGCACCACGGTGGACGCATGAGACGGAGAAGTTAAAGGGAGATAAAGGAACGTGTATTTTACCATTTCCTTTCTGATGCGTAGCTGGCGCCATCTAGAACGATGTCAATCCTCAGCCATGATGAAAGCAGGTGATAATCTATAATAATATTCTCTCACCTCCTAATTTACACAAACATGTAGACACCAGGCTCTCCTCCAACCTTAACCTATTTCATTTTTGTCATCCGACCTGCCCTGTGTGCCACCGGCCAACAGAGCTACAAACTCGCCCATAGGCTGCATCTAGGTAATCGGAGGGGCTGCTGGCCTTAAAGTGCTCGCGGTCCCCAGTCAGGTCCTGGGTTGCACCTTAGTTAAAAATGGACACCTTAAGGGCTTCCATTGGGTATGTAAGGAGCTTACAGACAACTGGGATTTCTCGGACCTCGGCAGCCAGGTCTCTTGCCTATAAACGGGTTCGGGCTATTGATAAATGTCCAATTCAGAAATGACTTATTATGTTAATATGGTCATTGTTAACCGGTCGAGGGACCCATGTGTTACTGCCATCAGGTACTGTAAAAACCTGAGGTCTTCCTCTGAGTTGCCAAAGTGGAGCTTTCACCATGTACTGTTCACCAACAAGCTTAAAGACTCCGCTTCAATAACATGACTCCATACAAACAGGAACATGGGGACAGATGCACGTTGCGTTTCTTCTCTATGTGGCTTCATCAGGCGTATCAAATAAGGCAGAACCCATGGAGTACTGGTTTATAAAGCCTATTAAGGCATTAATAATTTCATGTCTGGGGCAGAAAGAAAGAGGTAGCTTGAGGTACCGTACAAAGAAAAGGGGGTTTAGGGTAGGGAGAGGCTGCCCTTTGTAAGAGTAAATTTGGCTAGGGATGAGTGAGTTAGGGGAGAGTATAGGCCAAGTGAAAGGAGCAGGGTCTGGGGCAGGAGGCCTGGGTGAGGAGAGAAGGGGCAAAAATTATTTTTTGATGTAGAGAGGAAGGAGCCTTCGAGACGGTATAAGACTGTTGATGAAACGACGAAGTAGGCTATAGAAATTCAAGATGGCGGAAAGGTAAAAAATAAATATATATGTAAAAGCACAAAAAATAAAAAGCAAGGTCCATAAATCTGGACGAATCCTTCAATGGCGGTTGTTATACCCGGCAAAATATTGGAAAACTGTCACTCGCAACAATGACAAAATGCTGCGCCCTGTGTTTCCTAACTCGATTGTGGATATATTCAATTTTCGTAGGCTTGTTTCTTGGAAGAGATAACAAAACCGAATTAACTTCTGCCCCCCCGTCTCAGGACACGTCAATGAGAAGCAATTGTGATTTATTGACAAAATGCATGGCTGCTGAGAACAGTCACATAATCACGCTCTAATACACAGGGCTGCATGCGATAAAGTAAATATAGCCATACCCACCTACTATAAACAATTTAATGTGGAATACATGAAATAAAATGATGTGTTTTTGTAAAACTACCTTTTATTGTTCACTAAACACCATGAGATCTTTATAGCCATTGAAGAGAACATTTGTGCAGGGATCACTGCGTGACCATCTGGCAAACCGGGCAAGCGCCCAGTGGGCCGGTGCCAAATGGCTGAGGTCTGTTGCCTTTACTGCCACTCAAGTGGCTGATCCAGAGCTTTTTTAGAGCGGCTAATGCGTGGCTGAGGATATCCAGCCAGGGGCCACAATGCACATTATTTAGCAACCGTTGGCCCTTAAGTGGCAGGCCTGCTTTTCTTCCCCAGTCCGGGCTAGAGTTGACGTAAGGTAAAGTGGTTTATTACAGAAGTTAGTATGTCGAATATGAGCGCCCTGCGGGTAAAAGGATGGCTAAACCCATGGTGCCAACCCAACCATGGTGGACACTAACCCAATGACGCTTTTCTTCTCCTCCCAAAGTCCTGATGACATAAGAACAGTAACATGAATATAATAAAAAAAAAATATTTAGAAACACTGTGTTGTAAGTATCATTCATTAAAAGCCTTCCCGTCTCAAAATTAGAAAAGGGTTGACCCAAGTGGGATTCTGCTGCAAGTAGAGCTGGGGTGGCCCCGCATAATGTACAGTTAAATAAGCAATCAGATCTTTCTTAATACTGTGAGAAGTTGTTTTTTCTTACTATTATTTATTGAGTAATATAGCACTATCATATTCAGGAGCACGGTACAATGGGCTTAGCTTTTCCTGCTGGAAATTATGGAGCAGTAATAGAAGAGTCCTTAAATATTTGGAGCTCTTTAAATAAATGAATGGAAACTGATATAACCTCAGGTAATTCCCAAATGGTGGCATTTAATTAATTAAAGGGACATTCACAGAGTCTCTGCATTCTCCTAGCCTGAGACATTTTTCATAAGGATCACACATTGTCTACCTAACTGCCCCCCCCCCCGGTGCATTTACCCCATACAGATGAGTTCAGCCCCGGAGCCAGGGTTAATCAGTTAATGCTATTAACATGGATGCTGTAAGGTTGCCTTGGTGGCTAATCGGAGCATGCCAGAGGGGCTAGCTATACTCCTCTATGGCGGACCGGACCGCTCACGGCCGCTGGAGGAGGAGAGTCAGCACCTGGCAGTCCGGGTCGCCGCAGAGGAGGACTGCAGTGGGCGGGGCCACATGTCTCCGGCTCGCTATTCCCTCGCGGTGCAGGAAGTTGATTACGTCATTTCCCGACGCACCCCGAGGAAGCAGCGTGACAGAGACCCTGCGCTCCCGCCAAAGGACTTCAGCAAGGTAAGTGATGAGGAGAAAGGGGGGGTGATATCTGCAAAAGGGAGAGATGGATAACGGGAAAGGGTGGTGGGAGATAGATAGCAGGAAAAGGGGGAGGTAGAAATCAAAGGGAAAAGGGGTAGGGAGAAAGGGGTGAGATACATAAATAAATGAGAAGCGAAAAGGGAGACACTTGGGATGTGTTACTAAGTAGGGACACGTGTATGTATACCTATATAACACAGTATGTGCAATACACATTTAACGCTTTAAAAGATGGTGCCTACAAATGTATTAACCCTCTTTTTCGTCCTGTTAACTCATTATGCATTTAAGTGACTCAGTCCACGCACCCCTTCATAAAGGCAATATGGAAAGCCCAAACTTCTTCTCTGGGGCAAGAATTATATGTGTGTTTGTACTTTCCCCCAGTCTTATCCTCCCATAACCTTATGTCTGGGTCAGACATGATTCACACACCTGTCTGCATGTAAAACACCTGCCCTTCATTATAGCCGTAAGCACAGTGCCCTCTGCTGTCTGGATGGACACACTGCATTGTGTTATTATTTGCGTGTTCTTTGTTTTTTTTTGTGTTTGTTTTTTGTAAATATATATTCCCCCATGCAGGTCCTGTTGCATAGTTGAAGAGTTTATGTTTATGATATTTATGAGCAGAAATGTTATGGGCTTTACATGTGTTCTTATTGTAAATTTGCATTATGTATGTATTGCTTTGTCATTAGATGGGGTTCATTTTGCCATTTACTCGCAGTAAACATATATGCTCTTCACGCATTTGACATTAGCTAATATTTGCTTTCTGCTATTAACCCTTGACTTGTATCCAGTGATGTACCCTAGAGCTGAACCCGCTCCTTGCATTTATCTTGTGGAGGGATCTTCTCTAATATTTCTTTCTTGTATCGCACATTAATCTATGATATTTCTGAGCAAGCAGACATTGGCTCGAGCTTAAAGCCCATTCCAGTAAGGCATCAATGGGAAGTAAAAGGCAGATGCACACTTCCCAAGTGTCTTGTTTTAAGTGGAATAGTCCTGATGTTTCAGCACTTCCCTACCCAGTCTCCCCAAAGCCCTACTTTTACAAGGCATTGGGATCGTGAGCTGGTCAGGGAAATCACAGAATCAATCCTGACCCATTGAGCTGTGAGGTTAATTAAGGTCAACCACAGCTCCTTGGCCGCCTTGTGGTATATTGAAGCATATCACTGCAATATGATGTCATATCCCAGTATTCTGATTCAATACATCACAGGTAGGTAAATAGCCTTCCTTGTCCCTCTTGTAACCATGTCCCCTGAGGAATGTGTCCTTCTAGCACCTGAAATGTTGGGGGTATGCAGCTGCCCCCATTTGGGCTACTGGTACATTTTCAATGGACTTGCTTTGGTCATATAACTTTCAACAAGTAACAAGCCTTAGCGGAATGAGACCACAAGAGACCTTTGATGTAATCTCACCATGCTCCAGAAGCACAAACATTTGGAGCTTGTGGTCTCTTTTTTAATACATCAGCTTCGTGGAGCTGCTCCTCTTGGTATCTGTTCTTAATTATTTCAGATCTTATCAGTGGTCCAGCAGCACTTGATACGTTGTAGCAGCTGACAATCATGTATTTACCTTACTTTTATTTATGGCCTCTTTTAGTATTCATAGAGGTTGACATATTGAACAGGACATTACTAGGAAATGGAAAATACACTCTTTAAATTTGGGGTCAGGAGCAATCCCTGGGTTTCAGATATCCATTACTGGGTCATGACAGGGCTGTTATTGTACTGCACACTGTACCCTACAGCAACTCTCCATTCATTACTGTCTTGCTGATGTGTTTTAAGTGCTAATGTATTACTGGGTCACTTAGCTGGGCTTCACCTGTGGTACACAAGCTAGACAACCTTTGATAGAAAGCTTGAAGAACATTGATTTATTGAAAATTCCACCTCAAGTATATTTACTGGAATCACGTATCCCCTCATTATAAAGTCAATATTCCATTTGCCTTCCCTCACTGTTTGATAAAGTCCCAATAATACAGTCACTGCTGAATCAATATGAGGGCATAGCTCTATCTTACGCAAAGTTTGCCCCTAGCAAACTATTTGTAAACTGAAAGAACAGAGTCCTAGCCTAAATAAATGGATTTTACGTTGATGTAATAAAGGTACAGATTGGCGCAAACTGCTTCCACCGATTTAGATATAGGCTCATGGAGCAATGCCTCTTATTCATTCAAGGTTATATAAACTCCTTTTGTCATTGTGGCCTGGATTGACATGATTGGGTCAGGCATTGCAAACAAACCCCCTCTCACTGTGTTGTCCAAAGTTAATCTTGTTAATGTATACTATATAGTGTTGCACTTGCACCTTTGAGTATCAGCTATGTTCTTTAGACAGCCATTGTAATACTTTCCTCTCCAATTGTATACAACAAAAATAATCGCTTTACTGATTTGCAATGTTCTCGGCCTGCAGAAGTGAGGACCCAGTCGGCATTCTTGCAATATAAATCTCTACAGGCTCTATATTGCTCACTTTCAAAGGCTTTACACCTGACATGGCAGTTGCTGGGACAGGATACTAGTTCCTTTCTTCAAGTCAGGCGAAGCCCTTTAACAGCATATTGAACAAGCCACTGTTCCGTCACACACTGGTCCCAGCATGGTAGAGAGGATGGGGAGGCACATTGCTTGTCATACTGTATTTACTTTTTAATGGCAAAATGTGCCTTAACACACAGCTGCATGTTGTGCTCAGAATACTTACTGATTAATAATGCCCATCATACCTTGCCCCAAGACGAGTCCACAGGTCACAACACTCCATAGTTCTTCCCCCAAAACCTGTGTTGCAAGCAGAGCTGACAGCAGCAGACCATATATGTTACTTTTACCGCAGTTCCAATCCTTGCATTTCTGTGGCCACACGATGGACATGTGCAATGGCTGTGTATCCAACTATAGGCTACACACTTTCATACCCCCAGCCCCTGGTGCTGATACTTTATTCAAATGGTCAGTGTATATCTACATTAGCTTGATGTGTGAGTAAGTGACTAGCTGTCCCATTTGCAGAATCTGTTCTTTTGTGGAAAAAAGCTTGATGTATTTAATATTCAGGCATACCAAGTCAGAAAAATGATCTATGCTACTTAAACAGATATTTATCAAGTTCTAGCAAGTGGAAGCATGTCATGTTTGCATAAAAAAAAAGATGCAATTTACCCAGAGCAAAACAAAATGCATACATCAGTTTTCTTTCCAAATTGTTTTACTACAGTAAGTCAATTTCTGATAAATGTCTGTTTTTGAAGGAAACCCAGAATGCTACAGTTAACCACACAGCCATCAGCATTTAATAATGACAATGCAATCATGCCAACAATGGCTAATAAGTCTTTCTACTTGTGACATATTGACAATCTCCAAATGGAGTAATTTCTCTATGGTTATACTAAGCATGTTTTGTTATATCCATCTACACTGGGAAATGTCTCATCTTGACTAGAATATACCTAATGTGATTACTTGTTTCTAACGAATATACCTCAGCGGATATTTTGCTTTATTGTGAGATACAAGTTGGAACAATTTCTCGCAGAATGTTACATTTCACAAAATGTTACAAGCGGCTTAGCTTGTGTGTTGACTGCTCAAGAGCTACACTGGAAGAAAGTGAAGTTTTCGGTGGAGGACTGTGCAGATTAAACTTGAAATGCATGCAGTGGCAAAAAAGTAAATGAAGAAAAAAGCTTTAAAAAAAAAAAAAAAGAAATAGTCATGACTTGCTATAGAAGTTTATCCAACAACCTTATATTTAATCTTCACTGGTAATGCTATCTTTGGAGCAGCATCATGCGTTTGGTAGGACAGACTATGCAGAGCAAATGTTTTCAGTTGTCTTTTAGACAGGGAGACAAATGTCTGCAGCAAAGGTTGCAGGAGAAACAGGCTTCTTAATGTTTCAAGGAGTAGTCGTTTCAGGTGCTTTTTGAACTTGAAATTATACAAAGATGGTTCTACTGGTGGTAGGAATTTCAACAGTAGTTGGATGCCAAGTAGATTAGAGATGAAGGTCTCTTTGTTCTTGGTCTTGTCTTTTGTTATTGCTGATTTCATCCAAGAACATCCTCCTTTGTTGACCCTCCTTTTACCGCACTGTGATCCAAGATACCAAACTAAAAACAAAAAATGCTCTTGACAACTTAGGGTCATCTGAAAGCTGCTCAAGCGGTAAGTGTTGATGGAAATGAGGGAGAAAAGAACATCTGCTGTGGGCTGAAAGTATTCCATCTTTTCTTGATTTTAGCTTTCACAGTAACCCATGTTCTTGTCTTAAACCGAACCTCATTGGGAGGGTGTCAGGTGCCTAGTGATCATTCTTCGGTCCTGGGTTGTCAGGACTGCATGAGGCCAGTGAGGCGTTTGGATGTCAAGGACTTCCCCTAAAAGACATGAAAAAAAAAGCAGAGTAAGCATTATATTCATAAAGTTTGCCATTTTTAGTGCAGAAAAAAGCTTGTTTATATTATATACTAATTGTTCTATTCAAAACAGCAAAAAATCCAATGCTAATGACAGACTGTACTACTCTTCACAAGCTATATATAAATTTTTGCCCTAGTCTGAAGCAGCCAAATGTGTGGTTGAGTGTTGACAGACAATTAGTGATTTGTAGATTAGGATCCATTTCTAATGTTCATAACAATCTGCTCTTCATTGGAGGTCCAGTGTCTGGGTCCTTCTGAGGATTCTATCCCTAGACCATCTAGTGTTAACATTAAACATCTTGTAACAAAGGTAACATGTACAATGCATGGATACAATATTTACCGCAGTGTAACATTTTGGAAATATTCTCTCCATATACCAAGAACTCAAATCAACACCTGTAAAAAAACACTGAAATTGAAACAATCCTAAGGCACAAATTAACCCCCCCCCAAAAAAAATGCATTGAAAGCATGTGTAGCTTGCACCCATTCCACATCTAAACCAAAGATAAAATGACATTTTCCCAACTCTTCCTACAAACAAGGTAGGACTTGAGGGATACAAAATTGTTACCGTTCAACTGTAAGACGTTAGTGTAGTTTACCTGGTGCATTAAATCTCCCCATGATGGTAAATGCCTGTATCAAGGTCTTTTCACCTTATAATCTTCTGCCTAGTAATATAACTTCCTGACCAATAAAGTATTTATTGTAGCCCAATGAATCAGACTGTCATAAATCTGTAGGAGAATACAAGTTAAAATATTTTACAAAAAGTTTGGCTTCATCAAGGTGTAGCCGACATAGTAACTTGCCACAGAGGTAAGGCATTTAAAGTGGCTTAGATGCCCCAGGATAAGTCATCCAGCTTGCCTTTTTGTCATATAGGACCTGACCCCAAAGTGCCACCTAAAACCAGGCAAACCTGGACATAAGATCATGACAGCAGCATAAGATAGGTAGAGACATCCGATATGGGAAGTATACCTACCAAGGCAACAAATCCCAAAGGACCAAAGAGACAAATAGAATTCTAACTTGTGATACACTAATATATACAATGCATACTTTGTTAATTGAGGTCTAATCACCTCCTTTATGCCTCTTTCCTATCTGCACATAGGGTCTGGTAACTGGAGACAATCTTCCAGTCTTCCATTCACATCAATGAAATTGCATCCAATGAGGTGGGGGGGGGGGGATAAAGTATTACACATGATTTATGGGTGAGAAATACATTTTATAAGAAAAAACATCCACCATAATGAAATATGCAGTAGTGACAACATTTATGGAGACAAGTAGGCAGTTACAGGGATTGTGGCAGACATTTCACTTAGTGGCCCAATAGGCACTTATAACGTCCACAATCTTGTCAGTCACTGGTGGCCCTATATGTGAGGTTGCCTCCCTTAGTCAAAAAAAATAAAGCCGTAAAAGCCCCTGGGATACCTAACTTGGCCCTAACATGGACCTTGTTGGACTTTTTTTTTCTATAGACTTCATGATCTTGTGTAATGTTATCAATTTAAAGAGCTTGACATCTTCAGAGTAATTCTCTTACTACCTAAATTAGAGAGTTTCATTACTTTTGCCATAACAATTCATAGGAAGGATGCTGAATAAACACTTCAACTTTCCTTTCTTTGATAAATATCAATCAATATCCCAACATGTAAGACACAAATGGGAGACACTTTGGACAACAAGTCCAATGGTCAATGAAAGGTTAAGGTATATAGCAGGCATGTCCAAACTTTTTTCGAAGAGTGCCAGATTTGATGAAGTGAACATGTGCGAGGGCCGACCATTTTGCCTGACATTCTTTGAACCATTAAAATTAAATGCAAATTAACTATTTTATGCAAAGTTTATTGAACAGCACACTTTTCATTTTGTGACTTGGATGACAAATCTAAACAGGTGTTAAATCACTGCCTTTAATATAAAAAAAAAAAACAGATCTATATTTGGGCAACTTATCTGTGGGGCCTTATCAGTCCAGAATGCGGGCCGCAATTGGCCCTCAGGCCGGACATTGGACATGTCTGGTATATAGGAATTGTAGTTAGACAACTGAAGCACATTACCTGCCCTTGATACTTAGCAATACATTTAGAGATATGAATGGACATTGACCACATCAAAATGTTAAACTGAATGGAGGATAATACAGGATTTTGTAGCGCTCTCATATTTCAGGTCTATGCAAAAGACCACTGTACTGGAACTTACCACGCTGCGAGTGAACTTTTCTAAGGAGGTCCTACGACCTTGCTCATTTTCAGTCTTAAAAAAACAAAAAGGGGGTTGGGAAAGAAAGATACAGGAGAAATAACCTTCAGCTTTTAGCGGTTTCTGCATCTGGTATGCTAGCAGAGGTTAGAAAAGCCAAAATAAAGCCAAAGCAGAAAGAATAGCGCGGTCAGAGTTGAGTGCTCAAGCAATGACACAAATGTGAAAAAAGCATCAAAAACCTTTTATTACGAGACCTAACATTCTCTGTTATCAAACCCGAACCAACACATACAGACTGAATCTGCCTCCTAGTGGTTTCACATGGGCTTGTAAACCAGCCACCTAACCAATAACATAGGACATTTTGCAACATAGCCCCTCTGTAACCACATATGAATTAAACATGACCCACTACATTTAATTTGCACATGACTTGATACATGTTAATTTCAAGTGGTAAGGTATATCAAAAACTAAAATCTATTATATGCTCTAGAAAACTGTCTACTGCAACAAATACAGTGGCAGAGTTTTAAGTATCGACATGTATTAATGGCACATATGATGGTCAAACAGATGCTTGTGACCCATGCACCTAGTAGTCTGTGAACCCTAATCTTCAGGCAAGTGCATTATTGCCAATTGCCCCCTGTTGTACTCTTTATACTTCCTAGAGTATGATAAATATATCTTGTGCCCTGGACCCTGGTAAAGCTATAGCCAACACAACTAATGATAGAACCAAAGGATAAGAGTCGTATGAACCAGGACTACCCAACCTTTCGTCAAAGTGAACTGTACTTCCATATTGTCTTCTACGGAAGACCGAGATGTCCAACTCAACCCACACCCCTCCCACAAATGGTGTACAAAAAAACGATTTTCTTGTGAAAATAAGGATGGAATGTAAAGTGTTTAGTTTAACTTGCTTTAGTCACAAAAAGACAAGGTTTGCGCATTACGTGGCAGAAGTAGCATTTTCCGGTCAGTTTCCAGTCCTGATGTCATCCCTTACAGGCTGCCTGAGCCAAACAAACAGCAACTTAACCGGGAGATACAGCTTATTAGGGAAGAATGATTCAGATTCTGAGAAGAGAATGTTAAGATAGCAGCACCAATACAAAGTGAGATTATGGTAGACGATACTGATAATCGTGACAGGTTTGGATGTCATACAGTCTGTAAAATGGAAACAAGTTTTCTGTAAACTAGCCAAATATATTTTGGGTTCAATAAAAGCGATTGAGGACAACAGGCCACATGGACCAGTAGCAACTGTAGAGCAATCGCCATGGAAACCAACAGCATGTTCCAGCCATTTCCAATTATTGGTTCCGACAGCACATTACACCTTTCTTTAGGGATGTGGTTAGGGGCATGGCTTGGGCACTGGGCTTTACCATAGGTTTTGTGTTCCAAAGAGGGAACAAACCCTCTACAAAGGGGCTCTTATGTTTATGTTATTGGGCCATTATGTGGTGCCAATTCTGTATCAGTACATCTGCATCTTAACAGCCTTTCGCATGGCAAAATGTCTGTATAAGATTACCAATAATCAATTCTATGTATCAGAGTTTGATGAGTGCTTGTAACTGAGAACAGTCTAACTAGAACGACGGGACAATTGGTCTCCTCACACAAACACTTGTGTTCTTGACCAAGTCTTGGATATCAATGAGAAAAGATATAATGCTGAAACGTGCAAAAAGACTAAGGCAGAGAATTGCGATGACAGGGTGCCCCAGGCAGTGAGCTGCCCTGAGTCCCAGTCAAGTTCAGTGTTGTGCAGATAGATCAAGTGAAGTCCAATATCAGAAGCATATGTGTTGATTAACAGGACGTTGTGCTCTTAGAGACAACAGAAACCACCCTTGCATATAGTACAAGTCAATGAATACTTTTGCCGTGAAATCTACAATACTAGCAGAAAAAAGACTTATAAGACACCATAGAGAACATTCCTTTTTCCGATCACATTGCAGACATGTGGAGGGTGCCAGTTTTGCACTTTGACAAATATAAGAAAGCCCTGTATCCATGGGTTTTCTTCTGGGTGCAGAGAAGCAGGGTTTTATCTCGTTTGATTAAGGTACAAGCAAAGTGGTCTGGAGAGGACAACTGCATGCTATAGTTACAGAACACCACCAGACCATCAGTAAGACAGCATGTATTTATACACATACATGTATGGTATAAAAAAGTACTTTGCTATTAAAGACCATCGCTGATGGACAAGATACAAGACTGAAAAGTTTCAGCATGGTTTGAGCCCCATCAGATTCTTGCATATTTCACCGGCATAGATGTTCCTTATTAACGTGACCTACTCCAACAGTTATCAGAAGAGAATATTAAAGCGTACATCATACAAATTTAGACTAGCTATACTACATTGTACAAAGCCGGTGCTCATGATAATAACTGCATGTTGAGTCAGCTGGGAGGGATATGACATTAAGTCCTCGTGCAAGAAGATGAGTACATACAAGAGTGACAATTCCCATTTCCACACTAGTAGCAAGCAGCAGGCCAGAATCAGTAATGTGCAGAGGATGCAAGCATGTCCATCCCAAACCGTACCTTCTTCTTCATGAGCAACATGTCCTGGTAGGCATTGGAGCGCAGGAATCGGGCGTAGCTATCACTCTTCATCAACTTATAGATGTGTTGCTGCGAGGGAGAAAAACGGTTTAGAGTGAAACACTGAACCAGCCTTCAGCTAAACTAACACTTACTGGAACATTAATGCCGGTGAGCAGATAAACCACCTGAGCTTAAATTACTATGTGATGACAGCTATGATTTCTGGTAAATATATTTACAATTGTAAAAACATAATTGATATATGTATACAAAAAGATATAAAAATTTATATTGTTTTTGGTTCCATACACATTTACGTATGATTTAAGTATGATTGCATGGAACATATATTTTCAGTCTGTTTTTTTACTATGTGGCAGAACCTTTGGAACATTAAAGAATTATCCAATATGGGATTTTGGGTATTGCCCATATAAGTTACTAGTTTTACCCTAGTACTGTAAATTGGTATGAAGACATGTATAGTAAGTATTCTCTTCTATCTTCTCAACCATAACTTCATTTTGTCTTCTTTGGCCAGTATTACAATATATAGTATACTCCTTCAGATGTGTCGTATCAGCGGTTTGAAATCTCTATTGGGGAAAAATGGTCCAAACCTGTGCATCTTCGAACGTGTACCTCCCCGCATCTTTGACATTTTGGCTTGTTCTTTCGAAGCTGTGGGAGTCTAAATTGATGGCACTTTGTGCCCCAGGGGCCAAAAACTCTTGCCATATCTCTTCAACTCTTTTAGGGACCTCCTGTAATGGTTGTTTTTTGACATCTTGAACTACCAGCCAAAACCTTAAAAACAGCCAATGGCAACGTTTTAAGATGGTGATGTACTGCCCCCCAGTGGAGAGTTTATGAAATTCAATTTAGTAACACTTTAGGTTAAAATAATTTCTACAGAAAAAACCCGCTCAATTAATATCTTAATGTAAAACAAATAACGTAACAGCAGAATGTCTGAGGTTAATGACATGTTAGACATTTTAACTAGGTTCTACTTTTGGTCTACAATATAGAAGTTAAGACCAAATATGGTTCGACACCTAGTGCAAGCAAAAATACAGACTAAGGGCTGCAAATGATTTGTGAGCAGTCATGCGTAAGGGAAGCATATTTGTATGTGCGTTTGTGGGCAGTCGTGCGTAAGGGCAGCGTATGTATGTGTGGGCAGTCGTGTGTAAAAATAGCATGTGTGTTTATGGGCAGTCTTGTGTAAAGGCAGCATGTGTATGTGTGGGCAGTTGTGTGTAAAGGCAACATGTGTGTTTATGGGCAGTTGTGTGTAAAGGCAGTGTATGTGGGCAGTCGTGTCACAAAGGCCTGTGTTTATGGGCAGGTGTGTGTAAAGGCAGTGTATGTGTGTTTATGGGCAGGTGTGTGTAAAGGCAGTGTATATGTATGTGTGTGTTTATGGGCAGTTGTGTGTAAAGGCAGTGTATGTGTGTTTATGGGCAGGTGTGTGTAAGGGGAGTGTAAATAAAATAGCCTCTAAAAATAGCTGTGGGGGCTCAATTCCATTCTTGGAATCTAAATAAAACTGTTAGGGCAGTGATGTGCTGCCTTTGGTTAGTTTGATTGCAACACTAGGATCATGAAGGTAAACTATTTAAATACCTTGACTGAACATAACGTCCCTCTGAAAACATTCAAATGGGTGGAAGTTCTACCAGTATCAGGTGTTCAGCTTCTTTTTTTCCCCTAAAGTAGTGAAGGGAGACACCATGATTTATACCTGAGATTTTCAGAACTGAACTCTGACTCCAGGAAGCGAAGGAACTGCTCTCTTCCTACTGGATCCTTGAGTACTTCATCCAGCGAGAAGCCCCATCTCTTTACACGCTGCTGGTGTGGCTCTTTGCTAAAAGAACCAGAAAAATAAGGATATCAATAGTAGTTTCAACAAATCATCAGTTACAATGGATGCATATAATGGAGGGTTGGATATGTTTTCAGCAATGGACAGATTTAGGGAATTTAGTTTGTTGAACAATCGGATAATCCAATAAATCCAAGGATTATTTGCCAAAATTCTACCTCACATTTATGGAGCAGAGATTGCCACATCAAAGGGACAATGAAGAGTGCATTTCTAAAATACTGAACCTTTGTCAAGAGTTTAATTTGTAGCCAAGCAGCAGCTCCAGTTACCAAACTCTGCTCTAAATTCAGAGGGTAATAAAACTCGCAGAAAAGCTGAATTGTGACTGTAGTATGATCATTATAAATGGGACATTAACCCTCAACAGCTGCAACCTCAATACCCATTTGAGCCATATCACAAGTCATTGGGGCAAAAGGGCACAAGGCTGACTAAGCCAGATACCTTACAGGGTTACCATCCTGTCCATTCGCCCTTTCACTGCCACTGGCAGATGGAAAGACAAGAGGGCCGTGGTTAATTCTGGATGTTACAAGTTTGCACAAGTTAATGGTGAGAAAATGAAGCAAGTCAAATTCTTGGTGCCAGAGTAGCACTTTCCTCAATCCAAAACCACTCAATTTAAATATAACTCAGCACTCGATGGATGAGTTTATTCCACCACGTGGCAACATTTTGTTCCAACTACTCAGTAAAAGTACAGGAAGACACCTTTGTGCACTATGATCACATGTTTAACCCGAGTCATGAGATGTCCTTGGAACACGTTCAGTCACAGCTGCCACTTCAGATGTTAACGAAAACTGCCAACATAAACAAACGGGTGAATTTGAATGATGCTACCGGAATATTACTCTACCTTGCTTCCAAATCCCAGAAGGTCGTGTCATCACTTATCCAGGGGTTGGAAGGATCAGCTGGAGTAAGAAAAGGATCATACTCTGTATACTGTTCTGAGTAAGCAATAAAGCTGTGCAGTAAGAGAAAAATGTTACACGTGATTATTAAAGAGTGCAGAGACGTGCGCTCCAACAAGTTATACCACCTGTCACTGAAAAGGACAACCATAAAACTAGCATATTATAGAACAGTTTCCTTTTCGTTGAAATCCAGAGACATTCTTAATGGTTTATTTATACAAGTTATAACGAAAGGAAGAGTAAGAGTACATATTGTGTATTTTCTAGACAAAAGTACTAAAGTACTATTACTGCTAATTAAGACAAATGTGTCTTGTCTGAGATCAACAACTCGACCACTTAAAAGCATTTGAACATTATATTTTAGTGTTCAGTAAAATAAATTTGTTGGTAGGGATTCTTTTAATGGACTACAGTAAATAGTTTTTATGGCATTTAAAGCAAAGTCAGGCTGTTTTAGGAATATAACTTATCTTTCCATGAATGGTTTACAGGAGACCATTATTGGGACATCTGGTCACACTATGATGGAAACTAAATCTATAAAATAAACATTGTGCCGATTGGCAAATGATATGATACTTAAATTTCAAAAGGAGCCCTGGCACATGTACTTTTATGATACATATCCACTAACAGGCAAAAACAAAACATTTTGGCGAGTAAAGTTAAGTTAGAATTAAAAGCATTAGGCGACTTACCTATCAGCTACTTTGGACATTTTTAAACAATGTCGATCTATCTGAACATTCAGGAAGTGAATCTAAAAAATAAATGCCGGTTACAATGTTCTAAGATAAATCAATATTTTTTAAATTCTTTGGGTGGAACACCTACACTTTTCAATAAGTATCATAAGTGACCCATGTCTACCAAAAGTACTAAAACTATGCACAACCATGTACACAATATGGAGGATTGCAAATTTGACTACATCTTTAGGCCTCTCCATTTTTATCCCCTGGAGCGGACAGTGTTTTACCTATGCATAGACACGCTAACCCTGAATTCGTTGATATTTTGTTCAACATGAAATTAAGAGCTTAAGACAAACTGCAATCAATCCTTTGGGTTAAATACAAGATACATTGGCAGAATATGTATTCTAACAGTTGGCTGCATAACTCATTTTATGATACCCAATAACTCCATATTGTTCGCTGTATGGCCAAAAAACTGGAAATTTCCCCCCTAAAAATAGCTTTAACGACCAACCTGTTTCCGCAAGTCATCTTTTGTGGTTTTTCGAATGACATGCGATGCCATGTGCACTGGGCTCTGTGACTGAGAGTCCTCTGATACACCATATACTGACTGGAACAAAGGCAAAAGCATTAATAAATCTAAGGAAGAAGAACACCAGTTAGACATTTCATGTTAATACTGCCAGCCAGTAAACTGGGATTGAGGGCAAATTTGAATGTATATGCTCAATTAGAATCCCCTGGTGAATAATCATTCAACATGAACTGAATTCGCCATGGTGGGCTTCAGTGCTTCTATCATACAATTCAGGGCATTATTGTAGGGCCCAATAAATTGTGAACGGGAAGCATCAGCCATATTGTAGACCTGTTAGTACAGGTTTGTCTATGAATTGGTATTAATTTTTGTACATTTCCTATTCCACATGTTAGTATTTAAATCCTACTTGAACGCTCCTTCCTTGGTCTTTATTCTCCACATTATCCTCTGCTTTACTGGATGAACAAAAAATTATGTCAACTTAACAGTCCGCAGAGGGCCGCAGAGTTCTACATAAAGCACTAAGAGCTGCTAATTTATCCAAGACCTTAATTGCTAAAACGTAACTGGAAATAGATTAATCTGAAATATGTAAAGGAAAAGACGAGCGATTTGGGCAGTGTTGTAATAAATAATAGTTATGTATAACTTTCATGAGGTTCTAGATCACTCACTTGACTGCTCAGGCACATATGACTGATATTGGACAACTGTCCTAAGCGGACTCAAGTCTGTTGACAGCCTATGATAATATGAAGACACCACCACATACCTTTTTGACCTTTTGAGGATTCTTCATTCGACGACACTTTCTGATATCCATTTCTGTTGTGTTTACGCAGCCAGGCTAAGATGACAGGTAGAAAGATAAATGGTTGCAATAACTGCTTTGGGTCTGTATCGAACACACTGAGGAAAACGGTAAGCAATATTGTTTTTCTAGAATGGAATTAAGTGTTCCCGTGGGTTCTACAAAAGTATTCTATTGCGCATATATTTTATATTGCAAAAAAGTATACCACAAAAGGGTTGGCACAGGACTAATTGGCATAACAGCCTCTCCTACCAAGAGTCTACTTGTAGCCAGACAATAGTTTCACTATTATACCTTTTATATTGCACGACGGCAGTTAACTTTAGGGAAATACCTTCAAAGTGTATGACAGACGTTTATTCCCAATTGTTCAAGATGGTTCTGGAAATATTTTATCGTAAACCAGACACCATCAATTTGTGCTTCTGGCTGTCCATTAAACAAAATCAATCGTTTTGAGTAAAAAAACAGGATATTTGCAATTCGGCAGAAGAAAAACAGAAGGCAATATAAAAAAACTGATTATTCTGATAAACTTCTTTACCAAGATGATTGCCAGAGGGCTTGACCTACACATTTTTAAGTGGCAGAAATTTACATTCCAAAAACTACTTTAAATCGGACAAATGCTCAGCTACCATTTCTTTTCCCTTCCCACTATGAATGCGTAGTTGTAATTCTGCTGTATTTTGGTATTCGGCTCTCCGTCAAAGCCCTTTGTGATTATTTTACACTTATTTCACGTGAGACTTGGTTACAAGTCAGATGAATGAAACAAGTTGCTATGATACAGCTATCCATCTGCTGCGGTGCAAAAATCCAAGCTGTGTGTGTTAGTAAATTGGCACTTCAGGGTAAAGGGAAATACACAATGGAAGGATTTTGAGTAGCTCGGATATACAGCCACCAAATCATCCCACCACCCGCTTGCTGTATGAAAGTCACTGAGCAAAGTATTTTAGCAAGCACTTAAACCGATTGACTTCTAAGAAAAAAACCTTTATGGTCTGATAAAACTAAAAGCCATGGTTATGAGAAAGAAATAAGTACAAAAATGTTGGCCTGCTCGCAGGTATACATGTTGGTTTATTTATCACAACTTTTACAAGTAAAACAGTTTAGGTGTGCCTGTCCTGTGACAGCGTACTGTCACCTTCATGTATGTCCAACCACATCTACTGGGGACTTTATTTTTTTCAGATTCCCCCCCCCCCTAAAATTACTATGTTTTGTGCTATGGCAGTTCATGGGATGCAAGGTAATTAGCTTAACCTTGTCTAAAATGTATATATAGATTTCTCTAGATGACATGTAAGCTATAAACTACAGCTAAAAAAAAATAAATCACTGAAGGGTTAAAATGCAGTCCTTGGTGTGTCCACAGAGGCACACATGCCTTAAGTGAAACATGTCTGACGTGTACTGCCAATGATGGCCACCAGGTGGAGATGCTGAGCAGGTGAAATTGCACGTCTCCCTCTCTCTCTCTGTAGGGCAGATGAATGTTAATGATCGTGTATACACCATGGTGATCACTTAGAAGCACTGCAAGCATGAAGGTGTTGAATGTTTGTGCAAAACCTGGAAAATGTGCAGCTGTCGTATGCTAACACTGCATTATGTGGTGTAGCCTGGTTGCCTTTTTTGCAATTGTGAACTGTGCTCTCACATCTACCGTTTTATCTCACCCCCTTTGCACCTTGTAAATATTGTTGCAGGGGTTTAATTTAACCATTTTCTTTTCTAATAGGCAGATAGTAAGAGCGAAATGAACAATCGTTGCGGCCTTCTCTTGTATGAAAGTAAATTAACTATTTCATTGGAAATAGTACGGAGACAACCGTGATGCCTTCAAGTGTTAATTTAGGACCTATTATAATTTTATGCTTATAATGAATGTATTCTTATTCAGCTTTATATTTACTTGTCTCCAGGTCACTGTTACTACTCTTAACCTCTGCGCAGGAGCCTCTAGTGCTAGAAAGGTTACTAAGCTACGATTACAAATATCATAGGGAGAGGTGCCGGAATGTGGTGGCGGCCCAAAATTACAGAAAAACTAATGGTTTTTCAATTAAAAAACTAAGTTATGTAGGGATAATTAGGATTGAGAATCCACAATAAAAATAACCTCCACCAACATTACAGGTATCCAAACGTGAACACCCGAGGTGTGGGGTATGGAAGAATGTGGGCGGGGCTAATGGAGTTGTTGGGGACAGAGGCTAAACCACCTGACATGAAGAGCATCACCGGGTGGCAATGTGGGAGCTGCAATGGGGGTCCGTACAGCAACAGCACAAACCTCCATTGGTCTTAAAGCTCCACGGCATGGCAGTTATATGTGATAGCGGAATGTACCCGAGGATCAGAACAGCGCAATAAACTGACACTTGGGAGGTGATATAACAGTTAACGTATGGGAAGCAATGCAAGGTCACTTATAACCGTTTCTATACCAAGAAGCAGAAAATTAAAGACAGTCTATTGAACATGTGACTTACCACAGGCCGATGAACGTCCCAGAATCCTCTTTCTTGGCTGTCTAGAATTTTCCTCTCAGTCTTGTCTTTCTTTCTGTCAATCCTGCAATTAAATAATTTCAAGGGAAACATCTTCCCAGCTGAAATACCCCACTGAGCGGAAGTCCTGATTATCTAAAGTAACTGAAATTCTATGGCAAACATTGGTTAAAGGGTCCCTCTGGGTGATTAAGACCGATCCACTCTATTGGACACCACAAGGCAGTATGATAAGGGGTCAGGGTGTTTGTCTACAACTAATAAGCAGCTGTTCTTGTGAAGACTAAAACGGTCTTAAAAACTTTGATACTTGTAATGCAACATTTTGGTTGGAGTCGCCCTTCAAACTTACTTGACTTGCGCCTCTGCTTGCATAAAGATGAATTCCCATTTCCGTGCAAATGCTCGTTGCAGTCTTGCTAAATTTTCCTGGCATTTAAGTGGAAAACAAAAATATATTAAATTGTTGGGATATGAGAATATAATTAGTTTTATTCTTGCTCTAGTAAAAGTTTACTATGCTAACCAAATGTTAAGGATTTCCTACCTGTTTGAGTGGACAAGAGAACCCACAGAGGCCTACTAAAAGACACTCAATAGTCCCAACATACTTACCTCTATATCGGCCCTTTAAAATAAGCTTTAGAGATATTTGAGACTAATTACTCAAAATTAAACGATAGATATCCATTCCCCTAGAGCATTCCAATTCTCAACCATTGTGTACAATTACATGAAATGCATACCCAAAAAATTTAAAGATCCTGAAAGCTTTAACAAAATGGTTTAACCTAAAGAACTTTTAGGTATGCTAGAACAGCAAAGAACACAATATTTCAGAAAGGGCAATTTTGGGCGCACATACATTTGTGTAAAGAAAGTTAAAAATGGTAAAACCCTTAATGGTTTTTGTAGGTAAAGTTCAAAGAGTACGGATTCTGCTTCTTTCCACAGGCTGTGATCTCAGTATACCTACGGCTTCATAATCTGCTAGCTCCAGTCTTGCTTTGTTCTGCATGGTCCTCTTGCATAGATAAATAGCTGAAAAGAGAATATTTTTTTTAGCTATAGCCAAAATCCTGTGTTCCTATCTATATGGCTAGCCATAGCCAAATTTGATAAAAACATTCCAGCGGGCCATTATAGATTTAGGATTGAAAAAGTCCCACCAGATTCTTCCCAGCACAGAGTAGACCTACGCAAAACCCGATACCGAAAGCTATAAACTAGCTGTCTTGAGATGCTTAACGGCTGGAGATTTGATATATAGCCACTAGAGCAAGCATTGTGTATGATTAAACGTATTTTAAATGGTGCACAGATCCCAAAAACATTTGAAGTAGAGAAAAGTCATCTTAGTAAGAGCAGAAGCTTTCTGGCATTTTTAATGTTATTGGTAACTTTGTATTTACCTTTTGTAAGAGCACTATGGACTCTGAGCTCTGAATCAATCTGTGCCAAAAAATTATTTCTAATAATTAAGTCTTAGCAAAGAAAGCTTCAAGACACATCTCAAGTGTATCTCAAGTGTATCTCAAGTTACAGGAGTAATTGGTCATTCCTAGGAGCGATCTTAATTTCCTTGACATTGGTGGGAGTTCTGGCGTTCAGGACCGCCTCAACTGTCTGTGGATCAAACCGTTCACAAGATACCTCATGTCCAAAGACGTGGACTCTGGTACAACACCATTGGTCTTTCTGTAATGAAAGTTTAAATCCTGCCTCTCTCAATGGATTAAGCGCATGCCTGATCTCCTTAATCAAAAATCACTTTTAGGCAAGCTATCACCCACCACATAGGTTAAGGTCCCCCATCCAAATGCATTGGGCGTTGTTTAATGCAATTTACACAGCAAATTTATAACCGGATTAAGTAACCAGAAGGCATCCACACATTTTGTTTTGCAAGTGCAACATTTTATAAGCCCATTTAGAGAATCCAAGTGTCATTGCTAGGGTTTAATACAGTATTCACATAAACAGCAATGTGTGGGTATCAATGGTAAAATGCATGAATTAGTTTGTTTTTTTAATATATATATAGTTTAGAAACTTTTCTTACCATAGTCTGTGTTTTCTGGTTCCCAGCAGTTTGAAGGCCAAAAATAGGGTGCCTAGAAAGAAAAGAATAAACCAAAACAAGTCCATTTTAGTTCTAAGAGGAAAGACTAGTCCATACCTTCAGACTGTATAGGCGACTCGTTTCCCATCGTGATGGGCATTATGAACATGAAGGCTTTCCTACACCCTATTGTTGGGAACCTCAGCATTTCAGACATCTGCTTATTAGTTGCCTTGATTTATATTTTTAGCCCAACATAGTAAATAAATTACAAAAGCTTTATGGCCCCCAGGGGTCAGTAGAGGTTGCATCTGGAAATGTATATTGAAGTTAGTAACTTGGACACCTGCAGGGCCAGACTGGCCATTTGGCACATTGGGCAAATGACAGCTTCATTCCAATGTTCCCCAAAGGTGTGACTTGCGCTCAAACATGCCGCACTACCCGTTTAAATTTACCAATCACTAATGTCTCCATTAATTAAAGAATTTAAGATCTTGAATATTTTTAAAGGTAACCATCTTTGATAAATGTATTCTCCGTAAGTACTTATTGCTGCCTACTCTTTAATTTCTACTCATAACCTTCAATCAAATTAACTAGCAAAGAAGTCATTAAATATGTGGAAGCATTAGTTCCTTTCTTGAAAAGGTTTTTTTAATTGCTATTTATGAACTTGAGTGAAAAATTACCTTTATAGAGGAGCTTGACATTTTTCATATGAAATTAAGTTCTTTACGTATAAGATATGTTAATGTATATATACTTAAGTAAACCGATCATGGCAAGCCAAAGCTCATCAAGCATTGGAAGACTATGTATATAGAAATGCCCAGGAGGGATATACATCTAGAAGGAAACCAGTAGTGTGGTGGTGGTAGACCAACAATCTCTAGAACTTAGATATTACTTGAGGAAATCAAGTGTTATTACACTATTGGGGCTGTCTATTGCTCTATTGTACAGGAGACCAGGTGGGGTATGTACAGACTCGGAACCTGTCAAGAGGAAGGAAAACCATGACCATCTTGAAGACAGGCTGTAGGACTATGTATACCTTTGACCACAATAAGAAAAATAAGATTATACAGCATTTGAATAAGAAAGCAACATCACAACTCAAGTTCCTATTAAGACATTTCCTACATGGCACTAATGATAAGTTGAAAGGGAATATGTATGCTGTGTCCTTTAATAGGCATCTAATCAGACTTTGTGTCTATATCACTTGCTTTATTTGATTTACTAAAGGAAACGGCATTTTGTATGCCTGGAGTAACCTTAAAAATGCCTATAAATAAATAAAAAGGACACAAATGTGTCGTCATGGACAGTTAGAGGATGCCTGGGGCTGTCGTGGTGTGAAAATCTCTGAACGCTATTGAGGCAAATTCAGCCCTCGTCTGACCCCTACTTACACTTAGTCTAATTAAATGCTATTTCACAGTGGATGCTTAATATTAATGTACATTAATTTTATGCAATATATTTTTGATGTATTGTATGCACAGAAATGTACAGCCCACAGATACAATATACTGTACATAAACTTAATAAAACAGAAAGAATATTCTTAAGGAATATATAATGGAGAGAGATTGCATGTCTATGTGTCTGAAATTAAGACACAACAAAAAGATGTTGTGAAGCAGAAACTTGTAAATAGCCCCCAATCAGCATTGTGCAAGATTAAGGACAGCCAAATGGTTTACAATGGCTTAGGAGCCCTTGAGGTTACGGGGGGGGGGTAAAGGTTGGACAGGTTCTCTTGCCCTAATTGGTAGACCTCCATGGTGAGCTAATGAAGAAAAATAGAAAGCTAGAAGGATCATTCTTTAGTCATGGATTTCAGATTGCTCGTCAATGAGCAATACCAAGATTGACATACCTGAAAACGATAAAAGGTGCCATCGTCCTTCAGTGTGAGCACGTGATCTGATATTGGGAAGATGTATCCCTGGGCTGCTATAAGGCTTCCTAAATGTATTGCTTCCACTGAAAGAAAGAATCCTAATCAATGACCTTGTTTGATCCAAACAAAGAAAAGACAAAGCGGTTAAACGATACAATGTATTCATGTGCTAGGTTGGTGCTTGTGACATTTCCTCACCTTGCAATTATAAACCTTTGTGCATTCGGCTTGTCCAGCAACACCTTAGAGGAACGGTTCTAGCATCTGCCTAGCTACCTTTGTGCCGACAGCCCCAATTTTAAAGGATCCAGTCTCATGCCATACGAGTACAGAGTGCTCATATCAGTCAATTAGACATTTATAGAACAAGCTTCAAGAATATGTGTGCAATGGCAGCAAAAAAAATTACAAAAAACACTTGTCCACCAATTAAGTTGTCAATTAAAGGACTACACCATATATTGGTTTACTAGCACCTTAATGTACCATACAACTAGTTTAAAGTTATACGATATAAAGTAAAAAGCGGTCAAAGGAAGCCAGCTACTTAAAACTGACAAGTCATCATCTATGTATATATCTAGAATTGTAGCAGCTCCATCCATCAATTTGCTGGAAGGATGCCACCACCTATCTTCATATTGATTTTTTGTTGACATGCAGCTATAGATCTAATGACTGCGCGATATTGTCCTATAATGTATACTTTGTATAGACGGACAGTGTTTTTGCTACAATATCAGCAGCTCATCAAACTCGTATGTCCATTTTTATCATATATCAATAGCAGGTCTCAGGAACTAATAACGCAAATACAGACTAATGGATCTTTAAGACTGGGAGTCATTATAAAAACATAAATGGGGTAAGTTAAGGTAAAAGATGGAGACTAATGATATATTAATCATGAGAAAGTACTGTAAGATACACAGCGCTATGTATGCTCAGATAACGTAAAGTGAAGAGGGCTTCACGCAAAAGAGCTTGCAATCTAAAAGCTGCAATAAGGAGTCAGCCAGTGATGCAGTATTTTGGCATGTACACTACTCCTTTCACTCCCTTTGTGCAGCTCACTTACTCTTACTTCACTCATGTAGCCTTGCTTGTATAGCGCCAGGGCATCTGTGCCATGCACCAGAGGCACCCACCTTATGACCCATGAGATTATATAACATCCTTAATTCCACCATGGCAATAACAGAAATATTATCCTTTTATTTTCAGTGGACAGTCTGCTGTGCTGGTGTCAGGACTGCAGATATTGGGTCTGGTACGGGTCTGTAGAGGATGCGGGGAAGGCTAGATACAGAGAGAAACTGCCACCAGACCCAAGTGTGCGTGAGAGGGGGGTTTGAACCGCCACCAGACAAGTGCGCGTGAGGGGGGGTTTGAACCGCCACCAGACCCAAGTGTGCGTGGGGGGGGGAGATGAACCGCCACCAGACCCAAGTGTGCGTGAGGGGGGGGGATGAACCGCCACCAGACCCAAGTGTGCGTGAGGGGGGGGATGAACCGCCAAAAGACCCAAGTGTGCGTGGGGGGGGATGAACCGCCACCAGACCCAAGTGTGCGTGAGGGGGGGGATGAACCGCCACCAGACCCAAGAGCACGTGGGGGGGTGAACCGCCACCAGACCCAAGAGCACGTGGGGGGGTGAACCGCCACCAGACCCAAGAGGGGGGGGGATGAACCGCCACCAGACCCAAGTGTGCGTGAGGGGGGGTGGATGAACCGCCACCAGACCCAAGTGTGCGTGAGGGGGGGTGGATGAACCGCCACCAGACCCAAGTGTGCGTGAGGGGGGGGGATGAACCGCCGCCAGACCCAAGTGTGCGTGAGGGGGGGGGATGAACCGCCGCCAGACCCAAGTGTGCGTGAGGGGGGGGGGATGAACCGCCACCAGACCCAAGAGCACGTGGGGGGGTGAACCGCCACCAGACCCAAGAGGGGGGGGGATGAACCGCCACCAGACCCAAGTGTGCGTGAGGGGGGGTGGATGAACCGCCACCAGACCCAAGTGTGCGTGAGGGGGGGTGGATGAACCGCCACCAGACCCAAGTGTGCGTGAGGGGGGGTGGATGAACCGCCACCAGACCCAAGTGTGCGTGAGGGGGGGGGATGAACCGCCGCCAGACCCAAGTGTGCGTGAGGGGGGGGATGAACCGCCGCCAGACCCAAGTGTGCGTGGGGGGGGGGATGAACCGCCGCCAGACCCAAGTGTGCGTGAGGGGGGGGGATGAACC
Source organism: Spea hammondii (assembly GCA_029215755.1). Classification (NCBI taxonomy): domain Eukaryota; kingdom Metazoa; phylum Chordata; class Amphibia; order Anura; family Pelobatidae; genus Spea; species Spea hammondii. The sequence goes on along the minus strand of JARDYJ010000012.1, from coordinate 24,434,954 downwards.
GCCGCCAGACCCAAGAGCGCGTGAGGGGGGGGGATGAACCGCCGCCAGACCCAAGAGCGCGTGAGGGGGGTGAACCGCCACCAGACCCAAGAGCGCGTGAGGGGGGTGAACCGCCACCAGACCCAAGAGGAGGGGGGGGGATGAACCGCCACCAGACCCAAGTGTGCGTGAGGGGGGGGGGGATGAACCGCCACCAGACCCAAGTGTGCGTGAGGGGGGGGGATGAACCGCCGCCAGACCCAAGTGTGCGTGATGGGGGGGGGATGAACCGCCACCAGACCCAAGTGTGCGTGATGGGGGGGGATGAACCGCCACCAGACCCAAGAGCACGTGGGGGGTGAACCGCCACCAGACCCAAGAGGGGGGGGGATGAACCGCCACCAGACCCAAGTGTGCGTGAGGGGGGGTGGATGAACCGCCACCAGACCCAAGTGTGCGTGAGGGGGGGTGGATGAACCGCCACCAGACCCAAGTGTGCGTGAGGGGGGGTGGATGAACCGCCACCAGACCCAAGTGTGCGTGAGGGGGGGGGGATGAACCGCCGCCAGACCCAAGTGTGCGTGAGGGGGGGGGATGAACCGCCGCCAGACCCAAGTGTGCGTGAGGGGGGGGGGGATGAACCGCCACCAGACCCAAGAGCACGTGGGGGGGTGAACCGCCACCAGACCCAAGAGGGGGGGGGATGAACCGCCACCAGACCCAAGTGTGCGTGAGGGGGGGTGGATGAACCGCCACCAGACCCAAGTGTGCGTGAGGGGGGGTGGATGAACCGCCACCAGACCCAAGTGTGCGTGAGGGGGGGTGGATGAACCGCCACCAGACCCAAGTGTGCGTGAGGGGGGTGAACCGCCACCAGACCCAAGAGGAGGGGGGGGGATGAACCGCCACCAGACCCAAGTGTGCGTGAGGGGGGGGGGATGAACCGCCACCAGACCCAAGTGTGCGTGAGGGGGGGGGATGAACCGCCGCCAGACCCAAGTGTGCGTGAGGGGGGGGTGAACCGCCGCCAGACCCAAGTGTGCGTGAGGGGGGGGGATGAACCGCCGCCAGACCCAAGTGTGCGTGAGGGGGGGGGATGAACCGCCGCCAGACCCAAGTGTGCGTGGGGGGGGGGGATGAACCGCCGCCAGACCCAAGTGTGCGTGAGGGGGGGATGAACCGCCGCCAGACCCAAGTGTGCGTGAGGGGGGGATGAACCGCCGCCAGACCCAAGTGTGCATAGGGGGGGGATGAACCGCCGCCAGACCCAAGTGTGCGTGAGGGGGGGGATGAACCGCCACCAGACCCAAGTGTGCGTGAGGGGGGGGGATGAACCGCCACCAGACCCAAGTGTGCGTGATGGGGGGGGATGAACCGCCACCAGACCCAAGAGCACGTGGGGGGTGAACCGCCACCAGACCCAAGAGGGGGGGGATGAACCGCCACCAGACCCAAGTGTGCGTGAGGGGGGGTGGATGAACCGCCACCAGACCCAAGTGTGCGTGAGGGGGGGTGGATGAACCGCCGCCAGACCCAAGTGTGCGTGAGGGGGGGTGGATGAACCGCCGCCAGACCCAAGTGTGCGTGAGGGGGGGGGATGAACCGCCACCAGACCCAAGTGTGCGTGAGGGGGGGGATGAACCGCCACCAGACCCAAGTGTGTGTGAGGGGGGGGATGAACCGCCGCCAGACCCAAGTGTGCGTGGGGGGGGGGGATGAACCGCCGCCAGACCCAAGTGTGCGTGAGGGGGGGGGGATGAACCGCCGCCAGACCCAAGTGTGCGTGAGGGGGGGGGATGAACCGCCGCCAGACCCAAGAGCGCGTGAGGGGGGTGAACCGCCACCAGACCCAAGAGGAGGGGGGGGGAATGAACCGCCACCAGACCCAAGAGGAGGGGGGGGATGAACCGCCACCAGACCCAAGTGTGCGTGAGGAGGGGGGATGAACCGCCGCCAGACCCAAGTGTGCGTGAGGGGGGGGATGAACCGCCGCCAGACCCAAGTGTGCGTGAGGGGGGGGATGAACCGCCGCCAGACCCAAGTGTGCGTGAGGGGGGGGGATGAACCGCCGCCAGACCCAAGTGTGCGTGAGGGGGGGGGATGAACCGCCGCCAGACCCAAGTGTGCGTGAGGGGGGGGATGAACCGCCGCCAGACCCAAGTGTGCGTGAGGGGGGGGGATGAACCGCCGCCAGACCCAAGTGTGCGTGAGGGGGGGGGATGAACCGCCGCCAGACCCAAGTGTGCGTGAGGGGGGGGGATGAACCGCCGCCAGACCCAAGTGTGCGTGAGGGGGGGGGATGAACCGCCGCCAGACCCAAGTGTGCGTGAGGGGGGGGGGATGAACCGCCACCAGACCCAAGTGTGCGTGATGGGGGGGGGATGAACCGCCACCAGACCCAAGTGTGCGTGATGGGGGGGGGATGAACCGCCACCAGACCCAAGAGCACGTGGGGGGTGAACCGCCACCAGACCCAAGAGGGGGGGGGATGAACCGCCACCAGACCCAAGTGTGCGTGAGGGGGGGTGGATGAACCGCCGCCAGACCCAAGTGTGCGTGAGGGGGGGTGGATGAACCGCCGCCAGACCCAAGTGTGCGTGAGGGGGGGTGGATGAACCGCCGCCAGACCCAAGTGTGCGTGAGGGGGGGTGGATGAACCGCCGCCAGACCCAAGTGTGCGTGGGGGGGGGGGATGAACCGCCGCCAGACCCAAGTGTGCGTGAGGGGGGGGGGATGAACCGCCGCCAGACCCAAGTGTGCGTGAGGGGGGGGGGATGAACCGCCGCCAGACCCAAGAGCGCGTGAGGGGGGTGAACCGCCACCAGACCCAAGAGGAGGGGGGGGAATGAACCGCCACCAGACCCAAGAGGAGGGGGGGGGGATGAACCGCCACCAGACCCAAGTGTGCGTGAGGAGGGGGGATGAACCGCCGCCAGACCCAAGTGTGCGTGAGGGGGGGGATGAACCGCCGCCAGACCCAAGTGTGCGTGAGGGGGGGGATGAACCGCCGCCAGACCCAAGTGTGCGTGAGGGGGGGGGATGAACCGCCGCCAGACCCAAGAGCGCGTGAGGGGGGTGAACCGCCACCAGACCCAAGAGGAGGGGGGGGAATGAACCGCCACCAGACCCAAGAGGAGGGGGGGGGGATGAACCGCCACCAGACCCAAGTGTGCGTGAGGAGGGGGGATGAACCGCCGCCAGACCCAAGTGTGCGTGAGGGGGGGGATGAACCGCCGCCAGACCCAAGTGTGCGTGAGGGGGGGGATGAACCGCCGCCAGACCCAAGTGTGCGTGAGGGGGGGGGATGAACCGCCGCCAGACCCAAGTGTGCGTGAGGGGGGGGATGAACCGCCGCCAGACCCAAGTGTGCGTGAGGGGGGGGGATGAACCGCCGCCAGACCCAAGTGTGCGTGAGGGGGGGGGATGAACCGCCGCCAGACCCAAGTGTGCGTGAGGGGGGGGGATGAACCGCCGCCAGACCCAAGTGTGCGTGAGGGGGGGTGGATGAACCGCCGCCAGACCCAAGTGTGCGTGAGGGGGGGTGGATGAACCGCCGCCAGACCCAAGTGTGCGTGGGGGGGGGGATGAACCGCCACCAGACCCAAGTGTGCGTGAGGGGGGGGGGATGAACCGCCGCCAGACCCAAGTGTGCGTGAGGGGGGGGGGATGAACCGCCGCCAGACCCAAGAGCGCGTGAGGGGGGTGAACCGCCACCAGACCCAAGAGGAGGGGGGGGAATGAACCGCCACCAGACCCAAGAGGAGGGGGGGGGATGAACCGCCACCAGACCCAAGTGTGCGTGAGGAGGGGGGATGAACCGCCGCCAGACCCAAGTGTGCGTGAGGGGGGGGATGAACCGCCGCCAGACCCAAGTGTGCGTGAGGGGGGGGATGAACCGCCGCCAGACCCAAGTGTGCGTGAGGGGGGGGGGATGAACCGCCGCCAGACCCAAGTGTGCGTGAGGGGGGGGATGAACCGCCGCCAGACCCAAGTGTGCGTGAGGGGGGGGGATGAACCGCCGCCAGACCCAAGTGTGCGTGAGGGGGGGGGATGAACCGCCGCCAGACCCAAGTGTGCGTGAGGGGGGGGGATGAACCGCCGCCAGACCCAAGTGTGCGTGAGGGGGGGGGATGAACCGCCGCCAGACCCAAGTGTGCGTGAGGGGGGGGGATGAACCGCCGCCAGACCCAAGTGTGCGTGAGGGGGGGGGGATGAACCGCCACCAGACCCAAGTGTGCGTGATGGGGGGGGGATGAACCGCCACCAGACCCAAGTGTGCGTGATGGGGGGGGATGAACCGCCACCAGACCCAAGAGCACGTGGGGGGTGAACCGCCACCAGACCCAAGAGGGGGGGGGATGAACCGCCACCAGACCCAAGTGTGCGTGAGGGGGGGTGGATGAACCGCCGCCAGACCCAAGTGTGCGTGAGGGGGGGTGGATGAACCGCCGCCAGACCCAAGTGTGCGTGAGGGGGGGTGGATGAACCGCCGCCAGACCCAAGTGTGCGTGAGGGGGGGTGGATGAACCGCCGCCAGACCCAAGTGTGCGTGAGGGGGGGTGGATGAACCGCCGCCAGACCCAAGTGTGCGTGAGGGGGGGTGGATGAACCGCCGCCAGACCCAAGTGTGCGTGAGGGGGGGTGGATGAACCGCCGCCAGACCCAAGTGTGCGTGAGGGGGGGTGGATGAACCGCCGCCAGACCCAAGTGTGCGTGAGGGGGGGTGGATGAACCGCCGCCAGACCCAAGTGTGCGTGAGGGGGGGTGGATGAACCGCCGCCAGACCCAAGTGTGCGTGAGGGGGGGTGGATGAACCGCCGCCAGACCCAAGTGTGCGTGAGGGGGGGTGGATGAACCGCCGCCAGACCCAAGTGTGCGTGAGGGGAGGTAAACAGCCACCAGACCCAAGTGTGCGTGAGGGGAGGTAAACAGCCACCAGACCCAAGTGTGCGTGAGGGGAGGTAAACAGCCACCAGACCCAAGTGTGCGTGAGGGGAGGTAAACAGCCACCAGACCCAAGTGTGCGTGAGGGGAGGTAAACAGCCACCAGACCCAAGTGTGCGTGAGGGGAGGTAAACAGCCACCAGACCCAAGTGTGCGTGAGGGGAGGTAAACAGCCACCAGACCCAAGTGTGCGTGAGGGGAGGTAAACAGCCACCAGACCCAAGTGTGCGTGAGGGGGGGGTAAACAGCCACCAGACCCAAGTGTGCGTGAGGGGGGGGGTAAACAGCCACCAGACCCAAGTGTGCGTGAGGGGGGGGGTAAACAGCCACCAGACCCAAGTGTGCGTGAGGGGGGGGGGTAAACAGCCACCAGACCCAAGTGTGCGTGAGGGGGGGGTAAACAGCCACCAGACCCAAGTGTGCGTGAGGGGGGGGTAAACAGCCACCAGACCCAAGTGTGCGTGAGGGGGGGGTAAACAGCCACCAGACCCAAGTGTGCGTGAGGGGGGGTAAACAGCCACCAGACCCAAGTGTGCGTGAGGGGGGGGTAAACAGCCACCAGACCCAAGTGTGCGTGAGGGGGGGGGTAAACAGCCACCAGACCCAAGTGTGCGTGAGGGGGGGGTAAACAGCCACCAGACCCAAGTGTGCGTGAGGGGGGGGTAAACAGCCACCAGACCCAAGTGTGCGTGAGGGGGGGGTAAACAGCCACCAGACCCAAGTGTGCGTGAGGGGGGGTAAACAGCCACCAGACCCAAGTGTGCGTGAGGGGGGGTAAACAGCCACCAGACCCAAGTGTGCGTGAGGGGGGGGTAAACAGCCACCAGACCCAAGTGTGCGTGAGGGGGGGTAAACAGCCACCAGACCCAAGTGTGCGTGAGGGGGGGGTAAACAGCCACCAGACCCAAGTGTGCGTGAGGGGAGGTAAACAGCCACCAGACCCAAGTGTGCGTGAGGGGAGGTAAACAGCCACCAGACCCAAGTGTGCGTGAGGGGAGGTAAACAGCCACCAGACCCAAGTGTGCGTGATGGGGGGGGATGAACCGCCACCAGACCCAAGAGCACGTGGGGGGTGAACCGCCACCAGACCCAAGAGGGGGGGGGATGAACCGCCACCAGACCCAAGTGTGCGTGAGGGGGGGTGGATGAACCGCCGCCAGACCCAAGTGTGCGTGAGGGGGGGTGGATGAACCGCCGCCAGACCCAAGTGTGCGTGAGGGGGGGTGGATGAACCGCCGCCAGACCCAAGTGTGCGTGAGGGGGGGTGGATGAACCGCCGCCAGACCCAAGTGTGCGTGAGGGGGGGGGTAAACAGCCACCAGACCCAAGTGTGCGTGAGGGGAGGTAAACAGCCACCAGACCCAAGTGTGCGTGAGGGGAGGTAAACAGCCACCAGACCCAAGTGTGCGTGAGGGGAGGTAAACAGCCACCAGACCCAAGTGTGCGTGAGGGGAGGTAAACAGCCACCAGACCCAAGTGTGCGTGAGGGGAGGTAAACAGCCACCAGACCCAAGTGTGCGTGAGGGGAGGTAAACAGCCACCAGACCCAAGTGTGCGTGAGGGGAGGTAAACAGCCACCAGACCCAAGTGTGCGTGAGGGGAGGTAAACAGCCACCAGACCCAAGTGTGCGTGAGGGGGGGGTAAACAGCCACCAGACCCAAGTGTGCGTGAGGGGGGGGTAAACAGCCACCAGACCCAAGTGTGCGTGAGGGGGGGGGTAAACAGCCACCAGACCCAAGTGTGCGTGAGGGGGGGGGTAAACAGCCACCAGACCCAAGTGTGCGTGAGGGGGGGGGTAAACAGCCACCAGACCCAAGTGTGCGTGAGGGGGGGGGTAAACAGCCACCAGACCCAAGTGTGCGTGAGGGGGGGGGTAAACAGCCACCAGACCCAAGTGTGCGTGAGGGGGGGGTAAACAGCCACCAGACCCAAGTGTGCGTGAGGGGGGGGTAAACAGCCACCAGACCCAAGTGTGCGTGAGGGGGGGTAAACAGCCACCAGACCCAAGTGTGCGTGAGGGGGGGGGTAAACAGCCACCAGACCCAAGTGTGCGTGAGGGGGGGGGTAAACAGCCACCAGACCCAAGTGTGCGTGAGGGGGGGTAAACAGCCACCAGACCCAAGTGTGCGTGAGGGGGGGGTAAACAGCCACCAGACCCAAGTGTGCGTGAGGGGGGGGTAAACAGCCACCAGACCCAAGTGTGCGTGAGGGGGGGTAAACAGCCACCAGACCCAAGTGTGCGTGAGGGGGGGTAAACAGCCACCAGACCCAAGTGTGCGTGAGGGGAGGTAAACAGCCACCAGACCCAAGTGTGCGTGAGGGGAGGTAAACAGCCACCAGACCCAAGTGTGCGTGAGGGGAGGTAAACAGCCACCAGACCCAAGTGTGCGTGAGGGGAGGTAAACAGCCACCAGACCCAAGTGTGCGTGAGGGGAGGTAAACAGCCACCAGACCCAAGTGTGCGTGAGGGGAGGTAAACAGCCACCAGACCCAAGTGTGCGTGAGGGGAGGTAAACAGCCACCAGACCCAAGTGTGCGTGAGGGGGGGGTAAACAGCCACCAGACCCAAGTGTGCGTGAGGGGGGGGTAAACAGCCACCAGACCCAAGTGTGCGTGAGGGGGGGGTAAACAGCCACCAGACCCAAGTGTGCGTGAGGGGGGGGTAAACAGCCACCAGACCCAAGTGTGCGTGAGGGGGGGGTAAACAGCCACCAGACCCAAGTGTGCGTGAGGGGGGGGTAAACAACCACCAGACCCAAGTGTGCGTGAGGGGGGGGTAAACAGCCACCAGACCCAAGTGTGCGTGAGGGGGGGGATAAACAGCCACCAGACCCAAGTGTGCGTGAGGGGGGGGATAAACAGCCACCAGACCCAAGTGTGCGTGAGGGGGGGGATAAACAGCCACCAGACCCAAGTGTGCGTGAGGGGGGGATAAACAGCCACCAGACCCAAGTGTGCGTGAGGGGGGGGGTAAACAGCCACCAGACCCAAGTGTGCGTGAGGGGGGGGGGTAAACAGCCACCAGACCCAAGTGTGCGTGAGGGGGGGGGTAAACAGCCACCAGACCCAAGTGTGCGTGAGGGGGGGGGGTAAACAGCCACCAGACCCAAGTGTGCGTGAGGGGGGGGGGTAAACAGCCACCAGACCCAAGTGTGCGTGGGGGGGGGTAAACAGCCACCAGACCCAAGTGTGCGTGAGGGGGGGTAAACAGCCACCAGACCCAAGTGTGCGTGAGGGGGGGTAAACAGCCACCAGACCCAAGTGTGCGTGAGGGGGGGGTAAACAGCCACCAGACCCAAGTGTGCGTGAGGGGGGGGTAAACAGCCACCAGACCCAAGTGTGCGTGAGGGGGGGGTAAACAGCCACCAGACCCAAGTGTGCGTGAGGGGGGGGGTAAACAGCCACCAGACCCAAGTGTGCGTGAGGGGGGGGGTAAACAGCCACCAGACCCAAGTGTGCGTGAGGGGGGGGGGTAAACAGCCACCAGACCCAAGTGTGCGTGAGGGGGGGGTAAACAGCCACCAGACCCAAGTGTGCGTGGGGGGGGTAAACAGCCACCAGACCCAAGTGTGCGTGAGGGGGGGGGTAAACAGCCACCAGACCCAAGTGTGCGTGAGGGGGGGGTAAACAGCCACCAGACCCAAGTGTGCGTGAGGGGGGTAAACAGCCACCAGACCCAAGTGTGCGTGAGGGGGGGTAAACAGCCACCAGACCCAAGTGTGCGTGAGGGGGATAAACAGCCACCAGACCCAAGTGTGCGTGAGGGGGGGTAAACAGCCACCAGACCCAAGTGTGTGGGGGGGGGGTAAACAGCCACCACACCCAAGTGTACGTGAGGGGATGAACCACCACCAGACCCAAGTGTGCATGAGGGAAAGAAACCACCACGCACTACATCTCTGAAGCTCAAGCAAGAGCTGTTGGGAGTGCACCTGGTATTTAAAGGCTCTTTAATTACCCTGATGAGGCACAGGTGTGGGAGGAGTTCGACACGTAACAGACACATGAGGGAAAACGTAGTCGCACTAGCCAGTGATTCTCCTGGTGGCGAAACCAATAATTACAAAAACTAACAAACTCGATCACAGGTTCAAGTCTCCCTGCATCTGACAGCTGGTTTCAAATATTTGTTTTTATTATGCTATATGGTGTGACATCTGACACATGCAACACTAGCAAATACATGCCATATACATGGGAGTAGAAATCTTCAGCATGCTGGGAAAATCCTGCTTTAGTGAATAAACCCCTGGTGTTTACAAATTACTGAGAAGTGTATCTAAAAGGGTTGATTACCTGGATCTTCAACGTTGAGGTTCTTCATCAGCCACTGCACAATGTCTGCCCCTAAAAAAACAATCGTAAATAAAGCATTGGATATAAAAGTGATCATAATCAGGCAAAAGTTTTTAACGATAACTCTTTGGTGTGCACTAATTGAAGAGATCTACTGCCACAAACAGCCTCACCAATGATAGGTGTACATTAAAGTACTTTTGAGAGGGAGGTAGATAAATGGAACAGTCTCCCAGCAGAAGTGGTAGAGGTTAATACTCCTGAATCTAAGACGAGACCAAGGACAGATTAAGGTCTGAGTCTTTACAGCAGGTAGAATGGGGACACTAGATGTGGGTGAATGGGTCTGATCAGCCATCAACGTTTATGTTTGTAAGTAAATACTTTATTATGATTTGTTGTTTCTGTGTTACAATGTTGCTGTGATTCCCCAGCCAATCAGCAGAAGGAAAGCACTCCTGTCAAAAGCAGCAGGAGCACTTTCTGCGCATGCAGGATCAGGTGTTCAATAACAGCCCCCCCCCCACTCATAACTCTCAGGGTGGTTTTTTTTATTTTTTTATTTTTATTAAAAATAATCATATTTGAGTAATCACACTTTTTAACCCCTTAATGACAAAATGCATTGTTTTCAATGGGTTTAGGGACCACCCATTGTCCTTAAGGGGTTAAAACTGCCCAGCCCAGTGTTTTTTTAGCAGCAAAACATGAAGGCAATAAACCTAAAATGTTGGCCACATGACATTATTCAGCAATAATAATACCAAAAAGGGGCAACAGGTGCAGACCTTTACACTGTCAGCTGGGGTATTACTAGGGCCAACGAGGACCCAACCACCACCAGGTGCAGATTAGATTTCACCTTGCCCCCACCCCCCCCCATTTAAAATGGTTAGTTCCAGGTGCCCTTCTTGTTTGTTGCATGAGGTGAGAAAGGGTGTACCCGGTTCAGTCTTTGGAGAGGCTGCTTGCTCTGTGAAATGCCTCATAAGTGAGCTGAAACAGGTAGGTGAACGAGGGCAACTAGTGCCTGCTATCATAAACTATATATAATATATGAATATTATAATATAGTAATATAGCATAGGGGGCAACAGTGGCTTGCCTACAGGCTCCATTAGGTTTAAGGAAGGCCTGCAATATTGTTTCCAAAGCTGAAATTTCTTATTCAATGACCTGTTTAATAAATAAATTATTGCGAAGGGGCAAAATATTCTGTGAAAGAACCAAAATGTTAACAAACAGTAAAGTGTTACATGAAATAAACAATATTAAGCGCTTTAGTAGTTGTTGTGAGTTGATAACAGTGCAATGTGTTTATAAACGGAAAAAATCTGGCTGTGGGGATATGTATACATTGTATCACGCCTGGAGAAAACATGCTACAAGTGTGAAATATACATGTCCAAAGTGTGGGGGTTCAGACTGGGTCTGTGGGGTCACTTAGAAATGTCCTTGTTTGTCAAAGAAAACCACACTTTGTCCATTAAAATAACATGAAATGGGTTGGAAATCCAGCACAGATGGGGTTAATGCTATAAATGACTATTGTAATGGAATGTGTTCACAGGTGTGTTCTGTGTTCCAATGGCCCTTTTATCACTCTCATCACTCCTGTGGTCCAATGGCCTTTTTATCACTCTCATCACTCCTGTGGTCCAATGGCCCTTTTATCACTCATCACTCCTGTGGTCCAATGGCCCTTTATCACATATCACTCCTGTGTTCCAATGGCTCCTTAATCACTCCCATCACCCCTGTGTTCCCATGGCCCCTTTGTCGCCCCTGTGTTCCCATGGCCCCTTTGTCGCCCCTGTGTTCCCATGGTGTCGCTCCCATCACTCCTGTGTTCCAATGGCCCCTTTGTCGCTCCTGTGTTCCCATGGCCCCTTTGTCGCTCCCATCACTCCTGTGTTCCAATGGCCCCCTTGTCGCTCCCATCACTCTCATCACTCCTGTGTTCCAATGGGACGTTATTTTCACTAATTCAAGTTTAAGTTTAAAAGGCTAATAGTTAGAAACCATTATGGCGAAAGCTCAATTTTAGGCTTTGGGTTTATTGTGTGTGTGTGTATATATATATATATATATATATATATATAAATAACCCCTCGGCTACTGTTTTTATTCAGCTGCTATATTAATATTAAATATTGAGCATTGATAATGAAATCTATCATATACATTAAAGCACATCTAATGGCTGGAGTGTCCCTTTAAATATTTGATAAATTAAAATGCGCTTTACTTTGGTGAAGGTGGTTACCATGCACACATACTTCTCTCGTATTTTATATTCTAAATTACAAACGTTTGACAATAAAGATTTTATTCTCTTTTTTTTGCGACAGCCACTGATTCTACAATGAAGGCTCCATGCAACGAGATCCCACGAGGTTTAAAAAAAGCTTTCAAAAAGGATTTTCTTCTTTTTTCGGTTTGGCCGGGTCGCCTCCGGGGAATAGACACGTGAGTGCGTTTTATAAATATTATTGACCTTTTATTTATTACGTGCCAACATATGGGGCGGTTAACTTTGGGTCAACGCCTGCGAGCTTTATAACTCATTTCTGAATTAAAAGCAAATTTCACTTAATTGTTTAGGCTTTTTACAACCTGTTCTATTTTTATACACGCTTCCAAGACAATGTTATATGTAAAGATTTACTGACCCGGAATTCTAAGTTGCAGGCAAAAAATATTAAAAACAATATAAAGTGTTCTGTAGCATGAGGCTCGTGTGTATCATAGTACTCAATGTAGAATAAGAAGAGTGACTTACTATAGTGGGTATTATGGCTCGTGATCATATAGCACTTGGTAAAAAAAAAACAAAAAACAAAAAAAAAAACATTGTAACAAAGAATATAGAACACAGATAAATAATGCTGGGTGACCAAGAGATGTTGTCTTAAAGACCAGTGCCACATTCCACAATCTCAATGCTGACTTTACTACCAGTACTTGCAGCAAAGACAGCGGTGGTCAAGTTGGCTGTGATGGATCACGACCCAAGGAGCGGCACCGTAAGACCTCGGGCCCGGCTGCTGAGCCAGATTAGACTGAAAAGGATGGTTCGCCATCGTCCCACTCATCGGGAAGGGTGCACACCACGAAGAGGCTGGGGCTTATCTTATGGTAGGGCTAAGTAAGTTCACTGGGTTGCTGCTTCATAATGCACCAGTGAGTTATGAGGCTGTCGTGAATAGACATCAATGCGATTCCAGAGACTTTACGGCTTTGTTTCAGAATTCCAAATAGCCATCTCTGGCATCTGATAAAAATCTGCTCTGATGCTAACATACATGCATAGATAGATAAAACTTCCCCTGGAAGGTTTCTGGAGGTGCTATGAAATTGCGTTGTCACTTTACATGAGGGGAAATCTATAGCAGCAAATAGATAATGTCTTCAGAAGGTTGACAATCCACCCATAGATGCTTGTTAGGATGCAGAGCGTAAGCCAGGAAACCAGACGATGGATGTCTGCCCAATGAATCTCTCTCGAATACAGAACCTGCCTGCACATGCTGATAATCCAGAGGGATTTATTAATTCAATTCTCAGTAATGCATTTCCACAAACCCTGATTCTAGCCAGACCATGTAAAAGAGAAGTGTCCCACTTGGTCCATTTGAAATGCTGGAGGACATGGCTGAGGTCTTCTCAGTATATCCTTATCAGCAGGTCTGTTACTATCTATGCTTAAAAAATACAACCCGAGTATTTGAAAGGGCTACTGGGCTGTATCGGTGGTTTGCCTTGGAGACCCAATGCAGTTGGGACGCAATGCATTAAACCTCCCGAAAACGAATAGCCATTTTTAAGAAGGTTTGTTTACAGTATGTCTTTTCATTTTGACTTAAGTGCATACACTATTTAATTCTTGTTACTAGAAAAACCACATACAAGAATGTATTAAAATGAAAAATCAGGACTGTTAGGAGGGCATGAAAATGCGTCTTCAGCATATAGAGCTACATTTTACAAAAACAACCGTGAACCAGACCAGAAGGCTATTGTTCTGGTACATAGCTAAATATTGTAATATTATATCACAGGAAGCAGTGTCAGCATTTAACACGGACATTGATTTTTTGATTTTTTTTTAATCCATTATCTCTGGTAAAACTAAGGAACTGTATATTGACAATTGTCTTAAACTGATGATGATACATTTTCATATCAATTAAGAGACGTGTACTGTGTGTGTGTGGGAACCGTGTACTTAACAGGCTCACATCAATCGCCTATGTGCTGGGTCAGGCCTATGGTATGGATTGGCTCGCCAGTCCTGGGGAACTTCAGCTCTTCCTGAAATGGAATTTTCTGTGTAGAATATGCAGAATGCTCTCTCCTATCGTCGCACATCTATACTAGAATTTTTGCAACTGATATTGTCATCAACAACAAATCCTCTGATGGTGGATGATGCTGTTGTCATATACCGTTTAAAAATAAGCATAAGCCTGGAGGACTAAATACCTTGTAGCAATGAGGATGGTGTGTGCCAGCATGTCTACATGGAGCAGAAAGCTATTTAGGGCCTATTACAGCATATACCACCCAACAGTCCCCGTCTTCACAGGACAGTCTCTATGTTCATGCATTGTGCTGCTGCCCCGGGTAGTTGCCCTGCTGTCTTGCACTTGCAGGAAGGTGGGGATCGTGAGCCATTTGGGGACATTCTCTGATGTCTCCTGACCACCATCCTCACGATGACCTTATTCAAGTTCAGCAGACGCTGTATTTGGCCCCGCAGTCTAGCACACACGTTGAAATGTGTTCATCTGTGCCCTAGATTGCCTAGATCTTTGTTTTCTTCATAAAATGATTACCAAATCTGAGAGATCGGATCAGTGAAGTTTGTTACACTCGAGAGGTTTTATTCACTGGAGAAAGGTCAATCGGTTAAAAGTATAGATGTAAAAAAAAAATCAGCGGTGAGGAAGTAAGTTACGGCACAAACTCTCCTTGCTGGGTTGTGCCAATGTTTTGCCAATATGCAAAATTAAACATTTTAAGTTGCTTAATTCTTACATGACTTCCCAGAGAGAGAGAGAGATACAAAAAAGGGCATTTCACTAACTCTCAGGGTTGTCCAAGTGCCTGATAAAAAATCAGAAAATTATCACCTCTGCTATTCAGTAACAGGTTTGACCTGGAGTCTCCGGGTGAAGTGCTGCTTCTTGGAGTCTCTGGGTCACTTTTCCAGTCAGAGGAAGCGGCATTCTTACATGTGACTTTATTTACTCCTCTAACCCCCTGACCCCTTGAATGAATTACCTGGATTTTTTCACTCCTTGGAGGAACCTGGGCAATTTTGGAAATGAAAGTCATTTTTCTTCCTCAAAATAAAGCTCTTGTGGTTTATCTAGCTCACTAAAGCAACATTTGTACTCGCATGTTGGTATCTTTAGTTAAAAGCTGCTTAAGGTTTGTTTTTTGAGATTTGCTGTAGAATAGGTACTTCTGTTGCAATGATTAAAATGTTCCTAATTACGCATAGTCTTCGACAGATAAGGGATTATCACTACATCCACAATTTGCATATTCAGTGAGCACAGTTTTGCTTACAAGTGATGAAAGAAAGGGATAATAAGGACAGAATATTGCACATTAACATCTCTTAATTAACATCCATTAATTTGATATTATGTATCTTACTCTATGAAGTTCTTAAGGCCAATATCTCTATGTATCTGTAATGTATAGTCGGACACCCTGAAGGTCACAGTGATCATAGTGATAACCAATATGGCAAACGTTTTCCATAACCCGAGACGTAGTTCCAAATCTTCTCTTAGCATGGCCAGAAGGTACCCTGAAGAAGTGTCATTAATTGTTAAAACTATCCATCAACTTTGAACAGAGTTGGTGCTTCTGAGCTGATGCCAATGCCACAGCTTTCCCGGCCCAACCTCTTTTTATAAACTGATATAAATGATTTTTCTTTTTATTACTGCGTACATGCGTAAGTACAATACATAAATCTTATAAACAGCCACCGATAGGTCACAGATGCAAAGAGTTATTTAAAGCTTCTTTTGTATCTAGCACTTCCACCTCTGACGCTCCATCGCAGATGTGCATCGTCAAAGCACAAGAGTCGGCGTTGACGTGATGGAAGATGGCATGGGTTTCAGCGCCTTGCGCAAGGCGTGTGTATGGATCTGTTCCAGTGTGTTATTTTTATACTGCTCTTAGAATGACAGAGGGACCGAGTGTACATTTTGAAGACTATTTATACACTACGTGTTTTAACGCACCCCTTATGTCCTATTACCTTTATCTTGGTAGATAAAGCTGTCAAAGCAAGCTGCACTCAGATCACTTTTGTTTCATGCAACCCATGTGTTCTCCTGGGTATTCTGTGACACTAGGAAATCTTATGCTTGTAATTGCTAGTTTTCCTCTGGGTATCTGTCCACATCCTTCAAGGCATGGAAGTGGAAATGTGTAGAAAATAGGAAAGGAAAGGAAAAGAATATGGCACAAAGATGAAAATGAAAGAAGGTAGGGTTTTGGACCATGGCAGGTGTTTCATAGCAATTATACATAAGGGTATGGAAAGGTCCGGTCCTTAGTGGATATTTTTTTCAAAGCCACGTGCCTCACTCCAGGGCATTTCTGTTATGTATGGGTATCTGGGCATTTACGTTTTTCAAGAAAGTAACAAAGTCCAAGCAATGGACAGGATCGTGGTTAGAAATGCACTGGAAGGATGACCTCCAAGCCACGTGCAACGTAAGAAAACCCATGACAACTTGGCCATAGAGGCCCAATTCCAACGTATTCTTTGAGGCAACTCAGATTTTCCCCTTACTTTAATTTGGCTAATCTCAACTTGGCTCTTAGTAAATATTTAAGCAAAACGCGGTTGCCTTCACAGCATTAAGTCAACTAAGTGTTGGATTTGGGACAAATGAATGATCATCTTTAATGTAAAGGTCTCATTGGGAGCGGCTTCTGTTTAATTTTTATTAAACATTAGCAGAACTTAAGTTTTACTTGGTTCTCCAACAGGCAGCTGGTACCCTTGACTCCCATCTCCCAGACACTTGTATTTAGAATGATTAATTATCAGGGCACTCTTGCTCACTGCTTAGCAAATTAACTATTCTTATAGTGCCCTTGTAGCTGTTTCTAACCAGTCACTGACACAGATAGATGGGACTTTACGCCAAGCCAGTGAGGGCCAAACTTCTCGTAAGTCACACTAGGAAGCTGCCTAATGATCGGCTAATTAGAGGATCCATGATTTAATGGGGCATTGCTAAAATGAGTCCTGTGTCGCACATGATCTAACTGCAATGTATTTTTAATATTAATTTCTATTTTAACTTAGGAGAGGGGCTCTAAATCTGTGTATGGGGACCCCTGGGATGTCAAATATGTAATTTTCCTAAAGTATCATCTGGTATAAAAGTAAAGAAACCAAATACGGTATATTTCCAGATGATACATGCATATTTGGATATCTAAGAAGTTTTCCACAGGGAACAAAAAACATTTCCTAAAAATTTTTGGGGTGAATTGAAGATAACAGACAAGATCATCCAACACAAATTTCTAGTTGATTTTTTGTGACACCTATATATTTTAAATAGTAAATATCATGCATATATATACACTCCCAGGAGCTTATTTGCATACATGGTCAGTGCTGATTACTCGGTACTAAACAAAAGTGATTTCTCAAATGTCAGTAACGTCGTCATTGGAATTGCCTTATCCTCCCACAAGATAAAATCAGAGGAACAAACACAGCGCTTCCCTACAGCAATAGAATACATTTCACCGAGGAGCACAAAAGGGTGATAAATCAGCCAGGATAACAATCTTTTGATCTAGAGAAGGTAAACAAAAATAACAAAAAAATTGGAGGCGACAGTAGGCGATGAGGGTGATGTGATCCTAGAAGACATGGAGGGTATAGCCAATCTCGTTGGAAGCATCAGTGTTTATGAAATGTGAAGGAATAAAGGGAAAGGACTTTGGGTATAAATAACACATGGTATTGGTAAATAGCTGGTGTGGTGTAGTAAAAGTGGTGCTATAGTCAGTAATGGAATGTTTTTGCTAGCTTGGCTGTATACATTTATTATGTTGACATGCATAGCCTTTTTTCATATTTATGTATGAATGAAATATAGAAACAAAGAACTTGAGGATGGATCAGACCCATCCAGCCCATCTAGTCTGCCCGTTTTTCCTGATGTAAAGATGGAGACCTTGATCAGCCCTTGGTCTTATCTTTGATTCAGGAGCTGTATGCCAAACAAATGCATGTTAAATTCCCCTGTCTTGTTAACTGAATTCCGCAGTCAACTGGAATTGTTATGAATCAACCAGGAAGAGGACGTGTGTCTATACTGTCTCAACACACTGTGAAGAGGATGGCTCGAATGGCCAAGAATCTCTACCAGAAGTTAGTCTCAAATTACAATCCAATTTTACCTACATCACCACAAGTTTGGAAGGGCTTCAAGAAAAAAGCCTCTACTCCAACAATTTGGCACACAGAGCCATAAGGAAAATGACCATGCCCACGGTTAAATGTGGTGGTGACTCTTTAATGTTCTCTGCCAGAGGACCTTGTTGGGGTACATGGCATCTTTGCACCGTCTGTGCCTTCTCTTTCTGATACTATCTCAAGTATAAGTGAGGACTGTACATCTGATTTGAGATTATCTAGGTCAGAATATGAGTCTTGGGATATCAATAGTTGGTTGGGGTGGTCTGGCAGTCTACAATACTCGCACTTACTCGCCCTGTCAATGCTTTAGCCTGCGCTATGGTGAAGGGGTTAAATCACACATCAATGGCTTTAGAAGAAACGTTGCTAGATTTGAAAGGTACACAAGAAGCTGTTGCAGAATAGAGCAGCTATAGATTATTTTCTATTGAAACATAACCATGGTTGTGCATCCGGACGGGAAAATAGTGGTGAAGATGTAATACAAAGTCCTGCAGGAGTAACTAGTACTCCTGAATATATTATGTCCGGCGGTCAGCTTACTCACAAAAGGGGGGATTGTGGAAGAATACAGGATGACCTATGTCCCATATTCTGTTCTCCTGAACCGAATATTTCCACTAACTACTGATAACACCAGTTTGTTTGGATACTAAGCACAAGGTTTGTCTGGATACATAATCTTGACCTTCTTCGCTATTAGTTGTGTAAATATGTTTACTAATAAGGGCATAGAACTATTTTATGTATTATGTTTGGTTTAGGATAGGGCGTTATTTCCGGTATGATTTTATAAATATATCCATAATGCGTCACAATAAACAGGAATCTTATTATACAAACACTTTTGTTTGTGTGTGTGATTTCTCACTGGTCGATCAAGATACACATGGAACCCCAGGGTATAGAAGTACTCGGAAGTTCTCCGACACTATCGAATATCAACACATATTACATGAACACCTGACCGCCTCTGCCAGAAAGCTTTAAATGGACCATGGACGGATCTTCCAGCAGCACAACGATCCAAAGCATGCATCAAAATCAATACAAAGAAGCTTTACGACCCATAAAATCGAGGCCTTACAGTGGTCGTCCCAGTCCCCTGACGTGAACACCACAGAAAACCTGTGGGGTGAACGGAAGAGAAGCGTTCACCACCATCTACCTTGAAGTGTGAAGGATCTGGAGAGATTCTGTATGGAGGAATAGTCTCAGCTCCATCGCCATGTATTCTCCAACCTCATTATAGGAAAAGACTCAGAGCTGTTATCTCGGCAAAGGGAGGTAGCACAAATCATTGACTAAAGGGGTGCCAATAATTGTGCCACACATATATTTAACTTTATTTTTTTTGGATGAACGTGTCTTTGCAATTGTTTGATATCCATGAGAACCGAGTATTTTTGTCTTTTTTTTTTTTTTTTTTTTTTTTTAAGAAAGAAGAAAATGTTACACAATTTTTTTACGGCTGCCTTTACTCGTATTTACCAAAACTGGTAAATTAATATTTAGTTGAAGGCACTGTATGAATATAATCAATAGAGGATGTTTGTAATGTTTGTGCGGACTCAACTTATTAACATCGGTATTGGATAGACTGGGTGTTACAGGGGGAAAATATCTAAATCGTATTTTTCTTTCTTATAATGGAAAACGTTCAATTTTCTTCATTAAGAAAATAATCCTATGAAAACATTACATTCTTAAACATGTGGATTACCAGAAAGATATTGTAGTTAAGATATCCTTAAACAAACCTGTTTTAGATCACAGATGCCTGTCACGTACTGTACGCAGAAAGATCAGACTGGCTTCACGCTTGTTCGTGTGGGAATGTTCCCAATTAAGTGCTAATTGAGTTGCGAAATGTTGTATGGCAATTTATGGAGATTATAGCAGCACTAGTAGGAATGCATAAAATGCTAGCCTCTTGGGTTTGGCTATTAAAATCTGTATGATCCAGATAAGGTTGATAAGTAGATGTGTATATATTTGTCCAAAATGGGACGCCTATGTTTGGGAGGGTTGCAAGGGGAGGAGAGGGCCGGAAGTGGACGGGACATTAGGAAAACCTGGCTTGAGGGTTGTGGTAAAAGGCGCAGAGCGGTAGCACTGGCCCAAGAAGCGGGTGGGATTGGGACATGACCACCTGTCCGCCTTACTCGAATACCTACCTTCCAAGGAGGTTAAGTGGGATTCTGTTGAACCCCAGATCTCGGTGCACTCTGGGCCATCTGTATGGGAGCTTCTGTGCCATTGAGAATCTGAATGGAAGATATTTCCCTCACTCCAGATTTCACTCTTGGAGATTAAAACATAATGGCGTGCTTAGGACATATCACATGACCAGATTTCCACTGCGGCATTGGCGCTAATGTTTGAGACTTTAATCCCTTTAATTAATATACTTGAGACAATGCGAATGAGGAAGATGTTAAGCATCAGTCATGCTAATTATATCTCTGAGCACCCCTTGGCTCCTGAAAAAGATACTTTATGCAATTTGTAGATACTAGGAATTGACTTAATTCACTGTATTAACCTCTACCCCTTTCTGGTGGAAGGATGTCCCATTTATCTACCACCCTCTCTGCAAAATAAAAAAACATATATGGTTTATTTGCTATGGTAGATATGTTAGAGAGTCAAATTAATGGGTCTTGATGGAATGGCATTGTTACATAGTTACTATATCGTTACATAGTTGACATTTTATTATTATTCAAATCACATACATTGTTGCAGCCCTTAAAACGGATTCATAGACAAAATTTGTGCAAAACATACTGTCTAGGAGTTAAGATTTTTATACTTTTATATATATATATATTTGTTTTGAAAGATTTTTTGTTAACATGTCGTCATTAATACTTTAATGAAATTATCACCTTTTAAAAATATTTATGCCAGCTTTTTTATATATGGGTCTCGGAAAATATCAGTCGATGCTTTTTATTAATCTATGCCTTCTAATAACGGAATTCTCTAAATCATACCTATTTCTCAAATATATTTTTTTTATTATAAAAATAATTATTCTAACATCAAATTTAATAGCTTAAAAATCTAAAAAATTAGGTGGGGGGGCATCATTAACAGCATGTTTTAAACAGTATCCTTTATATACTATATATATATATATATTTTCCTGCTGAAATCCTTAGATTTTCTAAAATTTATTTATTTTAACAAAAATGTTTAGATAGGTTTATGGTCTTTAATGCTTTGCCACCATTAGCTTGTATTTGATTTTCTGTCCCCTTTAAGGAGACGTATTCATGCGCAGGCAGCATTTACATAGCAGAGCTACTGTAAATGGGTCAAAGCCACATTCCTGTAGCATAGGATTACGGAGATGCAATGTGGTTGAAACCATAGTTGCTGCAGAGGTGGGATGTGCGCCGTACCATAAAATTAGCATTAAAGAGGCCGAGACGCCTTCTTTTGTTCAATTTTTTCTACGGATGTACAATAAATGCGGAAGAACCAACTAAAATAAATAGAATGTTATTGTATCATCGTCTAGTTTAACACTCGATTATTTTGACATTCCGCAAGCAACACCACTGCTATTATCTGTTGGAACACGTCCCCGTGACAGCGTGTAGCTCAAGCAGAATTAATTGGGTAACAAAGAAGGCTGCAGTTTGGTGCCTCGGAAATCAGCATGTAAACTAGGCAGCCTGCGATACTCATTCCTGCTCATATTTTCCCCCAGTGCTATTTCGAGGAAGGTCTTTCCCAGCCGACAGGGTGCAAGCACAGCGATAGAATGTGAAGAATTAGCATTCACGCTTCATACGTATAAAAAAACACCTTGCAGGAGAAAAAAAGAACAAACTCCTCGGCTAAAATCAGATAGATTGCTGTTGTCTTAATTATGATATATTTTTTGAGAATATTAAAAATATAGATTAGCCCAATTAGTAAATGTACTTCAATAGCCAGGGCAAAATACATAAGTGGAAACAAGCAGGGCCAGCGCAACGTTACCGGCAGCCACGGAGGCTGCCTGGAGGGGGGCACCACAACCAGGTCCTCTCCAATGCTATTAAGTGCCTAGGGAGATGGAAACCCTTGGGTAAGCCACTAACAGTCTTGGAGTCAAAGAAAACCTTGCCTACCTCAAAACCTTTGCCTATGACATCATATCCCAGCACCCTGTGCCCATGGAGGCCTGTACCAAGCCTCCAACGAGCAATTCGGCAATCTGGGGAGAAGAGATGTCTCCAGTAACTGTCCCATTGGGCAATGGCACAACAGGGGGTCCTGATCTGTCCCCTGGTTTTAGGCCAGACTACGTCGCTGGGTATTCCCAAAGTTACCCCGGGGAGTAACTGATTTGTAGCCAGTAAGCTTTCATAGCAATCTTTGATCCTTTGATGTCTGCTCTTCCAATCATTGTGAAGCAGAATTACATTTTTGTTGATGGCTGATTATATATATATATATATATATATATATATATAATATATTTTCATGTTACCTGTTACTACGCTGGGGATTTTAGACAGGAAGCTTTTTACAGTTCGGATAGGCACCCCTCCAGCTTTATCATCTTGCATCCGTGTGATGATATCTTCAATCTAGAAAGAAGAATACATATGAGTTTATTCTTTTGAAATCTTTAACATTATTATTAATACCAGAGCTAAAATAATATAAATAAACCTTGTTGTTCCTTCCTTTTCTGTGTCTATACCAAATAACCTGCCACTTTTCGTGATTCCAACAGTTCTGTTTATTTATTTTTTTTACCAGTGCATCTTGATATCCCAAACAGGGGGTTACCATACCTACAAAACTACTTAGTTTCTACCGGAAATATGTGTTACTAATAATCCTAGTTACCGTTCAAGAATAAAGTATTTGGGAAAAGCATGTTGTGGACTGTGCCTTTTAACAATTTTCGTGGAATCATCCCAAAGAAGACAATGTTCTGAAGCCAGAACATGGAAATCGATAAGACCTAACAATTTTATTAAAACACTAAATCTTAACTTTTGCCAACCGAGCCATTTCAATAACAACAAGTGACGACCACTCAGCCATTTTATTTGTCTACTGTTTGTTAAAATAAATAAATTAGTTATGACTCTTTATGGCAATATATAGACATAAAGTGTGATTTATATATATATATATATATATATATATATATATATATATATATATATATATATATATATATATATATATATACATATTCTGAATATCTGATAACATGCTCATGTATATGTACAGGGATTTCTGTACATGAATGTAAAGGAGACACTGATTAGATTAATTGCATTAAAAAACCAGACTACTACATGCCTTTATAGAAAAAAGAGCAGGTGGCTTAGCTTAAGAAAAAAATAGCTTTTTTTTTTTTTGTCATTTAAAATTAATTTCAGTGTGTACAGGCAGCACTATCGGGAGATGAAGTGCACCAGTTCACAGCTAAAGACGGAATATATAATTCATCAGACCACATGCTGTGGCTTTGAAATTAGGGTCAAAATAACTATCCAAAACCTAGACATCTGGCAGCTATGTTGTGAGCAAATGTATTTTAGAATTTGGAGAAAAATAGGAAGATGAGAAGGCTATTAAGACATTAAAACAAATAGAAGTAAAAATATCTAATGATAAAAAAAATATATAAATATTTCCCCGTTTAATAAATTATTACAGGACTAGCATAAGATTGGGATGGAATTCCGTGAATGGAAACAGAACCTAAAAACCTTATATATAATATAGCACTACTTATATAGTGTTGATATACATTTATTAAATATTTTTTTTAGCCAAATCTGGTAAATAGACTTATTTCAAAGTGTCATTTTTACCTAATTAACTTTTTTCCATTGCCAACATAGTACTATTTTGGGGTTTTTACATTACATGAACTTATACTGTCAATAACCAGAATAACATCACTGACCAACCAGGCCCTCCCTTGAACATTACATAAATTAATATAAAGTAGAACGTTTTTTCAAGATGCTCACCCATCAGTGACCCAATCTACCCCTCGTTTATCCCTGATGCCCCTCTTTTCCAGGAGCTCAGAATGTTTGCTGGGTAAGCGTGTATTGCAGTGTTCTACAGCCCTAAATGTCATGATGGATACCAGCCGCAATGATAAGTTTAATCCAAGGCCATTCTTTTTATTTGAGTATAATTCTCACGCTTTTCTAAATGCCCTAGAATGGGATAAACTGTTTATGAGATTGTACAGTAACATCTTTATTACGGGATACATTAATATATATCGGCTGTCTTTGCATAGAATGGGCAAAGAATATGGAACATTTTAATACAATTCAGTAGCTCACCAGAAAGAACTTGTTTTTCTTTCTTCAACTATTAATTTGGAATACAAAATTCTTTTAAAACGAGCCTCAACAAGACAGTGACTGCAAATAATATAAATATATACATACATACATACAACCTAAAAAGACAGACTGCAACGTGATCCTTTGACTGTTGGCTATTAATCATTTTCAAATTGTATTCATGGATGGCTGAAATTAATTTTGCTAAATCTTGATGCCGACACTTTCTTTCTACAATTTGTAAGATCCACAGAGACATAGATGAGATGTAATTAGCTTCACATTTCATACGGCATGCAACTGATCTGATTACTGAAAGCACCTCGATGTTGAGAAAATTAAGAATCCAAATTAAGGACTTTTTTGGTGGGGGGGGGCTAAACGTAACTTCTGCAATTGAATTTGCCACTTCATTATACCTATTCAAGTCGTTTTTTAAATTGAATTGGAGTTCACAACTAACTAGGTTTTAAACACATTGGTTCTTGAGGGGAGCCTGTTCAGAAATGTGTAGAATAATACACACTATTAATGTCCTTAACATTAAGATGCCCACTCCTAAGGGTATACTCCAGCCATCATATGCACTTTAATGCATATAATAGCTGAGGGGTCCCTTTAAATTTGTGGTGTACCCCTTGAAAATTCATGGGGGGGATTCTGAATGTATTTTTTTTTGTTTCACTTTGTACAAGGCCACTTGGCGTGAATTGCCACCTGGTGCAGAACATGTCAATTGATGAGACTTTTGTCAGGGAAAACTGGTGGGACATAAGAATGACCTCCTCGCCAATGTACACAAGTAAGGGGAGATGTTTTTAAACCCCCTTACCCCACTGTACATACCTATGAAAGGACTTAGCTCCCATCGGCTCTTTGGGGTTCACACCGATATTTAGGTAAATATAGGCATGGTCTTTGGGTTGAGTTAGTAAGCTACCATGCACCATGGAGGCTAGTCCTACTAAACTGCTGTCTCTTTTTATTGCTGGGAGAATGTATCACTCAGCATTTAACAAGAATGTTTATTCTATCCAATTCTTTATAATACATAATATTTTATAGAAAAAACATTTTGACGATATCTATGGGAATATCTGCCCAAAGCTTGAAATATTATACGCAATGATGCCTATATGAAATATTTAATTTGCTGAAGGTGCTGTAAATCAGATGGAATTTAAAAAAAAAAAGACTTAAACTACTGCAGGAATGCCAAGAATAAATAAGTTATCTCTGGCTTGTATCGTAACAGTCTGAATACCTCTTCCTCTGAATTACGTGAGAAGATATTCCTGGTTGGCTTGTAAATCAGAAGAGGTGATAAAAGAGGAAGGAGGGGGCAGATCTGGATAACCTAACATTGAGTCACTGATTGCGCAAGCAGAAAGCCCTTTCCATGCTATAAACATCGGCAGATGCAGATGTTTCCATGGTAACGGCAAAGACGGCTTTTTTTTTTAATGACAATAGGCGCACCCTTGGCAAAAACAGCCAGGGCCCATTTTAACTAAGCCAGGGGCAAGCAGTATAACAAAAAGGGACCAATAGGTGTTTTTTTTTTAGTTTTTTTATTACAGGACAAAGAATGGGAAACCACGGCAGTCACAGATTAACCTTACGGTCATTAGTTATATTTAACCCTTTAAATGGAAGATGTGTGTTTTTAACAATTCATATAATAGAACGTGAGAGAATAATATGAACAGGTGTGAGAGTACAGCAGGTGTTGCCCTCCTGATGGCAGCCTTGTGATTAACCATTTGTTGCCAAACATCAAGCAAAAAAAAGATGGTAGAATATATATTTCCATTACTTCCTGTTTGGCTGCTCCTATGAGCTTCTACAACTGGTACAGGAAATGTCAAATGTTCGCTGTGCCAAAAAGCCATCGAGCTTCGAGCAGATGGGTCAAAATAGATTACTGCGAATATCTTGGAAACGTGTCATAAACTACTACAAAGAGTTAGCAAAACATGTAGGGGTTTCCTTGTCATTCATTCATGCTTGACTGCTGAACAATATTGGGGTTAATTAGGCATGTTCTGTAATACTCTTGCTCATGTAACATAATCATTTTACTCACAGGCAATTCGTTAACTAGTCCTCTTACTACTACTCTACAAATATTCAGTAATGATCCTTACGGAAAGCACCGTTACAGAACAGTTTTCCATTACAAAGCACAGGTATCCGTTCCAGCTATCGATACAATGTTTCAGACAATCCGATATATTATAGGATTTTCTCTCCTTTATTAGTGGAAAAAACTGTAAATTGCTGGTAGGATTCACGTCACTAGTAACCCTTTGTAGTACTGGTAAATACATTAGGATTATGTTAGTAATAAATGCTTATTATCTGCGTTCAGCACCATGGACAGCGGACGCATGGTCTGACTTGCTTAATTAAAAGTACACTCCAGCCATCATATGCATTTTAATTTGTCTCAATTTCTATTGTCATCCTTGCAAATACCCACGGCGGGGGGGGGGGGGGCTGATTCAGCAAAATCCACCACATGCACTTATTTGCCCCTTTGCCTACCTCCCAGCTATTTTCTATCCAGGAGATGTGTTCAGTCTAACATATCCCCTTTCACATGATATACTTACTGACAATCAGAATGCTACAAGCAAGGGTCTACTGAGACCCCCCATGCGAATGCAATCGGTGTCAAAAAATGGTCAGACCACTGAACCGGAGGGAGGCTGCAGATCTGTGGATGCAGCTTCTCCCTAAATATATATATATATATATATATCTCTCTTTAAGGAATGTATATTGAAGTAATCATAAAGGTTTAATCTACGTTTAAGTAGATGTTACACAATATGTAGAACTAAGTTTGTTCTCATATTAAACAACTATTCTTCATTCAGATGCTATCAGATTAATTGAAATCACATCGAGCGCCGGTGAATGATTTACTCCTAGAATACGAGGTTCATCTTTGCTTAGTTAACGTTACAGGCAGAGAAGCATTCAGCCTTTGTAAAATATATCCGTTTTACGGGGAGTGGTGGCCAGACATCAGTCTCTTGGGTTCGTTCCATATGAACAGACAGGGTGTCAGAGCGCAGACCTGAATCTAGAACGATATATTTCATTTGACATCAAATGTCTTGCCCATCTTGGTGAAAATAAATAGCGGTGTCTTAGCACTCGATGTGAAAGATCTGGATGGTTTAGCCAAAATCCTTTTACTCTGTGAAGAACAGGAAGGTAAACACCGTATGTATTTACATAGCAGACAGACTTAATTGCAGCAAGAATGTAGAACAAAGATATATGGAACATAGAGGTTTACCTGTAAATTACGTGTTTGCATTGAAATAGCCTGGTAACCACAGACAAAATGTATAACAGCAAAGGGGTTGATGGCGGAAGAGAATAAACCATCAGCGAATACCGAAGAAGCATCAGCTTTCAAAACCCAACTCCATTATGAAACCCACTGAGAAAAATACACCTCCCGCGTCGGGAACCTGCTGATTTCTATTTGATGACACACAATAGTCTCAGCTGAGCAAACACTTGATACTGCTCCAGTTTTTTTTTTGTCATCATCAAAAGGCCTGTTGAATATCACTGCAACGTTATGCCCTAAACTGCTACTTAAATTTAATTTCAAAGCCTCGCTACAAGTCGCGGGCCAGCTGGGAGATGTTCAAGATAATGGATATCAAATCAGAAAAGGCATTTACGGGTTGTGTTTTTCGCATAAGCGATGCGCAATTTTAACACGCTATGCCGATGATAGGAGATTTCAGTTTGCGTGTTTAGAGTGTTTGCCATTCATATTCTAATTCCGCGGTAGCGAGTTGCTTCACAGCTCGAAATGCTTTGTATTGGTTAAGAAAAACATACCAGGCACAATTTCGAATATATATATATATATCTATATCTATATCTATATCTATATCTATATCTCTATATATCTATCTATCTAGTTAGATGGATGAAGTCTTGCGCGCTATTCCAATAATTGGGTGTGTTTGTGCTTGAATCTGACATTCCGATTGTGTGGCATCCGGCTGTTTAATGCAATCCATTTAGAAATGGTTTAAAGTTCCATTAACCTTATGAGAGCTTAAAAAAACGCATATCGGGGACAATTTGTAATGGGTGTATGTTGTGGTAGATTGTGACCACATGCTGGTGAGATATGGTTGGGAGCAGGTGGTGCAAGTAAGATAAGCACTATTTGTGTTAGGGGAAAACGAATAGGATTAGTGGTCTGAGGTGTGCCATGACCGACGTACCAGGTAGGCCTATAGAGGGCCACCCCATTAAATAGAAAAAAAGAAAGGATAGAGGAGAAAAGAGGAAATGAATAATGGAATAATTACCGTTGCCCCGGTCACGTGTCCATTCCCTGGTAGGCTTTTGCGTGCTCCATTTGGATCCAGGTTGATAGCTTCTTCTCTGAGTATGTAGATTTGTGAACGGGTCTGTGATGTTGTAAAGCAGGTTTAACCCCTTCAGTACCGGGACGTACCTGGTACTTCCTGGTTAACAGTCACCGGTAGACCGGGACGTACCAGGTACGTCTCCTCCAAAAAACGCCCCCACATCACCACAATCGCGGTGATCGTGGGGGCGCTGCTGCTGCTGTCTGCCCAGGAGTCCTGGGCAGACAGCACAGCCTGTCTAAGCCCGCCCCCAAGCCTACGATCACTCCCACGGAGTGATTCTCTAGGCAGAAACTGCGATTGCAGAAAAATCTGCAATCGCGGTTTCAGCTGCCACAGGCAGCTTCAGGGAAGAGGGGGGGTATTGAATGGGTCCCCACACAAGTGTGGGGACCTGATCCAACACCCCCCTGCTGCCTGATCGCTCCATGAGAGCGTCAGTGCAGCGTTAACCCCTTCAATGCCGTGATCGCGGCATTGAAGGGGTTATTTCCCGTTTTTTAGGGGGTTCTGCTGCTGGTGGTCTGCCTGGAAGCCCAGGCAGACCAACAGCAAAAACGAGCCCCCAGAAGTCCTCTGATCAGTCCTGTAGGCCATCATTATGGCAGCCCACGGATGACCCTGCTCTACAGAGAGGGGTCATCTAGGGTAATTATGAAAAAACACAAATTATTAATAAATGAAAAAATCATAATTACCTGATCACTTGTCGGTGACATTTTAAGTCGCTGATTATTGATCGGTCTCCCTGATTGATGTCAGCGGCCTAAACCTGTCACTTACAAGTAATCTGATAAAAAAAAAAAATATATTTAAAAAAATTTAAATGCACATGTTCCAGTTTTGCCCTCATAGCTTCCTAAAAAAATACATGAACCATGCATGTGAGGCCTTGTTGGAACCGGGGGGTGTTGGTGAACAAAATGTGGTGTTTTTTTTCCCAGTGTTACACATATGCTGTGCAAGAAATAAATTGCAACATTGAAATGTATGCGTTAAAAACGCAATAAAATAGTTTCCCTGTGAAGTTTGGCAGACATCAGTGAAGAAATGGCTGGCTGAAAACTGTCAAAACTACCCTAGTTGAACACCTTGACTTGTCTACTGTTCATAAGTATATACTTTTATGGGGTAATTTACATCAGGGGGCTTCCAAAATGTCCCAAATGGGATATGGGCCCAGGAAACCAATTTCTGAAAATTCCAAATGTGAAAACGAAAATGCGCATGTTCCAGTTTTGCCCTCATAGCTTCCTCAAAAAATGCATGAACCATGCATGCGAGGCCTTGTTGGAACCGGGGGATGTTGGTGAACACAATTTGGTGTTTTGTTCTGCAGTTGCACATATTCTATACAAAATATAATATAAAATCTAAAGCAACATTGCAACATATGCAAAGAAAACCCCAAAAATATAAAAATACCTCAAAATTTGGCAGCAATTGGCGATAAAATCCCTGTTTGAAAAGTGTCAAAATGACCCTAGTTGTACACCTTGACTTATCTACTGTTCATAAACATATAATTTTGGGGGGGTAATCGGTATCTGTGACAACTATTGCAGTTATTAGACTACCATGCCAAATTTGAAAAAAATTACATTTCAAAAACGTGATGCATGCCTTGCAATATTTGCCCTATACTGGTCAAAATAGATAAAAATCCTGGCCATGTTGGGTGGTTTCCAAATCAGGACAACTTAATGAATATATTTGGGATAATTTTTTCCCATTGGTTCAATGTGTGTACAATTTGTATGTATACAAAACTGTAAAAAAATGCGTTTTTTAATTTTTTCCCCACTTTTTCCAGTTTATTTCAAACAAAACAATGTACTACCCAGCTTAATATGGTCCTACTTGTGCTGAAAAAAACAATATATGATTTGTGTGGGTGCACCAATTGATAAGAGAGAAATTACAGATGAAGAAAGACATGGCAAAACAAACGGCTCCGGTCCTTTAGCGACACCTTAGTATCAAAATCCCGGTCCTGAAGGGGTTAAGGGCTGCTCTCTTGCCTAAAGAGAGGTCCTGAAGAAGCTGGGGAGAATGACCCTCTCAAAGGGCTTTATTCACTAAAAGTAGCGTTATCAGGATTGCTGGTGTTTTAACTCCCACTCCAACAAGGGCTCCAGCTGTAAGTGCTGTACTATGCTTATATAATTCAATGATTAAAGCGACTTTAAAGAAATCTCACTGGTTTAACTACATATTATACAGACCCAGCCAAGCACTAGATCAATGGGGTTGACTCCAACTTTTTTTTTTTTGCAGCCTCTTCCTTTAGTGAATAAACCCCAATGGTCAAATCTTGTCTGGATTTCACCAGGATTGAAGCAATTCAGTTTTACAATATGACAGGGCAATCTGGAGAATCCACATAAGAGGCAGATATCCCTTAACAGGTGGTAACAAAAGTATAACTTTTTCATTCGATCTATATAAAAATCCTTTCTAACACAAAGTACTGTCTTTTATGCTCTATAAACACAGGTTCCTGCTCACCATTGTTTGACTAAAATATTATTACAAAGTGTGATCAATGCAGTCTTAATTATGATGGAATGTGTTGTGAATATAATTATGCATATAATGCTATATTCCTTGTCACGTAGAATACATTGTAATTTGTGAACCAGGCAGATAGGAAAATGTGCCTTGTGATCTAAGCTCAGTCGACTGGTTTCACTGCAGGAGGCAGATGACAATTCAACACAGTCATCATCCATTGTAAGGTGTAATTACTTGACAACAGAAACCAAATGATCTCAAAGTTATTTTGACGTATAGGGAGATAAAAGTTTATAAGGCTATTATGCTCCATCTACGCAGAAATATTTTTTCAGAAATTATAGGAGCTACAGGGGAATATTTGTGAATGAGTTCATAAAATTCTTTCAGCATGCCTTGTGTCTTGCACGATTATTTCCGTCTGAGTTATAACGGTTTGAAGTCTGACCTCCTATAGCTAACACACATCAAGTTATCATGGCCCACCTTAGTGTAGTGTGGAAGTATGGGGTGGAGGTGGAAGGGCATATTTCATACTTCATTTGTGGAATGTAGAGTAGAGTTTGTTCTATCATGCTTGTTAACATAGGAGTCAGATGGTTCTTATCTGCCGTCAAGTTTCTATTAAAATCTGAGGTAGTAGACGTTTCCAGTAGAGTTGATCACAACTACTGATATAAACAAGAATCATGTCAGACCCTAGTTATAGAACAGAACTACACATTTCTCAAGGTAGCTTTTCTGGGAAATGTTGCATTAGACACCCTCATTGGCCTCATATCATCACGCACTGACTATGAAACCCTGTCCGTGTGACATGTGTAAAGCAAGGTTTCCAAAGGATTTAACATTTTAGATAACTTAAATGAAATCTCTTTACCCCGGAACAATGGTAGCATTCTGTAAAGGTCTCTTTGATATTTCTGATGCACCTAGTGTGGCTGTTGTCTTGTCTGTTCCTTATGGACAAATACTCTCCTGAGTATACTTACCTGAGTATTTAACCAATATCCAGACTGATGTTCCACTGGCATGATCTGTAGATTTTTGTCACGCATGGCCAAAGCGCGAGCGACATTATTTTAAGTCGCATCCTCATGCTTGATATTGATGCGCTGAATAGTTGATTTAGTTCTAAACAGACCATAGATTAGATGTCCCTGCCTGGGTTTCTCACACAACAACCTGTGGTAAGGATTCTGTGAAAACATTCACTGCTTAATGGACAATCATGCCTGGTGTAGAGGGGACTAAGGGGTTCAGGGATACAAAGACAGCATTTTGTGCCAATCTTAACACATGCACCTCCTCTGAGCTATTACTAATCCTTGGCCAAAGGAGAAAGGATAAAAAAAAACAAACTTGGACCCGTTTTCTTATTCCACCATGAAAATGGGAACGAGAAGCGGATTAATTTTAAAGCTTTCATGCTGCTGGATGTGATTTCAACCGGTTGCATTAGGTAAGGGACCAGGATTGATTTAAGTAAAAAGCCGTAGACGTTCTGCCAAAACCTGGAAGATCTTATTCAGTCGGCTTAGTGGATAGCCCAGGGAAATTGACCGTTTATGGTGACGCATAAAACTAGTAATAGTTATGCCAAGTTACTTAAAATAAGAGGTGCAGCTGAAAGCAAATTTAATCTGCAGGAATTTAACAGCGTGCAGACGTTAATATTGAAAGCTTCTTACTTATAATAAGTCACATTGAAAACTGAGCACAAGCCAAAAACCCTCAATTTCTTTAATGAGCTTTGAGAGAGGTTAATGGTTAGAATACCATTAGAATAACATCATCAACATACCGGGCCAAAAAGTATTATTCATTCTATACTCCTTTAAGAAATGTTCTGGTTTTTTTTTTACTGCAGATAAAAATCTTTTGTTTGCTCGTAGAGAAACATCCAATTAATAATCCTATCACAAACCAATATTTTTTTTGTGCTCTGCTGTAATTATATATGTTGCGCTAAGTAACAGACTAGGTTTGTTTGTGATGAAACATTTGGTTAGGGTAAATAGAGAGGGTGAAGCATTTAATTATTTACTTACATCAAAATGTGTTAAGGCATGCAAGGGCGAAGCAAATTATTAAAATTAAAATCCATGTAAAGATGGTGTCTCTACATCCGGTAGATGGGTTTGTCTCATCCTGCTTCAAGATAAGAAGGTCCATTAGAGGGTGCACTCATAGGGAAGGCTCTGCCTATTTGGAAATTCATGCCCCATCTTTGTTTTTGGTAGTAAGACTAGTAGGACAAAAATAGAATGCCATGGTTCTAGAATATAGAGCATAATGTGGTCATAATTTGATGTAAGGACTGGTTCCACCTACTACTGAGTCTTAACACTTTGTAACTAAACGCAGCATCAGAATCGTCAACCCTGGTATTGTTAAATGCCTAATAATTTAATCAAATATGATATATTCATCTGCAGACTAAAAGTACATGTTTTCCACAGGAAAATAGAATTTCTGGAATCTTTTTTGGCCCTTAAAGAACAATTGCGCAATCCTGGTAGAATACATAATCACATGTTTTACTTACTATGTGAGTGCAGAAACCTATTTTAAGTAAACAAATTAATTTAAAATGTACAAATAGTTTTCTTCTTTAGCTAATCTACTTTTAGACCTATTTATTCCATATACTTTAAATGGAAAGCTTGTTTTAAGAATATTAAGACAATCTCTATTTCATCATTATTATTGCTCTTTCTAGCAAAACAGTATGTTGCAGTTGACAAACATAATCATCGGATTACTGCCTGTCTGCTTTTTCTGCCCACGCATAAGATTCTTGTTAAAATAAAACACTCAAAGTAAAATTAGAGCCTGTAATTTCATGAAAAGGAACACAACTGGACTTGCGTGCTTC
Source organism: Spea hammondii (assembly GCA_029215755.1). NCBI lineage: Eukaryota > Metazoa > Chordata > Amphibia > Anura > Pelobatidae > Spea > Spea hammondii. The sequence continues at coordinate 24,401,119 of JARDYJ010000012.1, read as the reverse complement.
AGAGTATACAAACAATTTGGAGTTCCTGTATGTATAGCAATGAAAGATCTGTAAAACAATATATTGCTGATGGGGTCCCCTCCTCCCTTACTTATTGTCTCTAATGCATCAAACGTCAAATGCATTCCAATCTAAAGGCGTACGTTGCTATATAAGCTTGTAAACCAGAGACCTTAATCTTCTACTATCTCAAGAACAATAGCAGAGGATATTTACAATGGCAAACTCATAAATTGTCAAGATAGTTAACACTTGTGTGCTGTCTTAAGCTTCTATGTTGTAGCTGGCAGGGAAGATGCTGGAGGTGCCAGGTAGTGAATGGAGACTACCTCCACATAAGGTGGTCTTGCTATTAGATGAGGTAGATAACCATCAACAAAGAATGGCCTTGGTTGACTCTCCATGGGCCACCCTTAGTCGCTGGGATCGACTATTACTTTGTCTATCGAGGTGGGGATCCTATTTTCTAATGACCCGTGCACGTTTGTGCAAATATACTCTGATTACCTTTATTAGGTTTGTTATCTCATGTTGCTACACGGTAATTGTACTATATATAACACACTTCAGATGCTTATCCTCTTATTTTAAATCTTTTACAGTGGTTTCTTTTGTAAGTACGGCACCCTTTTGTGTGATATACCTTCAACTCAATGGCCATGGTGCCTATTAGAAAATCTTTTAGTTAAAATAATAAAAAAAATCTTATCAGAAACAGAAAAGACAATAAAAGCACACAGACACTCAGAGGTACAATAAATAGCAACTGGAGTTCAGCAACAAAGTTTGGATTAACCTTTTATAATAGCACAACCTGGAGGAATCTGGCTCATGCCTTTCATCGCATCCATCCTAATCAAACGCCTGTGATAGCGTCCGATGTGGTAAAACACATTATGTGGCTTCTTTTCTGCTATGGATAATTTCAGCCAATAATCCTCATGTGTCTAACATCTTTCATGTTTCTTGTGACATTGCCTACATCCCGAGTCGCATTCTTTATCGACTTGTGATGGATCTTGACTCCCCCCCCCCCCCCCCCCCCACCGGGGACCTAGAGGTTCAATAAAAAGTTGGAACAAACTTTTTCTTATGGATATGTTAGACCTTGTAGGACCTATTTGTATCATGCCACCACTTCCCAACCTAACTAGGACTAGATATATAGAAACTAGAATGACATAATAATCTATTAATGCCAAAATGTATTTGTAAGAAACTCTGCCAATATATGGTGCTTATTTTGTATGTCTTCAGAACCACCTCTAATTAATAGAACTTTGCAGGATTTTATTCTTAAACATACAGCGAACAGAAGCTGTCCAGATGAAACATGAATCAACACACCAGGGTAAATCCTATTTGTTCAGCTCAGGTTACAGAATGGGTTAACCAAAAATACATTTTAATGCTTACAATAATGCAGCAGACCAAAAAGCCAAATAAGAGCCCTTAAAACCGTATTTTGGCTGTCAAATAGCTGCTTAAGGAGTGTTGGTTAAGATTCCAGCTTCAGCCTGTAAGAAAATTGAATGTCGGGCACACAGAAAAATGATGAATAGTTCCCAACAGATGATCACAAGCTGGGGTATGTCACCCAACCGAGCAGAAGTACTAGAAAAAGTGACAAAGATTTCCACTAAAGTTCAATATAGAGCAGAAAGCCAAGAATTCACTGGCTGTTACAATGAAGCATGATGATGGATCATCTGAACGCTTGCCTTGTGCATTCCACTGAGAACGTTGTAATAGAAATTTTACCTTAATGTCAGAAAGCTCAAAAATATTTTACAAGCTAACATATGTTTTCCTAACTAATTTTCCTAACAGACCTCCTTTGCAGCTCCCACGTTGCTACATCGAAACCATGAGAAAGATGGCGTCATGGCTCACAAAATCCATTTAATCAATGAATATGGCATATTTGTATTCTATATGAAGGAAGCTTTTAATATTACCAAAAAAAAAACCTGAAGAAAAGTTATTTGTTTGGAATTTGTGTCAATCGACTTCTATAAACACGAATCACACGCATCTAGCCCAATGGCCGCCCCAATAAAAGGGGCCCCCAAAGAGAATGGCATATGTCAAGGTAATTGGATCTTTCCCAAAAGTGGGTCTGTCGTAAAGGGGAATTGTTAAGATGTCAAAGAGGAATATTCATTTCTTTTCTAATGGGAAAACTGGGTTTTATCCCAAGTGTGAGACTTGGCCTCGTTGTAAAGTCATAATTATCTTAACATTTACATAATTAAAAAAAAAAGTATGCAAAATTTAGAAGTGTTTGAAGTCTAAGATCTTTCATTAATTTTCCTGGTGTACCTTAACTTATAAAAGCAATGAACAAAGACACATTGCTAGCCTTGAATTAAGATATTTTCATCAATCTGACAATTCTTTTATTTTTCTTCTTTGCTTCATTAAGGCAATTTAAATAAAATGCTTAGACACTTGTCAGTAATTCAACGTCATCTGTCATAAGACCTTAGGAGTTCTAAAATATTGAATATGTCGCCAGCTTTCATATTATCCCCAATATATATATATTTTTTTTAATATTTTCCCAGAATTATTACAGGTTTATCTTGGGCGTTGAATCCAGCCCAATGGCTCTACTTACTGCACTCTGGGTTAGAATTAAAGAATTTTGATAAAATCTTAGATTTTTATGAGGTCCTTAGGCAAACCTGTTACTTGGACCCCTTTCATACCATACCTCCAAACTCCTAACCTTGGTGAATCGGGATGATGGGGGACGAAGCTTGGGAGGTAGAATGTCGCTCAAACTGGTAGCGCTGTCTGTCACAAAGACCGGGACAGAGGTAGCGCTCAACGGGACAGCAGAATAGAGTGGAAGGCATGACTACATTTTCCAATGTGAATATTTGCATTTTTAAATAAAATTGATATTACAATACATTTTGGGAAGATGGGCCCCCCATGTTTTACAGTTGAGCTATACTGGATATATATTTAGGCTAATATAGTTTACATAAAATGTGTAAGTTTAGTTTTTATTAAGTTGATTTCTTTAAGCATCGCCATTGTGATTTTAATACATCCAAGATAGATACATATGAGTGTGGTACAAAGAATAGTGGGAGAACTGTTTAACAGATTTCATTGAGGCCATTAACATTAAAAAGGGACCCTTATACCAAGGGCCCTCAATTTAAAGTTACTGGACTGTTCAAATTTAATATGATGACTGTATTTGATTAAGGTATAAAAGCCTAAATATTGATTAGCACACTTTATAACAATGCATATGTTTTTGTGAGTGCTTAGAAAAATAGAACTCTCCAGGTTTCACCTGGAGTCTCCAGACAAAGCTCTGCATCCCCTGGGTCACTCTTGTTTCATGTTTAATAATGCCCACTTTCACCCTCCTGAATGCTGCCTGTGGCTACCCTCCCCCCTGTGCTAGCTCCACCACCACTATATGCGCCTCCCCCCACCTACATGGTCGGCTGGCCCTGTCGCCTCGCAAAGTTCAGGTAGCCTGCCCTGGGACGTTCCTAGGTATGCCAACATTTTTACAAATTTTATATACTCATTTATATATTTAATAATAAACACATTGAAACCATTCTTCTATATTTTTTAATATGGTATGGTCAATAGCTTTGTTATAAGTTTAAACCGAGCTGGTGTGGATTTTTATTTTATAGCACAGCCATCTCATTAAGCTACTATTTAGTCGTCTTACCAAGGGATTTCCAGTTTCAAAGTAATCATCACACATCTATGGAGTTGGGGGTGATACCTAGCACTAGTTTTATTATCACTTAGCATAACGTGCTAATTGCCTTTGTTGGCTGGAAGTACGGGATCACCCAACATGAGAAACTGTGCCATGTGATCAACTGAATAAAATGATTCTTATTAATTCAAGGTTATTCATTGGTAAGAATAACTCAAGTCATTGGCCATATTGATGAAGATTGCCGATGTCAGCGGGAGAGTAGGGAGCAAGAGGTTGGACGGAGTAATATTGACATGGGATGAACTGGCATGTCTATAATATATATAAATATATATATATATATAATATATATATTTGGATCCTTGTGCGTGCAAAGATCCTCATTTAAGATTCAAAGGCTCCTGCCGGTCTCGGTATTGCTTGTCCCTTCAGCAATGATTTTAGTATCTGCCTATTTTGTTTTATTTAAAAAAGCTCATGATTTAAATAGGTTAGAAAGGTTAGGTTAAATAAATAGGTTAGAAATGTACCCCATCATTATGGATGTGTGCAGGTGTCCCTATTTTTCACATGTAATACCGATGGCTCACATCTGTTCCAATATTGCATACTGAACATGATAGTGTGTGTGGGGGGGGTCCTTAAATGACAGATGACAAGCGGTGACAAATCATAATACAGCTGTCTCTCTGACCAGAAGAAATATTTGTCAAGGAACCTATTTCTGCACGACCAAAGACTATCTACTTGTGGACTAGCCTTTTTCGGACCGTTGTCTAGAACGTGGGATTTACAGACTTTGTAGGACATAAATATTTATCAGCCAGTCTTATTCTTAAGAGTCAAGGAGAAGGTAGATCCTTTAAAGCTCATAAAGATTAGGCACTAGCAGTAATATGTTTGTAAGTCCATGATGCTTTGGTTCTTCTTGGCTGTCAAGTATTGGCCATCCAAGCCAGGAGGCCACCACTAAATCTGACAGCGCTACCTGTATTATGACAGATCTAGTATTTAATTCTCATTTCGACACAATTGTTGCAAACTGCAGATTGTGGATTTTGATGATTTGGGGGGGGGGGGGGTTGCCTGAGCATTGTAGAGTTATCTACAGAGTTATCCCTTAATAATTACTCCTTGTGATGGAAATAAGATCCATATACCGGGTGTTACAACCTTGAACTGATTGTGTTTAAGCTACTGAAATTGTCATTTTAGATTACACTCACACCTGAAACGATATTTTAATATAGCATATCTTCTTTAAAAGCTGAATAGAGAACAGGTGTATTAATCCACCCAAATCAGAAATATTAACCGGCTATCACTGAAACCGGGACTTTGGACTGTTTACAGACATTTTTCGATTACTGCAGGATCAATAAACTGCCGGGAGCTGAGCTCTCTACTGCAGTCGCTGTCCTGTTCTAAAACACACAAAAGAGAAATTGTGCTCTATTTGTTACGATTTAACAATCACAATCACTAATTGCCATAAGAAGACCCAAATATTATCAAACCTGGGTATTGGAAGGAAAAAAAAAACTAAAACAAATATCTGTCCACCGAAGCTTTATATTTTATGCCATCAATCATTAATGTATACTTTAAAATACAGTACGTGTATGTTTAATCCACAACTTCATTTGATCTGTTTTGTGAAAATATGTATTCTAGGACAACATTGCTGAATTAGATCCAAAGTGCCAATATGTTTTAGAAAAGTCAGTGGTCAATGAACGCTGTAGTAGTAAGAATGTTAAGCCAAGCCAAAACAAAATAAGATGTCTGGCATTATAAGTACATCTTGGAACTAACACAACCTGGCTACTGGCAGCACTGGGTACAAGGTCTCCAGTAGACATTTTGAAAAATGGCCCCATGCTGACTTTACGTGATCAGCCATCTATTCCATTACTTAACACCAGAACTCCATTTGTTTCCATTCAATGTTAATCTGTTACTGGAAGCACTTGCACACGAGGAAGCAGGGCGTCGTTAGTTAGAAATAGATATTTCATTGATTCCTCAGTGCCATTTGGGAGTGATCATTAGAAGCTTACTGGGGTATCCCTGACTACTTGCAGCGAGGAACGCCAAGACAAAACGTGCCAAGAATACACGGCAACAGAATAAATATAATCAGCTCTTTAATTGCAAATTGCCCTCGTATCCATTATTCCATACAACTGGCTGTAATTCGGGTCGGTATGCAAACTAGGATATATCTTTACATGATCATTCTGCAGTAAAGCAGAGAGATGATTCTAGTACCCGGTGAAATCACAATAGAAAACTGTTCTATACCCATTTGTAAGCGCATCTACAAAATGGATTTGTTTCAATTTCTCCATGAATAAACTTTATCTGCAAAACCACTGGCAAGTTCTATTTGTTTATTAAATGGTAACTGTAAAGAGTGCTCTGAGGTAGACCGTTCCGTAATTGGGGTAAATGTTACCAACCCACGTTTCCCAGGTATGTTTAACATGAGGCTCTTTTGATCCATGGAAACTGTTTTTTTAATGGTTTAACCAGTGTTTTTAGAATGTTTCGTTATTATATAGTACTAAAAGAAGAGCAGGAAGTTATGGTTGATGGAGGTTGGTGAACGTCGCCACCTTCCTTTCCAATAATGCTAGAGACTTCCATGCGTTCCACAGCATGAATCAGACCTTTGTGCGCATTGAACATCAATGATCAACCAGGTAACCTAGGCCTACACAATACTGTTCAATGGCTTAGTGTGAAATAACCTTGTAGCTTTTGTTTTAGAAAAATCCTTGCTGGTGGAGTCTCTCAGTCCCCCGTCCTCATTCCATTTGGCAGTATTTGTATATCTCACACAAGCTATGAAAAGAAATGCACTCAGACCTTTTCTTTTTTGGAGAAATTTTGACAAATTGGGTAAAGGGATAGTTAGGTGGTAGATGTGATTTAAGAGGGAAAAGCTAAATTATGCACGCTGTTAACAAATTAAACAAATTACGCAATACACCGGTTGCAATAAAAATATCCTTACCGGGATGGACTTGGGAATTACTGTAGTCTTTATAACCATATGCTTAATAAACAAAAAGGGGAGATGATCATTGATATTTGATATAATACAAACTTTCAAGGAAGGGATTGATACCTTTAAAGCAAGGATAAGGTCTAGAATTTTATAGAGGGGGGTGATACAATGCGAAACCCGTTTGCCATTCATTCATTTATCAAGAGGTATATGTATAATTATGGCCAGGGCACATCAAATCTATGTAGAAATTAGAATCCAAACACAAGTTCAAAGAAGGCACTATTTCATTCAAAACAGTATAAAATAGCACACAGTTAGTAGAAGTCTAGGTCTCAATGATACCCAAGTCTTGGGATGTCCAGGCCTGATTATAAGATTAGAACATATGCCTTTGGGGACAGAATGGTCCAACTAAAGTCACAATGTAACTGCTGAGCTCAGTGTTTATTTTTGTTCTGATTGTTGAATGCTCCAGACCCAGTGTAGAGTTGGCACATAATTTGTCATAAGGCAGGAGAATTCTACCTATAAAAATTGTAGTAATCTGATTTTTAGCTTCCCGCAAGAGATATATGTGTTAAGCTGCCAAATCATATTTAGTGGATGATCATCTTTTCCGCCGAGCCGGTCATGCTCTTGCTAATGTACACATCCCTCTCGCAAAGGTATCCAGGCAACAAGACACGGTGTACAGAGAAATATGTTTACATACGGCTGGCAGCTAACCTTATCATCTTCATTATGTAGAGAGGTCCTGGCTTAAAGACTCCGTGCGGGCAATTCTAAAGCATGCCACCCTCTCATCAACACAAGACGGCAGATCCCAAGCATGATTTATTACATTCAAGGTATAGAAGGAAAGCTACGGTCGGGATCTAAGCATTATTCCAGAAGCTTCTTGGTTATTTGTTTAGCCGTTTTCAGCCTCTTCCCGAATGTAACAGTTACACATGGTGTAATTGCATTAAGCTGGTGAGTGCCACATGGGGGAGTAGTGCCTTTACTCACTCCGTTCTTCTCACCTGTAATCATCAGGTTGGAGAAGCTGCCACGTCTATCGTTTACACTTTTTCAAAAATTTGAAGGGTGCTCTTCTTTTTCTTATAACAAAGCATGGTGGATCTCCGAGGACATCTATGCTTCTGCCCAGACGCAATACACAACGTAAGGGGGCTAATACACTGGTAAACGTCTGTGTATATTATGTCCAGGGGCAGCTGGTAGGGGTGCGGTATCGTTGAAGCAAACAGTAGAAATGATGAGTAATTGCTTTGTTTAGCCTTAACTTTCCTTCTTAGAACCCCGTGACATTGAAGGCACGCAATGCACCCTCTCCGTTGATCATGTAGCATGCTGGTTTTTATGCAAGGTTTTACATCATGTGAATAAAGTAAGACTATTTGAAGCAAGGGGGACAACATATCAAGATGGGTATAGTATAGCTTTTTTTTTTTTTGACCTACATTTTTTACGTTTAGCAAATGTATTGATTTTAATTTTTCTGTTGATTTATATGGAATTTAATTTTTATTAATTTATTGTTCTGACATAAAGCCATAGTAACTAAATGTTTTTCAGACCCAATGCATGAGCTTCCTATTATACCAAAGCATTTATAAGAACATAGAAAAATACAAATATCCTCTTTAGAGTAAAACAAATTATAATTTTATTGTGATATAATGTCCTTTCTGGAAATAATGATAGCGTTGGCATCAATAAGATTATCACCAATACATTGATGTCGTCATAGATTGTATTGGTTTCCAACACAAGGAAGGCATTAAAAAAAAAAGCTAAAATAAGGGCTGTATCAGTTGGACAACAATAATCTACATCATAATAAAGTGTGTGGTTTCCTCCACAAACGCCTCCATTACCGCCTTTGTTTTATTTAAACCATATCATTTTGTTTGTTTTAATTTTGTTCACAAAAGAAAATGTTTGACAAGCAAATAATGCGATAATGGGAGAAAAAAATCAAGAGTAAACATTTACTGCAAACACAACACAAACCTCCCAATCTGTCCATTAGGATGCATAAAGTATCCCAAAATCTTAATAGAACTTTTTATGATACAATTCTGAAATTGTTCTGTTTATCATTGGAGCCATGGAACAGACACATTACTTACTGGCGCCACCCCCATTCGTAATTAAGGCCGGGTTGCCAGCCAGGGGAATTTCCCAGGTACTCTTATACTAAAGTGAGGGACAGCCTCACTGCGGAGTGCTAAGATGTGACATCACACCCCGGTGCTCTGTGACGCATCACCTTTTAAAGCCCTATAAAGGCTGGTGCAGCTTGACCACCTTAGTTAGACATGTTGTTGTCCACTTAGGCCTGCTATAAACTTAAAGACAACCCTGATAAGTAAGCACTAATGTGGACACTCAGGCAGGATATTATAATGGCAGACATACTCTTACTAAAGGTCAAAGGATCTTTAATATATGTTGGCTAAATTCAATGCTTGCATATTAAGTCTTATTTACCAAGTTAAGAACATTCTAAATGGCCAGAAAGGGATTTGTTTTAGACGGTGGTGTTAGATGCATTGACAAGGGTCAAGGTCCTCCTAAGAATACATGACCTATCGATAGCAATTTATGTAATTGAATCTAGCTTTTTTAAGAAGAATATAATTTATTCAATGGAATTCATAAACTTATTTCCTGCTGTTTCTACACCGCAAAGGTCCTGATCTGCTAGATAAGAGGGACATCGGAAGGCAGAAATGCACTCGTGAACACTTGGGAGGTATGTTCTGGCCACAATCATTGTATCATCTTTAGTACAAGAATTGGTAGAATTGCTGTGATTAAACAAAATGTGAAGAACCTAGGAGCAAGTCCGACTGGCAATCTGCCTGGTTGGCCAATGGCTGACAGCTCCGCACACTCGCCTAATCCAGCTGTCGGATGCACTTGCGTCATTAGACAGCAGCTGGGCTTAAAAACACCAAAGAAAATTACATTCTTGTAAATTTGCTTATTTAAGTTTCTAAATGGAGCAGCATTACCCAAGCAGTCCCTAGCGTGCTGCTCGCCTTACAACCTTGACATTTGGCTGTCAATATTTATATAAGTAGGTCACTCGGGGTAAGCGAAGATTAAATCGCCCTTCTACTCAAACAGTAAACACCTGACGCATTAAAGGTGTCAGCTCCTGAGTTCAGAGCGTTCACTTTAATTCTACTCCCAAGACGCTGTTTAAGTACATCTTACATCCTACACACAACACGAAAGGCCAGATGTTCCTTTGCGGGGGGAAAGAAGATATTACCCTAACCTTTTTTTTAGATTCCAGTTTTTATGTAATGTCAGACATATAAACATAGAATTTGACAGCGGATCAGACCCCATTGGGCCCATGTAGTGATTGCTTCAGACAATCCACAAAGGGCTCGAGGCACTCGGATTTCATAGAAAGTATTACATGAACTCCATTGAATCTTTATTCCATGTCAAATTTTAAGACGAGCCAGACACGCTTAACGCGTTTCGCACAAGGTGTGTAATCTTATGCTTGTCTGATCCACTAGACGCATAGAAATGACCCGGAAATTAAATCAAAATGTGTATACAATTTGGGGAGTTTACACAGATGAAAAAAATAAAAATGTGACTTGAAACACTGATAATAAATAAGCGACTGAAACAAGTCAAATATTTATACATATATGTATGTATTTTGTAATATTTTATATATAAAATTGATAACATGAAAAAATATTTAAAAAAAGCTAACAATGGTTTCTTCTGGTTACTTTTATTTTCACTGGTCACTTCTTATACCATTTTATAGTTAATTTATTATCTTATCTTTTATTTCTAGTTGGTAAATATATTAGTACCATTGTTATCTTTTTATCATATTTTTCATATATCACAGAATTTAGAATAACAAGCGAAATGCAAAGAAAACCAGCCGCATTGGGGCTAAGGAACCAGACAGGTTGCGATTGGGGCAGACACAAATCAGACACATATAATGAAGTGTACTGCTCAATGGCCAAGATATTTTCGCATCGCTCCTGCATAACAAACAGCCTGAGATAAGGACTGATTTATGCATTCCTGGATACCGGTATGCAACGCAGAGGGCCGACATGGCCGGTGCCGGGAATGTGCAGGATTTCAGAGCAAGAGGACATTAGACGCAGGGCCGACGCATCCCTAACACAGACCAGAACACAGACTATCATTCGTTCTTCTACTTCATCAATCAAAAGAAAAACAAGCCATCATTCATATTTCTAGTCCTTACCAATCAAGGGTTTACAAAGCGGCTGCTCCTCTGTGTACCAAATGGAATGTTGGTTTGTGTATAATCCGTGTCCAATATATAATCTATGTACGCAGAGATAGATATGAAAACAGGGCAGATCAGATGCCGTGCTGGGAAAGAACATGCATACACGTTGTTTAAAACCGATGGTATTACTTGTGAAACTATTACATTCCAAATTTTCAGAGCGCAAAACATTTTTACGGATTTTAGTCTGGTGCCCGTATTTAAATTTGGCTCTGCTTTAGGCTTGCCCCAGGTCAGTGCTCCCAGTCACCTCCATGGTGACGTCGCTACGGTGGAGCTCTGGGATATGTCACCGAGGTCCCAAGTTTGGAAAATGGGTTTCAGGGAGATTGGTAGGCGGTGTGGGGGGCTTTGTAAACTTAATGCCCGATTATGAATTTTAAGTAGGTTCATTTACAGAAGAATATTCTTTGTTTCAGATTTAGGAACGTAGTATTTTAGTCCAAATTTTCTTCATTTGTATGAATGTCTGAAAACAATGAGGAACTGGCTCGCTTATTCACGCAATAGTGCAAGGAGCATGCAGATGCTACAATCACTACTCACCAGAATACACTAAGCTAACTTGGCTTCATGTAAAAAGTATTGATATTCGCTAGAATACAGCTTATCGGCTTGGCAAACCGACGACTCCTTGGTCTACAAATCCTAAGGAGACTTGACAAGTATATCAGAACTTTGCTGCATTGTTTCAAAGGCTTTCTTCTTGCCAAGAATGATGACAGTTAAGTCTAAAGAATTCCACAGCAGGTATAAGAGTTGAGTGTGCCAATGACGAATTCTGTTATAAAACCCCAGTGGGATGGCTAGGGTTTCTAAGAAGAAGAATGTTTAAAATATAAAAACATTTCTTTTGTTTATTGTATATCATAATATCCAAGACTCCTAACGTTAGAATGTCATGGTTGATATTCCGCTTGAATGCAAGTTACGCAATTAAGCGTGTCTTTAATCATACATCAAGGTCTCCACGAGGAAGGGTACCAGAGCCATTCGGTTAACACGTTTGAGTGCATGATAGGCCATTGTGTTAATATTTAGAGTCTCGGGGTCAGCTCTTGTAGAAGGTTCCCAGGTATGGTGACCACTGTTACCTAAACTCTGATGTTGGGTCAATGCAAGGGCTTGTTCTTCAGTTGAATGCTGTTCAAAAGTCGTGCTGCCTTTAGAAACAAGTTTTAAGTAGATAATAGTGTTAGTATCAATTCCTTCTTATATGATAAGCAGGTGTCTCAGACATGGCGATCTGGAATCTCTTAGCACCTTCTTATCACTTAATAGGATAGTGAAGCTAACCCTACCCTAGTGAAGCTAACCCTATTAAGATCAGGGCTGCAGTGGAATAGGGAAATATGTCAGTAATACCATCTGCTTGGTTGATATTAGTTTCATTCCTAAGCAACATCTTTAAGTGTTCATCACATTTATCTGTTTTCTATCGAGTTTGTTTTGTGAGGGGCCGGTGGATAGGTGGAACAGGCTCCCATTAGAAGAAGTGGTAGAGGGTGGTACAGGGAGGGAATCTAAACATACGTGGGATCGGCATATGGCTCCTGGATCTAAGACGAGACCAACGACTGATTAGGGTCTAAGTCTTTAGAGCAGACTTGGTCGGAAAAATAGTCGACCAGATGGGGTAATGGGTCTGTTATGTCAGTAAATGTTTCTACGTTTTTCAACCATATGATTATAATACAATTTACATATTACTACTTATAGAAAAAAAAGAATATTATGTACAGGTATCTGTATTAAAAGGATATTACACATAAGAATGAGGGATAACCTGAAAATAGCAGCTAACCTTTAAGAACATTAATCTGATACTGGATTTCAGGATGACATTGCTATGAGAAAATCTGAATGAATTATACAATAATACTATGCATTCGCAAAGTGCAGGAATCGGTAGTATATTACACAAAGGGGTTTAGTAAAGAGCCGCGATTTAATCTCATCGACTTCACTTTACATTATGAAGGACCAATTTCTGCTCCAAGAATAGCTCTGATAATCCAGAAGGAAGCATATTTAAATAAGTGAAATTTTTGCCATTGATTGAACTATGCATTATGCAGGGCCAGCTCAACTCTTTTGCAGTGGAATGTGCCAGGGAGGACTCTATGATGCATAGTGAATTGGGGGCGTTACAATCACGTGCTCAGTGTTTCTTATAACGTCAGGAGCCGTAGATTGCGTCTGCAATTCACTGACCCCCATTGGGATCTCTGGCTGTCACTGGTGTGTTGGACTTTGATGATGGCACAATGTTGGTTAATAATGGCTATGGCTGGGCTAGCGATGACTAAGTGTCCCTGGCACTTAGAGGCCAGCAACCAACAACTGATATACGTGCATAGAGATGGCTGCACATTACATTTTTGAATTCAATAACTAATAAAAAGCTTTCAGCCATGCCTATCCAGCCAGCGGCCACATGCTGCTGGACCTGGTGTTCTGCTGAAGCCTACCGGATATTTGCTCGATGGGCCAGTAGCCCTGATAGTAGCCCTGTTTATATAGTAACCTGCACAGCTTTTGCCGAACATCTGTGAAAATGAAAGCTTAAGCAGTGTGTAAGGTCAGCTGGATGTGTGTTTGAGTCCATGTTACATACAGATGAAACATATGTAGCCAAGCCGTGAATACCGCATCCCATTCTAACATCTCGCTATCTCTCAGCAGAGTTGAAGATCCATTTCACTCTTCATAAGTACAAAGGCTTCATTATCTTACCCTGCGCAGCCTTCCTCTTAATCCCGGAGGATTACTTTCACTTAATTTCTAATTAGGCTACCTGAATCTGAAATTGACTTTCCTGCAGTATTGTGCTTTGACGACATGCAGGATAATGACAAATTCTATTTAAAAAAAAAAAACAAAAAAACCCCCCAAAAAACACTCTACGTCTCATCACTGTATCGCATTTTAGAATACAATTCACTTGTACTATAATAGAAGCCATTTGTTTCACATGGGCTTACTATATGAGTTCATAGGTGACCGAATTACTGGTTGCACATGCTAAATAAATATTGGGTGTCTGTCCATGACTGGCCATCTGGCATACTGGGCAACCGCCTGTTGAGCTGCTGGCCGATAGCTCTGTATATTGCTTGGAGGAATTGTTTACTGGAGGAGTACTTCTGCAGGTTGCTGCAATAACATAAGGGGAGTTATGTATTTAGTTATATATTTTGCTTGTGGTTTTGATCATTAAGGTGCAAATAATAATAATATTTTGAATAATATTTTGTACGGGCACAGAGATCTAGGAGGTCCCTAGAGTTCTTCTATAAATGGCAACAGTAACTGGTAGTCAGACAATGTTCTCTAAAACCAGCAAGGTCGGCCAGGACTTGCATTAAGGGTACGGTTGTCACAGCCATGTTCCCACCGTAAATAAGAATTGTTTCTAGGAGGACTTTAGGCATCCCACAGTTCTAGGAATGATGTTTACCGGTTGTGCAGGGCTGCAGCATTTGATGGCACTAAATCAATAATAATAAGCAAAGACCATCTTTAGAAAGAAAATAGGCAAAAAATTCAATAAGCTAAGCTTTTAAGTTCAAACACCTTGAAACGTGTTATATGGAAGTGTAGTGACGTTAATATTCATACCTTTACTTTCCTAGGACGGTAACGTCTGTGGGGGGTTTTAAAGTTATTTTATGTACGTTTCTTTTAGTGAATGATGTGAACACACAGAGAAACATTGTATCCAACTAGTTATTGTTATAAAAAAAAAGGGATGTTTACAAATCAAACCAAGAAAAAGCTTTGATTTAATTTTTCTATTAAACGTAATTCCTATTAAATGAAAAACTATTTAGCTCGCAATGTGCTCTTTTTATACAAGGGGATCCTTATTAGACTAACACAAGGGTATCTTCACAGCTGACCTACTTTTATCTTCCTACTCACACTTAGTATGTTAAGCCTACGGCTGATCTTAACGCTTTCAGCACCGAGGGATAGGGACAATCCGTTGCCCCCCCCTGATCTTTACATTCTATCTAAAGCAAGCGAGAACATGAGCCTTCACAAAATAAATTTGTGTTCCGTGTTTAAGGGGCACTGCAGCTCAACCCCAAGAAATTAGTTGTTTCTGTATTTCCAAATAAAAAAATATATATATTATCGCACATTATTCTTCGTGTGACTGAGGCATGCTTGTCCCCCCCTTGTCCCCCCCTCCTCCTTTTTTTTTTTATTTTTTTTTTCCTTAAAAAAACAAACCAAAAAAAAAAAACCTTTTTACGGCTGTGGAGCACTCTGTTACACAAAAGCCAGAATAAAGGCAAACTGATGCCCTTTCATTGACGCATATTAATATTTACATATTATTGGTAAGGGCATGACCTGACGTGTCTCATCACTCATTACAATAATGGGGTCTGCATATGTATGAGGGATACATAGGATGATGAAACAGATGATCTGGAGCTGTAATCGCTACTGAATAATGAATATATGATCTATTATGTTGTAAATATGTAGTTTTAATATCTGTACATTAGATGAAAAGACACAAATGCATTCTTGGACCTGGGAACAGATGTCCAATGAATAGTCTCTAGTTTGTGTCTGGCTGCAAGATATGACGTATCCTAGGAATAAATGCGCATAATTTATTTACACAGATTCGTGCTAATTTTTTATGTAGCTTGATTTCCCATAACAGGTTCCACTTGCATAGATGTAAGTGGCTCACTTAATGTGACTTGAGCTGATGCCGTAGTTTGCATGTGTAGGCAATGTACCCAGTGATGTATTTGTTTGGAGTTACCCTAGGCCTGACCTAGGGTAGTTCCTCCAGCTGCTCCCTTCATCGCCAGTATATGATGTTATCCTGGTACTCTGTCTATTAAAGGGCATATAACACCTAGGAACAGTACAGTGCAGAGATACAGCTGCCCCTAGACCTTCTGCCCTAACCGTAGGCCCAGTCAGCCTAGGCCAGAATGTGTGGGTGAATGTACCTGCAATCAGCAACTGTGCAGTCCCTAGTTCTGCTGGCCTTGCCACAGGGATATTACAAGTGATAATGTGATCTCTATGTAATCTGTTTTGGGGTCCATCACTTATTTGCTGCTAACACAAACTGTAGATCACCAGTGGGGTTCATGAGCCTCCATGAGCAGACCCCTTGTGCTCCTTTGCTGGTGTCTCTAACCTAGGACTGTGTACGTTCTCTATGGACTTCCAACCGTTGGCTTGGACTTTGACATTTCTATCCGTTCAACCTGCCTCAGCTGTAGTGTTTGTGTTCATGCCTTGGCATTGTATAGTCTTGTTAGTCTGGTCAATCACTCCCCGTTCAGCCCCTATCTGCTTGTTCACTTATGATAACTCTCTATGGGGTCTTTAGCTCTCTTGGGAGGGAGAGAAAGAACAAGAATCTCTGTTAAGCTAGAAAGTTCTAAACGGAAAAGCACACGTACAATAACATGGATGTACCTGTACCTTTAGGATGAAGAGAACATTGACTGTCTAATACTATGTGCTACAAAGTATCACTGATGCAGTCATCTCAAACCTACTTTCTCATCTAATGATTCTTGTTTAGTCTTTTGGGGACAGCGCATTTGTACTCTACACTAGAATTCCTCAGCTTGCTGAATGCATTAAATTCAGAACACACAGGACATGCTTAGATGGTAGAACAACTGAGCCAGTAAATATCGCTGCACATCCACAAAGGAGATTTCCCCATACATATTTAAGAGGAAAGCTTTTGATAATCTCAATAATTTATCTTTAAAAAAAATAAATAAAAAAATGTCAAACGGAAGATGCTCGGCATCTATACGCCCAAATGGTTTAAATCAAAAGCAGAAAAATAAAATGCAAATTGCCAAATGCTAATTGGGGAATACTGCAGATGAAAAGGAAAATAGAAAATCCACACTTGGTGGATAAGTGACATTGTGACCCCACCGTCTGTCAAACTAAGATGGCCGTCAACTTTTGTTTTAGGGATATCAATAGGGGCATTTTAGGGGGCATGTGTCTTATTGATTCTATATATGAGCACGTTTTATTGACACATAAACAAAATGTGTAATAATTAAACACATTATGATATGGCAAGTTAGCTAATAACAAATGTATTTTCCTAACAGTACCAATCGACATACAGTAAATAGACATTTTTTATTGTATAGGTAATTTATTTTCAGAAATAACAAAGCATGCTATTTTTTGTGATTTCACAAGTGTCTTTTTTATTTTTTTTTTCAACAAATTACACTTTCTATAATGAGATTACTGCTTGCTAAGCAATGCATTAATACTCGCTTATTAGGAGAAAAGAATAGAATCACCTGGAATAAGAGGGTCTTGTAATTTAGGTCTTAAAATAGTTTACTAATTTCTTAATATGTAACTAATAAAAATAACAATGAATCAAAAATATTTATAATACACGCCATATCATACGCTCCAAAGTCTCAAACTTAGTCACGCCAAAACATAACTATTTACATAATATATATATATATATATATATATATATATATATATATATATATATATATATCCCTTAGTTCTGGTTTTAAAGCATCCAATATTTACCTCTCTAAGGCCATCTGATAATTAAAATGCAGACAATACTTGGATACAAAATCAAAGGCATTGGGCATTTAGCTTTATAATCTATTCGTATAATAGTTATTCTTCCATTCTGAAGGCTTCAGCAGGATGCTTAATTACTACTAGTTAAAAGTATCCCCCAGGTGTTGAATAGCACAAGTCACTGCTGGATGTTTTGGATACCCCCGGGGAGGGGGGTTAATTATTTAGTGATAAGCATACCCTGGAGTTACCAGATAGCAGTAAAAAAAAAAAAAAAATAAATGCCCCCTTTGTCTCCTACCCTAGTCGTTTTGTTAAAACTTTGATGTGAAATGGGCCGAGTAAATAATAGCTGCCATAATTAAAGCATGAACAGCTTTTTATTTCTTTATTATTGTCTTTATATATTTTCTTTAGTGTTGTGATTAGCGCTTTTTTTTGTGTGTTCTACGGTTAATTTACTTAAACTACTAGAATGTGACACTTATGTTATATGCAAGTGGAACCGCTCTTGTAAGAAAACATTCAGGTAATAAAATCATTACTGTTCCTTTAGACCATTAAATTCCCCTGGTCACCATATGTTCTGCAGGGTTTCTGCTATTTATTCACTAAAGAGTGAAGTTGTGTTTCAGCTCATTGACTTCCCAATACATTAAGACCCATCCCCGATGAGCTTGGCTGGCCCTGTATAATGTAGTTAATTTCTGTGATTCTGTGATTTCTTCAGTCTCCTAACCCATTATACATTATGCAGGGCCAGATGAGCCCTTCTTGATGGACAAACATGCTAGTGTTGGCCAATCATAATGAATAATGAACTGATTGAGTAGAAACCACTACCCTCCTGCCGACTCTCTTGGCTTGTGCCCTTTTTGGGTTGATGGAACAATGTGCCAGATAGAACTTGACAGGGTTCAGTCTTGAACCCTGCTTCTAGGGAAGAAAGAATCAAAAGTCCGCGAGGAGCACAGCAAACTCCGGTGGGCTGAAGGAGCAATGTTGACATTTTTCAGGCAGAAAGGGGTCATCGAGGCAAAGACTTGGAGATAAATCATGGAGCAAAAACCAAAAAAGAGCATTGCTTCCTATTTAAAACAAATAAAAAAAAAAAAAAAAATCTAGGGCAGATGAGTCAAAACTTAATAGTTTTGAGCCCAGGGAGGCACCAAAGGATGTTGAGCATAGGCAGACATCTTTTTCCCCTAGATTTGTCTATAAGCATTTCAACTGTATCATCATTTCATGTTCACAAGAAATGAATCCATAAACTGATAGTAGCTATGAGATCTTATATCCTTACTTATGATACCCTTCCTTAACTTTGTATTTGATTTTATTTGTTTTTTTTTGGATAATTTCTAAAATACAAAATATTTTTTATATACTGAAGGTGTGATATGTTGGTATAACCCTGTAAAGACCGCATTCTTTTTCGTGCACAACAATTTTCAGCAGGACAGCTTCATAAATCCTTATTGTTTGTTGCCAAGGAAACATGAGATCAGTTCGTCATAGTAACATCGTAAAGAACTGTATGAAAAGCCAAGGCTTACATAGAATTAAATGAACGCCAAGACAATAACCATTATGCGTTAAACAGTATAGACATTCCAGCTTTCTTCTCCTGTTCCGACTTCTAGTTACACGAAAATGTAATATTCATCAAAGCAATAAGCGATCTTCACAATGCATATTTTCTTCTTCTCTCGAATGTTAATTCCTAGCTACCTCGGCCATATAAGATGCTGTATGTCGTGAGGACAAGTTATGGTTTTTATATGTCCTTCTAAACTCTAAATAGTTATTTAGAATATACATTGTATTCAGTACTAACATTGACGATGGAAATCCCTCTAAATACAGCTCAGTAAAAAAATGGTACAAATAACATCCCCGCCCCCCTTTTTTTTTTTTTTTTTTGTTGGGTTGCCATGGCTACTTTTACCCTTGACGAATGACCCTCCGTTTGCCTTCCCTACAGCAAGATCTCTTTCAGGAATTTTTACAGAAGCTTGAAGGTCGCGTTTGCTGGTGGCAAGCACATGTGAGGAATAAGAATATGGCTGCTATGCTAGATCAGATAATCCCTGGTGAACCGATCACAAATTACCTTCCTAGTGGAAAATTCCACTGGTGTTTTCAAAGGGATGCTTCGACAAAGCTAAATGCACATCACATGCTTTACGGGCAAGGATAAGGGAAGGAGACAGACCTGGAAAAAGTTATTGAAGCATGTCTGGTGATTTCCAGTTTTTAGAAAGAATGCCGATCATGATTGAGAGACATGCATATTGCATTCGTTGTCTAGTATCATAAACATTGGGTTTCCTGGACACATTTCACCATTCTGAGATTTTCTAGGCTCTATTGTTCTTTGCAACATAAGAAAAATGTTGAATGAGTTGGCTTCTTCCAGTATGGGAAGATGATTGCTAATAAAATACATGGAGGATACTTTTCCTGATGTAAAGACTCAAACCGTAACCAGTCCTTGGTCTCGTCTTAAATTCAGGAACCATATGCCTACCCCATATATGTCTACATTCCCTCGCTGTATTACCCTCAACAACTTCTAGAAGTTTGTTCCAGTTATCTACCACCCTCTCAGTATAGAAAAGCTTCCTTACATTCTATCTGAACCACTGACCCTCCGGTTTTAGATTACAACCTCTTGCTTCTCTCTTAAACTAAATTTCCTTCCTGTTCTTTGTTAAAGTATTTAAATGTTTCTATCCCATCCATTCTCTCTCCTCTCATCCATCAAACTGGACACGTTGAGATCCCTATATGTTTCATAATCATTTTTAACCTTCAAACCAGTCTCCAGAACTGTACCCGACACTGGGTTAGGTCAGACCAGAAATCTTGAAATTGCATCTTGGCAATAATGCAAGTTACTAACACACAAATCCAATACGGTCATCTGGAGCCAACACTCCGATTCTCTAATAACTATCGTGGATGCTACAGGTTAAATAAAAATGTATTCAGTCACATAATGGCTCTCACCCCCCCCCCCCCAAAAGGCTATAGCGGGTGCTGTGCTGAGCCGATGCGTCTAATTCCTGAAGTGAATGCTAAGCTCGGCATCTGCTCTTAGCCCAAGAGGTACAGAAAGCTCCTTCCTGTAAAGTAAGCATATTAGGGCCGACAGATAAATGCGCAGGACACTAAATAGAGCCGACATTAACAGCTTAGCAGTTTTAGCTCTGTCATAAACTCCTTATGTATTTGGACATATAAAAAAAACACATTGTATAGCTCTCCTGTCTGCGCCTAAGCGATTACATAATTGCAAACATAATAAACCAGTCATTTTCGCATAAAGGTCCAGGTGGGGGGGGATCATTTGTGACTCTGCTCCAGAGCAGCCGTTCCTGCTGAGGTCCAACAAAAAGCCCCGTGCTAAATGCAACAGAGGTTGTGAGCTGTTAAGATTGGTAACAAATATAACCGATACTGAATATCAATATGTTGAGCTTGGAGGAAAAAGAAACTAGGGAATAATTCCTGGAACAGAATACAGGTGAACAATTTGTAAGAAAAACATACGTACAGGCAGCTTAACATGTGTTGTTTTTTTTCCCCTCGATGATGGATTACTATAAAAAAGTGTAATTTCACGCACATAAACAGCAAACCACAAAGCGTATAATACAGATATTCTTCATGCCCCCCCCCCCCCCAAGGTAGCCTGACCATGTCTTGGGTTTGATGGCTGATCCAACCTTGTATTTAGTTGTTACAAGGAGACAGCAAAATTAGCCTTTCTGGTTCTTATTCTATCCATTTGGCATTTTAAAAACTTGTTTATATACCATTTTACAGATCATACTTTGTAGACTGGCACGTTTTTTATAAATATCTAATAGACTGCCCCCTAATACCAACTCAAGTACAAAATAAATTAGAGATGCCACCCATATACTTGTCTATACACCTGTAAAAACAAAACAAGAAGCGTTCTAAATGATGTATTGTAGAACGTTGTAGTGATATTGTACATATTGACTTCGTTTGACCAACGGCCACATCTGGCAAGCATTTTCAAAGAATTATTTTTATTTCTACAGTGTATTAAATATGTATTCTGTTGCTCAATCGATTTTTCTCCTTCTAAATGTGGGCATCTGCTTGATATTCAATATGTCAGCTCAGATTATGTGGCTACTGGTAGGACAATGCTAGTTCCATAAGGAGATGCACTACATGGTTACCACTTGCTAAACTCCATGAGTAGGGGGACTCACAAAGATGTATACATATCAGTATCATATATAAACTGTCATAACACGGCCATACGCATAAAATGATTAGTAAGGAAGAAAAGCAAATAGGAACTTTCATCACAGACAATGTTAATGGAAATCTAGTGCTGGTAACAGCCAAGCAATGAAGACTTGAAATGTTCCAGCCCAGAAAAATAAACAAATGTGATTTTTGCAATTAATAATTCCTAATATAATGCAGTTTATAAAAATTGGTTCTGGTGCAAAGCTTGAAATGTGGTCTTATTACCTTAGCAACTAATGGAGCGGTCCTATCAGATGATGATGACGACATGGCCACTTTCAAGTAATCACGTTTTACACATAGCTCCCAATGTATTGGAAAGTTGAGTAACAGATTTTTAAGTCTCCAATTCCCTGTAAGCTCCAGGATCCCATAACAAACAGATGGCTTTGCAGAAAGGGGTTTAAGAACACATATCAGAAACAAAACTGGTGAAAAGCTATATGAATGTGGCTTAATTTACTTTAATGTTTTATCAGCTGGAAGGTTACTTCTATTACTATGCGTATAGTAATACTACAAAACCATGCTAGAGTAGTAGGTCATATCATCTTAAGTTCTTCAGTTAGGTTTGGTTTTGTCATTGTTGGGCTACCAGTTGTATCAATCTATATAAATGAAATGTACACTCGCTCATCCCCAGGGATCCTTATAGAAGTTTCATCCGACCCACATTGTTAAGCCCTGACATCGTCTCTTGTTGCAATCTTTCATACAGATAAGACTTTACCCTTGCGGGCTGAATTCATTAAGGTTTTGCTTTAAGCAGGAAGACTTTGCTAGCCGTAAAGTCACGATTCACTGCTGAGTAGCCGGGTTATCGATCATAATTGCCAAATACCTGATGTCTGGAACACCTATTGTTTTATCTCTACTTGACGTATTGTCTGCAGCGTTGACTTTTTTGTCCCAGTTTAGACGTCTAGTCAGTCATCTGATTAATTATGGTAAAAGTAAACCATCCCAGTTAACTGGGTCACTGTACCGTCGTTTATGATGGATCGTAAATAAAAAAAAAAAATATATATACAGTACTGTGATTTTCTGTTCAAACACCCCTGTCATATGGCTTCTGCTCCAGTCTTTAGCCTGTTTTCACATTTACGTTCTCTCTCCTTTGTTAAAAATGCTGCCATCTGTGCAAGGACAAATCCAGAGCCCATTACACTCAACCAGTGGCAAAGAGACCTAAATCCCTGCTTTGCAAACTATTCCTGGCTCTCTGCTCTGATTTTTTTTTTTCCAGGCTGAGTTCAGCATATTCCCTTGGTGTATTGTACTTGTAACTATTTAAGCTTGGGCTATTGTTCTAGTTCTTTATTCCATATCCAGAATGTTCATGTCTGTATTATTGTCATCTAAGGTACCACAAGTTATTGGTGATATTTTTAACAATTAAGATCAAGTTTCGATTAAACTGGTTTAGGGACACTCTTATGGAGCAAATATAAAGCCTTCGCATACCACCTTCCTTTTTCACTTCACTTCGCACTCTCTTCCTCCGGTTCGTTTGGGGCCGTGGCTCCCCGCGGATTAAAAATAGTGTGCTCGTTCTGCCGAAGGAGAGGGGTGGCCTGGCTCTGCCCTGCCCCCGCACGTACCATCGGGCCTGTCACCTTCTGCGTGTGCTTGAATGGTCATGGGTGGTGCGGCGTAAGCTGTGGGTGGGAGTCGAGAGTGCTACACTTACTGTTCCGACGAGTTTGTTACCTTGGCTCACCACTGCCTGTGCTCTTCGTTTAGCTGCTTCTCACCATTTTGTTTTGGCGACGCTTGGAGTTTGGCACTCCTTGGTCCGCACTACCACCATCTCTACCATTCCTTCCCACCTTACGCCGATAACCCTGACTTCCCCCCCGGGGTTGGGTGTGGACCTGTTCCCTGGGGTGGCTGCTGGGGGGGTGTCCGGGATTCGGACCTTCTTGTCCTCTCGTGGCTTGAAGCTGTTGGTGGACCTGGTGGTTGCTGACCCACCGACCCCTCTCGATCGGTTCCACTATGCCCAACTGGGCAACTTCTTTCGGACTCTGGTCCGTAAGCACGTCTTCGAGAATCTTTGCGTCCGAGACGAGATCCCGGCTCACGGTGTGTCCTTGCTTTACGGACTTCTGTCCGCTGTTTACCCTGCTACCCTGCCCCATGTAGGGAGATGGGAGGGCTCATTGAATCTGTCCCTTATGGAGGGGCAATGGAGTAAGATATCGATCCTCACCCACCAGTGCTCCATCAATAACAGGGACCAGGAAATGTCCTATAAACTCTTGGCCGGTTGGTACTGCCCTCCATCCACATTAGCCCGATACAATCCGGACATACGTGATGAATGCTGGAGGTGTGGGGCTTCCCCGTGCTCGATCCTTCACTTATGGTGGTCTTGCCCTCGGATGCACTCTTTTTTGGAATACTGTCCACTCCACTGCTCAAGCTCTTACTGACAAACTGCTACCGTTCACCCCTGAGTTTCTCCTATTGCTGCACATGACCTACCCTGTCTCTTGGTACAAATCTACGATACCCGTCATCTCCTAGTGGCGGCCAAATCTCTGATCCCACTACACTGGGGTGACCCTGCCCCACCCTCGGTCCGGGAGTGGATCCTGCAGGTAGAGAGGAGACGTGTCCTTGAGGAACTGATGTGCTCGGACGACAGGTCTGACAAACATTTTAGTCTCTGGTTTCGCTGGGTGCAATACCTATCTGGCCCCGAGATCCGCCCTATCCTAGAGGCTACACCCACTCCGTAGCCCCATTTTGCCTTTCCTTTCCTCACCCCCCCTTTTTTTTTTTCTTCCATTCCCATCTCTTCCTACCCCGTTTCCTGTCTCCCTTTCCCCTCCCTGGACCCTTTGTCTTACCGTCCCCTTCCTGGTCCATCACAATGCCGCATTCTACCGCGTTTTATCACCTCCTGGGCGCTTTCTCTGTTACTGGAGGAACCTCGCCCGCTGTGCTGTAGCCAAGCCCCGACTTTCCCCTCTGTCGGTCGCTTTTCGCCTTCTATTTTGAGATGGAACCTAGCTGTACCAGCCTCCATAGTTAACCGGTCTCGCTGGCCCCGCTACATTCGGAGTCCTCCACACATACTACATCCTGTTGTGTCACGGGCCGCGACGGTGTCGCTTATCTGTTTAACTATTTTGCTTGGTCCTTTAAGATTCCATTGACAGTTGTACCAGCCGTATTACTCACGAATGTGTGCCTACCATGCTACATATATCCTCATGCTGCGTATGTCGTGATGGCGTTGGACTGTACCCTTATCCGTGTCCCCCCCCCTTCTTATTTCTGTACCCCCCCGTCCCTTTGGATATTTCTCTGAAAAATGATTAATAAACATTGATTTACCCTAAATATAAAGCCTTCTCCAAAGTGACCAACCAAAATATTTCTTGTGTACGGAATGTGCAATACTGATACATTCATGCACTTTACAATAACAGCAGATTATATTTAGACTTGCATGGAAAACTGGTTTAAAAACAGCTAAATGGACCACCACAAGAATCTATTTTGAATTGACTGCTCTCTAATACATACACTAATGACCTAGATGTGTGTGCTGGAAGCAGACGTTGCTGATGACATTACTGTTGGCAAGGCTTTAAATTCAGATTAAAGTGTTCATTCATGGCAGGTGTGTTAGAATGAATACGTTTCAACGTCGATGCATGTACTTATATGTGGGAGGCAGGAAACACAAACCGCATTGACACATAATGGAATCAAACAATGGGAGGTGGACACTTGCTGGATTAGGACTAATGTAATAGCGAAGGGCATGTAATGTTAATAAAATGTTATCAGGAGTATACGTTGGTTACAAAGCATTGGTATAAAATCATTTAGGATATGCCATGTAGTCTTCATCAATAGGTCATAAGTAAGATATGTAGGAAGGGCCAATCCTACAACAAATGGCCCCACAGGCAAGGATACCCTCTGGTGTCCTACCAACTTGGGAGCACAACTTGGATATCTTACAGACCAAACATTGCTGATGTGACTTGACCCTGTTGAGAACCCACCACCCATCCAATGGGAGTGCTCTCAAACAATTCAATATGCACTCTTTGTTGTCGGGGACATTGAACTGTCCCCTTAAAGGGTCAGCTGTCTGATACTTGACAGGCAATAACTTAGTTGGGACTATTATCTTTGCCCAAACTGTAAATATAATGCAATGGCAATCTCGCAGCTAAAAGTTTTCATACAGCAGTTCAAAATGATCTGTTGGGTTGATAAAGAAATGCTTAGCGTACTGTTGACAGAGCTTTTAATTTAATAACACACACAGTTGGGTAATTCATCAAAGTTTATTAGGTTGGACGTGGCCAATTCAGGCTGTAAATTCCAGTCAATCGAAGTGATATCTCGACTGTCCAGCCTCTTCTCTAATGAATCATCTCTTAATATCCTATTTATTTAGTAGACCGGTTATCTGTGTGCCTTTTTCTATGGCTCAAAAGTTTAAAAAAAAAAAAAATAATAATAATTCACAATAACTCCCATTCAGACACTCCAGGTTATCATTTTTTTCAAGTAATCACTTTTTCTAATCCGGAACTGGGGGTGTTATAAATTTTTTTTTTTTTTTTTTTGCATTAGGTGTAAAAATTCAGGGGCGTAAAAAGTGTCCCCCTGCAAACTGTTTCGAGGGGCGCGTGCTGATATACTGCATGTATACACCAAACCTATGACATTAGCAACCACATTTATCCACTTACATTAAGGAGCAAATATAAGCTCAGTTACTCCCCTGTTTAAATGAACTGAACTACCCCTAGGGCAAATGTAAAGAATGGGTTGCCTATTGTCTCACATACTACTTGTCAAGGGCGCTAATTAGTTTTAGATGACAATGTGTTTTAGAAGTAAGACTATGGGACAGAGTTGAGCAGAATGTTGCCACTTGTATATGAAGTCTGATAAGTCACTTAATTTAAGTGTAGGGCAGAGGGTCAAGAAGTGACGCAGTCCAGAAATTTGTTAAGGGTTAAGATCAAACTGAGGGAGACTAGGCGGTATTGGCACTTTAAGGCCAGCTGCCATTAAATGATGTACGTGCTGCCGCCAGCTGGATACTTGTGGCCGCAAATTAAATTGTTTATCGTGTCATGCAGCCATGCAAATCCAGCTGGTAGCCTCATGCTACAGGACCTGAACTGCCATTGGTTAGTTTTTGGCCTTATCAGTTGCCAGCCCTTGGGGCATTTTCCATGGGTGCCTGAAATCATCTCATCTTACGAGGTAGCCAATAGTATTGGACCATACCACAAAATATAACAGTGCTGTAAATTACGTATATCATAAACCAATTTCTGGTTTTAACAGAAAATGCAGTCTTTTTCAACCATATTGAATTCATCATCCGCACAAATCCCAACTTCTAACAGCAAACTATTACGTCGCTTAACAGGAGGACTGTTATTTGTCTAATCATGAAAATCCAGAAGTGACAGAAGAAAACAAAGTGATGCTAATTACCAAAGCCTTAAAGAGATTTGTGAATGCATTCACTGCGAGGCAGAACCTTTCATCTTGGGTAAAGTGGGGCAGGTTAAAAAAAAATGCATATTTGTATAGATACTTCCTCATGTATGTATTCCCATGTCTATGGAAAATCAGGAGCACAGAAATCAACTTGGTACATAACCCCTAACCACTTGATCTACTTCTGTCTACCCCAGAGCTGGGATACTTCTACACCTTCCAGAAATACAGGGCTAGTAACTGTGACGGGTTTGCTTTGGCCAAATTTAAGTAAATTATTGTAGGTTACTTAGTCCAATAATCTCATTTTCTGTATGATATATAATGGTGGACATTCAGCGAAGAATGATAGAGCGGCCCTTCTGCCACCCCCCTGTTCTCCACCGGAGCTTAGTATTTGTCGTCATAGCCTACACAAACAGGAGCAATATCCCACAAAGTTTCCAAAATACAACATGTACTTACTTTTCTATTCAACTCTATAGAATAAGTTATCTGTATTTCCTAACCCTACACAATACCATATGATGACCTTCTGACTGATTGAGGGAATTTCAATAACTAATGGAATTTGGAAGAGAAGAACGCTAAGAGGTTTACAGATAGTAACCAATAGCAATAACGAGGACTGATTCTTCATAAGCCATAAATCCACAGCATTTCAATATATTTGCTTATCATATAAACAGAACTTTTTGAACGTATACAACTTCATATTGGTACGAGTGGGATAAAACCCAAAAGTCTTACTTTTCTGTAGACAATCATGTTGGGAGTGTTGTCCTCTGGATCAGGGACCCCAACTACGCTTGCATCGGATGATTGTGCCATGACCGGTTTGTTACTGACTCTGAAACGCAAAAAGACAGGACATCCACTGTGATAAAATATAGGACATCTTGTTACATATTAAAGGAATGTATAACAAAATTTGACGGCCAGTTTTACGCAAAAATAATGCGTCAGATTTACAAAATGGGCAGTTATATGGAGAAGGAGCCATATAATAGAGGACGGTCTGATGGCAGCAGTTTGTGTTTCACCGCTGATAAGATATTCCTTTACTCTAAGTATTTTAATAAGTGTAGAAGGTATGGGACAAGCTTGCGTGCCCAGGCATGTGTGACAGACTGAAGTGTCACCAAGTATGACTTAAGAATGAAACACGGTTGACAACGTTGGGTGGAGGGATGGCCATCCAACTCCATCTGGGACATGTTTCCCAGAGAAACATTGACTCGAATCATTACATAACTGCCCTGTTGTCTACTGTAAAAATTCAATATATATATATTATTTTTTTTAATAAAGAAATACAACTACACTGTCAGATTCAAAAGTTGGGACAAAATATCTACTAGTGCTACTGTTACCTTCATTTTCTTTAGTAAATTTTAAGTTGCATGTGATATCGAGCTAGGAAGAAGTTAATATAGGCCATATCCTTTTTACAAAAAGAGATATTACGTTCTCAAAACCTTGAAAGCCTGGGCTAATTTAGGCACTAAAAATTGGAAATCGAAGGAAATTGTGCCTTGTGTTTAGGCAAGAAGTTCTGTAGATTTAAGTAACTGGCCAAAATACGGCAAGCTTCCAAAGATCTATCCCATTCTATAGGTCAAACATCCAATTATATCATTATGACAGGAAAGAGTATTGACATTCCTCTTGTAATATAAATTTTAATTGTTTGATTTTAGCCTATTTTTAGCCATTTATACATTTATTATTTTGGGCAAGATAATAAGCGAGTCCATGTCATTGTGTTTGTACAAGGTTACTTTTTTTTTAGAAACCATTTATTTGTAGTTAATGCAATGGATGTAACTGCGTTAGGACGGAAACAAAAAAAACAAAGATATTCTTGTCGGCAAAAAAATGAATTAATGGAGATTCTGTAGAACAAGCCAAATTTCTAATAGAAGCGAACAAATCATCTTAATGATGGGCAAGCTATCTACGTATGGGCTTCTAGACGCAAACATTGTGATTAAAACTGAAATAGGCTACGGGTACATTTCTAATTAATCATTCAATGTAATTGGAAATAGTCATACCTGGAAAACTCACACATTACGGGCCTCCAGGAGGACTTCTGATGGCTAAAGATGAGGCTAGCCATGCCCAATGGGCAAGAAAGGAGCAGAACCATTGCAGAGCGTGGCAACAGCCAAAATGTGTATACTAATTCCACACTTGTGACATTGCTCATACATGTGACTATAGTTTACCCAATGCTTCTTGCCGAAGTTCCATTAGGGTTCTGTGCTACACAATAATTTTACTGATACTTCCCTGACCAAACAACAAACTTATACGCTGCACCCACTCAGAGTTATATAAAAGTAGCAATATGTTACTGTTTTCAGGGTACAATCTCCAGAATGAGAATTCCGTCCCTTGAAGCATTATAGAGCCATAAAATCTTCTATAATCAACCTTATTATAAAAATGTCACCAATTATATAGAACTATAGAACACCATCCTAACATAGAAGAATGTCAGAAACAAGTCCTAAGAAAAGCTCCTGCACTGCTTGATTATACTCTATTTTCGGGAGTATTTGGGCTGAAGTACATCCTATATTTTTTTTTTTTTAAGGTCTATAACATGTAATTAGAAATTGGTTAACATTACATTATATGAACACACTTATGTAGGTAAAAAACGTAGGCATCATAATATAAACTGGTGGTATTAATATTTATGTGAAGAACTTCATGGAGTCCTTGCAGATATCCAACATTTCAAATGGCCGAAAGTGGGACACTTGTTTTTGGCGATGTGGTTAGAGGGATAGCTGAGAAGGAGCAACAAACAGCAGAATATGATAAATCACGCACTCTATGGAGTGTTCGTGGTTATCATTTCTTGCCTATTCCTCCGAAAGAGAGAAATGAGGAAAGAGGGGCAGATAAATTTGGGTCTTATGGGTTCTTTTATAGATTATCCGAGTTATTGACAAAGAATAATTGTGGTGGAAAGTAGTAACGCCGGAATGTTTGTGCTGAAAATACAAAATTCAAATTCATGATCCTGCCATTTATTCTTGCTATTATGTACTTATCTGTTTTTTTATTTTATTCTATCTGTTTATTGTATGTTCTTTTTGTTTGCTGTTATTAAGCCGCTTCCCGTACAAATCCCTCTGTAGTAAAAATAACCACTTGAAAATGAAAGCCGCATCATATAACATGTTCCGACCATCACACCTGTATTAAAAAAAGAGCTTGGTACAACAATACACCCCCACGGAGGCAAGACATCAAAACATTCGACAGTCACCCCGTGAGAACTAACAATGCGAGCGAAATAGATCTTACACAAACAGCCAGGTGTTTGAAGTTAATTAAACCATCCTCAACGTGCACATGGAGGAGCCATCCATTCACAAACCGAACTGGTTACCTGCTCATCTTTTTAAGCATTAATAAGCAGGCTAATTATTATCATTTTATATAGCGCCATCAAATTCAGTAGCGCGCTGTACAATGGGTGGACAGGGCACAACAAGTAGTAACATAACATTTGAGTTACAGGGACAACAGGTGACGAGGGCCCTGCTCAACGAGTTTACAATCTAGAGGGATTTAGAGTGTATTACACAATAGGTAAAAGTGCCGTTGTTAGGGATAGACCAGCCACACTAGTAAAAGTAATCCTAGCAATAGTTTTAGCTCTTTTATGCTTCCGGCAGTCTAAAAGCTCAAGGCATATTGGGTTCAAGGGCCAAAGACTATTTTACCTTTTGCACAGGTGAGATGATTAACATGTACGGCAAAACCTTATTGAAGGGACAGTTTAATGTGTCTGATATGTAGAATACTACATATTAGAGTACTCCGACAACATGCATTCTTTGATATTTTCATTATTATTTAAATTAAAAGCTGCAGCTCCCATCCTCCTCTATGGTTCGACGATACTCATGGCTGATTGGCTGCTTGCCAATTACATCAATGGGAGCACGTGTACAGGAGGGTCTTACTTCTCTTTGTTAATGGTCACACAGAAAAGGTATCAATTGAGCCAACTTATTCCGCCTCACTCCCCCTTCAAGCAAATTTTGTCTAATTTCACATTGTTGGACTTTCTTCTCACAAACTTTGAAGTAGACTTTCAATTTCAGGTCAGTCATGATCAAAGCCGTTCTGAAATCAAAGATGCGCGGAAACCCGCGTGGAATGGGTTTAATAACAGTTAGAAGTCTCACCAGAGAGGAAAGGGGATTAACTGGTTGGCAGTTCCTCAAGTAGTCCTGAAGTGTTTTCCAGAATATAGAGTTGGCACCAAAAGACCGACAGGCGGACAAATTAGAGTGATTCTTAATGCTGTTTACGACTGTTTAATAATAAAGATCAGTCCTCTAGAACAGAATAAATACAGCAGCGACTCCCTGGTTCAAATAGATATAAGGAAGCGTCTTATTTATAATGATCAACTTCCCTACACATTATAAAGGTCCAACCCCAGAGACCTTCTGCAGCAGGAAGATCTTTTTATTTGTTCTTCTGTATGCTCTTTAATACCCATGTTGGCCAACTCATTGAGTCGTTTTGGAATATGGTCAATCTGTGACCACCCCCAAATATGATATAAGAAATGTTTCTTGTGCTAGATTCTCACTGTGTGGGAAAACGTTTCCATTAGTCATCAGTAGAAGTTAGAGGGGAAATGTGGCAGCCTTGAATGGGAACCTATATAAAATTGGCAATTTTAATGCAATTATTTACTACATGGGGTTTCAAACTTGTTTGACTCATCATATGCATAATAATTTTTTTTTTATAACT
This sequence comes from Spea hammondii, assembly GCA_029215755.1. Classification (NCBI taxonomy): domain Eukaryota; kingdom Metazoa; phylum Chordata; class Amphibia; order Anura; family Pelobatidae; genus Spea; species Spea hammondii. Next base: position 24,368,923 of record JARDYJ010000012.1, on the reverse strand, counting down.
TTACCTCTGCCACTGGCACTGTTTTCAAAACTGTTGCTGGCTTTTCTGGCAACCAAATTTAGGTACAATTTATCAACTAATGAGCGATGGGTTAAGGGCACGTGGGAATAACTACACTACAATCATCTGAGATATATAATTTACTCTGTGTACAGCTTCAACGACATACAGAGCATTGCCACACGATTCGTCTTTCTTTATGGGGTCATTTGAACATCAAGTCAATTCATCAAGGGGGCTGCATTTGGTGGCCGCCATCCTTAAAGCGTAAGCCACGTGTAGCACAGATCACATCAGTCTGTTCGTAGACTATCTAGCCACAATGGCTTTAGAAAGCCACACTGTTCTACAGATCAGTTGACTGTTATAATAGGTCCATTGAGAGAATGACCACCTTATTATTTTGCGTCTTCAGGGTTCCACACAGAGGAACATTAAGCTAAAGGGGAAATGTAACATTTTTACACTGCTGGCCATTGTGATGAGCCGGCCTACACAGCCTGCTCTAATCGGATATTAATATAGAATGACGCACAGAACTCAACATACTGATTCTTGGCATGCTGGTTGCTGATCCCAAACTGGATTCTTTGGGAAAGGCCTGCAGGTCCTGACATTACTTGTCATTTGTAATAACGCTAATGATAACTCAACTGGAAATATTCGATTCATTAAAATATATAATGGCCTTTTTATTTTAAGTCATTTTATGTAGTTAATGGCATCACTAGCCTTGGTTTTCCTAAACAATACATGAGGAAGTTTACATGAGGAAGTCTACTGCCATAAGGAAATGGTAGATGAAGGATGGGTGTAGACCTTCATTGTGGATATTAAATGGTGGTAGGGGCCATTGGCATTTAGTTAAGCGGTTTATATTTTGAGGGGTCCGTAAATGTTATGTTTGGTTGATCAGACCTATTCAGCTCATCTAGTCTTTCAGTTTATTTTTCTGTAAAGACTCAGATCTTAATCAGTTGTTGGTCTCCTCTTAGATTCAGGTGCCATATGCCTATCCTATGCATGTTTTAAATTCCCTCGATGTATGAGACTCTCCCACTGTGAGGCTTGTCCCACTTATCTACCATTTTTAAATAAAATCCCGTAAAATGAGCTTGTGAGCACACTGGATTTGCCCAGGAGGATCAATGTATGAGAGATGATTGTCTGGCCTTGAATGCAGTGTCCTAGTCTACAAGAAGAGGGAGGTATTGCATAGTTCTCCTGACCACCCTCTTTCCTTCCCCAACTCCCACCCAACTTTACCCCTTTTAGTTTTGTATGGTCTACTTTTAAGGGTGACGAAAAAACGATACCATCTTATAGGATTTCAGGTTTCAACACTAACCTAAATGGAAAACGTTCTATACGACTTCACATATAAAAAGTAATTTGAATATTTTTGAAATTTCGTTTTGAATAATTTTTTTCCGCAGTCTTTATGTTGCATTAAAAGTTTACAATGGTAAATACAATAAAGAAAAATCAAAACTTACAAAAAAAAGTTTTAAACAGTTTTTCCATGTTTTAATATGGTTTTATTAAGCTTCTAAAATGATGGAAAATGGATTTTTGAATGCTAATTACTTTTTCATTTATTTTAAGAACAAAGCCTAAGGACAACTTGAAACATTTTGGCAATTCCCCAAAATGGCACCCTTTAATAAAGCGAAGCCTTTCATCTTATAGATTCCTGTAGTCACGTGGATATCTAACCTGTAGTCAAATAACAGAATAGACGTAAGCAGAGCAAAAGACTTGGGGGTTATGGGGCTATAGTTAACTTTTGTTTTAATTATCTACACTATTTTATACATCTTTTCTTTTGGGCTTGTAAACGATGAAATCTAGAAAAATATTTGTATTCCCCAAGAATGAGAGCAATCTGAAAATGCTAGAGCGTAAAAAATTCCCCTAGTCTGTAATGGGTTAAAAATGCATTATGTTTCTGAATTTGATTAGGTGGCTTAATGGATCTACCTCTGGCTTCCCTTTGTGCAGAAACAATTATAACAAGTGCCCCAGGCTTTGGAAACAGAGAGGTCTTTTTATCTCTGGACACCGATAGTCCATCGTGTTTTTCCAATTCCAGATTGATGGCAACACAAAACTCTAGCTTCTGCTTCATAAGTAATATGACGGGAAGAATAAATAAACAAGCTTTACGTCCCTTGGAAACTATGCAAGCAATTAGCATAAAGAATAATACGTAGCACCAAGCATGATACTTTGTTACATTAATTGGCTAATTTTTAACAGTCATTAAATAGAAACATTTTAACTAAGGTCTCCCTTGTAGTGAAGACTCTCCTAAAGTAGCTCCAACCGGTCATATGTTTCTGCCCTTAAATGCAGCAGATGTAGATATTAGTGAACGTTCCATAAGTTTAGCTGGCTTGAAAGAACAGCTATAGATCTACACATTAAAGGTGCACCTCAGCTACCATATGCACTGTAATGAGTATGATAGCAGCGTGGTCCCTTTACATTTTCATTGTGCCCCCTTTGCACATGAATCCCCCTATATGCATTTGCCCCTTCCCCCACTTCCATCCCCCCATCTATTTGCTGTGCAGGAGGTGTATTGGGCTGAAGACATCTCTTGATACATGATATACTTAATGCCAGTCTGATCCAGCGTTGTGGCTCTAACGAGACCCCCTATACTCAAGTATGGAGTGTTCTGCCATAGGAGCACTTTACTGATGCTGATTGGCTGCTTCAAGAAACCAATCCGTTGGCACGAAATGATAGTCCATGGAAGGGATGGGAGCTGCAGCTCTTCCATAAAGGAAGGTTGAATGAATACTTGCACGTTCATTGTTCAGGGGGCTCCCTGGGACATCAGAATGCCCCTTTAGATCCCCCACCCCTTGCCTTTCCTTAAAGAAGTACCACTTCCCTGGTGGAGTTATTAATCTTTTTAACATGTGTGAAACACTATTTTTCTTCCTATGGAAACTGTCCTCTATCCAAAATGGAGAGCAACGCAATACTGAAGGATAACAACTTTGGAGGGCTGCAGTGGGAAAGTGTACTTCTTTAAGGTACGGCACTTAGAAGGAAGGGTAAGTGTGGTCATTTTTATCTCTAGTTTGTGATAGATCCCCTTTAATGAGGAAGTAATGTACTGTTTTGCCACTGAATCAATACAACAAACTGTATATTGTCTCAAGAGTCCTGTTAATTTCATCTATCCAGACTCCTGAGTTAGAGCTGCTGTTCCACCTACTCTGCTGTATGTAACCAAACATAGAATTAGAAATATCGTTCTTAGTACTGGTGAATGTACAAACCCTTTTCAGAAATATTTCGTAAATCTAGTAAAACATTGTGTGATAATTTTGCAGTTAACACTTAATAATAATGTGATATAAAAGCTGGCATGCAATTTCCCTTCAAGAAAGGAAGAATCTTAATGATTAATACCTATTGCCATTGAGTGGGTTTCTAATTCATATACACATACATTGAGGCAAGAGGTAGGGGGCAATTGCCATTTGGATTTCTATTAATTACTTGGGGCGGGGGGCACCAAAAGCTTTTTTACTTGCAGTTCCACATACAACCACCAGGGCTTCTAGACTATCAAGGGCTTTAGGTAGCATTTATATAATTCCTTCCAATTCCAAGTATGATGTGCAGATATGTTCAATGTAATAGATATTAGCCCTCTCTGAATTAAAACACAATGGACTGGATTCAACACAAGTAATTGAATAGCAATAAATGGGGAGGGGGGTTAGCCACAGATTGGACCAGATTATTTAGTCGAGATATATTTTTAGCTCATTTTTTGTTTGAATCACTTTTCATTTACTTGTGATGGATTCATCTAAAACATTAAATCACACCAAATATGTTTATTGACAGAAAATGAAGCTTTTCTAAATATTAAGACCATATACGAGTTTCTGATGGGAAATAATAATTTTCTTGAGGTGCTCTAGTGCATCGGAAAATTCCACTATCCTATCCATAATACAATTCCATTTAGATCCAAAAATGGAGCAAAGAGGTCTTTTTAAGAAGCAAATTGGATGCAATAAACCCAGATTGAGCTTTTAATACACCTGGGGGAGCAAATATAACCATGAATGTTATGACTGCAGGGAATTCCCACAATCCCACACATTGATAATGCAATTTAACAATGACAGGTGTGAGGATTCAAAGCAAACCCATAACCTGAATAGCAAAATCAACGAAATTGTAATCTATCTCAATCCAAACACTGGTTTTGTTCAACACAGTGTCATATGTTCTCAAAACACCAACATTAGTTGGCGCATTAACCCCTTCGTGACAAAGGCTGATTTTACTTTTTGTACCCTTCGTGACAATGGCCGTTTTAACATTTCTGCGCTGCTCGTGTTTAGCTGTAATTTTCTTCTTTCCCGTTTACTGAACCCACACACATTAGATATTGTTTTTTTCAGGACAAGAAGGGCTTTCTTTAGATGACATTGTTTTGATTGTATCATATTATTTACTATTAAAAAAAGTATAAAATATGGTGAAAAATTTTGAAAAAAATGACTGTTTCTAACTTTTAGTTGAAAAATCTTTTACTCATCTATAAAAGGTAATAAAAAAACCTGCTAAATAGATTCTACTATTTGTCCTGAGTTTAGAAATACCCAATGTTTTTGTTTTTTTTTGCTTTTTTCTGCACGTTATGGAGCAATAAGTACAGGTACCGTTTTACTATTTCAAAGCCATTTTTTCCAAATCTGGTAATTCTTCCCCCCATGTGCCATTTCGGGTATCTTTGAAGCCGGCCAATGCAATTTACCCCATCAAGTCATATATTTTTGAAAACTAGACAGCCCAGGGTATTCCAAATGCTGGTATTTTAACCCTTTCCAAGCACTTATTCTACCATCAGCCTTTGTCAAACTTTATGGTAGTAATTTTTTTGCATTTGTTTTTTCACACACATTTTACTTTAGGTATAAATAAACAGGTTCTGGTATATGTCACTATCAAAAAACACCCCAATATGTGTTTAGCAACATCTCCTGAGTACAGCGATACCTCACATGAATGATTTTGCCTGGCTGTTTGGGGGCAAAAGGGCCACATTTGGGGCATGCACATTTTTCAATGTTGCACTTTGGCATTTGGGGATCCACTGCCCATGCCCTATTTGGTACATCTTTGAGCCGGGCCATTTCAGTGTGCCCAATAAAGCTATATATTTTTGAAAACTAGACACCCCAGGGTATTTCAAATGCTAGTATTTTAACTCTTTCCATGCACCATATCTACCACCAGTCTTTGTCAAACTTTGTGATAGTCATTTTTTTCCATTTGTTTTGTCACACACATTTTACTTCAGGTATGAATTAAAAAGTTCTCGTATATGTCACTATCACAAAACACCCCAATATGTGTTCAGCAACATCTCCTGAGCGCAGTGATACCCCACATGAATGATTTTGCCTGGCTGTTCGGGGGCAAAAGAGCCACATTTGGGGCATGCACATTTTTCAATGTTGAACTTTGGCATTTGGGGATCCACTGCCCGTGCCCTATTTGGTACATCTTTGAGCCGGGCCATTTCAGTATGCCCAACAAAACCATATATTTTTGAAAACTAGACACCCCAGGGTATTTTAAATGCTGGTATTTTAACTCTTTGCATGCACACATTTTACCACCAGCATTTTTTTAAAGTTTGCAGTAGTATTTTTGTGTGTGTATTTTTCCCACACACACCTACTTTATGTATGAATTTACAGCTCCTGGTATATGCCGCTGTCACACGACACCCCAATATGTGTTCAGCAACATCTCCTGAGTACAGTGATACCCCACATGCATGGGTTTGTCATTTTTGGGGGGAACTAAAAGGCCACATTTGGTACGTGTGCATTTTTCTAATTGGAAATTAGATGTGTGGCCATCCTTCCCCCCGTGTTAATTGGGACCTTGTTGAACCCGGCCAATTCAATTTACCCCATCAAATCATACATTTTTTAAAAGTAGACACCCCATGGGCATTTAATATGCCAGTATTTTAACTCTTTCCATGCGAGAATTGTTTTAAGCTAATATGCTAATTTTAGGACTTGCTCACAAAAATATATTTTTTATATATATATTTTTTTTTTTGCCTTTTTTTTTTTAACATTTTTCAACTTGAAGGTTCCCCTGATAGTGACATCAGTGGGAAATTATTTTTACATTTTACTGTTTTTTTACTATTTTTTTTCTAATTATTATTAATTTTATTTTATTTTGAATTTATTTTTTCTAATCACACTGTGATTAGAAAGCTGAGCTCCATTGACTTGCATGGTTGAATGCAGTACCTATATTCAACCTGCAAGTGGAGCCAGAGTTCTCTAGAGGGTCTGGAGACCGTCTAGCGAACTTTTTAGACTTTATTGTTTCTGTATTGAATTTTCCCGGACCGGTCACAGCCCATCCAAAGGTAAGTGTTTGGTGTCGCTGGATGCCTCCTGATCGAGGCATTCCAGCGACACCATTTAAGTTTAGGAGGCGATCGTTGATCGCCTCCTAAACGCTTTTAAAACGGGCGTCCGCCGCCATACAAAGTATGGCGGATGTTGACGCCCCGGGGAGGGGCCAGAGATGCCTCGAGGTCGAGGCATTACAGCAACGCCGTTTCGGTGCAGAAAGCGAAAATAGATCGCTTTCTGCACCCGTTTAATGACGTGCCGGTCCTGGCACGTCATTTGTCGTTATCGACATGAATTTCCGTGACGTGCCCGGACCGGCAATTGTCATCAAGGGGTTAAGGTGGCAGATAAGTGGGACAGGCTCCTTGGAGAAGAGGTAGAGGGGATTTAAACATCCATGGGCTATGCATACAGTTACATCCGTAAATATTTGGACACCGACACAATCTTCATAATTTTGGCTCTGTACGCCACCAAAATGGATTTGAAATGAAAAAAACTAAGATGCAATTGAAGTGCAGACTTTCAGCTTTAATTCAAGGGGTTCAACCAAAACATTGTTTGAAACGTTTAGGAATCGCAACCATTTTCTTACAGTCCCCTTATTTCCGGGGCTCAAATTTAATTGGACAAATCAACGCAATCATAATTGTTCATTTTTAATACTTTGTCGAGAATCCTCTGCAGGCAATGACTGCTTGAAGTCTGGAACGCACGGACATCGCCAAGCGCTGGGTTTCCGCCTATGTGACGCTTTGCCAGGCCTTCACTGCAGCTGTCTTCAGTTGCTTGGCTCTTTCTGCCAGTGAAAAGCATGTATTGAGATCAGGTGATTGACTCTGCCATTGCAGAATAATCCACTTCTTTGCCTTAAAACAAAAAACCTTCTAGGTTGCTTTCGCTTTGTTTTTGATCAATGTCCATCTGTAAAGCGAAGCGCTGTCCAATCAACTTTGCTGGAATAGTCTAAATCTGAGCAGACAATATATCCCTAAACACTTCAGAATTCATCCGGCTTCTGTCACATTATCAAAAAACACTGGTGACCCAGTGCCGATGGAAGCCATTCATGCCCATTTCATCATACCGCCTCCACCGTGTTTTACAGGTGATGTGGTATGCTTCGGGTCATGAGCCGTCAAAGCCTTCTCCATACTTTTTTCTTCCCATCATTATGGTACCGGTGTGTCTTAGTTCCATCTGCCCAAAGCATGCTGTTCCAGAACTGGGCTGGCTTTTTGGCAAAGTCTAATCTGGTTTATGAATGGTTTGCACCTTTTGGTGAACCCTTTGTAGTTGCTCTCATGAAGTCTTCTCTTTATGGTAGCTCGGCTGGATGTTGTGTGGGTATTTTTCTTTACCATGGAAAGGATCCTATGATGCCCCATGGCTGTCACTCAAATATTCATTAAAATAAACATTTGAGAGGACACCAAAAGGGTATAGCAATGAAGATGGTTTTCAGATCATTCTTAAAGACTACTGATTATGAAACATGGGTGATGCCCATTAAATGGCCCTGACCAGTCTTAACATTATAGACAAGTACAGGAAAGAACCTCAATGAATGTATGGTCATCCTGGTTGATGCCTAAAGATTTATCTTATCAAACATAACCAAGTGAGAATGTGGGCAATAGGGCGGAAGACAAAAGGCACAACCAAGTATCCATGATGTTTGTCTACACGGATATAGGCAAAATAATATCCAGCAATGTGTTTGTATGTTAGTGTATGGTCAGTAGGGTACTTGTAGACCATACCTGATATGATAAGAAAACAATAATGTGTGTAGGAATCCCAAGAAGTAAATATTAACTCCAATGAAGTGGTTTTTCCAGGAAAATAAAAGGCATCAAACATATCGGAAAAGGGAAAGTCAAGACGAGAAAGAACAGACTATTATTCGTAGCCTTTTTAAAGAACCCGTCTAATTACTAAATTACTGGTTGTGGCCCAAAATCTCAAAGCATCCTGCCACCCCCTGGGTAAAAAAGTAGTTTTTGTTACTAATGCATATTATTAGTACAATGCTATTATACTATAAAATATTACTTGAAAATGCATCCATTTTAATAGAATGCCGATTTTTACATGTTAACTAAAGTCATGAAACTCAAATCAATGAAACCAAACCCCCCTGGTAGCAATCCAAGTCTTCTTGACCATATCAGTTAATCTTAGCAGTGGATAAAGTGTTACGTGGCTCCATACAGCTCCTGTAGGGTCATTTAATAATTCTGTCTTGCAACAAAACCAATATTGCATATGAAGGAATTGTTAAAAAGGCTTATTTAAAATGTGTTAACAAATCATGCCAATTAAAAGCTAAAAACCATGAATTTAAAGGTAAAACATGAAGCCAAAGATATCCTATACCTAGTAAGTTCACGGGACAAAACCTTAAGGAAACCAGGAGCAGGAATATGAATATATGTTGCAGAATAGCAGCAAATTCAAGAACAAAATACATTATAACAATTTTAAATACATTGTTGCAAGGTAACTTTATTACAGGACCATATGTTTTTCCTTCATCTTTAGACCCAGACTGGTTTCTTTTATACACTAGCATCACCTATGGTTTCCTCGGTTAATATTAGATTCAGTTCTTTTACTAAAGTGCACTAACTACAAAACAATAGGCATACTGGGTCTTTCCAGGAAAAAAATGCATTAGGATATAGCTTGGTGAGCTAAGGTTGACTATACCCCATGACCTGTAGCCTTCTTAAAGGGAAGGCCTTCAAGATAAGACGTTTGATCTTCTCTATGCTAGTTATGAGTCACCTCAAACTCCTCATGGACTCTGGCAAGGGATTTCCTTGTCTGCCTCCATTCAGGTGGCTCAGTGGTTCAAGGTCTGGTTTGGCACTTCTACATTAAGAAGATCCGTTTTTAACCATTGTAGAGGAATATAAAGATCAGAGGAAGGATGTTTAGGCCTTGGCATGTTTGACAACTGGGTTGAATTGTGGGTGCCAACGAAACACAAGACAGATGAGACAAAACACATTGGCTTTGAATTGGCTCAAGACAGCAAAGTTTCTGGATGACTGATGAGCGATTACTTTCAAGCACACTTGTGAGTGCAATTAATATCACACTATTTTTTGTGCTGAGATTTATTACACTATTTGTTTAATTTTTTCCCCCACATATCTATGCGCCCCGGTTTTTCGACATACTGTACATAGTATGTCTATACAGACATATAGAACATCTACGATAAACTTGATCGTGCCTTTGAGCCATGAGTAATGTCTTTAGACACTAGAATAATTCCAGGAACAGAATACAGGTGAACGACAACCCAACACTGGACGCAAGCAGCAGGTAGCTTAACATATTTTTTGCAAATAGCCTCCATGATGGATTTCTCAAACAAGTGTAATTTCACATACAAATACAGAAAAACCACAAAGCATATAATAATAATACAGATATTCTCAATGGTCAACAATGCCTTGGGGACCACAGTAATAATCCACTTCTTACTTTTGGAATTTTAACAGATCCGTTCCCATAGTATTTGCACAGAGGTGAAATTTTTAAGACTGATTGTAATAATAATAAACAATAAATAAGTTACAGTATAACCATTCTCCAAAGAAGGATAACTTGTATCAAAAGCATGAAGGACAGGTAAAAGGGTTGAAATTGGTGAGTTTAGGTCTTTTTTACCTAGATTACTATGTTAGTAAAGATTTAGGATTCTCAAAATGTCCTGCTTGGGTTAGAGAATAGAGAGGGGATGGGGGGAGAGACATTTAAATACATAAAGGGATTTAAGGAGGAGGGAAGTTTATTGCCTCTAGTTCTCTACTCCTTTAATCAGAAACTAGAGGGTCAGAGGCTTAGATGGAATGGAAGGAAGTTTTACTTTACCAAGAGGGTATTAGATAATTGGAGCAGCCACCTAACAGAGGTGGTAGAGGGTAATACAGTGAGGGAATTTAAACATGCATGGGCTAGGCATACGGCTCCTGGATCAGACAAGATTAAGGTCTGCGTCTTTACAGCAGGACAAATGGGCCAATGGGTCTGATCTGCAGTTACATTCTACATTTTTGTATGCATAATGTTTAAAATCAGCACATCACCCACATGTTTGTTGCATTTCCTATGCATTTATAGTATCATAAACGCATCAGCAAAGAACCATATATATTGGGAATCCATTTTCTACTGATTTCATGCATCCATGTATCTTGGCATAAATAATAAAACAAATAAAATAATAATGAAACTCATAGCAATCAAAGAAATTAAACCACAAAGTCCAAAATTTATGATCCTCAAAACCCATTTCAACCTGTCAACACATGTGATGTCTAAATCCCAGCATACATTTAAATACCTGAAGCACACAACAGAGATGACATAGAACACGCGTGATCAAATTAAAAAGGCTTAGTGTGCTCCCCAGGCACAGATACAACATATCATCGGCCTCAGGAGAAAGTGTGAGCAAAAGCATAGGAGAATAGTTACCATGTTCCAGCCCAATTCCTTGCCATCAATAATGGGGGGGGGAATCAGACACTTAATCCAAGCAAAACCAGTCCAGACCCTGCCTTACAACCACCCATCAGACATTTGGCACACCAGGGGGGGGAGAAACAGGACTAGCCCCAGATTCCAACATATTGGAAGACCCCCACCCCTGTAGGATTGCTACACTTGTATATAAAATCTGAGTTTATTCTGGTAGAATAGCTGTCAGGCAAGTCCTCTCATAGGAAAAAAATATACAAATACATATATAGTGGGAAGACAGGGCCAGCATTCATCATCACAACCTCAAGAAGAATTCCTCTACAATCAGCATCCCCCTCCTGGTATGTGGCTGGGCACTGCTCTTTGGGTTGCTGTTTCTTGAAGGAAGGAAGGATGGATGAGGGATAGATTGGCAACAAGATGTGGATAAAAGGGTTTCAAATCGAATCAAAACAAAAGATGATCAGCAAACATCACCCACCATAACCCACAGTGGAGAAGCATTAATATACAGGAGACAGGCTGTGACCCTGGGGTGCGATGTGGACCAGCTGGGATTACCTTAGCAACCACACAATCGGTTTCTGCACCTCCTCCTCCTCCTCCTCCTCCAGATGCTTCCTCTCCTCTCACTCTCTCCTTACAGGCAACTGGGCATGGCCCCTCAAACACCTTAAAGAGGGGGGATCTGTACCTGTTCAGTCCAAAGAGGGAGGTGGGAAGGCAACTTGAGGCTCCCCCGGAGACAGGTCCATCCCTGTGCATGCAGGGCTGAGGATGGATGGGGAATAAACAGGACGAGCTGCTTCCCTCCTCCTCCTCCTCCTCCTCTGGCTGCTGCAGTACATTGAGCTCCCTCTGCTGGAGCACAGCCACATTGCACCCTCTGTACCAGCGGGAGCGCGCTTGGCGTGGGTGCGCCCGCAATGGTGAGCTGTGTTGTGTTTACAGTTTCATTTGTAAACAAGTTCCTATTGTTCATAAACACACTTGTTACTTTTATGACTGTGATAGCCTCATACCCACCAAACATTCTGAGCACCAGGGGAGGAAAACAAGACAGAGGGACTGTTCCTCCTAAATGGGGACACTTGGGACAACTCTCCCTTTAGTGAATAGAGACCCATATAAAGTCTCAGAAGGTTGCATTCATCCCACAGAGGTGGCTCTTCTGAAAATATGGTCAAAATATTGTGTGTGTTTTGATGCATTTTAGTAACTTTGACCTAGAATGAGTTATTTAGGACACCAAAGGCAGCCCTGATTTAAAGGGATAGCAAAGGTTTGTGACAAAGCGCTGGATAATGGAGACTTTGTTTTCTGTATTGGGGAAAGGGTGGCATTAGGTATTATATGTGAGCGTTTTAAGCCATGTTTGAAATGGTAGATACCAATGTGAATGCCATTATTAAAATTAATTTTAGATTTTTTTTCCCAGCATATTGGGTCTCTCCTTACCAAAAGGTGGGCATTATTAACAGCCACCATTATTGAGATCCTGATGTACGTTGAGCTTGTAGTGAATGTAAATAACTTGACCAGCGCAGGTCATTTTACAGATCAACATCAGGAGGAAGACCCAGACACTGAGCAACTGAGCTCGGCATCTACACAACGCACATTGGGAACTGGAATGTTGTATGGGACAGGGTCCCATAACATCCATCCGGCCTGTCTAGTCTGCCCATTGTTCCTGATGTAAAGTCTCAAACCTCCTTGGACTTAGATTCAGGAACCATATGCCTTTTGAACCTTTGACCTATTACTGTAGCGTATGTTTACCTGTTTGGGTGGAAGCAACAACATGGTGGTTCATTGTATGCAGTGTTCTCGTGCGGAACTTGGTAAACGTGTGTGAGTGGTTAAAAAATCAACCCCTTTCAGTTGTACGGCTGACAATCCTTTTTTGATATTTTTATTCACCAGCTAGTCTGTTTCACAACGTTAAATTACTGCTCTTGGATAAATCACTGATGTGCATCAAAAGGCAAAAACTAAACACAATCCTCTTCCTTTGTGTAGCTCTAATTATGAATGCAACCTTTTGAAATACCAGCAAACAGTTTAAAATAATAGGATGGCAGCTTGACAAGGGTTTATGAAATATAAAGTAAGGAGAAATATATATTTTGAGACATTCCAAATCCATGTCAATTTTTTTAAAGTCTGATTGATTTTTAGATGACCCTATCTTATCAGTTATTCCACCTTTTGTTTATGAAAATATTCTTCCGCCTGTTCTTGAAAGCCAAATCAAAATATAAGGAGGAACCTAATTTAATATCTGGCAAAAGTAGGAGTTGGCTTTGCATAAGTTGTGAATGTGGAATAAGTAATACAAAACTTCCATATGAGATGTACCTAAGGAACAGTCTAGTCCCCAAATTAGTATTTTTTTTTTGCATGGACTCCAATCAGGGGAGGGCTGGCACCTTCAAGCCCTGGGGCAGGTAAAGCCAAGTGATCCCATCTGCCCCTTCCCCCCCCCCCCCCCCTTCATAACTATCGTATGCACTGGTACACACATTTACCCTCTCTTGCGCTAAGACAGACTTACATATACACTCACGATAACATACATCCATATATGCTAACTCACTTACCCTTTCGCTTACTCCCTTACCCCATTTTACCCCTTACTTTCCCTTTCTAGCTGCTTCAGGAGTAAAGGCCTACCATGTTAATTTCTGCTTCAGTGTACCACCATCAATGTCTGGCTCAGTGTATAGTGATGGCCGTTACGCTGTACCGCCATCAATGTCTGGCTCAGTGTATAGTGATGGGCGTTACGCTGTACTGCCATCAATGTCTGGCTCAGTGTGTAGTGATGGGCATTACGCTGTATCGCCATCAATGTCTGGCTCAGTGTATAGTCAAGGGAGTTGTGTTCAGTAAAGGTTATTTATTTAAACTATATTTTTCAGATTTCTAGTTTTTTTTCCAGTTGACAGTTTACAAATTTGTGAAATATTCTTGCCAACATTTAATTTTGTTTGGAGGGGTGCCACATACAAAATCTGCCACGGGTGCCAAATACTCTAGATACGCCCCTGGCCAACACACACGTTATGTCATTATTAGACTTCATGTGATCTTGCTTTAAAATATACAATCTGATTTTTTTTATTTTTTTTTTGTACATGCCTCTTAGTTTTACTGTTTGCTTTACAGTTCCTATCTGCCAGCAAACTAAGCAGCATTTCACTTACCATCTCTGTTCATTCAGTAGCTTGGGTACTGCCCACTGGGTATGTGCCCATGAGTGTGCGCACACAGACATAAAAAATGCATTTTCATTTGCAGTCTTGCTGCGTTTCTGATTGAGCCTAGTGATGCCTGGTGTGCAAGCAGCAGTCTAATGTAGATTGTATTAAAGGGTCACCTGAACACCCCATCGACAGCATTTGCCAAGCCAGCGAGCAACTGGATGTAAATGTATCGTGTAACGTTTTCCTCAATAGGAGTGGGGAAAGGGGGCAAAAACAAATATGGGGTCTGCTTAATATCCCATCATGTGTTTACAAAGGGGGCACCACACATTTTTAAAGGGACCATACAGTGCATATGATGGATAGAGAGTTCCTTTTAACTTTTTAGCAAGCATTTTGGCATTTCATTGACAATGGCTATTTGTGGATCTAATCATTTTCATATAGAAAATATAGATATGCCCTTAAAGTGTCGTGTCTTATAAAGAAATGAAAATTCATTTTCAGAAATCACAAACATCTAATATCGATATCACACTGATATCTTTACCATGCAGCGTGAGATTATAATGAATAAAGATAATTAGCAAAGTGTTCACTGCATGTCTTGGATCATGAAGTGTCATAGATATAGAGGATGCATGCGTTCATATTCCTCCTCCAAGAGGTCCCTTAGGGACTGTGTGATTAAATCCAATTAAAAAATGCAGACTTATCATGTTGATGAGATGCTAGCAATTTTTATGAAAAGGCAATGTGAATGGCAACGAGGTTAATTTGTAGGTCAGTATCTAGTTAAACTATTCCTTTTTTCATAATATGCATGTATAGAATTTATTCAATATATATAATATAGGTGTGTGTGTGTGTGTGTGTGTGTAGGAAATCCTAATCACCTCCAGGGACTGAATCACAAATGTCTATGGAGGAAAGGGCTTCTTGCAGAAGCTGCGATTGAGGTCTGAGCTGCAGAGGTCAAAGTTCCAACTTGAAGGTTGAAGGGCCAGTTTAATGACCCTGGCACCCCCTGCTGTATAAGAATGTATATTAAAGTACTCCCTTACCCTCTGTGAGGACTTTTAATATGTAAAACAAAACTTACACTGCACTTACCTGACACAGAAGATACAGCCCTGCTGTTGCCCTCCTCCTTCACTGTCCGACTATTCTTGCATGTAACGGCTGAAGTATCCCTTTAATGAATATACAAGCTGCATCTTCTGTATACTAGTGTATGCAAGAGTTTTCTATTTCTCGCCAGTGCATTTG
Organism: Spea hammondii; assembly: GCA_029215755.1. Taxonomy (NCBI): domain Eukaryota; kingdom Metazoa; phylum Chordata; class Amphibia; order Anura; family Pelobatidae; genus Spea; species Spea hammondii. Next base: position 24,353,517 of record JARDYJ010000012.1, on the reverse strand, counting down.
TGACTTCTGCCTAACTCACGTGAATTCCCTAGCTCAGACTCATATCTTTATTGCCAAATCCAGGCACACGCTGGAGGTAATTTTGAGAAATTAGGTTTTCTTGAAGTTTGCAGGTTCTTGTTTCGGTTAATTGGCTTCTCAATAACAATCAGTGAGTTTTGTTCCAATATGCCTGGGTGGCTCTTTAAAGCTAATTAAAGGAAGGACTTATTTCTTAAATTACACAGACAGCTATCTGAATTATGACGTCATGAAATATGCATGCTGTGAAATAGACGTGCTTCTATTGTGCTTCTGATTACACACATCCGGAACATGTCTTGGCAGCGTGAAGTTCAAGGACAGCACGGAATTTTTTTCCATTTTAAGTATTTTACTTGTTTTCACATTTATAACCAGTTGTAAAATGCTGTGTACTTTTTACATACATACCAAGACAGTTTTGGTTGTTAATTAAGTCCATTGGAGGGATTCTGCAGGATCACCCCAAATGGATCTGCCCCCACCTAAATACCCCTGCGTGCGATGTGCATGTGTAAAGTGGTTCCATTGGCTTCAATGAGAGTACTTGCCTCCCACTGATTGACAGCGTCAAGCAGCCAATCAGTGCCGAGACATTTTGGATCATGGTGGAAGACAGTTTTGCAGCATGAGATAAGTGCTTTATATTTAATGATTGAATATTTTTTTGTGCGTGTTTTATTTAATTTGGAAGAATGCATAGTCAGACTACTTATTATCAGATATTGGCGCTCTCGTTTCTCCTGATACTGATTTTGGAGGAATGACAGCCAAGACAGTCAACTGTAACAGGTTATTGAATTGTATTGTGAAGTTTTACATTCTGTTACTTTTAGTTTACATTCTTTTAGTTTAATATACAATGTATCATGAAGAGTGTAAACTTTTACAGTGACAGCCCCTTAGTACCGGGTTTAAATTCAGAAGAACAATATTTTCCATGAGGCATATCTTAGCCGAGAGGTGAGAGAGTATGAACCACCTTTGCAACATTTCTTCTAAAATTCCCTGCACTGTTTTTTTTTTTTGTTTGTTTTATAGGCTTTTTTGTGAATTTTCTAAACTAGCCTAAAATAAAAAAAGATTAGAAATGGTTTCAGACAGCTTGTTTTTCCGCAAAATAATTTCTCTAACCCATGCCCAGTACAGTGCTTTAGATAAACTGACATTTCCTTTATCTTTAGCAATGTTGTGAATGCTCAGGGGTACGTCTGCTCTAAAATGCCACGTCTAGTCCCCATGCAATGATATTTTCCACTTGATACATCTGTGACAACACCCAATCTGTTCCAAGCACCTCTTTGATCCTTATAAAATTCAGAAATAGGTATTTGAAGGTTTTTTTTTTTTGTTTTTAACTTGTCAAGATTAAATTTTTCCTCTTTCAGTGACTGCATTTATTTTTATATGGCACAGGCCAAAACATATACATCAGGGGTCCCTCTCTACAAAAGACACATGATTGCAGAAGGTTATAAGATTTACTTATGTCATCTATAATGGAGTTTGGCAAATGTTTTGTGGATGGTGCCATTTCTCCTCTACATGCTTTGGTTCCTCATACTTTGGTTTTCAATATGGTCTCAAAGCAGCTGCCATCAAGGTCTAAATCTCTATCAGTTCCATTTCTTTTCGAGATCTGGCACAATAATCTTAAGTCATGAGTTTCATCAAGGCTTTTGATAAAGTATCTCCAGTGGTTCCTTCACATTAGACCTGAATAATGCTGTCCTCCCTAGGAGAACTTCAGGCACCATACCTAATTTTTCATCAAGATAAAGTTGTCCTGAGAACTTTGCCAGATTTTAGGTAAGAAGAATACATGCAGATATCCAAGAAGGGTTCACACAGGGAGAGAATGTATTAAGGGAAACTAAGAGGTGAGATACACTGGTGTTCCATAGATCCTCTTTTATAATGTTCTCATGGACATATCTTCCTGCACTCATTGAATGCGATACAGATATTGTGTGAATGGACAGAAAACATATTTATTTATGGCACATAACCATAAACAGGGGGAAATGTAAAAAAAATAATCATGCTTTTCCTATACGTGTACACACTTTAGGCCTGAGTGCAACATGAGTGCTGGGAACATGTTTTTTTAATCACATGACTTAACTCTTAAAGGGTCCTCTTTGGAATACCAGTGTATCATATGAATGGTCCAACAGGACTGTTAACGTTAGGAGTATAAAAACTTAGTAGGGCAAGGTCTCCATCTTTTCAAGAATACAGAGTCTACAGCACCCACAACCATCGTCTCAGTACCATCTGTCTTCAATTAGCGTATACTACTTTGTTCTAACAAATAAGCCTATTTAAGAATACTTAGCTGTGGTCTTGATTCCGCTTTGGTCACCGAGATGTTTAGATATTTAGATATTTAAGACAAATATTGAGCACCGTTCTACAAAAGCCATCTCTCCATAATACAGACTCAACATCCTGCCATCTGATGATGGTGCTTTTAGATGTAAAGTCTTGCAGGAAGTGGCTAAGCGTTCTAATCCGTTACCCGGCTTGCTACACCCCTATGGTATGCTGCAGCTTGGAGCATGGGGGAAAACCATTTTCTTACCTTAAATTCAATTTCACCATCTTAAATCGGCAGCAATTGATTCCCTCCCTTAAGAATGTTTATGTAACGTTTTACTGTGCATTCCAGGTATCCATCTTTACCAGTGGCATGTCCAGGGTCCAAATATCCTCAGGATTCTATTAACATGTGCCCCTTTCCTCTTGGATTGCCTGTAGATAGTCCAGCTAATCTCTATGTATCAGGGTATGAGTAGAGGTAACGAAACAGTAGGGAGAGCGGGTTAAAATCAAGAATAGATCCTGCCTCCGCTTGCCCCGAGGGGTTTGTTCCATCTGTACTTCCTGTCTGTAGTTTGAGCAGGGAGTGCTTCCTGCGACAGGGTGCTTGGTGTGATGGCCCTTTTGTGTGGTCAAATGCATGTTGTTGAGGGAGAGCAGAATACTTATTAATGTGATACATTCCCGAGTTGGTATTGTCAGCAATGATCGTGTCTATCCTATTGGTGAGGGTCACATCAAGCAAAATTTGTACTAAAATATCAGTTAATTCAAACTGTTTTCAGCATATGTGTGTTGGGGTAAACTGCAGGAAACCGCATGCCTTTTAGAACACGGATTATAACGGTGTGCACTTATTTATACATGTATTTCATGTATCTTCGACATTTGGCCATAGCATCTGCTTAGGGTGCATTAGAATGAGTTGCTGAAAGAAACAGGGTGTTATGTGGTCGTGTGAATATTTACGTTCAGCCTCAATGCGTAAAATATACATACGGGGCCCAAGAACAGATGTTTACCCATTAAAATTGAAAAGGGCCCTGAAAATGTTTTGTGAATAAATTGAGATGTGAATGTATTTAGAAATATAAGTAACAGTCACTATTAAACTTTCTATAAGATTATGTCCACAGTAGAAAATCAAATACTACTCTATAAACATTTTCTCTCCTAAAACCAAATGTTAATTTTGCAAATTAATGTTCAGAGTGTTAAATACGTCTCGATGTATGATATTTAGATGAAGTACAGACCTGTGTATTACTTATTAATGATTTTATGCCATTATCATCCACTTAATTGAGCCTTAAAGGTCAGCGTCGTTGGGGGAGCTTTAGAAATAATATAATCAAGCACATTGAAAATGTGCGGTGTCTAGCTTAAAAACCTGCTTGTTTGTGAATACAACACATCAGGCGTCTGTGCAAACTGTATAACTAAAACTCTTAGGGTGGTAAAATATTGATTATTGGTTGTACGGCTCATGCAACATTTCATCGTGCTTTGGGTAATTTCAACGCTAATTTTCTTTTACACTTCATAAAGGTAACGAGAGAAGATCCAGAACGTCAACATGACCACTCTTTAATGCCATAAATGGGGTAAAATGTCTAACTTTTTCTTCTGTATTGCATGCAGTCAGACCAAACAGCTCCTCAAGCTAACTTGTCTTTAAAGGTGCCTGGTTACAGGAACTGCCTCTGAAGCGTTTATCCGAAGGGATGCCAATCGCTAGTAGCAGCTTGGGTGCTCAAGACGTTCCTGAGAAGGAAAGATTAGCTGATAAGAATGTACAGGTTGGAACTACTGCTATGACAGGTTACATATGGAAGACAAGTTAAATGTTGACACATTCCTAAATTCTAACGTGAACGAGAAGAACATAAAGTAACATACTTTAGACCTACAGGATTCATTACCACCACGTTAGCAGTTTTACGTTGTTTTGCTGTCCACCTTGACCTAATCAATTCGCTTTGGAGCAGGGTTAAAAGGGGATCCATGTGAGTTTCAGGGTGAAGATGAAGCCCTGAAATCGGCACAACTATTGCCATCTGTGGTCAGTATTCATATTCCTGGCAATGTAATTATTCCACGGGGGGTCTAATTATTTTATGTTACCTATTTGGGTTAAGAAAGGCCATTACCCATGGTAAGTGTTTGTCAAACCCCTATTTATTTTGTAAACAATATATCACCTCATTGTCACCTTATCCAAAGGTACTGTTTTAAGTTTTGCATTGGATTCAGAATACTATACTTTTGGGTTTCACAACCAAGAAGTGTATTCTACTATTTGTTATACCATAGTCAAGAATATCATGACCAAAAGGAAAAAGTAAATCCATCTGGAGGGGGATCTAAGCTCTAGACTTGAATAATCCAATGGAAAAAAAAAAGTGACCCTGAGATCTCTCATGGATTTCAGGAAAGGTTTGAAGAGCAGATCTCTTATTCTCATGGGTTTGCTAGACCCCAGACTTCTCTCAGTCTGCCACCCATCTCTATCAAGCATCTGTTGATGCGCTACATGATGTAATTCGGAATTTGAGGGATCTCGGGGCATTATCCGTTCGGTGCACAGTTTCTATTCTGAAGTCTAATGGACAATGACGTTTATACTCGCTGACTTGTGACTGCTAAAAAAAAATGTGGCTGTGTTAATGCATAAAGCAATGTCTAATCCATTTGAATGGGGGAACCTTAGCCTACGTGGATGATATATTACCTAAAAGTGCCCAAGGCAGGGTTTAAACTTTCATTACAGAAGCCCAATGGCGTCGTACCAGAGTCAACTTCTTTGGGCATGTGACATGTAACGTGTGAACGGTTGAATCCAAAGACGAAGAAAGTTGAAGCTGTCCTGAAGGCCAAAACTCCTACCTATGCCAAGGAATTAAGATCGCTCCTAGGAATGTCTAATTATTCCCGTAAGTTTGATAACTATGCCCAAATAACACTTTTTACAGCTGATTAAGAAAGAACTAACTTGGAACTGCGAGACTCCCAAAACCAAACCGCAGAAGAGCTTACTTGACAATAAGCCTAACCACGCTATGCAGACGCCATTTCCATACATAGAGCAAGAGACTGGCATCATTAACCATGTTGATTGGTTTTCTTGTAGCAGATATTAACATGTAAACTATTTTTTCATATTTAATAAAAACTATGATGCATTGTTTTTATTTCCTTTTATATGCCACTTTGGCCCCCCCAGATATGCCTTACACCCCCCTCTGTGCCACTCTAACCCACCAGACTTGTCCCCGCTTGCTCCAGACTCCCTGTTGTCTAGAGGTGGAGCTGGTGGACGTCTGCGCGATGCTGCTGCCCAGCATTTCTACCTGGGCTTCTATGACAGAGCACATAAAGATCATGTCACGCCGACACTCAGTCATAGAAGCCCTGGCTGAAGATCCGGGCTGTTCAGGTGCAGCCTTTCTCAACAGAACCGCAGCTAAAGAGGTTTTTTGATCTATGTTCTTTGCACAATGTTTGTTTGCCATTAGTTCTACCACAATAAAGAAAAAAGCCACACCTTCAGGGAAACGTATAATCGAAATGGCCTTGACTATTCAAACAGAGTTTTACCTGATATTTCCCTGAGCAAAAAGCTGTCTACACAATTCAGAGTCACTTCTAGTAAAATGATTCTGTGGACACCAGTTCCACATCACTGGAGGTACTTGCCAAAACATTTCAAAAGGTCAGAGAGGGTTACTGTAATTTCTAAACATTTTTATTAAGCAAATCCAAGCAAAAATTCTGCTGGTCAGATAGGGAAAAGCTTTGTGATCATGTCTGTTTTACGTATGGAAAAATACTTGTCACAACATAGCTAGTGCATGTCATCTTGCCCACTAACCCAATCTCTCTGTTTGGACATGGGGGGTAGACTGGAAGACCTCATACTCCCACCATGCCTCCTTCATACTCGCCACCACACACCCCTTCATACTCACCACGACACCTCCCTTCATACCCCCCCTACCACGCCGCCCTTCATACTCCCCCACTCATACTCCCCTAATACCACACCCCCACTCATACTCCCCACAACACCACTCCCCCACTCATACTTTCCCCAATACCCCCACTCATACTCCCCCCTACTCATACTCTTCCCCAACACCATACACCACACCCCCCACTCCTACTCTGCCCCCACCCACTCCCCCACCTCTTCCTTCAGGACTGGTCCAAGACACTGAATTATGCCTTTCCACCCTTCGCTGTGATTCCTCGGGTGCTAACACACATCAAGTTACAGAAAGCAAATATAGTACTTCTAACTCCATTTTGGCCAAGCCAACCATGGTTCCAGAACCTCCTAGAACTTGCCATGGATTTTCCCCGCCTTCTACCGAATTGAAAAAATTTGCTAATCAATCCAACAGGAAATCACCATCCTCTTCTGGAGGACAACTAGTTGCATCTTCTAGCTTGGTTGATGTCAGGATCCCAACATCAGTTTCAAATTTCGGAAACAACTCAAACTATCCTTTCAGAGGCCTGGGCACCAGGTACTAAAATCATTTATGGGTCGGCCTGGAGACTATGGTCTAGTTGGTGCCTGGGACGATGTCTGGATCCCTTATCTACAAATATTCCTTCAATCCTGAATTTCCTATCCAACTGCTTTGATGAAGGTAAAGCTTACAGAACCATTAATGTCTCCCAGACACCGTGCTAGACCTTTGAAGACAAAACTCTTATGGCTCCTGATCGTGTGCATTGCTGTGTGAGAAGAAAATCCCTGGATAAACCGACCAGGTGCCTTTGCCCATCTCTGCTGCACTCTGAGAGTCCCCCCCACACTCTGCTGCCATTTGCCAGTCTTCCAAAACTCTGCTGCCATCTGCCAGACTCCACTGCCATTTTTCATTCTCCGCTGCCCTCTGCCAGTCTCCCCACACTCGCTGCCCTCTGCCAGTCTCCCCACACTCGCTGCCCTCTGCCAGTCTCCCCACACTCGCTGCCCTCTGCCAGTCTCCCCACACTCAGCTGCCAGTCTCCCAGTCTCCCCACACTCAGCTGCCAGTCTCCCAGTCTCCCCACACTCAGCTGCCAGTCTCCCAGTCTCCCCACACTCCACCGTCGTCTGCCAGTCTCCCCCAGACTCCACTCCCATTTGCCAGTGTCCGCTGCTGTCTCCCAGACTCTGATGGCATCTTCCTGTCTCCCCAAACTCCGCTGGCGTCTGCCAATCTCCCCACACCCCGCTGCCATCCATGAATAACCTTTAGGTATTCCAAGATTGCGCACCGCAACAGGATGTTACAGGATGAACGACAAACTGGGTGTTCCAAGATGGCGGGTCGCAACTAGGTGTTCCAAGATGGCTGACAGAAACAGGGTGTTCCAAGATGGCTGACGGAAACAGGGTGTTCCAAGATGGCCGATGGGCTCAGGGTGTTCTAAGATGGCAGATCGAACTGGGTGTCCCAAGATGGCCGACGGTATCAGGTTGTTTTGACGTGGCGGATCGTAGCTGAGTGTTCCAACATGATATATGTGGTTTACTCATTTTCTTTCGCTCGTCGGGTCTGTGAGGTAATAATATAACAGCTAAATATATGCAGGACATTGCTGCTCATTAAATGTCACAAAAGCCATCCATCGAGACACAAGCTACACTAAATCTACACCCTGTGCAGCAGCGCTTTAAAAGCAGGGTGCAATCGCAGAGTATGTCCACACGAAGGCGCTATAGGGTAAGAAATGACAATGCCGTACCAGCTTTACTAATAAAATGAATGGGAGATATTATTACACGCTTTGGCCGCATGAAGGGGCTGCAGGATAAGTACCGGCGGCACCAGAACCGCTTAAATAATGAAACAGGCTTCAGGAGCGGTATACATATTCGCATGCATGTCTAAATTAGCCTCTACCACTTCTGCTGGGAGGCTGTTCCATTTATCTATCACTCAGGCAGTGAGGTAAAACTTTCTTAAATTGCATTTGAACCTCTGACCTAACTATAAATTTATAGGTCAATTAAGGAGCCTGCCCTGTATGTTGTATACTTTAATAGGAGTCAGCCCTGTAAGATGTATAGTTAATCAGAAGCGTGCAGAGTTTTTTTCCTTTGGGTATGAGAATGCATATTAAATGAATTCCAAAGTAGTTTGCCAGCGAGGGAAGTGTTAATGTGTGTAACCATTGCATTGTGTATTATTTCTGTGTTATCGGCAGTTGGAATTGTGGGGACTTCCTGAGCCGGACTCTGCGCCTCCACCACCTTTGGAGACAGAACTGTTATGGCTCCTGATCGCTTGCGTTGCTGCGTGAGTAGAAAATCCCTGGATAAACCGAGTTGGTGCCATTTGCCCGTCTCCCCCGTCCTCTGCGAGTCTCCCCACACTCTGCTGCTGTCCCCCCAGACTCCACTGTCATCTGCCGCTCCGCTCTGCTGTCTGCCGGAGTCCGCTGCCATTTGCCAGTCTCCTCAGACTCAACTATTTGTCTTCCTGGACTCCACTGCCATTTTCCGCTCTGCTGTCTGCCAGTCTCCCCACCGTCCGCTCTGTCTGCCAGTCTCCCCACCGTCCGCTCTCTGTCTGCCAGTCTCCCCACCGTCCGCTCTCTGTCTGCCAGTCTCCCCACCGTCCGCTCTGTCTGCCTGTCTCCCCACCGTCCGCTCTGTCTGCCTGTCTCCCCACCGTCCGCTCTCTGTCTGCCGGTCTCCCCACCCTCCGCTCTCTGTCTGCCGGTCTCCCCACCCTCCGCTCTCTGTCTGCCGGTCTCCCCACCCTCCGCTCTCTGTCTGCCGGTCTCCCCACCCTCCGCTCTCTGTCTGCCGGTCTCCCCACCCTCCGCTCTCTGTCTGCCGGTCTCCCCACCCTCCGCTCTCTGTCTGCCGGTCTCCCCACCCTCCGCTCTCCGGCAGACGGTCTCCCCACCCTCCGCTCTCCGGCAGACGGTCTCCCCACCCTCCGCTCTCCGTCTGCCAGTCTCCCCACCCTCCGCCTTTCAGTCTCCCCACCCTCTGCTTTTCGTCTGCCAGTCTCCCCACCCTCGTCTCTCCTTCTGCCACTGTCGTTTGTCTGTCTGCTCTGCTGTGTGCAATAGTCTGTTGCCATTTGCAAGTCTTCCTCGACTCCACTGCCATTTACCAGTCTCCCCACGCTCAGCTGCTAGTCTCACCAGTCTCCCCCACACTCGGCTGCCCGTCCCCCCCCCACACTCGGCTGCCCGTCCCCCCCACACTCGGCTGCCCGTCCCCCCCACACTCGGCTGCCCGTCCCCCCCCCCACACTCGGCTGCCCGTCCCCCCCCCCACACTCGGCTGCCCGTCCCCCCCCCCCACACTCGGCTGCCCGTCCCCCCCCCCACACTCGGCTGCCCGTCCCCCCCCCCCCACACTCGGCTGCCCGTCCCCCCCCCACACTCGGCTGCCCGTCCTCCCCCACACTCGGCTGCCCGTCTCCCCCACACTCGGCTGCCCGTCTCCCCCACACTCGCCTGAGGGTCTCCCCCACACTCGCCTGAGGGTCTCCCCCACACTCGCCTGAGGGTCTCCCCCACACTCGCCTGAGGGTCTCGCCAGTCTCCACACACTCCGGTCCCAGTCTCCCTCACACCTGCTCCTGTTTTCACGACTCGGAGCAGTTTGCGTAGGGCCTTGCTGTGCGGCGGGAGTATGGTGCGGCCATGCGTGACCAAAAAGACACGGCTGCGGCAGGTTAGGGAGAGAACGAGCCTTAGCCAGGCCTCGGGAAGCACTATGTGTGTCTCCTGTCTCGGGCCGCGTACAGCGCTGAGGAAAGTTATGCGGATGAGCGCGTCACGTGTGTTTTGTAAATGCCTGCAGGTTGCTCCTGGGAAGTTCAGGTTTACCTGGATGGGATTCTGCGCATCCTGCGGCACGGGCGCACCATTCATTCCCACCTTTTGGCTGCTCTTGGAAAGGTAAGCGTTCTTGGCCTCAGTAAGCCTGGCCTCACTCCTCGGTGTGAGAAGAGACTCGGAGCGGGTGCTCGGCTTCATTATGGAAATGTCTTCCACGCATGTCCTCCTACTTTAGGTGTCGTACGAAGATGTAGAAGGTCTCAGGAAGTTTGCCGCCTTGGAGAACGTTCGGATTCCTTCTTCATGCAGGACCTGCTTCGACACATCATGGAGACCAACCGACCGAGTGACGAGGAGCTGCAGCAAGTGATCCCAGCCTGAGCCGAAGGGAACGCTAGTAACAGCCTACGCCTGTGCTACCTGCACTGCGACAACTACAAAACCATTTGTACTCCTTGATGGAATAAGCATCGGGGGCAGCCAATAAAAACTCGGACGGACACCAAAGAATCTTTCCTCTGCTGACAGCGTCGTCTCATACCACAATAGTTTCAATTAGTTTCAATTTGTGGCCCCAACTTCATTTGTAGGGGCTCGTGGCCTGCACCCTGCATTATTAATCGACGGATACTGGCGTAAAGTCCAACCACAACAGGACTTTTTTCCAATGCTGTCTCGTGTCCCAAGCCCCAGCTTGGCTGGCTGCCCAGTCCCATGTTCGCTGTGGGCCACCCAGGGCATTTCCATGCTCTGATCCTGTTGCACGTTCCTGTGGCAAATTGAGAAAGGGGTGAAGATTTTGCCTGTTTTTGTGTTTTTTACAGAAATACTTTGATGGATTGAATGGCTTCTTCGGTGTTTGTTGCCATCCCGATATCCTCATCTAGAAATTCTAAAGCGGCAAATTTCAAAGACTACCTGATGGCTTGTTCGCTCCGTTAGTGACCATCGCTTTTTACACAGTGAAGTCAAACCGTTTATTTCCACATAAAGAATGTTCACATTTCTGTCTGGCATCAAATAAATCATTTATATCATATGTAACTATGTCGTGAAAATGCTGACCCCTGGTGGTCACTTGTGCACAATACAGTTCCATTAACAATCTTAAGTTGGAATTTGCTGTACTTTGGTGCCGTCGTGTGGACATACTGTGTAATTACATGTCTGCTTTAATGGTGTGATGCTGTGATTTGACATCCTTTGGCGTCATTGTGTGGAGTGAGTGTGAGTGAAGGGCAGTGAGTGTGGCACGCTTAAGAAGATGCTAAGTGTGTGCAACAAAATCGACATGACAACTTGAGGGAGGTGCGTTGTGTGAGTGACATCACAATGTTGCAGGTGAGTGTGAGTAAAATATTCTTAATATTTTGTTGTTTCCTAGCAAATCGAAATGTTTTGGTGAATCAAATTCTTTTAGAGCATTTTCCCCCATTCAGCTGGACACCGGCAAGAACACCTGCTAAATATCACACTATTTCCATTATCTGAATTTTGAGGGATTTCTTCCCGTTTTGGGAAATATAGCACGACGGCTTATGAGTCGGTAGCTGATATCCTGAAGCCATGGCAACGCCGAGTGTGGTTTTTAGCGGAGAATTTAGTGCGTGAAGATTGCCAATATTTCCGTCCAGGGGCGTACCTAGAGTATTTGGCACCTGGGGCGGATCCTGTATGTGGCAGCCCCCCCCCCCCCACTTTAAAACTGCATAGCTTCTACTGTTATATACTGGCGCAGACACTGAAGGGGGTACAGCATAACGCGTACTGTTATCATTATATACTGAGGCAGACATTGACGGTGGTACAGCATAACACCTATCACTATATACTGAGGCAGAAATTGACGGTGGTACAGCATATCACCTACCACTATATACTGAGGCAGACAATGACGGTGGTACAACATAACACCTATCACTATATACTGAGGCACACATCGACGGTGGTACAGCGTAATCCCTATCACTATACATTGAGCCAGACATTGACAATAGTGCAGCATAACTCCTATCACTATATACTAAGCCAAACATTGATGTGGTGTAGGCCTACCACTTCATTAATAGTAGGCATGCACCGAAACGAATTCTGGACTGAAACCGAAAATGCAGCATTTACCCCCCACACCATAAAAAAAATTCTAACACTTATTTCAAGTAAGTAACACACCAAAATAGGACAAAACAATTAAATAATATTAATATATATATATATGATTGTTAACAGCAATCACATTTCTATCATGCCCAGGCATACCCAGATTCCAGGATGTACTCGCAGACTTGGCATGATAGGAATATGATTGCCCTATCTACCCCGTCTCACTCCCTTCTCCCTATCTACCCCCTCCTAACTATCTACCCTCTCCCACTTTGAAGCTCACTTACCTTTCAGGAGTCCTGCGGTGGGGGTGCAAGGCCTCTGTCTCCCAGATCTGCCACTGTATGGAACAGTATAGAGTGATGGGAGTTATGATGTACTACAGCATAATTATATAATGAAAAATACATTGGAAATGGTACAGCATAACACCCATCACTCTCACACGCGCACCAACCCACACGCGCACCAACCCACACGCATACCAATCCACACATATACACCAATCCACACACATACTAATCCACACACATACCAATCAACTCTCACTCACTGAATGCTTTCCTCTTTTCCTCCTCTTCGCTCCTCTTCTTCAGTTCTTCTGTCTTCTTCAGGGTCAGAGGGCATGGACAGCAGTGGGTGCGGCTTCAGTGTTGTGCGCCGGGATCTGACAACAAATCCCGGCGCACAGCAGCTGTTGCCACGCGGATCGTAAGGGTTGAACCCGGCTTAAAATCACTCAAGGGAGCCGGAGGTCTGCTAAAGACCTCCGATACCGCTCCCTTGCGAGCCTGCTCCTCCAGCGGCGGACATTGCTGTCCGTCTCTGCAGGGGTGCCGGCAAGTTGGCACCCCCCTGATGAGCGGCACCCGGTGCGGACCGCCCCCCCGCTAGGTACGCTACTGTTTCCGTCTACTAATAATATCTGGATAATCTGGAAATATTGTCTTCGTTAATTGCTGTTACTAGTAAGATTAGAACGGACTAGTACATTCCATTTTTGGCTTCATTATTGCTGAGTACACGTGGTGATGTCATTTTGATGAGTGTGACATGTTTCTGCGCTGTGATGTAATGCTTGTGCTGCATGTCAATATGAGTTGGAGCCGTAACCCAGCGAGTTCTAGCCGATACCCGATGAATAATAGCCAGATTATGGGATCTTTTTCATGTTGAGAAGATAAATGCACGTTTTCACAATAAATTCTCTCTCCATTACCTTCCGCCATGATGTCATTTATCGGCGGGATTTGAAAGAATTTCGGATCAGAGATAAAACATGGAATCACTCTTTGTGTTGTTGTGGCTGTGCTCCTATTAAGTGGAAATGCCCCACAATCTGCATATGCAATACAATATTAACCCCCCATTCATATCCCTAACAGTGTGATTCCTCTTGGTTGAAGAGCCGGTGTGTGGAGTTACTGTTTTCCCATAAAAATGTGTTTAGTGTATGTTATCTCATAAATACATTAAACATACGCTATAACACTCACTAGAGAGTCACCCAGGATCAAACCAGCATCGCGACGCATGGCGAGTCAGACGACTACCCGTTAGGCCAAGAGAGACCCGTCTGCTTTGCCTCCCCATAGATATATGATGTCGGTCAACGCGTATATGTGAGTCAGGAACAGGCATTAAATAACCGTGGGGAAGAATGCCAGCCATCTATCTTGTGGCATAGAGGTTAGGCGCCAAACCTATGAGCCAAAGGGTTCCTGGTTCGTTCCCCGTGTCGGTATGTAGTGCTATAGGTGCAGTATGTGTATTTTAGGTTTGAGAGCTGAGGATGTGAGGATATCTATCACGGACGAGCTTTTTCAGGTCGCTGCTCTTGTGGCTCGGTGCTAGGCGCTTTGCCTGCCATGCAGTTGTTCCCTGGTTCTAATCTCCATGAGTCCTAGCGAGTGGCTGTGGTTGTGGTGTGAACAGTGTATGAGTATGATCGGTGGAGTGTGAATGGAGTGCAGGTCAGGACAAATGGGACTTAGAACCAGGAGGCAGAGCACCTAGTTTTTTGTCCCCAATGTAAATATAATTAATGTCAAAATATAATGCCCACATACTTATTTAGTTTTATGCAGCAGGTAAGGTGTTTCTAGCAGGAATCAAGCCCATGCTCCACAGCACCGTAGGTATTGCACCTACCCGCTACACCACCCAGCTGCTTAACTGTGTCACGTCCCACGTACATATTATGCCTGACCCACTACAACTTTAACTATACAGAACACCTTAATTTTTTAAAATAGTTTTTCGGCCTCCGGCTCCTGTGATGCTTTTTGAGCGGCTTTACTGGCGAGGTTGGTTTCTCGAAACGTTTATTAATTCATCATCCTAGGCGTTGAGGAAGCGCGGAGCAAAGCATACAGCACTGTGAGTACCTTACCTTCCCAGCTATAGGTGGCAGAGAGAGACAGAGACACCTAGAGGAGGCAGAGAGACAGAGACACCTAGAGGAGAGAGAGAGAGACACACCTAGAGGAGGCAGAGAGAGACACACCTAGAGGAGGCAGAGAGAGAGAGAGAGACACCTAGAGGAGGCAGAGAGAGACACCTAGAGGAGAGCGAGAGAGAGAGAGACACCTAGAGGAGAGAGAGAGAGAGAGAGACACCTAGAGGAGGCAGAGAGAGAGAGAGAGAGAGAGAGAGAGAGAGAGACACCTAGAGGAGGCAGAGAGAGAGAGAGAGACACCTAGAGGAGGCAGAGAGAGAGAGAGACACCTAGAGGAGGCAGAGAGAGAGACACAGGGGGACAGCTATAGGGGGCAGAGAGTCCCAGGGGAGTGCAGCTATAGGTGGCAGAGAGACACAGGGGAGGAGAGCTATAGGTGGCAGAGAGACACGGGGGAGGAGAGCTATAGGTGGCAGAGAGACAAGGGGGGGCAGCTATAGGTGGCAGAGACACAGGGGGACACCTATAGATGGCAGAGAGACACAGGGGGCACCTAGAGGTGGCAGAGACACACGGGGGACAGCTATAGGTGGCAGAGACTTAGGTTCCCCCACAGTTGGCCGCTGACCGGCCGCCACCTTCCGCTTTCCGTACATCTTGTCCCATACTTCCAGGTCTTGTTTTAGCTGCTTAGTTAAGTGTATCTTAAAGAAGCTCTTTGCAATCCCTGCCATTGATTTCTCTTATTCCCAATTAAAAATCCTACCCATAGGAATCACCTTGCAGGTGAAATTTAACACTCCCGGGAGGGACTGAAGAGATTTTGCTAGCTAGAGATTTTGCTATTATTCAATGCTCGGGCCACTAGAAACCTGGCCTTCTCCACTTTGTCTGCGGGTAGCCTATATTCCTTTTGCGCCATGTCTATTTCAATTCCCAAAACAGACAATCTAGTGTTGGGAAATACGGTTTTCCCTGATGATACCGGAATGCCCAAATCGTCCAACAAATCAATTTAAGTGGACAGAAACAAACCACAGTCTTGTGCCCCTGGAGGTCCGATAACTAGAAAATCATCAAGGTAATGTGCAATAGATGACAAGCCTGATTTATGCTGCAGAGCCCAATGTAGGAAAGTGCTAAATGACTCAAAAAAGGCGCACAATATGGCGCAACCCATGGGTAGACACTTATCGACATAATATTTCCCTTGAAAATAACAACCCGTATATTTAAAACTGGGTGCAATGGTAGCAATCTGAACGCTGACTCAATGTCGACCTTGGCCATTAGCGCCCCTGGTCCTATGTCCCTGACGGTTTCTAGGGCATTGTCAAATGACTGGTAGTGCACCATGCATACCTCCTTATCCAAGGCATTATTGACTGAACCACCCTCCGGGTAGGATAAATGCTGGATTAGCCTGAACTCTCCTGCCTCCTTTTTTGGTACTAAGCCTAGCGGCGAAATACAGAGGTCTGGAATAGGAGGACTATCAAAAGGACCGGCTATCCTGCCTAATGCCCGCTCTTTGTTTAGCTTCTCCTGGACTATCTCCGGGTGTTCATAAGTTGACTTCAGGTTTTTGAGGCCTGCACCATGCACTACAACATTCTCCACTGGAATTTTAAAACCACATTCAAAACCATTTAGCAAGAAAGCAGCCATCTTTCTGTACAGGTAGTCGACCAACCACTTTCGGCAGGTGGGGCGCGAAAGGAGCCCTTTGCTCGAGTTTTTCGTACACATTCCGATGCTGAGTGACCCCCTCCGCATGTGCTGCATTTGTGCTTATGTTTGCACTTAAAACCTTATTACATTTTCTTTCGTTATAGGCCCAACAAACCGGTTTTGAGGAGGTACCCTCCAGGCTCAGCCTGTTCACTATGCCTGGTGTTTTCCTCAGTGACACGACCCTCGTCCACAAATCTATGTCCTTTTGGCCAAACCTTAGGGATTTTGATCCTGCTTTCTTTTTTCTGAATTCCCTATCGTACTCATGCCAATACTTCCCCCGTAAGATGTGTACATTTCCACTAGCAAGTCGGCGTATTTGATAAGGTCTAGACACTCTTGGGGCTTGTGTTCTACATAAATACTAGCGTACACATTGAAACCCCTAATCCATTGGAATATGTCCTTAGGGTCCTTTCTAACCCTTTTAACCTCCCCGCTGTCTTCTCCGTCTTCCTTGGCTTGCACTGACTCCTTGGTCAGGTCAAAAACATTAACACATTTACCCACCCTGATTTTTTGTCTCGTTCTCTCCTTTATATGCGCATGCGTTGGTGTTATAGCGCACACGTACGTGGCCTCTGCGTCTGTTATTTCTGCCGCATTGCTTTTGCTCTTCCTTTTACCCTTTCTATTGGACGCTTGTTTAACAAATTTTTTCATGCATTTTATCACAGGGGTGTCTACCGAGCCGCCGTCTGATGATTCTGAAGTGTCAGAATCATCAGAGGCCGAGTCGGCGGTGTGTAGTTGTGTGGTGCACACGGACTCACCCAGGCTGTCTCCGGCTTACACTTTCATCCTATCCTCAGGAACAGTCTGAAGAGGCTGTGACCTTTCCACTGTTTCAGTATTGCTGTCCCTTGGGCAGTCTTTGTCTTGGCCCGTCGAAGTGCAATCACCTCTGCTTGCGCTGGGGTAGAAATCTGCCTGTCCCACTGTTGGCTGATGTTGGTTAGGAAGAGGAACAGCGTTAATTGTGCAGGAACTGTGCAGGTACATTAGTAAAAAGACATGGTGTTGGGGTTAGATTAAACGTTAATGAACTGGTGACCCGCGTTACCGATCGCTTGTTGGGGGTATTATAAAGGCCAACCCATGTCGGAATAGCCTGCCAAGTTAAATGGCTGTGAAAGGTAAGGGTTGAAGTACGCTGTATGAGGGTTGAACGTACCGGGGTAACTTTGCAAGTTTGCTGGGCCAATGGCGGGGGTATTGCCCACGCTTAACCTGAGGGGATGGGGTTGGGAAGATGGGACGGAGATTTGCGTAGAAGGACCTGAGGGGTAATTGATGACATTTGTAGGGTGCCCAGGTATAGGGGGATTGGGGTTTGTAGATAAATTAGGGTTAAATGGCGAGGCATTGCTTAAATGGGGTAAGGGGGGGATATTACCTTCCTGTAGCTGACAGTTGCTAGGAAACAAGGGGTTAATATGAGGAAAAGAAGCAGAACCTTCTCTAGAGTGTGATAGGTTCACACCTTTCCTCCCATGTAATGTCTTAAAAAGAGGTTATTCTCCACCCTAAGTGATAAGTTACCAAATTTAAATTTTATACATGTGGATAGGTCTCACATTCAATAGATGAAATCGTGAGCACAATTATAAGAAAGGACTGAGAATTCAAAATAGTAATTATTTATTTAAAAATAATAAAAATTACAGAAATCCAAAATTAAAACAGAGTATAACATAGAATGCCTGTTAACCCCTTCAATCCCAGGGGTTTTTGGTACCTCAAAGCCCAGAGCAATTTTGCAATTTTTGGGGTATGTCGGTTTAGCGATGATTCTCTTTTCCTGTGAATAGTGTACCCATATAAACTATATATTGTTTTTTCAAGGAGACATAGCGCTTTCGTTTGATACCATAGTTGGATGATTAGCTGAAAATTTAGAATGAGTAATTTAATAAAAACTAGCGAAGATTAGAAAATTAAACTAATTTTTTTTTACATTTTCCCTCTGAATCCTCACAAAATTAGGTAAAGTGATGGAATTGCCTTTCTATTCATGGGATATGAAAAACTAGAGGAATCCTCCAAAGGAATAGCAGATTTTCTAGTGGGGGATAGGCAGAGCTCTGGAAAAGGAAAAAGTCTGCAGACCCTTTGGAGATAGTAAGCTTCCTTTCTGGAGTCTTCCACTGGTCAGTAATAATGGATCTAAGGCTTCTTAAAAGAACCATGGAAAAAACGATCTGGTTTACACTTTGGCTGTTCTTCTTCCAGGTCTAGAGTGGCCCTTACTGCAGAAACCAGCTTGTTCACCTCTTCCGCTGGAAAGAAAAAGGACTCTTCAGAGAGCTCCCCTTCCTCCTGGTGCCAGTCTCTAACAGAGCTTGGAGAACCAGGATCCTGGCCTGAAGATCATAATTCAGGCAGAGGGTCGACGCCAGCTGACTTAGGCTCGGGTAAGAAATCCAAAACAGATGAACGGATCTGCTGAAAAGTAGACTGGAGCTCAGTCTTCATCCACTCTTTAAATTCTGAAATGGACTCCTCTCTGGCTTTAAGGCAGGATGAGCATAACTTCCTAGAGGCGTCAGACAAAGTAGCCTTGCAATTTCCACAGGCGAAATGCACCAGAGCAGAAAATAATCACAGGATAGCAGGACTCTTTATCAGAAGCAGTCTTCAAAATAAAAGCAGTGCAAATAAATAGAAAAACCTTAGCAGACCACTGGAAAATGGCCCAGAAACCGCCAAAAAAACTCTCTCTGACCTGATCTGTTTCCTGCTTATGAGGACACTGACCTCAGGTGCTCCCTGGCCGCCAGGGAAGAAACCGGAAGCACCTGCCTCCTGCCTGTGGCAGCTGAGGCCCCTGCGTGGAGAGGTCTCCTTCGCGGTGGCTGAGGCTGCTGTGCAGAGGTGGGGGGTCTCCCCCTTCTTCGCAGAGGCTAAGGCTGCTGAACGGGGGACCCGGAAGGCCTCTCCACCAGGTATGTAACAGTACCCCTCCTCAAAGGGGCGAGCCTTGCTAGGACAAACTCGTCTTCTGGCGAGGAAGGCATGCACCAAATGAGGGGCGTTAAGGCGAGCATCAGGAACGATCTTCTGGGCCTAGTCGTCTCCAATGGACCGGATACTGTAAGCTCCCCTGTTGTCTACGAGAGTTCAGGATTGCTTGGGGAATTCGTCTTGAAGTATCTCTGACAGAAGCCTCCGTGACAGGAGACCTAGCGGTGGTAAAGCGATTGCAAACTAGTGGCTTTAGTAGAGAGACATGGAATACTCGAGGAATACGGAGAGTTCTGGGTAACGAGAGTTCATAGGCTACAGGATTCACCCGGCGAATGATAGGAAAAGGATCGATGGAAGTGTGGAGCTAGTTTCATGGAAGGTACCCCAAGTTTCAGGTATTTGGTAAACAAATAAATTCTTTCAGATCCCCGAAAATTATAATTCAAATTAGATACATATCATTGTGATAGTCAATCCAAAAAATATTATTTATTGTAAACACAATTTATAAAATATCTATACGAGTCACACAGTGCATGATATAAAACAGAAAATTCTTAAAACATGTCAAATTACAGTATATCCAAATACAGTATATTATCGATAGTTATCAATATGAATTACTACTTTATGAGACTAACACACACAATTAATTTCCGTCCCACTCAGCAACCAAAATAATAATCAGGGCGGTAATAAAAAGATCACTGACTCTGTATATGCAAATAATGTCAAACTTCATCTACAGGTAAAAATACCTTTTCATTATTGTCATTATCACGGGTTATAAGCTGCAGTCTCACAAGCCGTCATATACAATAATGTCAAATACTTGCTATTTCTCAGAAAAAGGGAATTCTATATGAAGAAGACAAAATTCACCTCTATTCAGAATAATAAAAATTATAATTACCACCACTTGTTGCTGTGATCCAACTGGTCCTTGTAGAAATTAATCCAGGTTCAGTGGCAAGAAATTAAGTGGGAAGAAATATAACTTTCTAAAAGTTATATATGTTAGTACTCAAAGTAACTCTAAGAGTAAAATATGGTGTCAGGATCTTAAGATGTTCCAAATTCTCTGGGGTAAATTTGGTGAATAAGTCCGTCAGGGTCTGTCTGTTTGTCTAGGTGACTTCGTTTCAGGGTTTAGGTGGCCCCAATTAATAAAGACAAGCTTTTAAAGACAGGGCTTATTATCATAGCCTCCACCTCTTGATTGGAATTCTCCAATCATAACGGTGGGTTTTACCCATTATAATTAGGACTTCTACTCATATTTACACCGTTGTAATTTCTTAATTTACCTCCGAGAGACGCTCTGGTCTAAGAAATAACTTAAGACCATTACATATGTGTTTGGAATTTATCCATGGTCACCCTTATCTTTAGATGTTACCTCCTAGATAGTAAATCAGGTCTTTGTAGTCACCCATATCTCCAGACGTTGCCTCCTAGGTAGTAAATTAGGTTTTGGTGGTCTTACGACGTATCCCCCATTCCAATTTACATTCCTAAGGATATGTAGTGTCTACTCCTTAACTTTCTCATGGAAGATAACATTAATTGTATCATATATATACTGAAACATCTGTATACATGAATACTTCTTTGTTCTCACTTATAGAGGGAACAAAGACAGAAAGAAATAATCACTATATGATTAAGTAAAATAAAGTGGCTCTGACTCCATTTTGTGCTCATGTAAAATACAGAATATATAGAATACATGTTTTCCATCATAAAATATCTGACAGCCTGGAGTTCTTGACGTCTGCCGGCCTGTTCTAACACCGTTTGTACCGAAGCCCAGGTGTTTAGTCTCTCCTCCAGCGCCAGAACAGAAGAAGTCGGAAAAGGCTGCAGGAAAGGGTTGCAGAAGAAGAACATATAAACAGTAGAAGGAGGAGACTCCCGTAGATTCCTGCATGGAGTTGTTACGGGCAAATTCCGCGAAGGGTAAAATACGCGCCAGAAGCATGCTATGAATTGTGTGTCTTGGTCGGAGACAATCTCGGTAGGTGATCCATGGAGACTAACGACCTTGTGTATAAAGATGTCTGCCTATGCAGAAGCAGTAGGAAGTCTCTTTAATGGTATCATGTGAGCCATCTTCGAGAAAGGATCTACAATCCTGAGAATCACGGTGTGTCCTTTGGAGTTAGGTAAGTCCACAATAAAGTCCATAGCTACGTGAGTCCATGGCGTAGAGAGAAGAAGCAAAGGACGGAGCAGCCCGGCGGGAGGCTTCCTGAAAGATTTGTTAGCTGCACACTTGGTACAGGAACGGAGAAACAAGACAGTGTCCTTGGCCCAGTCTGGCCACCAAAAGGTTCTAGACACGAGATCCTTGGTACATGCGACCCCCGGGTGTCCTGCCGTTCTGGAACCATGAGACAGGAGGAAAGAATGGTGGGTGGAGTAGCTCAGTGAGGAGGGAAGAGACCCAACAAAAGGAAGGAATGGTGGAAGGAAGAGCCCAAAAAGTGAACAAAATGGACGTCTCATCTACTTTGTTAGACACATCCCTTTACCTAATTCATGGCCGGACTGGGAATTAAAATCATCCTGAAAACAAGCTTTTTTGAAACAAATTACTTTCACGGTGTTTGCCTTAAAGGTAGATGTATGTATGTATAAGTACATAGCTTGACAGTTACTGTATATCTATATGGTTGATAATGGCTGTATGTTTCACAGTGGGTGCACATGGTTATGTAGCAGTTATGAGTCAGGAGCAGGCAGGGATCATATTTCCATGGAGAGAACCAGAGTCCAGCTGCTTGGTGGAGTAATGGTAAAGTATACCACCTAGGTGCCATACACTCTGTGTTTTGAATCCTGCCAGCTTCTGTATTGTGTTAGCAATTATTGTTATAATTGCCGTGCGTGTATAGATACCTATGGTGTTAGAGTGGCCGTATGTATTGTTTTAGGGTGCATATAAATATATCAGGCATCATATTTCCACGTTTGAGGACTGGCCCCAGCTACGTGGTGGTTTAATGGTAAGGTGACCTACCTAACGTACAGATAATCATTAGTTCAAACCTTGTTGGGACCTGTATCGTGGAAAAGTTTTAGAATCTGTTTATATAGTTGTTGTTTATATATATTTTAATATATGGTATTGAAAAATCCAAACCCCAGTTGACTGGTGGCATAATGGTAATGCGACCTGCCCGGCATATAACGGGTTTGTTCCCCGAGGGCCTCTATGGTGTGAGTAAGTATGTTGCAGTGTATATATTTATTTATATATGGTAATGCTGTATCTAGTGTTTTAGAGGCTCTTTATCGTGTTAAAGTGTGAGTAATGTTTTAGAGAGGTTATATAATAGTTTATGTCAATGAGGAGAAAACAGGGTCATATATCTATGGTGATATCCCAAAGAACCTGGTTGTTTGATGGTGTAACGGTAATGTGACCTACTTGTTATATAAGGCGTTCTTGGTTCGAACTTCAATGGCTTCTTTATTGCGTGTAAGTATTTTGCAGCGTATATATTTATTTATATTTGGTATTTCTGTATCTAGTGTTTTCGAGGCTCCTTTATTGTGTTAGTGTGAGTATATATTGTTACAGTTGCTGTGTGTGTATATGTAGGGTGTATGTAATGTTTTAGAGAGGGTATATGTCAGTGAGGAGAAAACAGGGTCATATATCCGCAGCGGAGCCTCAGTTCTTTGATGGCGTAGAGGTAATGTGCCAATGTGCCTTACCTGTCGTGTAAGGGGTTTGTGGTTCGGACCCCAGTGACTTCTTTATTGCCTTTAACAGTGTATATATTTATTTATATTTGGTATTGCTGTATCTGGTGTTTTCGAGGCTCCTTTATTGTGTTAGTGTGAGTATATATTGTTACAGTTGCTGTGTGTGTATATATGTAGGGGTTATGTAATGTTTTAGAGAGGGTATATAATAGTATATGTCAGTGAGAGGATAACAGGGTCATATATCTCTAGCAAAACCTCAGTTGTTTGATGGCGTAGAGGTAATGTGCCCTACCTGTCATGTTAGGCGTCTTTGGTTCGGACCCCAATGGCTTCTTTATTGGGTGTAAGTATTTTGCAGTGTATTTATTTATTTATATTTGGTATTTCTGTATCTAGTGTTTTCGAGGCTCCTTTATTGTGTTAGTGTGAGTATATATTGTTACAGTTGCTGTGTGTGTCTATATATGTAGGGTGTATGTAATGTTTTAGAGAGGGTATATGTCAGTGAGGAGAAAAAAGGGTCATATATCCGCAGCAACGCCTCAGTTCTTTGATGGCGTAGAGGTAATGTGCCAATGTGCATTACCTGTCGTGTAAGGGGTCTGTGGTTCGGACCCCAGTGACTTCTTTATTGCCTTTAACAGTGTATATATTTATTTATATTTGGTATTGCTGTATCTGGTGTTTTCGAGGCTCCTTTATTGTGTTAGTGTGAGTATATATTGTTACAGTTGCTGTGTATATATATGTAGGGTGTATGTAATGTTTTAGAGAGGGTATATAATAGTATATGTCAGTGCGGAGATAACAGGGTCATATATCTATAGCAAAACCTCAGTTCTTTGAGGGCGTAGAGGTAATGTGACCTACCTGTCATGTTAGGCGTCTTTGGTTCGGACCCCGATAGCTTCTTTATTGCGTGTAAGTATTTTGCAGTGTATATATTTATTTATATTTGGTATTGCTGTATCTGGTGTTTTCGAGGCTCCTTTATTGTGTTAGTGTGAGTATGTATTGTTACAGTTGCTGGTATATATATGTAGGGTGTATGTAATGTTTTAGAGAGGGTATATGTCAGTGAGGAGAAAACAGGGTCATATTATTTTAGAGTAGGGCCGTATATATAAGTATATGTGAGTCAGGAGAAAGCAGGGACATATTTCCACGCAGAGAAAGCAAGGCAATGCAATCTGCCTGGTGGTGTAAAGGTAAAGTAACCTGCCTACGATACCAAGGATCGCTGGTTCAAATCCTGATGGCTTCTTTGTGATGTATATATTGTTTTATAGTAGGGGCATTTATGTATATGTGAGACAGGAGAAAACAGGGACATATTTCCACGGCGAGAAAGCAATACCAACTGCTTGGTGGCGTAAAGGTAAAGTAACCTGCCTACCATATTAAGGATCGCTGGTTCAAATCCTGATGTATATATTGTTTTAGAGTAGGGGAGTATATTTAAGTATATGTGAGTCGGGAGAAAGCAGGGTCATATATCCACGGCGAGAGAGCAAAACCAACTGCCTCGTGGTGTAAAGGTAAAGTAACTTGCCTGCGATACCAAGGATCGCTGGTTCGAATCCTGATGTATATATTGTTTTAGAGTAGGGGAGTATATATAAGTATATGTGAGTCAGGAGAAAGCAAGGTCATATATCCACGCCGAGAAAACACAGTCGGCTGCTCGGTGGCGTGAAGGTATAGTTGCCTGCCTGACATACAATGGATCGCTGGTTCGAATCCTCATGATGACTTCTGCACGTAAGTACGCAGTGTGGCTCTGCTTGTGTGTGCTAGTGGATGGTGTTAAAGTGGCTCTGTGGCACTCTAACATCGGACGCTTACATACACATCTACAGCCTCCCCTGCATACACATAGCCGGTTGCGGACAAGGTTGCCGATAACACCTGAAGGTTGCGGTAAGCCGTGTGTCCTCGCACGCAGTGACCAAAAACACTGGTTGCGGAAAAGGTTTCGGAATGTGTGCGCATCCGCTTGACCCGTTCATGTGCGTGCACAGTAGCCCACACAGCGACTTACATGGCGAATCATCATGGTGGATACAAAACCGCGGATACGATACCGGAGATCCGGAGTATGATGGGGCATCACTGAGCAGCCACCCATTTCCCTCTCTCTGCTTCCTTTGGGCCAGAATCAAACACAATATATGCTTTGTATATTGTGAGACAAAGACCCCCTTGAGGGGGTTTTACCCCCTCAGGGGGTGTGGTCATGGGAGGGTGTCCCCCCACCATCCATGCAACATGTATAAAGTATAACTAAAGTAACATGAATAGAGTATAACGAAAAACACTAATTAAAACACTTAACTAATTAAAACACTTAACTAATTGTTTAGTATATACTAAGATGTTTTAATTAGTTAAGTGTTTTAATTAGTTAAGTGTTTTAATTAGTTAAGTGTTTTAATTAGTTAAGTGTTTTAAGTTATACTCTATTCATGTTACTTTAGTTATACTTTATATATTTTATGGTGGGGACACCCTCCCATGACCACACCCCCTGATGGGGTAAAACCCCCTCAAGGGGGTCTTTGTCTCACAATATACAAAGAGTATATTGTGTTTGATTCTGGCCCAAAGGAAGCAGAGAGAGGGAAATGGGTGGCTGCTCAGTGATGCCCCATCATACTCCGGATCTCCGGTATCGTATCCGCGGTTTTGTATCCGCCATGATGATTCGCCATGTAAGTCGCTGTGTGGGCTACTGTGCACGCACATGAACGGGTCAAGCGGATGCGCACACATTCCGAAACCTTTTCCGCAACCAGTGTTTTCGGTCACTGCGTGCGAGGACACACGGCTTATCGCAACCTTCAGGTATTATCGGCAACCTTGTCCGCAACCGGCTATGTGTATGCAGGTGAGGCTGTAGATGTGTACGTAAGCGTCCGATGTTAGAGTGCCACAGAGCCACTTTAACACCATCCACTAGCACACACAAGCAGAGCCACACTGCGTACTTACGTGCAGAAGTCATCATGAGGATTCGAACCAGCGATCCATTGTATGTCAGGCAGGCAACTATA
Organism: Spea hammondii; assembly: GCA_029215755.1. NCBI lineage: Eukaryota > Metazoa > Chordata > Amphibia > Anura > Pelobatidae > Spea > Spea hammondii. The sequence continues at coordinate 24,327,402 of JARDYJ010000012.1, read as the reverse complement.
CCTTCACGCCACCGAGCAGCCGATCGTGTTTTCTCGGCGTGGATATATGACCTTGCTTTCTCCTGACTCACATATAGTTATGTATACTCCCCTACTCTAAAACAATATATACATCAGGATTCGAACCAGCGATCCTTGGTATTGCAAGCAGGTTACTTTACCTTTACACCACCAGGCAGTTGGTTTTGCTTTCTCGCCGTGGATATATGACCCTGCTTTCTCCCGACTCACATATACATATACTCCCCTACTATAAAACAATATATACACCACAAAGAAGCCATCAGGATTCGAACCAGCGATCCTTGGTATGGTAGGCAGGACACTTTACCTTTACACCACCAGGCAGATTACATTGCATTGTTTTCTCTGCGTGGAAATATGTCTCTGCTTTCTCCTGACTCACATATACTTATATATACGGCCCTACTCTAAAATAATATACACGCTCAACAGTTATTCACTAACACCACCTTGTAGCCATCTGGATTCAAACCAGTGATCCTTTGCATGTTGGGCTGCTTATCTTTCCTTTACAGCACCAGTTCTGCAACCGGCTCTGCTTTCTCGCCTAAGGAATATGATGCCTATCATCTCCTGACTCACAAATCCTTACGTGCACCTACGCTAACACGATACACGCCCTTTAAAATTATGCATTGCTAACATCATATATATATATATATATATATATATATATATATACACACACAAAGTAACTATAACAATACATACTTACACTTTAACACTAAAACATGTAACGCGATATGAACCGGCACCCCTTTGCACATCAAGCGAGGCATATTACCATTACCAGGGAATAGGAAGCGATGCACTGCCATGACCCTGTTTTCTCCTCACTTACATTTACTGACATATACCCTCTCTAAAACATTACATACACCCTACATATATATACACAGCAACTGTAACAATATATACTCACACTAACACAATAAAGGAGCCTCGAAAACACCAGATACAGCAATACCAAATATAAATAAATATATACGCTGTTAAAGGCAATAAAGAAGTCACTGGGGTCCGAACCACAAACCCCTTACATGATAGGTAAGGCACATTGGCACATTACCTCTACGCCATCAAAGAACTGAGGCGTTGCTGCGGATATATGACCCTGTTTTCTCCTCACTGACATATACCCTCTCTAAAACATTACATACACCCTACATATACACACACAGCAACTGTAACAATATATACTCACACTAACACAATAAAGGAGCCTTCGAAAACACCAGATACAGCAATACCAAATATAAATAAATAAATACACTGCAACATACTTACACGCAATAAAGAAGCCATTGGGGTCCGAACCAAAGACGCCTAACATGACAGGTAGGCACATTACCTCTACACCATCAAAGAACGGAGGTTTCGATATAGATATATGACCCTGTTATCTCCTCAATGACATATACTATTAAATACCCTCTCTAAAACATTACATAACCCCTACATATATATACACACACAGCAACTGTAACAATATATACTCACACTAACACAATAAAGGAGCCCCGAAAACACTAGATACAGCAATACCAAATATAAATAAAAAAATACACTGCAAAATACTTACACACAATAAAGAAGCTAATGGGGTCCGAACCAAAGATGCCTAACATGACAGGTAGGTCACATTACCGCTACGCCATCAAACAACTGAGACTTTGCTGCTGATATATGACCCTGTTATCTCCTCACTGACATATACTATTATATACCCTCTCTAAAACATTACATACACCCTACATATATATACACAGCAACTGTAACAATATATACTCACACTAACACAATAAAGGAGCCTCGAAAACACTAGATACAGAAATACCAAATATAAATAAAAAAATACACTTCAAAATACTTACATGCAATAAAGAAGCCATTGGGGTCCGAACCAAAGACGCCTAACATGACAGGAAGGTCACATTACCTCTACGCCATCAAACAACTGTAGTTTTGCTAGAGATATATGACCCTGTTATCTCCTCACTGACATATACTATTACATACCCTCTCTAAAACATTACATAAACCCTACATATATACACACACAGCAACTGTAACAATATATACTCACACTAACACAATAAAGGAGCCTCGAAAACACTAGATACAGCAATACCAAATATAAATAAATATATACACTGTTAAAGGCAATAAAGAAGTCACTGGGGTCGGAACCACAAACCCCTTACACAACAGGTATGGCACATTGGCACATTACCTCTACGCCATCAAAGGACTGAGGCTTCACTGCAGATATATGACCCTGTTTTCTCCTCACTGACATATACCCTCTCTAAAACATTACATACACCCTACATATACACACAGCAACTGTAACAATATATACTCACACTAACACAATAAAGGAGCCCCGAAAACACTAGATACAGCAATACCAAATATAAATAAAAAAATACACTGCAAAATACTTACACGCAATAAAGAAGCTATTGGGGTCCGAACCAAAGACGCCTAACATGACAGGTAGGTCACATTACCTCTACGCCATCAAACAACTGAGGTTTTGCTGTAGATATATGACCCTGTTATCTCCTCACTGACATATACTATTAAATACCCTCTCTAAAACATTACATAACCCCTACATATATACACACACAGCAACTGTAACAATATATACTCACACTAACACAATAAAGGAGCCCCGAAAACACTAGATACAGAAATACCAAATATAAATAAAAAAATACACTGCAAAATACTTACACACAATAAAGAAGCTATTGGGGTCTGAACCAAAGATGCCTAACATGACAGGTAGGCCACATTACCTCTACGCCATCAAACAACTGAGGCTTTGCTGCTGATATATGACCCTGTTATCTCCTCACTGACATATACTATTATATACCCTCTCTAAAACATTACATACACCCTACATATATATACACAGCAACTGTAACATTATATACTCACACTAACACAATAAAGGAGCCTCGAAAACACTAGATACAGAAATACCAAATATAAATAAAAAAATACACTGCAAAATACTTACACGCAATAAAGAAGCTGTTGGGGTCCGAACCAAAGACGCCTAACATGACAGGTAGGTCACAGTACCTCTACACCATCAAACAACTGAGGCTTTGCTAGAGATATATGACCCTGTTATCTCCTCACTGACATATACTATTATATACCCTCTCTAAAACATTACATAACCCCTACATATATACACACACAGCAACTGTAACAATATATACTCACACTAACACAATAAAGGAGCCTCGAAAACACCAGATACAGCAATACCAAATATAAATAAATATATACACTGTTAAAGGCAATAAAGAAGTCACTGGGGTCCGAACCACAAACCCCTTACACGACAGGTAAGGCACATTGGCACATTACCTCTACGCCATCAAAGAACTGAGGCTTCGCTGCGGATATATGACTCTGTTTTCTCCTCACTGACATATACCCTCTCTAAAACATTACATACTCCCTACATATACACACACAGCAACTGTAACAATATATACTCACACTAACACAATAAAGGAGCCTCGAAAACACTAGATACAGAAATACCAAATATAAATAAATATATACACACTGCAAAATACTTACACGCAATAAAGAAGCCATTGAAGTTCGAACCAAGAACGCCTTATATAACAAGTAGGTCACATTACCGTTACACCATCAAACAACCAGGTTCTTTGGGATATCACCATAGATATATGACCCTGTTTTCTCCTCATTGACATAAACTATTATATAACCTCTCTAAAACATTACTCACACTTTAACACGATAAAGAGCCTCTAAAACACTAGATACAGCATTACCATATATAAATAAATATATACACTGCAACATACTTACTCACACCATAGAGACCCTCGGGGAACAAACCCGTTATATGCCGGGCAGGTCGCATTACCATTATGCCACCAGTCAACTGGGGTTTGGATTTCTCAATACCATATATTAAAGTGTATATATATATATATATAAACAACTATATAAACAGATTCTAAAACTTTTTCCACGATACAGGTCCCAACAAGGTTTGAACTAAAGGTGATCTGTACGTTAGGTAGGTCACCTTACTCAAACGTGGAAATATGATGCCTGATATATTTATATGCACCCTAAAACAATCCATACGGCCACTCTAACACCATAGGTATCTATACACGCACGGCAATTATAACAATAATTGCTAACACAATACAGAAGCCGGCAGGATTCAAAACACAGGGTGTATGGCACCTAGGTGGTACACTTTACTATTACTCCACCAAGCAGCTGGACTCTGGGTCTCTCCATGGAAATATGATCCCTGCCTGCTCCTGACTCATACATAACCATGTGCACCCACTGTGAAACATACAGCCATTATCAACCATATAGATATACAGTAACTGTCAAGCTATGTACTTATACATACATACATCTACCTTTAAGGCAAACACCGTGAAAGTAATTTGTTTAAAAAAATCTTGTTTTCAGTAATCTTTTCAAATATGAAGGTGCTCCCAATGATGTCATGGGCCACAGTGATATTAGGAACTATGTGTTTTTGTATGTATTTCATTTATGACTAATATGTTTTTTTATATATACCTTCAAAATGAAAGGTAAAACTGACCATGTCCAGTGTGCTCAAAAATGGCACGGTGAAATATTGGGCTGGTATTCAATTATTTCCAGGGATGATTTTAATTCCCAGTCTGGCCATGAATTAGATAAAGGGATGTCTCTAACAAAGTAGATGAGACGTCCACTCCCACCATTCTTCCCTTTTGTTCACTTTTTGGGCTCTTCCTTCCACCATTCCTTCCTTTTGTTGGGTCTCTTCCCTCCTCACTGAGCTACTCCACCCACCATTCTTTCCTCCTGTTCACTATCTCAGCCCTTCCTCCCTGCTTCCCTCTGACATCATGTTCAGTCTCTGAGCTCCTCCTACCATTGTTCTTTCCTCCTGTTTACTCTCTGAGCCCCTCCTCCCATTGTTCTTCTCCTCCTGTTTGCTCTCTGAGCTCCTTCTATCACTGTTCTTTCCTCCTGTTTACTCTCCGAGCCCCTCCTCCCATTGTTCTTCTCTCCTGTTCACTCTTCATGGACCTCCTCCCACTGTTCCTGTATGGGATAAAGGTATCTCTGTAACAAAATAGATGAGACGTCCTCTCCCACTGTTCTTCTCACCTTGAGCTTTGCAATTCCTGTTCGCTCACCAACAGATATCTCTCATAAAGTCAGACATTACAAAAAAAAGGAAAAGGAAAAAACAAATGTCATTAGAAAAAATCCCCCCCTCCTGTTAGCTCACTGAGCTCCTCCTCCCCCATTCTTCCTTTTTGTTTACTCTCTGAATTCCTCCTCCAACCATTCCCCCCCGTTCATTCCCTAAGCTCCTCCCACTGCCCTTCCCTCATGTTCGCTCTCTGAGTTTCCCTCCACTCTTCTCCTATGCTGTTTGCTTTCTGATCTCCCCCTCCCTCTTTATTCCATCCTGTTCACTTTCTGAGCTCCTCTCTCATTCTATCTTCCATCTTGTTCACTTTCTGAACTCCTACCCCCACTCTTCTTCCTTCCTGTTCAGTCTCCGAGCTCCTCCTACCACCGTTCTTTCCTCCTGTTTGCTCCTTAAGCTCCTCCCAATGTTGTCACCTCCTGTTCGCTCTCTGAGCTCCTTCTATCACTGTTCTTTCCTCCTGTTCACTCTTTGAGCTCCTCCTCTTACTTTTCTTCCCTACTGTTCACTCTCCGAGCCCCTCCTCCAATTGTTCTTCTCTCCTGTTCACTCTCAATGGTCCTCCTCCCACTGTTCCTGTATGGGATAAAGGTATCTCTGTAACAAAATAGATGAGACGTCCTCTCCCACTGTTCTTCTCTCTTGAGCTTTATAATTCCTGTCTGCTGACAGACAGATATCTCTCATAAAGTCAGAAGAAATAAAACCCCATACCCAGTGTCTCCAAGATCCTACACTCGGAATTTGATGCCATTGTACACCATGCGTTCTCAGAACAAGATAAACTCTGTGCCCTGCAAATTTTAATTCTTATTCTCAACTTGACATGGTGCCTGTTACCTTCCATCCAAGGTCCACTGATGGCTACCACAAGGTGGCTATACAAGTCCTCCCAGTTAAGCTTAGTTAATGATTATCCACAGGGGAACTGAAATCCTCTGGGGTGAATGTGATGGAGACCCATAATTGGACTGAGTAGATCCGCCTTTGAGATCTTCCTTGCCGTGAATGCTCAGTTGCTCACAGGTTAATCCTCTGTAATTCTCTCCGCAAGCACTAGGGAAGATGTAATGTAGCGGTAAAACAGAACTCAGTTTATTGAAGACAGCACAGATATTTATACACAACACATGATATGATTAGGGGTATAATCTCATCAAACACCAGACAGCCCGGCACTGCCATACACTTCTATAGTCAATAATGTCCACAATGTGGACAATGTCAATAATGTATGAGAGGTGTGGATCAGAGCGCAATATGAGTGTCTCAGAACCTGGCGATACGTGTCAGCCTGTAAAACATGAACATTTGGGGGCAAATTACAACATTCAGTGCTGCCTCTCCCTGATGGAAATGACACGTTACAGCTCTGCATGTATGTATCACGTGAGGACAGAGTCTTTTGCTTTAAAGACGACTGTCCTAGTCGTCGTAAAATCAAATGGCAGATAGGGAATTTAATCCTTTAAATGCCGGTACTCAAGGGGTTAATCAGCTCCCCCCCATTTAGGTGTAATGAAATCGATTCCGCTGACTCCCTTCTGAATACACAACACGACGGTGAGATTTGCTAATCAAATACGAGCCGTGCAAATAGCGCGGGTGGTGAGGAGGTCGGCGTCCCGGGATTATCACCTAACAACCCGCAGCCTCAGCCTCAAAATCTACCTTTAACTTTCCTTGCAAAGGACCCCAAAGTGACCCCTCCCAGAGCCCAACTGGGAATGAAGTCCTGGAAGCAACGGAATAGCGGCCCCCTTTTTTCCTGGTGCCATTTTGGGCACACTGCACACGGCGGGTTCTGGTCACGATCATTTTTGTATTTAAAAAACATATCCGTTATAAATAAAATACATATGAAAATACATAGTTCATAATATTGTGGGCCATGACATCATGTAGTGGATGAGGAGCAGCTGAGAGAGGTTTACTTTACATAACGTGGAAAAGCATTTTAAGTATAAAAGTAACTATTTTCCACATGAAATAAGTAACGTGATACGCTGTGAAAGCTATTTCTTTGTTTAAAAAAAACTTTGCTTTCCGTTGGAGTGGATGTATGTAAGTGTGAGTGCATAGTGTCATAGTTACTGTGTGTATACATCTATGGTGTTAGCATGGCTGTATGTATGTTTTAGAGTAGGTATGTATAAGTATTTGTGAGTCAGGAGGAAGCATGGTCTTATATCCACGTCAGAAGCCCCGCCCTGTTCCCTGCTGGCATGGCGGTAAGGAAACCTGCCTGGTGTTTAAAGGATGGTTGGTTCAACTCCCGCTGGATACATTATGGTGTTACATTGTAAGTATATGTAGTTATAGTGTTTCTATGTGTATATATCTTTGGTGTCAGAATGGCTATATATAGCTTTAGCGTAGGTAGGGAGAAAGCAGGCATCATATTTCCATGGCAAGGAGACAGCGGCGGTTGCCTGGCGGCGTAAGGGTAAAGTACGCCTATTATACTCCTGAAGGATGGCTGGTTCAACTCCAACCAGCTCTTTCATGGTGTTAAAGGGTGAGTATATACTGTTATAGTTGTTCTGTGTTTGTATATATATCTCTTTAGTGTTAGAGTGGCTGTATGTAACGTTTTAGTGGATTCCGGGGGCCGCACACAAGTGCAGCTGTTCCTCGAGTGAATCCCGTTATTTATCTAACCGGGGAAGTGGGCTCCAAATATTAAATGTGCTTCGTTTCTGAGAGGAAACGATGATAGCTGAAGGGGTTAATAAAATCTGTCACGGTCGGGTTATTGTTGGGATGGAAGCCGATACATTATGGGAGTAGTTGTATCTGATCTGGCTTCAGGGAGGGTGGGTACGAATAACGATGTAACGTATAGAAAGTCTGTTTACTGATGCGTACAATTTCTCCCCGCCCCGCTGTGGAGCGTTCGGTGGTCTCGGGGCCGGGGGGGACGGGGGACCTGTATGTGTGCTAATGTTCCATATAACCGTTAATCATTGGGGGGGCATTCTCAGGTCTCTCTCTTTTAGGGTTCTAATAAAGATCTGATCTCCGCAGTCTCTTTTCTTACCGTGTCCAATAAAATCCTGCTCTGTCTCCGTGTCGTTTCTTCTTGCTTGGTTTTATGCGACTTGTTTAGTGAATAAAGCCTTTTCTGGCGCTGTTTGGGTTGTAAATGTTCTTTTTCAGCATGGAACCGGTAAGTACGAAGCTTCTTCTTCCGGAGTGTTGGCGAGTTACAGGTACGATACTTTACATACATGACTCTCACACACGTGTAATTACCGCCATCGGGGGGGGGCTAGCTGCCGGCACAGATGTTCAGGTCACTGAGCACCGGGGTTTCTTATGCATTATCCGTGGCCAGCTTGGCCCCTTAATGCAGGAGAAGCTTTTATTCAGGCTTCAGGGTTTTCCTGGCTAGTATTGGCCTCGCTGTACAGAGCCCGGAAACCTGAATTATGAATATTAAATATTAACGCTGCAGTTACCCCGGCTGGTGTTAGGCCCGAAACATGCAGTTTTAATATACATTATTTAACGCAGGAAACAAAGAACCCTGTAATGTTTTTATGCATTTTTCCTAGACCGATTTTGGGTTATGAAAAATGCATGCTATTTTCCACATGAAATAAGTAACGTGATACGCTGTGAAAGAACAGCCCCGGAGGGAAAGAATTGGACAGAGGGGCCCCATGAATGTAGTGCGGACGAGGTACCCATGGTCAAGCCGGTTTAAGGGGTTAAGGCATGACTAAGCGGAAATTTTAGCACGGAAGGAGTTAAGTTTGGAGGCACGTGCAGGGCCAGAGGGGAGGGGGTAATTACCCTCCCTGGGGGATATATAAGGAAGGGTCGTGGCCTATAGGGGCAATTATTTTCAAAGAGATTTTTCCCGCCCATCCCTCCCCTCATTTTTGGCTCTGCCGGGTACTCTGGTTTGGTTAAGCTGGTACGGTGCAGGAGTTAACCATCTAGGTATGGTTACTTGTGGTGCACAGAGGTGTAAGTGCAGGACACTCCAGGGGCATGCGCCTCTGTGAATCGTAAGGTCATGTGACTGCCGCGCTAGGGGACGCCGGCAGTTCCAGCAGAGATACAGGTGGGCACGCCCATACCAGCAGGTTATTAATTTGGTTATTAATGGTTACAATTGGTTATGTTGTCTTTCGTTTTGACAATAATTATTGATATATGTTGTGTCAAATTTGTTGTGTTTATAATATTTGACACTTTTTGACATATTAATAAAGGTTGAGTGTCGCGGTGCTGAAGTGTTTAAGTCCGCACCGCGGACAAATAATTCCATTCTGACGTTAATAAAATTTTGAAATAAAGAAGTGTCTCTTGTTTTATTTGTGAAAGAGGTACCGAAACTGGACGCTACTTCATTCAAGCTATTTCTTTGTTTAAAAAAACTTTGCTTTCCGTTGGAGTGGATGTATGTAAGTGTGAGTGCATAGTGTCATAGTTACTGTGTGTATACATCTATGGTGTTAGCATGGCTGTATGTATGTTTTAGAGTAGGTATGTATAAGTATTTGTGAGTCAGGAGGAAGCAGGGTCTTATATCCACGTCAGAAGCCCCGCCCTGTCCCCTGCTGGCATGGCGGTAAGGAAACCTGCCTAGTGTTTAAAGGATGGTTGGTTCAACTCCCGCTGGATACATTATGGTGTTACATTGTAAGTATATGTAGTTATAGTGTTTCTATGTGTATATATCTTTGGTGTCAGAATGGCTATATATAGCTTTAGCGTAGGTAGGGAGAAAGCAGGCATCATATTTCCATGGCAAGGAGAGAGCAGTGGTTGCCTGGCGGCGTAAGGGTAAAGTACTCCCATTATACTCCGAAGGATGGCTGCTTCAACTCCAACCAGCTCTTTCATGGTGTTAAAGGGTAAGTATATACTGTTATAGTTGTTCTGTGTTTGTATATATATCTCTTTAGTGCTAGAGTGGCTGTATGTAACGTTTTAGAGTGCGTAGAGAAAAAACAGGCATCATATTCCCATGACAAAGAGTCGATGCTGGCTGTCAGGTGGTGTAAAGGTAAGTTAACCAGCCTGCTATACCAAGGATTGCTGGTTCAAATCCCATCATTTCCTCTATGATTTTAATGCATATAGAGTGTAAATATAGTTTTAAGTATGTTTCTGTGTTTGTATATATAGTGTAGAGGCATCCAAGCCAACTGCCTGGTGGTGTAAAGGTAAAGTAACCTGGATACAATACCAAAGATCACTGGTTCGAATCCTGCTGTATATATTGTTTTAGAGTAGGGGAGTATATGTATATGTGAGACAGGAGAAAACAGGGACATATTTCCACGGCGAGAAAGCAATATCAACTGCCTGGTGGTATAAAGGCAAAGTAACCTGCTTGCCATACCAAGCATCACTGGTTCGAATCCTGATGTATATACTGTTTTAGAATAGGGGGTATATATAAGTATATGTGAGTCGGGAGAAAGCAGGGTCATATATATCCACGGCGAGAGAGCAAAACCAACTGCCTGGTGGTGTAACGGTAAAGTAACCTGCCTACGATACCAAGCATCGCTGGTTCGTATCCTGATGGCTTCTTTGTGGTGTATATATTGTTTTATAGTAGGGGCATTTATGTATATGTGAGACAGGAGAAAACAGGGTCATATATCCATGGCGAGAAAGCAAAACCAACTGCCTGGTGGTGTAAAGGTAAAGTACCCTGCCTACGATACCAAGGATCGCTGGTTCGAATCCTGATGTATATACTGTTTTAGAGTAGGGGAGTATATATAAGTATATGTGAGTCGGGAGAAAGCAGGGTCATATATATCCACGGCGAGAGAGCAAAACCAACTGCCTGGTGGTGTAACGGTAAAGTAACCTGTCTACGATACCAAGGATCGCTGGTTCGTATCCTGATGGCTTCTTTGTGGTGTATATATTGTTTTATAGTAGGGGCATTTATGTATATGTGAGACAGGAGAAAACAGGGTCATATATCCACGGCGAGTAAGCAAAACCAACTGCCTGGTGGTGTAAAGGTAAAGTAACCTGCCTACCATACCAAAGATCGCTGGTTCGAATCCTGATGTATATATTGTTTTAGAGTAGGGGAGTATATATAAGTATATGTGAGTCAGGAGAAAGCAAGGTCATATATCCACGCCGAGAAAACACGATCGGCTGCTCGGTGGCGTGAAGGTATAGTTGCCTGCCTGACATACAATGGATCGCTGGTTCGAATCCTCATGATGACTTCTGCACGTAAGTACGCAGTGTGGCTCTGCTTGTGTGTGCTAGTGGATGGTGTTAAAGTGGCTCTGTGGCACTCTAACATCGGACGCTTACATACACATCTACAGCCTCCCCTGCATACACATAGCCGGTTGCGGACAAGGTTGCCGATAACACCTGAAGGTTGCGGTAAGCCGTGTGTCCTCGCACGCAGTGACCAAAAACACTGGTTGCGGAAAAGATTTCGGAATGTGTGCGCATCCGCTTGACCCGTTCATGTGCGTGCACAGTAGCCCACACAGCGACTTACATGGCGAATCATCATGGCGGATACAAAACCGCGGATACGATACCGGAGATCCGGAGTATGATGGGGCATCACCGAGCAGCCACCCCTTTCCTTCTCTCTGCTTCCTTTGGGCCAGAATCAAACACAATATACTCTTTGTATATTGTGAGACAAAGACCCCCTTGAGGGGGTTTTACCCCCTCAGGGGGTGTGGTCATGGGAGGTTGTCCCCACCATCCATGCAACATGTATAAAGTATAACTAAAGTAACATGAATAGAGTATAAAGAAAAACACTAATTAAAACACTTAACTAATTAAAACACTTTAATTGTTTATATACTAAACAATTAAAGTGTTTTAATTAGTTAAGTGTTTTAATTAGTTAAGTGTTTTAATTAGTTAAGTGTTTTAATTAGTTAAGTGTTTTAAGTTATACTCTATTCATGTTACTTTAGTTATACTTTATATATTTTATGGTGGGGACACCCTCCCATGACCACACCCCCTGATGGGGTAAAACCCCCTCAAGGGGGTCTTTGTCTCACAATATACAAAGAGTATATTGTGTTTGATTCTGGCCCAAAGGAAGCAGAGAGAAGGAAAGGGGTGGCTGCTCAGTGATGCCCCATCATACTCCGGATCTCCGGTATCGTATCCGCGGTTTTGTATCCGCCATGATGATTCGCTATGTAAGTCGCTGTGTGGGCTACTGTGCACGCACATGAACGGGTCAAGCGGATGCGCACATATTCCGAAACCTTTTCCGCAACCAGTGTTTTCGGTCACTGCGTGCGAGGACACACGGCTTACCGCAACCTTCAGGTGTTATCGGCAACCTTGTCCGCAACCGGCTATGTGTATGCAGGGGAGGCTGTAGATGTGTATGTAAGCGTCCGATGTTAGAGTGCCACAGAGCCACTTTAACACCATCCACTAGCACACACAAGCAGAGCCACACTGCGTACTTACGTGCAGAAGTCATCATGAGGATTCGAACCAGCGATCCATTGTATGTCAAGCAGGCAACTATACCTTCACGCCACCGAGCAGCCGACCGTGTTTTCTCGGCGTGGATATATGACCTTGCTTTCTCCTGACTCACATATACTTATATATACTCCCCTACTCTAAAACAATATATACATCAGGATTTGAACCAGCGATCCTTGGTATCGTAGGCAGGTTACTTTACCTTTACACCACCAGGCAGTTGGTTTTGCTTTCTCGCCGTGGATATATGACCCTGCTTTCTCCCGACTCACATATACTTATATATACTCCCCTACTCTAAAACAATATATACATCAGGATTCGAACCAGCGATCTTTGGTATTGTAGGCAGGTTACTTTACCTTTACACCACCAGGCAGTTGGTTTTGTTTTCTCGCCGTGGATATATGACCCTGTTTTCTCCTGTCTCACATATACATAAATGCCCCTACTATAAAACAATATATACACCACAAAGAAGCCATCAGGATTCGAACCAGCGATCCTTGGCATCGTAGGCAGGTTACTTTACCATTACACCACGAGGCAGTTGGTTTTGCTTTCTCGCCGTGGATATATGACCCTGCTTCCTCCCGACTCACATATACTTATATATACTCCCCTACTCTAAAACAGTTTATACATCAGGATTCGAACCAGCGATGCTTGGTATGGTAAGCAGGTTACTTTGCCTTTATACCACCAGGCAGTTGGTATTGCTTTCTCGCCGTGGAAATATGACCCTGCTTTCTCCCGACTCATATACATATACTCCCCTACTCTAAAACAATATATACATCAGGATTTGAAGCAGCGATGCTTGGTATTGTATCCAGGTTACTTTACCTTTACACCACCAGGCAGTTGGCTTGGATGCCTCTACACTGTATATACAAACACAGAAACATACTTAAAACAATATTTACACTCTATATGCATTAAAACCATAGAGGAAATGACGGGCTTAGAACCAATGATCCTTGGTATAGCAGGCTGGTTAACTTACCTTTACACCACCAGGCAGCCGGCATTGACTCTTTGTCATGGGAATATGATGCCTGTTTTTTCTCTACGCACTCTAAAACGTTACATACAGCCACTCTAACACTAAAGAGATATATATACAAACACAGAACAACTATAACAGTATATACTCACCCTTTAACACCATGAAATAGCTGGTTGGAGTTGAACCAGCCATCCTTCGGCATATAGTAGGAGTACTTTACCCTTACGCCGCCAGGCAACTGCTGCTGTCTCCTTGCCATGGAAATATGATGCCTGCTTTCTCCCTACCTACGCTAAAGCTATATATATAGCCATTCTGACACCAAAGATATATACACATAGAAACACTATAACTACATATACTTACAATTTAACACCATAATGTATCCAGCGGGAGTTGAACCAACCATCCTTTAAACACCAGGCAGGTTTCCTTACCGCCATGCCAGCAGGGAACAGGGCGGGGCTTCTGACGTGGATATAAGACCATGCTTCCTCCTGACTCACAAATACTTATACATACCTACTCTAAAACATACATACAGCCATGCTAACACCATAGATGTATACACACAGTAACTATGACACTATGCACTCACACTTACATACATCCACTCCAACGGAAAGCAAAGTTTTTTTTAAACAAAGAAATAGCTTTCACAGCGTATCACGTTACTTATTTCATGTGGAAAATAGTTACTTTTATACTTAAAATGCTTTTCCACGTTATGTAAAGTAAACCTCTCTCAGCTGCTCCTCATCCACTACATGATGTCATGGCCCACAATATTATGAACTATGTATTTTCATATGTATTTTATTTATAACGGATATGTTTTTTAAATACAAAAATGATCGTGACCAGAACCCGCCGTGTGCAGTGTGCCCAAAATGGCACCAGGAAAAAAGGGGGCCGCTATTCCGTTGCTTCCAGGACTTCATTCCCAGTTGGGCTCTGGGAGGGGTCACTTTGGGGTCCTTTGCAAGGAAAGTTAAAGGTAGATTTTGAGGCTGAGGCTGCGGGTTGTTAGGTGATAATCCCGGGACGCCGACCTCCTCACCACCCGCGCTATTTGCACGGCTCGTATTTGATTAGCAAATCTCACCGTCGTGTTGTGTATTCAGAAGGGAGTCAGCGGAATCGATTTCATTACACCTAAATGGGGGGGAGCTGATTAACCCCTTGAGTACCGGCATTTAAAGGATTAAATTCCCTATCTGCCATTTGATTTTACGACGACTAGGACAGTCGTCTTTAAAGCAAAAGACTCTGTCCTCACGTGATACATACATGCAGAGCTGTAACGTGTCATTTCCATCAGGGAGAGGCAGCACTGAATGTTGTAATTTGCCCCCAAATGTTCATGTTTTACAGGCTGACACGTATCGCCAGGTTCTGAGACACTCATATTGCGCTCTGATCCACACCTCTCATACATTATTGACATTGTCCACATTGTGGACATTATTGACTATAGAAGTGTATGGCAGTGCCGGGCTGTCTGGTGTTTGATGAGATTATACCCCTAATCATATCATGTGTTGTGTATAAATATCTGTGCTGTCTTCAATAAACTGAGTTCTGTTTTACCGCTACATTACATCTTCCCTAGTGCTTGCGGAGAGAATTACAGAGGATTAACCTGTGAGCAACTGAGCATTCACGGCAAGGAAGATCTCAAAGGCGGATCTACTCAGTCCAATTATGGGTCTCCATCACATTCACCCCAGAGGATTTCAGTTCCCCTGTGGATAATCATTAACTAAGCTTAACTGGGAGGACTTGTATAGCCACCTTGTGGTAGCCATCAGTGGACCTTGGATGGAAGGTAACAGGCACCATGTCAAGTTGAGAATAAGAATTAAAATTTGCAGGGCACAGAGTTTATCTTGTTCTGAGAACGCATGGTGTACAATGGCATCAAATTCCGAGTGTAGGATCTTGGAGACACTGGGTATGGGGTTTTATTTCTTCTGACTTTATGAGAGATATCTGTCTGTCAGCAGACAGGAATTATAAAGCTCAAGAGAGAAGAACAGTGGGAGAGGACGTCTCATCTATTTTGTTACAGAGATACCTTTATCCCATACAGGAACAGTGGGAGGAGGACCATTGAGAGTGAACAGGAGAGAAGAACAATTGGAGGAGGGGCTCGGAGAGTGAACAGTAGGGAAGAAAAGTAAGAGGAGGAGCTCAAAGAGTGAACAGGAGGAAAGAACAGTGATAGAAGGAGCTCAGAGAGCGAACAGGAGGTGACAACATTGGGAGGAGCTTAAGGAGCAAACAGGAGGAAAGAACGGTGGTAGGAGGAGCTCGGAGACTGAACAGGAAGGAAGAAGAGTGGGGGTAGGAGTTCAGAAAGTGAACAAGATGGAAGATAGAATGAGAGAGGAGCTCAGAAAGTGAACAGGATGGAATAAAGAGGGAGGGGGAGATCAGAAAGCAAACAGCATAGGAGAAGAGTGGAGGGAAACTCAGAGAGCGAACATGAGGGAAGGGCAGTGGGAGGAGCTTAGGGAATGAACGGGGGGGAATGGTTGGAGGAGGAATTCAGAGAGTAAACAAAAAGGAAGAATGGGGGAGGAGGAGCTCAGTGAGCTAACAGGAGGGGGGGATTTTTTCTAATGACATTTGTTTTTTCCTTTTCCTTTTTTTTGTAATGTCTGACTTTATGAGAGATATCTGTTGGTGAGCGAACAGGAATTGCAAAGCTCAAGGTGAGAAGAACAGTGGGAGAGGACGTCTCATCTATTTTGTTACAGAGATACCTTTATCCCATACAGGAACAGTGGGAGGAGGTCCATGAAGAGTGAACAGGAGAGAAGAACAATGGGAGGAGGGGCTCGGAGAGTAAACAGGAGGAAAGAACAGTGATAGAAGGAGCTCAGAGAGCAAACAGGAGGAGAAGAACAATGGGAGGAGGGGCTCAGAGAGTAAACAGGAGGAAAGAACAATGGTAGGAGGAGCTCAGAGACTGAACATGATGTCAGAGGGAAGCAGGGAGGAAGGGCTGAGATAGTGAACAGGAGGAAAGAATGGTGGGTGGAGTAGCTCAGTGAGGAGGGAAGAGACCCAACAAAAGGAAGGAATGGTGGAAGGAAGAGCCCAAAAAGTGAACAAAAGGGAAGAATGGTGGGAGTGGACGTCTCATCTACTTTGTTAGAGACATCCCTTTATCTAATTCATGGCCAGACTGGGAATTAAAATCATCCCTGGAAATAATTGAATACCAGCCCAATATTTCACCGTGCCATTTTTGAGCACACTGGACATGGTCAGTTTTACCTTTCATTTTGAAGGTATATATAAAAAAACATATTAGTCATAAATGAAATACATACAAAAACACATAGTTCCTAATATCACTGTGGCCCATGACATCATTGGGAGCACCTTCATATTTGAAAAGATTACTGAAAACAAGATTTTTTTAAACAAATTACTTTCACGGTGTTTGCCTTAAAGGTAGATGTATGTATGTATAAGTACATAGCTTGACAGTTACTGTATATCTATATGGTTGATAATGGCTGTATGTTTCACAGTGGGTGCACATGGTTATGTATGAGTCAGGAGCAGGCAGGGATCATATTTCCATGGAGAGACCCAGAGTCCAGCTGCTTGGTGGAGTAATAGTAAAGTGTACCACCTAGGTGCCATACACCCTGTGTTTTGAATCCTGCCGGCTTCTGTATTGTGTTAGCAATTATTGTTATAATTGCCGTGCGTGTATAGATACCTATGGTGTTAGAGTGGCCGTATGGATTGTTTTAGGGTGCATATAAATATATCAGGCATCATATTTCCACGTTTGAGTAAGGTGACCTACCTAACGTACAGATCACCTTTAGTTCAAACCTTGTTGGGACCTGTATCGTGGAAAAAGTTTTAGAATCTGTTTATATAGTTGTTTATATATATATATATATACACTTTAATATATGGTATTGAGAAATCCAAACCCCAGTTGACTGGTGGCATAATGGTAATGCGACCTGCCCGGCATATAACGGGTTTGTTCCCCGAGGGTCTCTATGGTGTGAGTAAGTATGTTGCAGTGTATATATTTATTTATATATGGTAATGCTGTATCTAGTGTTTTAGAGGCTCTTTATCGTGTTAAAGTGTGAGTAATGTTTTAGAGAGGTTATATAATAGTTTATGTCAATGAGGAGAAAACAGGGTCATATATCTATGGTGATATCCCAAAGAACCTGGTTGTTTGATGGTGTAACGGTAATGTGACCTACTTGTTATATAAGGCGTTCTTGGTTCGAACTTCAATGGCTTCTTTATTGCGTGTAAGTATTTTGCAGTGTGTATATATTTATTTATATTTGGTATTTCTGTATCTAGTGTTTTCGAGGCTCCTTTATTGTGTTAGTGTGAGTATATATTGTTACAGTTGCTGTGTGTGTATATGTAGGGAGTATGTAATGTTTTAGAGAGGGTATATGTCAGTGAGGAGAAAACAGAGTCATATATCCGCAGCGAAGCCTCAGTTCTTTGATGGCGTAGAGGTAATGTGCCAATGTGCCTTACCTGTCGTGTAAGGGGTTTGTGGTTCGGACCCCAGTGACTTCTTTATTGCCTTTAACAGTGTATATATTTATTTATATTTGGTATTGCTGTATCTGGTGTTTTCGAGGCTCCTTTATTGTGTTAGTGTGAGTATATATTGTTACAGTTGCTGTGTGTGTATATATGTAGGGGTTATGTAATGTTTTAGAGAGGGTATATAATAGTATATGTCAGTGAGGAGATAACAGGGTCATATATCTCTAGCAAAGCCTCAGTTGTTTGATGGTGTAGAGGTACTGTGACCTACCTGTCATGTTAGGCGTCTTTGGTTCGGACCCCAACAGCTTCTTTATTGCGTGTAAGTATTTTGCAGTGTATTTTTTTATTTATATTTGGTATTTCTGTATCTAGTGTTTTCGAGGCTCCTTTATTGTGTTAGTGTGAGTATATAATGTTACAGTTGCTGTGTATATATATGTAGGGTGTATGTAATGTTTTAGAGAGGGTATATAATAGTATATGTCAGTGAGGAGATAACAGGGTCATATATCAGCAGCAAAGCCTCAGTTGTTTGATGGCGTGAGGTAATGTGACCTACCTGTCATGTTAGGCATCTTTGGTTCAGACCCCAATAGCTTCTTTATTGTGTGTAAGTATTTTGCAGTGTATTTTTTTATTTATATTTGGTATTTCTGTATCTAGTGTTTTCGGGGCTCCTTTATTGTGTTAGTGTGAGTATATATTGTTACAGTTGCTGTGTGTGTATATATGTAGGGTTTATGTAATGTTTTAGAGAGGGTATGTAATAGTATATGTCAGTGAGGAGATAACAGGGTCATATATCTCTAGCAAAACTACAGTTGTTTGATGGCGTAGAGGTAATGTGACCTTCCTGTCATGTTAGGCGTCTTTGGTTCGGACCCCAATGGCTTCTTTATTGCATGTAAGTATTTTGAAGTGTATTTTTTTATTTATATTTGGTATTTCTGTATCTAGTGTTTTCAAGGCTCCTTTATTGTGTTAGTGTGAGTATATAATGTTACAGTTGCTGTGTATATATATGTAGGGTGTATGTAATGTTTTAGAGAGGGTATATAATAGTATATGTCAGTGAGGAGATAACAGGGTCATATATCAGCAGCAAAGCCTCAGTTGTTTGATGGCGTAGAGGTAATGTGACCTACCTGTCATGTTAGGCATCTTTGGTTCAGACCCCAATAGCTTCTTTATTGTGTGTAAGTATTTTGCAGTGTATTTTTTTATTTATATTTGGTATTTCTGTATCTAGTGTTTTCGGGGCTCCTTTATTGTGTTAGTGTGAGTATATATTGTTACAGTTGCTGTGTGTGTATATATATGTAGGGGTTATGTAATGTTTTAGAGAGGGTATTTAATAGTATATGTCATTGAGGAGATAACAGGGTCATATATCTATATCGAAACCTCAGTTCTTTGATGGTGTAGAGGTAATGTGCCTACCTGTCATGTTAGGCGTCTTTGGTTCGGACCCCAATGGCTTCTTTATTGCGTGTAAGTATGTTGCAGTGTATTTATTTATTTATATTTGGTATTGCTGTATCTGGTGTTTTCGAGGCTCCTTTATTGTGTTAGTGTGAGTATATATTGTTACAGTTGCTGTGTATCTATATGTAGGGTGTATGTAATGTTTTAGAGAGGGTATATGTCAGTGAGGAGAAAACAGGGTCATATATCCGCAGCAACGCCTCAGTTCTTTGATGGCGTAGAGGTAATGTGCCAATGTGCCTTACCTATCATGTAAGGGGTTTGTGGTTCGGACCCCAGTGACTTCTTTATTGCCTTTAACAGCGTATATATTTATTTATATTTGGTATTGCTGTATCTGGTGTTTTCGAGGCTCCTTTATTGTGTTAGTGTGAGTATATATTGTTACAGTTGCTGTGTATATATATGTAGGGTGTATGTAATGTTTTAGAGAGGGTATATGTCAGTAAATGTAAGTGAGGAGAAAACAGGGTCATGGCAGTGCATCGCTTCCTATTCCCTGGTAATGGTAATATGCCTCGCTTGATGTGCAAAGGGGTGCCGGTTCATATCGCGTTACATGTTTTAGTGTTAAAGTGTAAGTATGTATTGTTATAGTTACTTTGTGTGTGTATATATATATATATATATATATATATATATATGATGTTAGCAATGCATAATTTTAAAGGGCGTGTATCGTGTTAGCGTAGGTGCACGTAAGGATTTGTGAGTCAGGAGATGATAGGCATCATATTCCTTAGGCGAGAAAGCAGAGCCGGTTGCAGAACTGGTGCTGTAAAGGAAAGATAAGCAGCCCAACATGCAAAGGATCACTGGTTTGAATCCAGATGGCTACAAGGTGGTGTTAGTGAATAACTGTTGAGCGTGTATATTATTTTAGAGTAGGGCCGTATATATAAGTATATGTGAGTCTGGAGAAAGCAGAGACATATTTCCACGCAGAGAAAACAATGCAATGTAATCTGCCTGGTGGTGTAAAGGTAAAGTGTCCTGCCTACCATGCCAAGGATCACTGGTTCGAATCCTGATGGCTTCTTTGTGGTGTATATATTGTTTTATAGTAGGGGAGTATATGTATATGTGAGTCGGGAGAAAGCAGGGTCATATATCCACGGCGAGAAAGCAAAACCAACTGCCTGTTGGTGTAAAGGTAAAGTAACCTGCCTGCAATACCAAGGATCGCTGGTTCGAATCCTGATGTATATATTGTTTTAGAGTGGGGGAGTATATATAACTATATGTGAGTCAGGAGAAAGCAAGGTCATATATCCACGCCGAGAAAACACAATCGGCTGCTCGGTGGCGTGAAGGTATAGTTGCCTGCCTGACATACAATGGATCGCTGGTTCGAATCCTCATGATGACTTCTGCACGTAAGTACGCAGTGTGGCTCTGCTTGTGTGTGCTAGTGGATGGTGTTAAAGTGGCTCTGTGGCACTCTAACATCGGACGCTTACGTACACATCTACAGCCTCACCTGCATACACATAGCCGGTTGCGGACAAGGTTGCCGATAATACCTGAAGGTTGCGGTAAGCCGTGTGTCCTTGCACGCAGTGACCGAAAACACTGGTTGCGGAAAAGGTTTCAGAATGTGTGCGCATCCGCTTGACCCGTTCATGTGCGTGCACAGTAGCCCACACAGCGACTTACATGGCGAATCATCATGGCGGATACAAAACCGCGGATACGATACCGGAGATCCGGAGTATGATGGGGCATCACTGAGCAGCCACCCATTTCCCTCTCTCTGCTTCCTTTGGGCCAGAATCAAACACAATATAATATACTCTTTGTATATTGTGAGACAAAGACCCCCTTGAGGGGGTTTTACCCCATCAGGGGGTGTGGTCATGGGAGGGTGTCCCCACCATAAAATATATAAAGTATAACTAAAGTAACATGAATAGAGTATAACTTAAAACACTTAACTAATTAAAACACTTAACTAATTAAAACACTTAACTAATTAAAACATCTTAGTATATACTAAACAATTAGTTAAGTGTTTTAATTAGTTAAGTGTTTTAATTAGTGTTTTTCGTTATACTCTATTCATGTTACTTTAGTTATACTTTATACATGTTGCATGACACCCTCCCATGACCACACCCCCTGAGGGGGTAAAACCCCCTCAAGGGGGTCTTTGTCTCACAATATACAAAGAGTATATTGTGTTTGATTCTGGCCCAAAGGAAGCAGAGAGAAGGAAAGGGGTGGCTGCTCAGTGATGCCCCATCATACTCCGGATCTCCGGTATCGTATCCGCGGTTTTGTATCCGCCATGATGATTCACCATGTAAGTCGCTGTGTGGGCTACTGTGCACGCACATGAACGGGTCAAGCGGATGCGCACACATTCCGAAACCTTTTCCGCAACCAGTGTTTTTGGTCACTGCGTGCGAGGACACACAGGTGTTATCGGCAACCTTGTCCGCAACCGGCTATGTGTAAGCAGGTGAGGCTGTAGATGTGTACGTAAGCGTCCGATGTTAGAGTGCCACAGAGCCACTTTAACACCATCCACTAGCACACACAAGCAGAGCCACACTGCGTACTTACGTGCAGAATTCATCATGAGGATTCGAACCAGCGATCCATTGTATGTCAGGCAGGCAACTATACCTTCACGCCACCGAGCAGCCGATCGTGTTTTCTCGGCGTGGATATATGACCTTGCTTTCTCCTGACTCACATATACTTATATATACTCCCCTACTCTAAAACAATATATACATCAGGATTCAAACCAGCGATCCTTGGTATCGTAGGCAGGTTACTTTACCTTTACACCACCAGGCAGTTGGTTTTGCTTTCTCGCCGTGGATATATGACCCTGTTTTCTCCTGTCTCACATATACATAAATGCCCCTACTATAAAACAATATATACACCACAAAGAAGCCATCAGGATTCGAACCAGCGATCCTTGGTATCGTAGGCAAGTTACTTTACCGTTACACCACCAGGCAGTTGGTTTTGCTTTCTCGCCGTGGATATATGACCCTGCTTTCTCCCGACTCACATATACTTATATATACCCCCTATTCTAAAACAGTATATACATCAGGATTCGAACCAGTGATGTTTGGTATGGTAAGCAGGTTACTTTGCCTTTAGACCACCAGGCAGTTGATATTGCTTTCTCGCCGTGGAAATATGTCCCTGTTTTCTCCTGTCTCACATATACATATACTCCCCTACTCTAAAACAATATATACAGCAGGATTCGAACCAGTGATCTTTGGTATTGTATCCAGGTTACTTTACCTTTACACCACCAGGCAGTTGGCTTGGATGCCTCTACACTGTATATACAAACACAGAAACATACTTAAAACAATATTTACACTCTATATGCATTAAAACCATACAGGAAATGATGGGATTTGAACCAGCGATCCTTGGTATAGCAGGCTGGTTAACTTACCTTTACACCACCAGACAGCCAGCATTGACTCTTTGTCATGGGAATATGATGCCTGTTTTTTCTCTACGCACTCTAAAACATTACATACAGCCACTCTAGCGCTAAAGATATATATATACAAACACAGAACAACTCTAACAGTATATACTTACCCTTTAACACCATGAAAGAGCTGGTTGGAGTTGAACCAGCCATCCTTCGGGAGTATAATAGGAGTACTTTACCCTTACGCCGCTGTCTCCTCGCCATGGAAATATGATGCCTGCTTTCTCCCTACCTACGCTAAAGCTATATATAGCCATTCTGACACCAAAGATATATACACATAGAAACACTATAACTACATATACTTACAATTTAACACCATAATGTATCCAGCGGGAGTTGAACCAACCATCCTTTAAACACCAGGCAGGTTTCCTTACCGCCATGCCAGCAGGGCACAGGGCGGGGCTTCTGACGTGGATATAAGACCATGCTTCCTCCTGACTCACAAATACTTATACATACCTACTCTAAAACATACATACAGCCATGCTAACACCATAGATATATACACACAGTAACTATGACACTATGCACTCACACTTACATACATCCACTCCAACGGAAAGCAAAGTTTTTTTTAAACAAAGAAATAGCTTTCACAGCGTATCACGTTACTTATTTCATGTGGAAAATAGTTACTTTTATACTTAAAATGCTTTTCCACGTTATGTAAAGTAAACCTCTCTCAGCTGCTCCTCATCCACTACATGATGTCATGGCCCACAATATTATGAACTATGTATTTTCATATGTATTTCATTTATAATGGATATGTTTTTTAAATACAAAAATGATCGTGACCAGAACCCGCCGTGTGCAGTGTGCCCAAAATGGCACCAGGAAAAAAGGGGGCCGCTATTCCGTTACTTCCAGGACTTCATTCCCAGTTGGGCTCTGGGAGGGGTCACTTTGGGGTCCTTTGCAAGGAAATATAATGGAGTCATTTTGAGTGTGTGCGTCAAGCGATGTAGGGTTAGTGTGTATATGTATAGTGCCGGGGTCAGTGTGTGTAGTACTGTAGTGTCAGTGTGTGTATGTGTGTAGTACTGTAGGGTCAGTGTGTGTATGTACAGTGCCGGGTTCAGTGTGTGTAGTACTGTAGTGTCAGTGTGTGTATGTATAGAGCCGGGATCAGTGTGTGTAGTGCTGTAGTGTCAGTGTGTATATGTATAGTGCCGGGGTCAGTGTGTGTATATGTATAGTGCCGGGATCAGTGTGTGTAGTACTGTAGTGTCAGTGTGTGTATGTATAGTGCCGGGGTCAGTGTGTGTAGTACTGTAGGGTCAGTGTGTATATGTATAGTGCCGGGATCAGTGTGTGTAGTACTGTAGTGTCAGTGTGTATATGTATAGTGCCGGGGTCAGTGTGCGTAGTACTGTAGTGTAAGTGTGTATGTATAGTGCCGGGATCAGTGTGTGTAGTACTGTAGTGTCAGTGTGTATATGTATAGTGCCGGGGTCAGTGTGCGTAGTACTGTAGTGTAAGTGTGTATGTATAGTGCCGGGGTCAGTGTGTGTAGTATTGTAGTGTAAGTGTGTGTATGTATAGTGCCGGGGTCAGTGCGTGTAGTACTGTAGTGTAAGTGTGTGTATGTATAGTGCCGGGGTCAGTGGGTGTAGTACTGTAGGGTCAGTGTGTATATGTATAGTGCCGGGGTCAGTGTGTGTAGTACTGTAGGGTCAGTGTGTGTATGTATAGTGCCGGGGTCAGTGCGTGTAGTACTGTAGGGTCAGTGTGTGTATGTATAGTGCCGGGGTCAGTGTGTGTAGTACTGTAGGGTCAGTGTGTGTATGTATAGTGCCAGGGTCAGTGTGTATAGTACTGTAGTGTCAGTGTGTATATGTATAGTGCCGGGTTCAGTGTGTATAGTACTGTAGGGTCAGTGTATGTATGTATAGTGCCGGGGTCAATGTGTGTAGTACTGTAGGGTCAGTGTGTATATGTATGGTGCCAGGGTCAGTGTGTGTAGTACTGTAGTGTCAGTGTGTGTATGTATAGTGCCGGGGTCAGTGTGTGTAGTACTGTAGTGTCAGTGTGTGTATGTATAGTGCCGGGGTCAGTGTGTGTAGTACTGTAGTGTCAGTGTGTATATGTATAGTGCCGGGATCAGTGTGTGTAGTACTGTAGTGTCAGTGTGTATATGTATAGTGCCGGGGTCAGTGTGCGTAGTACTGTAGTGTCAGTGTGTATATGTATAGTGCCGGGGTCAGTGGGTGTAGTACTGTAGGGTCAGTATGTATATGTATAGTGCCGGGGTCAGTGTGTGTAGTACTGTAGGGTCAGTGTGTGTATGTATAGTGCCGGGGTCAGTGCGTGTAGTACTGTAGGGTCAGTGTGTGTATGTATAGTGCCGGGGTCAGTGTGTGTAGTACTGTAGGGTCAGTGTGTGTATGTATAGTGCCAGGGTCAGTGTGTATAGTACTGTAGTGTCAGTGTGTATATGTATAGTGCCGGGTTCAGTGTGTATAGTACTGTAGGGTCAGTGTGTGTATGTATAGTGCCGGGGTCAATGTGTGTAGTACTGTAGGGTCAGTGTGTATATGTATGGTGCCAGGGTCAGTGTGTGTAGTACTGTAGTGTCAGTGTGTGTATGTATAGTGCCGGGGTCAGTGTGTGTAGTACTGTAGTGTCAGTGTGTATATGTATAGTGCCGGGATCAGTGTGTGTAGTACTGTAGTGTCAGTGTGTATATGTATAGTGCCGGGGTCAGTGTGCGTAGTACTGTAGTGTCAGTGTGTATATGTATAGTGCCGGGTCAGTGTGTATAGTACTGTAGTCAGTGTGTGTATGTGTGTAGTACTGTAGTGTCAGTGTGTATGTGTGCTATATGTACAGTGCTCGAGTCAATATATGTGTGTGTGTGTGTGTGTGTGTGTGTAAATGTATAGTGACAGAATCAGAATGGCATTCACACTTACTGTTATTATTTGGATCTGATTTCTTTCCTGCTGCCATGGGCGAGGAGCTGGGTGGCGGAGCCAGAGCGACCAGGAGTTCTAGGGGTCCTGTAGGAGCCGGCGCTGGAGATTCCTGCAAGACAAGCAAACAATTATATCATTTAGAAGCTAGAATGCGGAATTCTGTTAACATACAGGATAAAAGTTATATATATATATATATATATATATATATATATAAAGCACTCTCAAAGGATGGTCAGCACTCCAGGTGCCGCCATCAAGCATATTCCTAGTGAGCTCCATATTGGGGTTCGTGTGGGACTTCACAGCAGGCCAAAAGCCTGCTTTAGCAGACCTTGTGGCTCCTGTCGGCACCATATTGATGTGGTGTATGGTGTATGGGCCAACTTCTTGCTCAGCAAGTCTCCTCTGGACCCACCAGCCATGGCCCTCAGGAGCTGATGCAACTGTCCAACATCTCCCATGGTGAGCAGCCTTTTTGTCTTGGAAAACATGCATAAATGACACCCAAGTAGTTCTCGGCGCCCCCTCCTGGGTTGTTTGTGTCATAACGCAGGCAATAAATAGGTATGGACCGTCCTGCCACGTGTTCACGACAGCATTCATCGCCTAACAAGAAAATCAGAGGCGATTCAAACACGCCATTCCCTGGGATTCGGTTATTGCACCATTAACACCCCATGGGACGGTCAAAGCACTTACGGGTTTTTCAGTAGACACCAGCTTTACGGTCTCATCGTCTTTCCTCTGGAAGAAAAAAAAAACATACTTCGCAAGATGCCCACCACATAGAATCAAGGCAACTGACTGTTCCGTAGATATATTGAAAGGGCTGAGGGAGGAGAGTCAGGCCAAGTCATTTCCCTATTTCATTCCTACAACAGAAACAGTGAATTTGACAACAGATGATAAAAATCTGGCATACGCCGGAAAACTGTTACAGTTTTAAATGCCCGATTGCGCGATCGGGCATCCCCTTCCGGGCCGCGTCACTTCTGATCCAAAGGGACGCATGAAAAACTTAAATAAACAAAATAAAGGGCATCTGTTTTAAGTGTAACCTGTAATTGAAAAAATGAAATCACTTTGTGTGTGGGGGGGGGTCATCTATTTGTTGTGCTAGCCAATTTTCTAGGAAACGGAGAGAAGAAAGGATATTTCAGATCATCGGTCTCCACAATTATCTATGCACTGAGATTGCTGTGTTCTGGCCAGCAGGCGGTCAGCGGCAACATTCAGGGAAGTATATATTATTTTAAATGATTACCATGACTATTGAACGCAGTGAATACTTTTTTGAATGCCAGGTCCAAGTATCTGCTACAAAAAGAAAAGGTTAGAAAGGAAAAAAAGTTACTCACTTGAAGGTCGCGAGAAAGCAGAGAGGCCCCCTTGGCCTATGAAATTGTAGTCATTTGCTGGAACGTCAGTAAATCGTAGACACAAACATTATTATCTGACCCAAAGAGAGACAGAAGAATGAGTTATATACGCAAGCAATAGCAACATTTAAAATATGAGCGGCAACAGAAAATACTCACCGAGTAAACTGACGAGGATCATTGAGGAACAACATAAATCTGAAACAAAGAAATACTCAAATCCAGGCGGTAAAATTTAAGATTAGCTTCAAAAATCTGAAATACATAGGAGTAATATCTAGGAGTAACCAGGAGAACCTAAAGGACCCCACACCAGCAGGAGCAACATAAGACCCTATAATTAATGTCTGCGTAACGATGACCTGTTACAGCTCACATTATCCACCACTCTAATTCCTACATTGACAGAAATCACATTAACCGCGCTTATTTTTTCCCCCGTTTGCGCGAATATGAAAATAACCTCCATTGATTTCTATCGCAGGAGCCGTCATCTTCACGTCACACTTTAAAGTCTTTGGTGTTTTCATGTCCAAATCTTTGCGTTACAAATGACCGGTTTACTCATAAGCCTGTGATGCGCATGTAATAAGACGAGAAGGACAAAGTCCCCATGCGTATTACTTATTTTCCAAATCCGATGCCTTACCTGTTGAATCTTCATTGCAAAGTTTTTGATCGATTTCTCCAAACTCACTTCAAACCGGATCCATCCTAGAAACAAAGCAAATCAGCAATATCTTTATGAATATGCACTAAATTGTCTTTAAAGGGACACTACAGCAATCATACCCACTTTAGTGCATATGACAGCTGAGAGGTCCCTTTAAATTGACATGGTGTCCCCTTTGAAAATACTGGGAGGATTTTGAAGACCCCCCCAACGCATTTGCCCCTCCATGTCTTATATATTATACTATCCCAACTGCATTAAAGTCCATGCATGTAACTGCGTACACTTACATATCTAGACAGGAGCCATATTTATTAAGAGTCATTTTGGAGCAACAACCCAAATGTCCAGCGACCACAAATACAGATACTAACTGCAATCCTCACCAAAATCACTCAATATCGCGAAAAGCGAGCTTAATGACACAGAATTAACAGATTATTACGTGTTGTTAGGACTAAACCGCCCAGGATCATTTTTTCAATTGGTTACATTTAGCAAAAGTCTGGATTTTAGACTGAAAGTCCTCATTTTATTTAAATCATCAATATTATTGGGTATTCCAAAAACACTCACCCTGCTCCTTCTTCACGCGATATAACAGGAGATGCCCTTGTTTTGTTCCGCCGAGAAGCCATTCCTCTGAAAAAAGGGAGAGAAATTATTTGTAAAAATCCTCTGTACTAATTAGAATTTTGTACAAAAAAAATATCACTACTTGTGTTGGAATCCATTATTAAAAAGCGTTCTATTTTTGCTTATATACATTTACGTAATAATTATATTATTGGCACTTTGATATGCATAATTCTTTAGAATCTTCCATGCTAAGGAACCCATTTGACCTGTTTCCGATAAGAATTTGGGTATAATATTTTTTTTTACATGGGGATTATGGGTGGAATATCATGGTTACAGATGCCAAAGAACACATTTGACCCGTTTCTGATAATAATATGGGCATTTTATTATTTTTACATGGGGATTATGGGTGGAATATTATAGTTACACATGCTAAGGAACATATTTGATCTGTTTCTGATAAGAATATGGGTATACTAATTTTTTTACATGGGGATTATGGGTGCAATATTATAGTTACACATGCTAAGGAACACATTTGACCTGTTTCTGATAAGAATATGGGTATAATAGTCCCACAAAACACCATTGCCGCCTGAGAAGGGGCGCCAAGAGCGGAGAAGATGCCAAGAATGAGGTAAGTGGCACCGGGCAGCGCGTCACCAGCCAACAGGCTATGGTGAAAACGGCATCAACCCAGAGCCGAATAAAATAGGTTTAGGTAAATGGAAAATAACAATACTACAAAGCTAAATGTTATGTAGTAAATGCATTATTTGGCCTGACGTTTGTTACAAACATTTTTTTAGTTACAAAAAAACATACATTGTCTATCTCTAATATGAAATTGTTTTTTTTTGTAATGTTTTTTTTGTTATGTTTTGTTAGCTATAAAAATGACCCACTTTTATTCCTTAATTTTATATCAGAATTCCCATTTTTCATTTTGCGAACAAAAGGCGTATTGGGAAGGTGGGGAGGCCTGACCTTACTTTGTATGGTGTAGGGGGGGGGGGGTTTGAATCATAGGGGTTGTTGTAAAATGTAAACCTCTAATATTTCTCTACGGAATTTGTCATAGCTATATAAATAAAACTCATGTTATGTAATCCGTTGATACCACCCATACTTTTTGAGTTCTTCTATAAGTAGTTTAGGATTGTGTTCTATGATGCACTAGTTGGCAATTTAAGGGGACAGGTTAATGCTCCTGGCAGCCCCTCTAATAAAGAATGCATATTAAAGTATTCTGGGACCATTGTCTTTTTCTACACGCTTCTTGTATACAATTGTAGTTTTAGATCTTTGAAAGCGATCCATTCTTTGAATATCGGTAAAGTGGACCCCAGAGGCCAACGTCTTTTCTCATGCATGGCTTTATTCCAGCCGATGTGCAATCAAAAAGCTCTCTACTGCAGTATGGCTGCCCATGAGTAGTTCCTTGCTTTGTTTTAATGCATACTGGGTGCATCAAGGGTTCGAGAGAGTAGAAACGTGTATTAAACTCTAGATCAGGGGCGTCCAACCTGCGGCCCTCCAGCTGCGGCAGGACTACATCTCCCATAAGGCTCTTTCAGCTAAGGGGCTAGCCGAGGAGGATGGGAGATGTAGTCCTGCAGCAGCTGGAGGGCCGCACATTGGACGCCCCTGCTCTAGATTGTAGATGTGGCCCCCCCCCCACCTCCCCCATGTAGTTCGGGTATATAGTAAGTAACTAGCACACAAACCCAGCCCTGTAGGTATAGATAAACTGAAATATCACAAAATAAGCAATCTCAGCATCAAATGGTATAGATCAAATAATGTATGGAAACCCTAACTTGCAGGCATAGATGACAGGTCGTACACTTTGACACCCAGATCGCACCCACAGACACATAGCTTGTCCCGATCACACCTATAGTGGGCCCCCACTGAGAATATCAGGTCTCAGGCTCACCCTTCATACCCAAAACAGTAACAGTAATGTCAGAATACTACACTACCCTTACAAATGCCTGCCCATGTACATACACACACATGCAAATTCACACTTGCCCATACACACAAACATTCTGGCTTATACTTGCCCTTAGACATACTAACACTTTCAAAAGAAACACACACTCTTTTCTCATCATTTCTCCCCCATCTCATCATCTCTCCCCTTTCTCCCCATCACTTACCTTCCTGAAGTCCTCCGGCAGGCGCACGTCTTCTTCTTACCGGCCTCTGTCCGGGGCTCCCTCTAACTGGCGGTGCGTCCGACCTCGCTGCTGAGCACCCGGGATGTGCTGAATCCATCGCAGCCGTGAGAAAAACAGAGCCCACGCAAACGTTTTAAAACCAGTTTTATTTTAATCATTTTACAAGATTTCTCTGGCACCTCTGATACAAGAACGTAATTGCAAAAAACTCTAATAAATAGCCTCCCCATGAGAACCTCCCTTTTCAAAAAGAAGAACGAAAGCAAGACTTTAGAATAATCAAGTGAGGCTCGCACAGGTCCAATTTACAAATTATATCGCCTACTATAATATAAAACTCCTTCATACAATTATTTAATAATAATTAAAAAAAAAGACACTCGAAACGCTCTCCAATCCGCATGGTAACATTTCAACTTAACTTAACATTTTGTGATTCTTTTATTATCTTTTCTGTACATGCTTCTTAATCATAAAATGTTAAACATCGCAGAAAAAAAGTAAAGTTATTCACAAATCATATCGATAAAGCAGAGCAAAGTTACATTTTCAAATACTTTCGTAATTTTTTTTATTATTTCTTTTTTCTTTTTTTTTTTTTTTTTACAAAATATAAAATTTCTTTCAGCCTTGATAGAATCTGGTAACAAATATAGCGTCTGTTTTACAAATTTAGATAAAGGCAGATCGTTTCAAACCGTTTATTTTTCGAATTTTACAATTATCCAGCGGAGCTGGAACACAAAAACGCTCGTTGGTAACGAAGAGCTGGATCTGATCGTGGAAAAAAAACAAGTATTTATGCATTTCTGTAACGGTAACTTCGAAGTAACGATACGGCTGTCGTTTCCATTAAAAAGCAGCAAAATCGGATATTTGTCTAAAATGTTAAATGGCCCCATTTACATTCCAAAACTCATTAGTTTCACAATGTATGGTCGTATATTGTGCTTCTATTCCTTTGGGGGAATAAACTCCTAATTAGAATTCAGACACAGAAGGACTGCGGTTTTAATATGAATTGGCACTTGTATTTTAGTAAATTTAAGAATGCTAGGAGATTAAAAAAAGAGTGAAGTATATGGAAAGCCCACCGAGGGGGTATAATATACAGCATTGCTTTATTTTGGAGGCCTATGCATATTATATGACCTTAGAAGGGCTGTAGAAGAAACCCCCTCTCTGTGTAAGTGATTTTTGCTAAAAATTCCAACATGGAGGACAAATGAAAGCGTTACGCCAATGCAACATCTAGCGTAGGTCTCCTTCTCTTTCAATCCCTGGATCTCTGCTCCGCCGGCAGGATGGGGATTATTGCTTTTTTTTTTTTATTAAAAGATTCTAAACTTGAGTGTAGGCTAAAGAACAGAAGCTCCATTCTGGCTTTTCTTACCAGTCGCATAAACACCAATGATAAGGACAGATTGCAGCTAAGGGGTCATCATACAACGGCCTCTTTAAAAGAATTTCAAATAAAAAAAAAAAAAAAAGGAATTATTATATTACACTAATATTTTCTCGCATAAACTGTACAATGTTTAAGTCTGAAGTATTCACATTTCGGCAGAGATCGCCAGTAAAGGATGAT
Organism: Spea hammondii; assembly: GCA_029215755.1. Lineage (NCBI taxonomy): Eukaryota > Metazoa > Chordata > Amphibia > Anura > Pelobatidae > Spea > Spea hammondii. The sequence goes on along the minus strand of JARDYJ010000012.1, from coordinate 24,294,793 downwards.
GATGACGATGATGATGCTCAATCCGCGCCGGTAGATACAAAGGAGTCTTGTTCCCATGTGGCTTCTTACTCTGTATATTTTGCGGTTAAAGCTACTACTTGCAAATGACTGATAGCGTCCCTTTAACTCATGTCTATGGTGTTGAAAACCCATTCCGTGAACTTCTTTAGTTTGGCCGAGGCGTTCTGGGATTCCTCTTGTAAGCGCAGATTGTCTTCTCGTAAGAGTTGTATTTCGGCCTGGAGATTGGCTTTGTCCTCTTTTTCCTAGAACGTAAAGGTAAATTTATCAATGATGGACAGTGACAGTCTACATTTATAAATATCAACATGCTTGTTGGCTTATTGGCCACAAATAGCAGCAAGAGGGCTAGGAAATGCCTATGTGCCAAAAATAACCCCAACTAATCATGATGAGCACAATAATACAGCTTGAATTAGATAAGACGCAGGCTTCTTCATACCGACGGACCTTTTTCTCCATTTTTTTTCGGGACTAGTGGCGTAAACCCATCCAAAGTAATTGGGATCATCAACTACTTCTCTGACAACTAGGTAAGTGTTGGCGTGGCCTCTGGAGTCTACGGTACTGACCGCGTCGCTGTTACTCTTACGGTTAAGCTACCATTTTTCGGACAGCGTGTTACCTTTTTCAAATCGTATTGAAGCATCTTCAGCATATTCTCCAGCTGTTCAACTTTTGCAGCAAGTGTTGTGGGAGACTCTTTCCTGGAATGAAGCATGACGACAAACTATCAGAGCTATAAACTGTCACAGCCTTATATACAAAAGGGAAAATACTGTATTAAGTATATGCCGGCTAACTAGCTCAGAGAAACCAAGGCGGTCCTGAAGGCTCGCAATCTACTGCAGTTAAGTGAACCGGTAGAGGTATCTTTCTAGAGCCAGCGGCCGCCGAGTCAGCGGGAATCCAGTGCAGAGGGCACGGAGGGATAATGGAAAAGTTCACATGAATTGGGAAGTTGATCCATCTCAGCCGCTGTGAACTGAATGATGGTCCACGTGACTGATGTCAAACACACACACAGCAAATCTCAAATACTATACCCGAAATACGAGTTGGCTGGAACAGCAGTTTGGGCCTCGGCTGGGTCCCCCAGTGAGGCAGAGCTCCCCGGCCTGGGTTCATCGTCAGTAGGGGCAAACAGCGTGGCTCTTTGGACTAGAAAAAGCAAAAAGGAAATCCAGAAACATTTAGCTACTGGCATGAAATCCCCCAGCGCTAGAGTTACGCCACCTGAACTAAAGCACATTAACTCAAGCGAGTGCTGTCATCGCGACACAATGCTTACGGGCTTCTCATCTGCATTTAATCATTACCCAGGTTCCCAGGCTCTATTGGACTATGGACAGAATAGATAATAAGGTCAGAACCCATTTTCTTTACACTTATTGTCTTCGGTGGATTATGTTGTGGCACTTAAGACAGGGGGATGCTTTTTTCATGGAAACTGCATTTTGCATTTCCTGCCAAAAAGTGTGTTTCGGTGCATGTATTGTAATCTGCTTTACACTCACGCCTACGGTGTAATGGATCGAATGCTTCTGTATCCTCTAAATTATAACAAGTGTAATTCCCGAGAGAATAGAATAGACAAACCATTATGCAAATGAATAGCATATTATAGCAAAGCGGGAGGACACGGGGAACGGCAATGAGCCGTGCCTCTCACCCCAGTTCAGTAACAGAGCGGCGAACCATGCTCTCCGCTGTGTGCAACGGGAACACTTGCCTGCCACCGATTAGCTGCCTTAAAGTACTTTCAAAATAGTTGTTAGTTCAGGAGCTTCTCCTGGGACACCGGAGGGTCCTTTCAGGTCCTTCAATATGGATTCAAAAGCCGAGACTGAATGGTTATGCTTGTAAACGGGTTAAGTGACTTACCTTCAAAGGCTTTAGCAGCATCTACCAAGTTGGACCACTCCAGGTCAGAAGCAGCATCAGGTAGGGGCATGAGGCCAGGTTTGGCTACGGGTTGCCTGCTTTGATCGTGGATATCCGTGAGTGATGTATCGGAGGCCGAAAACTCCCCTAAGGAAATCAAAATGATTACAAAAACATTACCGTCATCATCATGCGCGCGTAACAGATGCCATCGCAACGGAGGATTACAGTCACGTTAGAGGTTGTATTTGATACGTAAGGAGGTCAGGAGAAAGTCAAGTCACGAGTGAAAAGTCAACGTCCCTCTTGCCTAACAAGCAATCCACCAAATAACCTGAAACCGATAAAACCAAGTGTCTGGGTGCTACACACACCATGCATCTGCAACAGACACAGACTAGAACGAGTCAAGCGTGTGCTGTTTGCAAACATATCTAGGCTGTAACGTAGGTAATCACCATCCCATTATTTCACATAACTGACATATAAAAGGATTACAGCCCAGCGACAGCTAATATGCTTTTTATTTGCCTTTTATTGCGTTGATGCAAGACGGCAGCTTTTCTTCTCTTTGAGAAAACCAGGTAAAGCGACCCAGAATTAAATAAAATAAATAAAAAAGGCTGTATCCCCTTCGAGCCGATGTCCTGTTCTCAGTTACTAATACTGCACCCCGAGTGGCTTGTTTGTCTTTGTATAGCATGCGATGGCGCGTCAGACACATAATGTTCAACCTTTCCAGTGTAACGACTCTACGGCCAGGTAACCCGAAGCGCGGGGGGATCTGCTGTCTTTGTCCAAATCCTCACCGTGATCTGACTTCATACCCAGAGTATATGATGGCCTGCGCAAGGCCAGGGACTTGTTCAGAGACGGATAGGTGCTACTGAAGAGGACGTCGTTGGGCAGAGCTTGGTCCAAGAGCGAAGCGCGAGTGTTGACGTAGACCATGTCACGTTGACCGCTATATAGGCTTTCGTCCGATAATGTCCTGTGCAGAGATCGTCTGGTAGTCGGTGTGGCGAGGAAAGGAGACTAAATTCAAGTGGAAGAGGGGAAAAGGCAGAGTTATCTAATGGGACATAGAGATGGCGATGGTCCCACCGCCATTTTTTTTTTTTTTAATGACCTGGTAGCCAGTACAGCATGTGGGGAAACAGAGGTGCGGACAGGGCTCAATCCTAAATATTATACTTTACAGTTAACTGTGGAATATCGATCCATCTCAAACACAACTGCACAAAAATATTTCAAGTCAAACACTTTGGAATCAATGTCATCTTTAAAAGTCTCGCTGTATATTAATTAGAAGGAAGTGATATTTCTGGGAAACAATAAGAATGTGTGCTCGGCCGTAACGACATCACGTGAAGTTTTTGACACCTTTAATGCTCGGCATAAAACTTCATCTTGATATTTCGATATCCTAACCTGTTATTTTCAATGCATTTTCAGCGCAGAGGGGTGCATTGTTGTCATGGAAACTAAGCCTCCGGTAAACTATTGTCAAAAGTCTCGGATGCCTAAGTACATTGTGTGCTTTAAATCGACAGCGATTCGAGAGACAGCGGTGTGACTTCAGACACGTGTCCAGAAGGAGAAGGAATTATTCTCTTTGGCATCTCTGGTCGTACGTCACATCAACGCTTCAGCGCAAACCCAGACCTGCCTTATGAGCAGCTGGTCTAATAACAATATGGGGAGTGATGCCAGACAGCTGATTAACCAAATGACATGGCCTGCGAGACTGTGGCCGGGTCAGAACAAGCCCTTATGCGAGGTCTGAGGATATTGTAAACAGATGGTTAGATGGACTAAGGAACAGGGACCTTTAGTATGGAAGGTCCTTAGTGGACGACAAGACATGCCGGTGGACTGCTGCTTCAAGGGGCCAGATAGACAGATCACACACTTCTCCCTTGTAACCCTTTCACACTATGGAGGTCTGACAGTGAGTAAATAATACTCCATTTTACTGATCGTACCTTTAAACCTTTGTCTGATCCGTGGGGAGGGCTCTGCAGGTCGATGAGTTCCTTAAACTCGCCCTGGACTGTAGGCAGCCTCTTTGGAGACGCCTGCAGGTCTCTGATCGAAGCACGTAACCTTGCAGGAGGCATCTCAGTGCAATCCATTTGATGCCTTCTATCAAGGCAAAAAGGGGAGCATTGCGTAAGATAATGTATACATCGAAAAGCACACCAGAATTAGGTAAGAAACAGAGAAGACCTCAATCAGTGTATAGGGAGTTAAGGTGGAGCGCAGGAAAGCAATGACAGTTTCTTTTTGTTAAGAATACCACAAACCCATAGGTGAAGACCTGTTAAAGGAAGAAACCTGGGTGAAGTCTTTCTGGTACTCTTGTAAAAAATGGACCACGTGAGAGCCAAATAACCTGATCACTAACTTTAGCTCAACACTCTAAGTACTTCTAGGCTTAGATCATGCAAAATATTGCTGTTATGGTCACGTGTTTGGGGCGTGTTTCTGTTGTTTAGGTACACACCATAATTCTTACAGACTAAAATAACTCTGTTACAGTAGAAGATTCTGCTACGTCGCCTTTATGGCCTAATAATGGAAAAGAAAGGGCTCTTACTTTCTTGAGTCCATAAAGCCCACAGAGTTTATTGTCCCTTCAGGTTTTTTCCATCCAATCAGGTACTTGCTGGTAGCACCCTGGCGAGGGTAGAAAGTCCTAGGACCAGAGGAGGAGGAGGAGGAAGAGGAGAAAGAAGGGGCGAGCTGTGGGGAAGTGGCAGAATGAGATTCTTCCTTGGGTGAACTTCTGGCACTAGTGAAAACAACAGGACTCGCTGAGTGCCGAGAGCTCATGGTGCTGAAGGAGAAGGACAGAGAGAAGCTAATCATAATCGGTGGCTTATAAACACCTCTGTAAGTATCTCTCTCCAAAAGGACACAGCTTTCCAAAGCCCTGGACCTGCACTGCTATTCACTAATCAGTGCGTTTCGTGAGCACGGGGCTTGAGGGGGTTCAGAGTCACAAGCCAGGACTGACTAGGCCAACCTTCTTTAGACTATATGGATATATTTGTTTTTTATTATCATTTAGATTAACTAAACTAATGGCTTCTTACGAACCGCTGGCCAACTGAGCAGAGAGAACCTCGTATATATTGGCTCAGCTTGTCTGTTCTTACGGGTGTTCGTCGAACTCATCAGTCCTAGCTGCTGCCATGTCTAAACTCAATGAATAATCAAGTTGGTAAATGCCAATTTGCTCCTTATATATAACAGTACAGATCTTGGCACACCTTGTGTGAACTGCTGTATAAAAATAATGTGCATCAAAACCTCTTAATAATTTACAGATTCTAGTTTAAAACACACTTGCTTCATGAACTATTAGTGCGTTTTCTAAGCGATTTATTTCGATGCCATCTGACGGGGGCTTTGAGGGTCTATTTTGAACTTCTGGAAACATTTGGGTAAGGAACTGTTGAACGTACTCTACCCATATTTGATGTGGTGATAGTTTATGGATGGAAAGGGATTTGATATGGAAAGAAAGTTGACTTTGAATATCCCACCACCACCACCGTTATTAGCACACCACAGAGTGACCAGAGTTAAACAAGGCAACCAGAAAGACATGACACAAAACATTACCTAGTGTGGGACGCCGCGTCGCTTAGACTGTACGCGCTGTTCTCTCTCGTTAATGGCTTGGAGTTGATCTGGCCTTTGGCGAGGCTTTCCATGGTGATAGGGGACTCGCGTTTGCCTTCTAATCCATGAGAGTCTCTGTCACAGGTCCTGTCAGTCATCAAACCCACATCACTAACACTGTGCCACAGAGGAGCCACCTTCTCCTTTGGAGGGCCTGAGCGTGGAGATGTTGAAGAAGTCCCAACGGGGGCAGCATTGACGTGATTGGTATTGTAAGATGTGGCGTCTATGCCGCTGTCAGCGGAGGTTCCTTGGATGTAGGGGTAGCTGTTGAGCTCCGGATCCAGACGCTCTCCGCTGTCATACCACTTCTCCTCGCTGTGCGCACTTGAGGCGTTGCTGGAGAGCGTGTTGGTACTGGAGTGACTAGAGTAATGGCTATCGGTCTGGAAGGAATAAAACAAGTTTTACTGTGTTAATTGCCACACAAACGGGACACTCCAACTCATTATTCATCGTATGGTTTGTATTGAGAGCGAGAGATGATGCACCAGCCTCTCTTACGTGAGCCAGAGCAGGAGGTGCACCACGGATGTTGGTCCTAGTGTTTCCACAAAGAATACCGCATTTCAAAAGGGAAATTGCTACTTTCCTTGCATACCCCCACCTCTTAGACTTAGCATTTTATACCGTGTGCCCAGCAGGCTGCAAAGCCTATCTGAACATATGAGTGTGTCAGACAACATGCTCCATACTTAAGGTCTCTGTGCCGAGCAAACAAGACCTTGCCACCAGCCACCAGCCACGTTATTCTTCTCTCTTGTTTCTTAATGTCATAAGCAGGAGAATATGTACTATAAGTGACAGTGGGGTTTATATAGACAGAGTGTTAGATTGATGCCATTGCTACTTGAATACATCAGCTTCAGAAACGTCCCTTCTTTTAATACTTGGACTGAACACGGGTTCCAATGACCGAGGAACAAAAGGAACCCAAACAGGAATGCTTTAGGACAAATTGACCATCAAGTGCCACAAAGCATTACTTTACTTAGCCTTCGTTACGTTAAGCAAGAGATGAAAAGTTACCGCACCTGCCCCTGCTTGTGGGGTGAGAGGTGGAGAACCGGATCCTGACGGATGAGTCTTCCGGTGGGGCTGTCTCGGTACGACGGGTGAACCTTAGACACTGCCGGCAGGTGACACGTTGGCTCTGTAACAGACAAGTCTCAACAGTCACAATCTACCCGATACCACGGCATTACTATCGCTTCCAGGTATTCTCCCAAATCAGTCTTTCGGTTCACATAATAGATTTGGGATCAATCTGTGATCTATTATGAAGTGGATGAAGAACACTGGATTAGTTGTGATGCTTTTAGACCTGCACATAGCCGATAGAGTAAGCCGCAAATCGTTGCGTAATAGAGATATTATATTGCTAAAAATTCATTATTGTTTTAATAGCTCTTAATGCCAGACTCATAAGTATCAAAAAACTGAAGATCTAGGGAAAAAGAAAGAACTATTGGAAACACAAACCCCAAAAGAAGCAATTTTCAAAGATTTAATTGGACGAATATTCTATACTTTTGTGATTGTTGTGATTATTCAATATAATTATATATATATATTTTAGATGTCTTATTTGGAGAATCGCTTTGGTATAGGGATATATATACTGTGTGTACCTTGCTGCCTGTGGGCAGGGTAGACATGACATTTAGTGGCAGCATCACAGGTAGCGTGAAGTAACGACGGACAATGAAGACTTTGATACAGAAAAAGTGAGAAATTTCCCTGTGAAATTGTCAATAGGACGCTACCAGAGCTTCTCTCTCCGCAACATTAAGTAAATACGGACCTCTGTTTGTTAATTCATCCCTATGACAAAAGCCTGTTGTGGTCCTGGAGTCATGTCCCAACACAGCGGACCTTGACATCCAGTTGTCCCCCCAGAGCGGTGGTTTCCAGCCCAGTCCTCCATGTTGGAATACAATGTGGGTTAGAGGACTTTGGGGAGCGGGCAGGAATATATCCTTGTGAGATAGTGGCTGGAGGTTCAGTAGCGTTTTATTGTATTTCATTACACGCGCCGGGGGTGTATACCAGCAACCTGCTGTTTTATGCCGCTAATGTTTTATCCTCTACTGACAGCCTAATTGTACGAGGCAACAGATATGCAAATTACATGGAAAGTCATTTTAAAGGAAGGTATTTAAGGGGAAATCGGTCTTCAAAGAACCCACTTTAAGCCCCGAGTGCTAGAGGCGTGCGTTTTAACATGGTGTCAGCCGTGTCACGCAACGTACATTGTGACCCGTGACCCGTGCCCCTAGCGGATAAGCCAAATAAACCTTTTACCTACCTCTTGACTTATAAATGACTTATGATCCCTATCCAGGGCTGGACTCGGGATGACAAAGTGGCCCTGGCACTTTAAGGCCAGTGGCTACCAAACGACGTAAGCGAGGCCACGTGACTTTCTAGTCTAGCAGCGTGCGGCCACACACCCCGATCAGTCACTGGAGCAGCAGTACTGGTTAGTAGAAAACCCCATTAGCCATTGACCCATCCGCCCCCTTAGCCATGGACCCATGTGCCGGTCCAGGCCTGTCCATATCCCCAACATGAAACAATCTGCACAGTCCAGGGTGTGCGGTAACAGTGAAGCTTCCCACGTGAGAGCATGTAATGGAGACATCACCCTGACGTACCCATTTGATCCACAGCTCCATCTTCACTTCTCTGCCAGCTGGGAGTGGACTTGCCGCTGCCCGCAGTATCGGTCTGGGTGCTCTGTCTGTCGATGGACGCAGGCGATCTACGACCAACAGCAAACCTGTCCAAAATGATCCAAAAAAAAGAGAAAAAAAATAAACATACAGTATGGTGTGTATGAGCACTTCAAACATCCAGCTTCCCACCATGTCCTGCAATTGGCTTCCCCCTGACACAACACTAATAACAACAAGTTTACCTGTAAAAGTGAAAGCATCTCCTGATTATTTTTTATTAACTAAGAAGTTGGATTTGTGTAGTTAAAGTTTTTATGCAGAATAAATACAAAGAAGAGAGTTTGCCTTTTGTCACATCGATAAGATTTCCCAACTTGATCTACACTACGGCCCATGGTTTACCAGGGTCCAACTCCTTCCCATATGCCATAACTACCAGGGAAACCACTTCCCTCATGATTTTAACGGTACGTTATCATGTAACAGTCCCTAAAATCCTCTTTTAGCAGGAGGTTGCATCAAACTGGCAGACACTTTAATGGAAAGAGAAATATCATTCTGTTGGCTCCATGCCGTACAGAACAGATTTACAATGATGGGTACACAGCAATTACAGAATTAGTGATATAAAGGTCATATATATGTGCCTATATTCAGCAGGACACATGAGGTCTCACTCCATATTCCCTTTCTAGTATGTTAAGAAGTTGGTCTCCAAGATGCTTCCCTCCATCAGAATAAGACTGAAGCCTCCATATTGACAGCGACTGGGAGCAGAGGGACATACAGCGGAAGGGATTTATTTACCGTATGAAGAGTCGCCCCGGACGTGTACTGCATTAGTAATAACTGCCGACGTGATAACTCACACACAATCAGAATGCATTTTCTCATGTCGTACCTCTTGCTCTCCAGTGGACGCCCATCACTGGATATGCTTCTAGGGATGTTTGCGGTACGTTCGGGGGTTTGCATCTTCCCATCTCCTTTCATGGATGAAACCCTGGACGAGACCGGACTCTGCAGCTGGGAGGGAACTTGACGGAGCTGAGCAGCCTCTCCTTTGGCTGCGTTCCTCTGCCATTTGTTATTGTTCCTGAATGGGAATTTCAGTTCGTATGGAATGGCCTCGTTCATCTTATACTCCACTGTGGGCATGCGGTAGGTTTCCGAGCAGCCTCTAAAGAAGAAACGTTTTATCGTTTAAATTACCATGTTGGGTTCTCTGCTCTAATTTTCAATGTATTAAAAAATTTAAAATCAAAGTTTGGGATGGACACCATCCTCTCATCCCCGTGGTTCCTTCACATTGTGTTATGAAGTTACACTAGGTCCAAGTAAAACTATGCAAGAAAAGTCAATGCCCTGAGAACCGGGCATATCGAGAGAACAGGAACGCTGGCGAACCTGCTTAAAATACAGCACCCCATTACAGCCCCAGATAACTTACGATGACGGCGATGCAAGGCTCTGCTTTCGGGTCTTTTGGGCATGAATCTCACGTCAGACTTATTCCAGAAATGTGGCAAACGCCTCTGTCTACAGATTCATAAAGTGATGCGAGATTCCTCGTGCAACTGGCACTTAATAACCCACAAGCCACAGCGCTAATGAAATCTAGAAACCTGGCTAGTGAAAGGCAGGATCACACACAGCGCCATTACACAGCCACAGGCCATGCAGAGGGGTCACCGAATATTACATTCAATGCCACAGATCCATCCGCATCATTCAGTCGCCCCACCGTGCGATATGTTGTGGTTTCCGGTTTTGTGGCTAACAAAGTTATTTTATGTCTCTGTCAGGCGCTCAACACTGACCCGTCAACTAGAGACTTCAGACCGCAAATATAGATCTGTTACATTGAACTGAACTGCAAGAAACACTTAAAGGGGCCAAAAATAGCTCCAAAGAGGAGCTGATGTCAATGCTGATGTGTTAATACCACCAAGGGTAGGATTAAAATTGTATTTCTTTTGACTTTTCTGTGCCGTGATGTTTGTATGAAAGAAACAGTTACTAAATATGGCAAAAGTATACAGACCTTCGTGGAATACCATCATCGTGTGGCGGGATGATGACCACCTTAACGGTTACTGATGTTCTCAGAAGATCAATCATCTGTTCGTGGCTCAAGGTGGCCACTGCAACTTTGCATATCTCCACCAGTCGGCTTCCTTGCCTCAAGCCTGCTTGCCAAGCATAGCCGTACGGCTCCACCTCGGCAACAATCCCTTCGTAATTCACGTGGAATCCAAGCTGCCCCAGACCATTTCTTCTCAGAGTCATCTCCACGCTCTCACATCCTTTTGTAATAATCTGCAAACGGGAGTACGGGTAGGATGACTGAAACAAACCAGCCAAGTTCAACTTGACGTGTCAACAATACGGGGGAATGATGCCAACATCTGATGTTCCTCTGGCAGATACAGTGACATTAAACCCTTAAGAAAACTATTAACCTTATAAAACCTTCCTCATGACAGCAAGGATCCATCAGTGTGTCATGGACACTGCCGCCAACCGTACAGCAGGAATCCATCAATGGTAAGGCGTACATGTCTCTTACTCAAATTCTTATGATAACAATTGGGCAAAACAAGTAAGGTTTTCTTAAGGGTGAAAGATAAAGTTTAATGTCCCTTTAAACCAATGAATCAGCGAGCAACCAACAACACCAAGGACTGAGGAGACCTGAGAGTCTTCTATCCCAGCTGAGTTTTGGGTTTCAAGCTCAAGTGTAATTCTCCCACCTTTGCGTTATATTGCATCATAGCGTTTATACCATGACTACTAGAAAGCTACGTTTAAAACGTTAAGATTCCAAATAAAATCTTACCTCCAGTCTCTTGGCAATCTCTTTGATGTCCTCATTACCGTTCAAACTCCGGACGAAAATACACTCTCCTCTCTCATAGAAAATTTTAATTGTCGAGTTATTGGAGGTCCAGCCTATGATGTCCCGACTCGAGCAGTTAAATATGACACCTTTAGCTTCGTGTTCGATCAGGGCCAGTATTTCGTTAGAGATGCACAGCAAGCTCTCTATCTCCAGAGCATTGCCGAAGTCCTCCACTTGGACATTCCACACTATGGCTCCGGGACTATATAGCTCGGCCCCCGAGTACGGCTTCGACTTCTCTTTCTTCTTGGATGCCAAGGAGATGAACGGAAACTTCCCCGAAGAATCAATCGAAGTGTTGGTGACATTTTTCTCCGCCAGGTCTTTCAGATATTCCTGGTGGGTTCTGGTAGCCATGGCTAAAAACTTTTCCGACTTGTGTGCAGCGTTTTCCGCATTAATCACCTTTGCTAAGAGGAAGTCCCTAAACACTGTAGATTTTGGAAAAGTAAAGCTTTTTGGGATCGGTGGCCCAAAGGCAGGAACGTCTCTGGATCTCGTGACTGCGACACTATTGGTGAAAACAAAGTAAAAAAACAGAGGTCACTTCATAAGATGGATACATGGCTGAGGGTTTTAATGCCTGACACAAGCAAAAGGACTATTCCCTGAATATAAGACAAGAGAAAGGATCTAATGAGATCTTACGAGCATGAAAATGGGCCAAATGGTTCTTATTTGCCCATTTCTACGTATGTATTTATTGTTTCCATAAATGTGCTGTTTATGGAAGCAACATACCAAAATCCATGTTACTCCTCTTATTATAGTTAGAAAGTAAAAGCCTAAACATGTAGTACAAACACTCAAACAATACACTGATGGATGTATATTCATTCAGTATGCGGGTCGTATCCTATGTGACCCCAGAGTGAGGATTTAAATCCTGCTGACAATACCTCACCCAACCTACGGCAGAGCGTCCTCTCCGAGTGAAACCACATACATCAGTGGAGCCATTTAAAACAGGTTTAATAAACATCCTGATTTTGAGCTCCAACCCCTATCCCAATTTTTTTAGCATCTCGTGCCTTCCATGGAACCTATTTATCAGCATGTAGCCTCTCCAGCTGCTCATCTGCTCTGCTGGCAGATGCCGACGGAGCCAGGAACTTGCTTCAGCCCCAACGCTTTCTGTCGAGACACCTGGAACGGAATAATGAGACTGCTGGATTTCTCACCTGTAGCAGACCGAGTCGGTACACGGGTTGTGAGCCCTCACAATAACGAAGACATGCTGAAATTGAGACCGGATGTTCTTGGGACTGAACGGCTGAGCTCCGGGCTCCTGAAACACTATTGTCACAATGTCGTTGCCGATGTGACGCTTCCTCAGCAACTGCAATTAAGGAAAATCACAGTGTTGGACATTTCGGGACACATCGCGTGATTTCCTACAGCTATTTCTGCACACGCCATCCTAGAACATCAGATCATAGCAGATACTAATTTAAAAAAGGAAGGCCCGGTCCTATTTACTTTCAAGACATTTAATTTGCCTTTCAATCTGCCAAATGCACATTTTTATAGACAAGTCCTACCATACTGCATTGTGGTAAGACATAGAATACTTGGATATTAATGTTCCATGGGGACCGTTTGACTAATGAAGATCTGGAGCTTTGGTGTCCAGGCTTGCCCTCAAACGCTGCAGACGTCTTAGAGGTTGGGTATTCTGCGCTGGCCCGAAAGCCTGTTGTGTTTGCAGTCCTCGCCACTGGCGTTATATAGACCCCTAATTGTTGAGAAAGGGCTTAGCAAGGACATCGTAGAGAGTTGCCACCAGGTAGGACATGGCAAGGTCCAGGTCAGGAGATTGTTTAACGAGAGAATAAGAATACTTTTGATTAAGCCGTGACATGAACTGCAACCGTTCCCTGAACATCAGAATAATCTCCGCTCTGCAGAAGTTTCTACACACCATTACATCCACACACAAACACTCTGTCTTCTGTGTAGACAATGACCTCCATATCTACAAGACGGAATCTGTCTGTAAGAAGCGTATCATGAAAACGTGCCAATTTCTTCCCAGCACTGGCGGATGAAGCCCACATTTCCCACCAGCAGCAGCTTCTATTTGGGAACATAAAGCAAGCTGCAAGAATCCGAAGCTCTGTTACTATGGCAACGCGCGCTGCCAACAGCTTATTGTAACAATGGAAATTATTTTCCTTCGGATCCGACTGTTTTAACTGCCGCGGGATCTGCATAATTACCTATAATGTAAACGTTTTTTGGGGATGTGAAACTTGCGGCATCCGGCTTTGGGCTGCAATGCAGTCTCGTAGTGTTGATTGTTTTGAGGTCCAGTGATGGTCTTAATCTCTAGGCGGATCCATTAGTATGTAGTTCGGATACCCACAGAATATACTATTCTGAACGTACCCTTGCATTCCGGCCAAGTAAGATACGTAAGAGTCCAGAGGAGGGTTATCTTAACTATCGGAACACTACGGCTTATTGTTCTCTTGTTCTTCTGTACTAATGTGTTTGGTGCTTCCGATTTGAAACGTATTCAAGTTTCAAGTGAATTAAAATATCAAGGAAAGAATTTCTCATGACATCTGTGATTACGGAACTCCTCCACAACCAGCATAACACAGATGATCGGAAGCCTCCACAGAAGACCCATCAGCTCCTCTCCTCAGGCTGAGGGAAGGAGACAATCAACTCAGAGAACTATGAATATAGACAATCAAACCCACACAAACGCTTGCGCACAGCTGGTGAGCTCTAGAGCACCACGTAAAATACTGAGCAACTAATAGGAAGCCAACGTAATGTATGGTGAGGAGAGCGGAGGTCTACATATACTCATTATTTCTAAGTCCCATTGGAATATGAACGAGTGTTTGCAAGCATTTGTTTAAGGAGGCCACACTTCAGGCTACATTAATTTGCCATTATTGGAACTCCGACTTTTATTAATAGAATATAAATGTGCTGGGCTTTGTGGTTTTTTTTTTTTATACTCTTGGGTTTCTGTCACAAGGCAAGACGAGGCAGCGGGGAAAAAAGGCAATTGTCCTCAACCCAGGAGAAGTCTTGATATCAGAGGAGAAATAAAACACCCAGTCTCCCATAAATCCAGATATGGTGCTAATTACCCGTTAGGATAACAAACGTAAACAAATGTAAACGTTTAAAGAGCTTGGATTTCGTATTTATACAGACGCGTTCCTGTTAACGCTTCGTGAAAATGCCACCAGATGTCACTGGACGTCTGTGAAAGAGATGAGGTCTCGATGAGTCCTACCTGCTGCTTGTTGTTCGGCGTGTACGGCAGCATCGTGGAAACATGGAACATTATTTCGTAATCTTTGTACGTGGTGTAGAGGGAGTGGGTACCGGTCGAATCAGCTGCAGGGAAACAAATGAACAAGAATGAATTATTTAATGGTGAGGTGATTAGCCCAAACGACAGACCTTTAAACCTACGGACACATGAAGATAGGATTGCACATCTGTAGATAGTATGTCTACTTTAAAGAGGCCAAACTTTTAGGTGGGAGAAGAATTAACCAGAAGAATATTGGGACCGGGTAAGGGACCTGCCGTTCTATATCTAGTGTTTGAGTTTTGTATCCGGCGCCAGACTGTCCAATATTAATAACTGGATAGACACAAAATTGGGTTGTGGTAGGAACAATAATGATAGATGTTCATCAAGACCTTCCTCCACACCTGGGGGACATAATGTCCACTGCAGGTCGAACTAAGTAGATGGCGTCTACAAACAAATATTCACTAAAATATTTATTCCCGACAATGAGGACGAGCAGATTTTGTGATGAGAACAAAAAGCTATTGACGGGACGCGGTCTATGGAGGTTTCCAGCTGTGCTTTTCACAACAAAGGCCGAATGAAAACAGGGGCGCTTAGTATTCAGCGCTTCCGAATGGGAGCTGACCCGTGCCTAAAGCTAGGGAAAATTTAGACCAACAATCAATGCAGGTTTGCAGTACGCTGAGTCCACACCGCGACGTGCCAGGAAACACTTTCTGGAACGAGTCAAAAGATCTCTTTGTGATGGTGGTCCGAGGCAGAACACGGCTGTTTCTAATGACTCAGACGGCCTTAGGCCGGGGGTTTCGTTTATTGCAAGCGTGACTGCTCCTCCACTTCTACTTATCTTTAGTTGCACAAGAGAAATTTCTTGGCTATGTCGCGCTTATGAGCAAACGGACAATTTAAGTCTAATATTTGGACTTGTGGAAAGAACGGACGCATCACATTAGGTGGAGGGTTAAATCCACGCCATGACACTTGCTGGTACGGACAGGGAGTAGCGGTGGCATTAAGCCAACATCAGTACAGCGCTAAAATATAACATCCTACAGTTTCCAAGGAATAGTGGAAAAATAAAAACGCTATTTCGGGAACACGAAACACAGCCGGTCTCCAACGCTAACAAAGATGGTTTTCCTTCCATCCTGCCCAGGATCTCTAAAAGAGAGCATTTGGTCCCTGTTTACCCAGCTGGTGCGCCACATTAGCAGTCAGGGGACTTTGTAATGTGTGATATGAGAAAGAAAGAAAGAAAGAAAGAAAGAAAGAAAGAGAGAAGGAGGAAAAGAGGCATAAACTAAAAACACTTTGCTAGCTATATGACTAAATCATCGTTCTGCTCTTAGAAGCTGTAAAACTGGTACCCATCCGCTCTGGGGTCGGTAGAGAAGATCTGCTGCTCTGCATTGAGAAAAGAAACAGCGCTGAAATTCTATGAATGTTTAAAAAAGGGATTAATGGTGCCATTTGGGGATAAGCTCTGAGTACATAATTACAACATAATATAGTTTTAAAGTAATTCTAATTCTGCTTTGCCTACATGTTCACCACACCTCCGCTGACTAATCGGGTCAAGAAAAAGAGAAGTGTCCTCTCTAACTGGGAGAACTGGTCTTAGTAAATATCTGTACAGTGTCAGACGTATATATATATATATATATATAGTCCTAACAAGGATATATATATGGTCCTAACAAGGATCCTTCAGAAGCATCTGTCCCCTTCGTATTGGATCTGAAGGATCCTTGTTAGGACGATTGATATGCAAAGTCCCCTCTTACTTTTGGTATCCAGCTGAGCTCGGTACTTCTCGAATCCTTTGAGTCGCACCCGTTCTCCCAAGAGCTGGAGGAACTCTTCAAAGGCTGGTCCGGCCGTCTCATTGTTGTACATTTCCTCCTCTGTGCTCTGGCCCGCTTTGCAATACATGATGCCCACCTTCAACTGGTAACTCAGCTGTGGAAGGACAGAGATGTTAGAAGCCAACGGCACAAGGGACGGACAGACATGTTTAGCTGACCTACTTCTTTCCCGACGCCATGGCTTCAACAGAGAGGTGGCCTATGGAAATCAGCAAGCATTGTATAACTGAAAGAGCGAGCGTACACCTGTAAATGGAAGCAGTATACGCTCTGGCGTATGTGGGGATCACTAGAGCTAAGAGAGATGAAGAACAAAATAAAGGATGCACTACGCTAGTCAGATTCCCACCTCAACTATGGCTTGATCCGCAGCTGAAAGGGAAACTTCCACCAAATATTTAATTAATAGTATAAGATTAAAAACCGGTCTAAAAATAGTTAAAGTTTTTGCATAATATAATGTTCTCAAGACAGCCGCATATCACCCCCCGGGGGGGAACGATAAGCAGTGCAGGGATTTGTATCACCCCCAGGGAGTACGATAAGCAGTGCGGGGATTTGTTTAGTAGATCGGGGCTCAGATAACAGAGCGAGAACTCGTACCGATATGCAGCTGCCTGAAAACATTTAAATTATGGGAAAACTAGCAACATTTACCTGAAAGCTCATTTTAATGAGATCCTAGTAAGGATATGTCTTGGTGGCATTCCCCTTTAATATTTCCGAGGGGGTTACTGTCTCCACCTGTCTCATTCCTATCAACATTCACATCAAGAGGATAAAAGTAGCAATGATTATTGTGACAAGCGAAAGCTTGGCTTCGGACGTCATCCTGTAAATTAAAGGGGTGGTGGAATTACAAGTAACTTTGTAATCTGGCTGGTAAATCTTTTATTGTATTATATATATTATCTATATAGTGATTGCATTAGAACACAGTATGGGGTTAAGAGGGTCTTGCTCACGTGCTTGTGGTTAATGATATCTTTCCAAGCCACTCCTATGGGTGGCAATGGGCTTGACCCCAAAACCATTCTTTTTTTCTGCTTTAATGTAAATGACGTAAAACGATATCTAACAAGTAAGGGGGAGGGAGAGGTATTTTGGGGGAAAAAAGAGGGAGTCGGATTACAATGAATGAGAACAAGAGTTTTGGGTTTTATTTAAAGTCTGAATACCAAAAGAGATCTGTGACGGACGTCCTGGTCCTACTCAGAGTTTCTTCAACGTTTAAAAGACCGGACTTTTGCAGTACAAATAACTGCTTAATGCAGAGGGCAGGTGGCTAGAAGCAACGCAGCTATTACGCCATTTACTTGTTAAGTCGAGTGTTTGTGTGCAATTACTGCTTTATCGCGTCCCAGCCAAAGGTCAAGGATTATTCTGCACTTTGGAAGAAATAATGCTTCTTCACAAGCATAACCAGCTAAAAGCATTGATTTCTGCCGCGCCCAGGCACAACAACTTTCTCACGCAAAGTCGCAGAATCGAGCAAACCATGACATCACTCTCTCGATCGCACTTGGGATGATGACCCAACAAACATGATTAGCCCTTGATGGGACGATGCCCCAAGGGGACCAATATCATACCTCTAAAACGTTACTTAGTGATACTATTTGACGGAAACGCGATGAAATGCCATGTAAAATACGTGCGCGGCGTTACCCCTTGCTCGTCCAGTTTCAGGAGCTGCTCGGTGACTTTTGGCGTGTTGAAGGCCAGGCGGAGGCACTGCACGTTCAGCTCGGGGACAATATGCTCAAGCACCTCTTTCAGGGGCAGTCCTCGGGCCGTGGCATGCTTAGCCGTCGATGGGATGGCATCCTCGAGTACAGAGCCTCGCAACGTCATCAGCTTAGGACAAGAGAAAAAAAAAGTCAACAGGCCGCTTAATGAGGAGGTATCCAACGTATCTGCATCCATTACTGTCATACCATCTAACCATGAATGGTTGCTGGAGGTGACCTGATCTCTCTCTTAATGATGTATACATTATACGCGTTAACTATAGGAACATCCTTGGCGATCCCACTTGGGAGCATCTCGCTCACGCTGCTACAAATGGAGGATAAATGTATATAAGCCCGCTCCTACTCATAAGTACGGTGTCCGCATGGCACCATTAACCTGGAAGCTCATAAAATATACCTTATTTTAGGTACCAATGATGTTTCAATGAACTTTCAATATATAAAGGAATAATAACCTGTGATAAGCACTGGTTATACGGGCTACGTATGCTCTATATTAGTCAAATACAATACATCATTCACACTATACAGTTTTATATATAGATATATAAATAAGTTGGGGTTTTTTTTAACCAGATTTTATCTTTTTAGATTAAGAACGGTAAAATATACAAAAGCGTGCTCTTTTTATTTTGCAACCAGTGTATGAGTAATAATAATAATAATAATATATTATTATTAATAATAAAAATTCATAGAAATATAACATTGATAATAACGTGATGTAATATGATACAAGAGATAAAATGTCAATAGAAGCCAAAGATAACGAAGACTGAACGACTGTTTATCTAAGACGCTGATACATGAATGCAAAAATGCCCCGCTGTGAAGGGTGGAATATGGATCTTTCGACTCATAAGCTAGTGGGAGTAATACAATAAAGCCTATTGAATAACCATATGGCAGAGCTCGAGGGACCTCCACAGCCCCGCAGTCGCGAGAAACCTTTTTTTTCACTCAATACGTGAGTTTTTATTTGTTTCCGAGATCTCGGAGCTGTATCTCGCAGCGTTCAGTTACTCGTCGGCGGGTTTTAAGAGGTCATCACAATGCCCAGACAGTCTGCCTCTGTGCTCCGAGGCCAAACCATTCCTGGAATGTTACGTCGATGATCAGAAACAGACACAAAAAAAAAAGGCTTATCATCGCAAATCACATTTTCTTCCGGCATTTCGAAGCCCGAGTAAAGGTGAAAGCCATTTACATCTAAGGGTTTTACTCTTCCCTTTCGTGTTTACGCTACAAGCACCTGTCCCCTTCATATTGGGTCTAAAAGAATCAAATTTGGGTATGAAAGACAATTTGCATTTTTATTCTCACGCGCATTCACGCCACGCGCTTCTGATTGCGTATATTATTTACCTCGCTGGTTCTGAAGATCACGCGGTAATTGTACTGCGGTCCGCTTTCCTTTGCGTCTTCTAGTTTTTCCCTTCGGACACTTACAGCTACGGGACCTAGATTTTCATCCGACCCAAAATAGTTCCAGTGCTCTGAGGAGAATACAGAGAGACATTTGAAAGCATTGAGTTAAAATAAATATATTATATTTAATATATATATATATATATATGGAAATAAGAATGGTAGAGGACAACCAATGCATTAGTCCAGTAACCCAGTTTCATAGACCAAGTTTCAGTTGAACTAACCATGTTGTTACAAACTTCAAATGATTTACCAACAAAGATCGTCAGGTTTCCGGCATAAAGCCAGAGAAATGAAAGTGTCATAACTGCAAATCCCTCTCCTTAGAAGTTTGTTGTAAAGGTGGAATTTGTCTTGTATCCATTTTAGTTTTGTACCAAGGGGATCTGGACACACTGAAAAATGAGGCTGCGTTAAGGTAAGCTTGCTTTAAATTATGTTGATCTTATTTGGCTGCCCTGAAGATTGATTTGATCGCCTCTGACGACAGGAAACACTGTTTGCTATGATGAGATTCCGACTGATGGTTAGTAGAGTTTTAAAAAGGTTTGGTTTTTAGACAGGTCATTGAATGTGTCCCCAGGTTTTCCACCAGATCTGAGAATCTGAGATTCATGAGAATTGAAAACTGAATTCTGTAACGGCCCAGCGTAGCAAAAGTAATACCTCTGCCTCTGTAATTATTCATATATTTCAAGCAAACAATCGAGAAACCCCATTTTTTATCGTGGTACGGCTTGCCTTTTCATTTCTCTCGCTGAGTTCTTTCATTGTTAATTTTTAATTGTGTGGGTCCAACGCAAGGGCGCCACGCAGTCATCGTGATTGCCTTTGAAGCGAAAGGACTTTATGAACAGCTGAGCTTCCTTGACTGTAGGTTTCCTGGATTGCAGAATCCCTATTGATTTATTTGTTTCTTTAAAGCTCCTTTCCGATGGAGGTTTTTATTGAAAAATGAAAACGGCTTCAACTGTGTATTGTATATATAAAAAAAAAATACGTATTTAATATTAAACTTGTCCCGTCGCACCTACACTTCTTTTAGCGGATTTAGCAACACTGCCTATAGATTATTATTTAGAATGAATGTTATTTGTGGTTTCCAAGGAATGAAGCAAGTCGAGTAAAGCCACTTATTAGTAATTGCTTTTGTGTCTTCTCTGACCTTTAACTCATTTCTTCTAAGTCAGCTTCTACCAAAGAATAATCCTACAAATAATGCAAACGAACATTTGGAATGAGTGTTGGTATCGGTAAAAAGAAATAATAGAATCGACGCACAAATTCTGCAAACAGAAACGGGTTTCTGTAGCTACAAATGTAATATTACCGGTTCCTTCACCTAGGGCTGAACTGGGGAAGACTATGGCCATGACCCAAGTGGCAGTGGGACCTTTAATGCCAGCTGGATAGGCATGACCACTTTTATACTCTCGTAGCCATACAGTGATGGGCTCCATCTGCCGCCGGACTGACGGTCTCCGTTAGTATATGTCCCTATTGTCCACCGGCCCACCAGGCTATTGACCGGTGTGCCAGATGGCCAAACTGGGCCTGCACTTCACAGGCGTCAACTAATTTATTGAGTATTTGTAGCCAGCGAGCTTTTCTCCCTTACAAGATATGAAAAGCAGCGCATGACAGTCATATCGGCTAATAAGTGCACGTGGGTAGCATTTGACACACTGGTACATGTCACACTAATGCGTATTTTTTTTTCTGCTTGTCACAACTCTATTGCTATAGTTTCATCTTGCCTGCAGTCCATTGAAGGTGCACTGAAATAGTTAGAAGCCATCACTATGACAAGTCAATCTAAGCAGCGTCATTCTTTTCTCTAATCAACGGTAACGGCAAGCACAGAATATCCTTCCATAAACAGCATCAATTACTTAAATAGAGATTAGCAGGGGTGAAGTTGATGTGACCAAGAATGCGTTATAATTATAGGGTTAGTGTGCTGGATGTGGATTGCGTAACCCTGTTAACATGATCGTTATATGGGGGGGGGGGTGGCATTACACCTTATTACTAATAATTAGATACCAGACCCTCTACATGTCCCACAACACAGAGCGCTGGGAGGTGTTTAGAGGACTACAACTATATATTATATATATCTCTTAAAATATGATGTATGCATGCCAATGGGTACCTACATGTGGAATAAGAACCTGACATGAAAATATATATTAAAGTTATCAGAACACCACGAAGCATTCACAAACAGGTCTTACAAATGGATGAACCACGTACCTTTTTGATAGAAGAACTTCCTAAAATAGTAAGCACCAAGGTCCACGTGTTCCACAATGTATCTTTTCGCCCGGTCAATGTGCAAAACAAGGTTTTCCTTGGGGACTTCGAGGACCGCTAGCCCTGCGTTTGCGCAATGTGAACTCATCGTGGACTCAAAAGAAGAATTTTCGGACCCGGAAAACGAGCCAGAATTGGATTTTGACAAACTGATTTTGTTCTCCGACTCCCCACCCATTTCATTACGAAAGTAAGGGCAGCTCATTACCAAATCATTGCTTTTGTCGTCGCCTTGGTCCACGTTAAAATTTTCCTTTGAATTCAGGTCCTCGGTGCTACCTGTCGGAGAGTTAAAGCTCGACGAGTGAGATAACGGCCCGGCGGCCAGAGACGCGGCAGCCGCAGCAGAAGCTCCCGTGGTCGTGTTTCTCCTTTTGTTGACGTTATTCCGATTATTAACAACTTCGCTCAAATCAAACAGAACACTTTGTACGTCGTAATGAGCAAAGCATTTTGAGCAAGTCCAAGGTCTGATGCTGTCCTCCGAACGGCTGTCGTCGATGTCGCATGTTTTACCATGCTCTCCTTCGCCTTTTGCGTTGCGCAGCTTACGAAAAATTGAAGAGTCGCCGGTCTCGGATTTGGAGCGTCTTTTGAGCGGCTTGTCCCGGTCTTTGAAAGCCCTGTGTCCGTCTCTATGGCCATCTATAACATCCAGCGAGAACCCCGAGCCCCTGTTTCCGCTGCTCAGAAGAAGTTCGCTTAGCTTGGAAGGGGCATGGCTCCGATGATCAGACTTCTCGTTTTTGTATCCTTTTATGATGTCGAAGAAACTTTCCCCAGAGGTTCCTTGTTTGTCAATTGAAGACGTGCTGCCGTATTCCCTATGCAACGATGGCCCAGATTTGAAAGTCGGAGACATACACTCTTCTAAATTGTCAATGTCAAACTCGCTGATTGTAATGTCACTGTTACTGCGTTGCCTTATTCTGCGAAGGACCTTCCTAGGAGAACTGCCACTGGTGTAGCCTTCTGGAGAGAGGTACCTGGAGTCTAAGCTTTCCGCCTGCCGCGTTTTGTTTTTCAGCGTGTTCTGGATACTCTTCAGCATGGCGGAATCACTTGAATTTATACTGGATGTACTAACTTGACTACTCGGGCTACCTTTCACCGACATGGTATCAATACTAGAGGTCTCAATATCCTGACTAGCTCTGCTCATTTCTTTAACGTTTTCTTTCCTTGGAGGCCAATCGGCAATTCGAGCCCTTACTCCCATCTTGGGAACACCCGGAGTGGCAGATATATGATGGGAGCTCTCGCTACGTGGTGGCCCGACGGGAGACATGGCAGAAGAACCTAAACTGCCATTCTGTGACCTGAAACGTCTCATATAAAAATCATCAGAACGGGCCTTTTGAGGTCCATCGGGCCCAGCAGGCTGAGCTCCGCTTGCAACTGACCTCTCAGTCTGGGACCTTTTCAAACTGGTCATGGTCTGAAAATCTGCTTGGTCTTAGAACACCCCAGAATAGAACACGTCCATCTTTTTTCTGTCCAAGGATAATTTTTGTCTGGAGAAAACCCTCCAGAAAATGCGCTGGTTTCATGAGATCTGTCTATTAGAAGGGAGGGGGGAAAAAAAGAATAAAAACAAAAAAGGGTAACTTCACATAAAATCACATGGAATGTGCTACAGAGAGACGCCTATTCTTTTCTCCTTTCCAAAAACCCTAGTGCAAGCCTGATCTCAGTCCACATTGTGATCCAGTGACGTTGTGCCAAGACTTGAAATGAAACCTGAAAGGAAAGAAACAAAGAAAAACAAACATAAGATTTTATAGATTTTAAACACCAGAATACTCCAATCAGTGGAGTTTTTGATATACCTTTTGTGCCGAGATTAACTACCGGCAATAACAAAGTATTGGCCAAAACCCTTGGGCATGTGTTGCCTATTTCAACCAAACCTGTTCACAAATCGACCTGTCGGGGGGGGGGGGTATTTATTTTCCTATATATTTTACAAATAACGTTGTATATGTTCCCACACTCATACCTTTTATACAGACCAACAGGACGATTAATCTTGTGGACTATTTCCTCCTAAATCACATAACTAATGTTTGGTCTCTGTGAATGGAAAAAGCAGAACGTGAGCCGTCGAAGAATATTCCTATTTGACAAACATGAAGAGTATGTCTGTGTCATTAAAATCAGAGAAGTTTTTGGGCTGCCCCGAAGGCAAATACACATTCAAAAATCGGGAATATGATGACCTGCTGTATTAATAGTAAATATAAAAAAAAAATAAGATTATGTCGTGTTATTAATGCATTATATCTTTACGTTGGGTTAGAAGCCCCCAAACCCCCCCCCCCAAAAAACAAGCTTTTGAAAACGATGGGTTAAATGGCATGGCTGAAAAGGGGTACACATGTGAAATGGAACAAAAGCATGTACCCCTTTAACGGATTATCCCACTGGAAGGACAGAATGCGCGTCGGCAATGCTGGCTTTTTGCCCAGAAGAGAAGCATATTTGGCAGCAAATTGGTCTTTATTACTTTAAACTAGTTTTTAAAACCCCACTGGCCGTCAGTTTCCATGGCAACTGATAGAATCTGGCAGTAAACACAACAAAAATAGACGTCGGCATTAAAATGTATGAAACGGCTACTTTTCATACATTAGGAGGGTATAAAAATAAAACTAGCCATATGTATAGAAAAACATGCTCCATCACCTACACAGTGTTTCACGTCATTAAAAATATTCAGAGATCAGAGTTTAGGTTTTTTGGAATCCATCAGTATACATTTTTAGAGAGTCATCTAGTTTTGAGGTTAGATACTTGTTTGTGTAAGTATTTGTATTCTCCATTCACTGTACACACACACACACACACACACACACACACCCTCTCTCTCTCTCGCTCTCTATCATACTATATTTTATTATATTATATACTAAAAAATACTGCCTCCAAAGCGTGTTTGGTTTGAACGACCGGTTGATATTTGAGCATGCACAGCTTGGCGCTGAGATCATAAGGTTCAGAGATGTAGTACAAAGCGGTGGGCTTAGGGACTTACGTAAAGCTCTCGGTCTGTAGCGTAATAAACATTCCACGCAATTAAGGGATATTTGTACAGGATTAAAGTTAATTACTATCTATTAAGCAGCGGCGGGGAGATGAAAAGGTCTGTAAGCCTCTGACCGGAGCTCTGCGCCCGTCCTGCCTGGTAACATTACTGCTGCTTCTTTATCCAGTTTGCCGGCAGATCAGACCCATTGCGCCCGTCTAGTCTGCCATTTTTCCTGCTGTAAACACTCAATCCTGATTGGGCGCGTCTAGACACTAAGGTGGCTATATGTTGGATTTGCTTTAAACATCCAAACGCAGGACCAGTGGTAATTGCCCCTTGGACAACCCTCCCTCTTACGTTACTGGTGTTATGTACACGCACACAGACAGCCACATACACGGGCACGCACACACACACGCTTTCCAGATTATAATAATGGGAACAAAAATATAAAATCCACCAAACTGAAATTGATAATGAAAGCTAGAATAAGATAACGTCCAGAAGCTCACTTACCCACTGCAATAATTCTGACATTTAGCCCGGCTGGAGGAATATCCTAAGAGCGCTATAAGGAAACATTTTATGCTCCATCAGCACACAATAAAGAAGATATGTAAGCGTCTATATCTCAGCTACACGGCCCACGAGCACGTCTTTAAACTGCCTTCTAAATACATTAACAAACCATTCCGGCAGATCCAGGATCTTGCTCACAGAACGCTCGAGAATTTGACATTTTTCTAACCAAACGTCCGCCGCTCTCTAATTTTTCTAGAAAGTTAATTATTTAATATCAAACTGAGCTTTCTAATTAACTTTAGAGCAAAGCAACTGATTACATGCAGGCAGCATCACGGGGGTTTATTATCCGCATTAGCAAGCAATAGCCTATATACTTCCCGAAGATACGGCGTAAACGATGGGACAGTCATGGGACGTCGGACTCTGCGAGATACAATAAGTGGCAAGTTTATTGCATTCAGTCAGTCAGCATAAGACGTTTTATGGTCCTTTTACTGTCGTTCGAAAAGGGGAAGAGGGCGTTTGACGTCACCAACAAGGAAGGAAGTTTTACTTTACTGAGAGGAAGGTAGATGAATGGAACAGCCTCCCCGCAGACCTGGTAGAGGCTAATACAGAAGATTAAACATGCATTGGATAGGCATATGGCTCCTGAATCTAAGACAAGACCAACGATTGGTTGAGGTCTACAGTCTTTACAGCAGGAAAAACAGGCAGACTAGATGGACTGAATGCGACTGGTCTGCTGGCAACTTCAAAGAATATAAAAAGGACGACGATTATTGTCACATTCCAAATGAACCACAGCGATCAGACCAATGGCTGCACACGTATATTATATATATTATATATATAAAACACTCTTATAAATGCTAATCTCCTTCAAGGTGACAGAATGAATGTTTTCATTCTGTCACCTTGAAGGAGATTAGTACTATTTTTTACTCTTAGTCTTTAAAGATGTGTTCGTATTCCTCAAGATTCAAACTCAAAGACACATTGTACACAGACACCGCAGATAATCTAACAGGCTTACTAGGTGGTCCAGGAGGGCTCCAGACACTCCAGGACGCTGCGATTTTCTGTATCATTTAGTTAAATCACTTGGAATTATAAATAAATCTCTTGCCGTTGGAGACATGTGGTCCATGCAACAGATTCTTAAGATATTTCTATAACGCAACCCAGGAAAAGATCGTGACGTCCTGTTTATGGCGTATTTTGTTGCCGTATGTTTTCCCGATGCAAAGTTCAAACAGAAAAAGGAACAGAACATATGCTGTGTTTATATGACATCATCCTCTTATGTAATCTGTGATAAAGGCAAACGATAGCTGCATAAACAGATAATGGCTACATGAGCAAATTATTATTACAAAATAAAGCAAAACGCAACACTGAAAGTTTCTATATCTGCAGAGCAGGTGCGTAGTTTAATTAATAACAATCATGAATAATAATAATAATAATAATAGTCTTAACCAAATGGCTGTTTTAAGAGGTTTAGATTATATATAAAGTATTCAGAGACATATACATGCAAACCACTGCATGTTGTAATTTACACACACAAAGGCTTAGCCCCATTTCAACATTTCATGAGTTCAGATCAGGACACCTGAGTTGGGGGGGGTGGCTAGAGAAAGGGGTGGGGCTGATGCTAGACATGGGCGGTACCAGAGTTGTGGCCACCAGCCCACCTTGACCAAAGAGTCATCTTGTGTCACTCCACTGATTTACATGAAAACGGCGACAGTGACCCCAAACCGTTGAATGGTACTGTATATTATATCACTAGGTCCTACCCAATTAGGCAATCATCAATAGCACTATGTTTGTGACACACAACAGACACTAACCTAAAATCACACCAGAAACGAACACAATATGCTATGCAATTTAAGGATACGACGGAATGCGACTAGAAAGATGTAGGATACCTCTTTACGTTTACATTAAAATGAGCTTTCTTTCTTTAAAGAACACATGGACATGATGCTCGTGTATACATGATATACATAGCGCCTGGTTTTGGGTGTCCACTATATTAACGGATTTTTTTGGCAAACACATAGCGATTTTTGATAAGAGGAACAGTGTGACAAAGTGCTAAAAATAAAGAACAATTATCAGAAATATTTCATTGGTTTCCATGGTGATCGTTTAGATCCCTCTACAGTGTAATTCACAAACAGGTCGAGAGAAATCTGCACTGAGCCGTAGCTAGCTCCTTTTGCGCACTGAGGCAAGAACGGAAAATTGTGCTCCCCGGCTATTTTTTTTTAATTATTTACACTCTCCTTACACACTGTCTTTACACACACACACACCTGCCCATACATGCTGCCTTTACACTTTACACACACATGCCCATACACACAACTGCTCATAAACCCACATATACACATACACTGCCCTTAAACACACATATACACATACACTGTCTTTACACACACCTGGCCATAAACCCACATATACACATACACTGCCCTTACACACACCTGCCCACAAATCCACATATACACATCCACATATACACATACACTGCCCTTACACACGACTGTCCATAAACACACATATACACATACACTGCCCTTACACACGACTGCCCATAAATCCATATACACTGCCTTTACACACGACTGCCCATAAACACACATACACTTCCTTTACACACAACTGCCCATAAACACACATATACACTACCCTTACACACGACTGCCCATAAACACACATTTACACATACACTGCCCTTACACTGCCCTTGCACACGTCTACCCATAAACACACATTTACACATACAATCCCCTTACACACGTCTGCCCACACACACTGCCTTTACACACCCCTGACCATACACATACACTGCCATTAAACACGAATGCCCATACGCACCCCGGCCTTTACACACAGACACACACCAGCTTACAAACACACAAATACCTACACTGCTCTTACACACACACAACCTTACAAACACACACACACATATGTACACATACATTGCCCTTACACCCCTTTCTCCCCATCTCTTACCTTTCTCACATTCCATCCAATTTTGGGAGCGCAAAGTCTGTCACTCCAGGCCTCTACTTCCATGCTCCCTCATCACTATGCGCCGGCTTATGATGCAGAGTGCGGGGATGAGGTCATATCGCTCTGTAATGTTGGGCCAGTTAGAGGGGGATTGTGATCTCCCCAACCAGTCCTGCAGACTGCAGCTGCTAATCGGGCAGCTGTGTGCCCCCTTATAGCTGCGCCCAAGGAGAGCGCCTCTCTCGCCTCACCCTTCCTACGGCCTTGAATCCAGAATCCAAACACTGCTTTTGGTTTGAAGCCCATGCATTACGCGGATTTGCCATTAATATTATTCGGACTGATTTACTTCTTACTCTGGATTCTCTGTTCATTTAATCAGCTCAAGTTACTTACCGCTGGCTCGTTTTCAATGACAAAACAGAAGGGCGAAAAACTACTGACCCTCCTTGCTGAGCATGGAGACGTGGCCGATAATAAAGTCCTAGCCCTCTGGGGGATATCACAATACTGCTGGCTAAGCAGATGAAAGGATTTTCAAACACACTACGGGGGCTGATCATGTGTGCATCGTATCTTTGGCAGAGGACAGAAAGAACAAAGAAAGAACAATACAATATATCAAACTTGCAGGTGTTTCCATTGACCCATAACATTAACATGCCATGAGCACTAGTCCAGTATAGCCTATTTTTTATTATTTGTTTTAAATGGCAACATTTCTAATTTAGTTTAAAACCTTTTTATTTTTTTTTTTAATGATCACAATGACTTCTAATTACACCTTCTTCGACTGTTTAAATCCTCAAAAAGGAACAATAGGGAGTGTAGGAATCAGCTGGGGATTCTAAAATGATGTCATCCAGTAACAAGTTTAATTGTTATCCTCACCATGGGATCCTGAAGTGGACCTGCCAGCTAGAAACAAATACAATTCAAAGAACGCTTCGCTCCCTTATTAGACACTCGTGTCTATCATCACCCCATCATTTTTCCCGCGATAGCCCTGACTATGCTTGCCTGTTTCGTGCCAGTGTCGGAGAGGGGAGGAGATGATTAATTAGAGCAGAATATACGTTCTAATGCATGCAAACTATACAAGCTTTGCTTATTTTTTCATAAACCATGCATTAAGAAGAGCAGGACCTTACACGTTTCTCCTACAAGGGTCTTCATAATGTTAACCTAATGCAATGACATCCACGCTACGAAGATATGGGAATCAACTGAACTATGGACGAAGAATATCCACCAGTTTTAGACAATTAGCAAAAAAACATGCATTTTACATAAAAAATGTCCACAATGGTAAAGGGGCCATGCTTTCTCTGTAGGGTTTATGTTATGTGGTGGAACCTCCACAACACTTATGTGGCAATGTACAATTCTCCATTTAACATTAAAGTTCTTATGGACCTTAGTCAGGTTCTGTCACATCTACTAAAGCTGCTGTTTGAACAGCATTTCAACTTCCTGGTAATCCTAAGTATTACGATTGGCCAATGCACCAGCAGGCTCTTTTTGCGAGAAGAGCATGGTTGGCCATGTATAATGCATGGATAAATCATCATCATGCAGGGCCAGCTCAGCGCTTTTGTCCTCCTTGTCAGAGTTGGTTCTTCTCGACAAACGCTGGTCAACTCTCTTAAAAATACCCCTTTTAGTGAATGAACCCTTAGAAAAGCATCCTGCTTCTAAAACTCAGTACTGAGTAGCGTTAACATTGACACTAAACTCAGCACGTCTGGATCCTGATGCTGGAAGCCGGAACTCAAGTCTTAACAAATGTAAATGTCGATATTGTGGTCGGCACTAATCATCAAGAGAAACATCAACCACATCATGAAAACCTGAACTAAATCTAGAAACTGGCCATAAATCTTTGACCGAGTAAATTACGTTTTTTGGCCAACGTCTTTTAAATATTAAGCCACAAGCAATTAATTGGCAGGACTGCAAGCGACCTATCCGGCACCTGCTTTAGTAGAGGGATTTAATGGCAGGGACAGCAATTACTCCCACATTCCCAGCAAGAGACTAATGGCTTGCTAAAAATAATAATAAGAACGCAGAGATTACATTTACTTTGAGCGCTGCCTTTCCCAGGCTCTTGCGCTGTAAGGACGAGTGAATGCGGCACGCATCGTACAGGGACCTGCAGAAGGCTGGATGAACAGCTTTAGGAGCACTACAGGAGAGAAGAGAGATGTGATGGAAACATTTACATACATAAAGGGATTTACCAAAATACAGGAGAGGAGTTTATTTCAGACTAGCATAAGAGGTCATAATCTAAAAGTAGAAGGTCAGAGGCATGGAACGAAAGGAGGGGTAGCAAAAAAGGTAGAGGGTAATACAGCGAGAAGATGTAAAAATATGTGGGATAGGCATATGGCTCCTGAATCTAAGGCGAGACCATGGACTGATTATAATTTGAGTCTTTACAGCAGGAAAAATGGACAGACTAGACGGGCCCAATGGGTCTTATCTGTGTTTCTATGTTAAGTAAATACCATTCTGAGAACATTGAACATACTACAGCATTTAATCACCGGATGCTCCATCCCTACAGATAAGAAACATATTAGAGGAGGACGGTGTCAGAGCCGGCTATTGTGACTTCAAGAGTCTTCCTTTCATCACTGATAAGCACATATCGTCCAAAACGGGCTTACTCACTAAAGGAAGAGGTGGCAGGATAGATGTGGTTTTAAAGCTCTACTACAGTATTCATTATTAAGGGCCAACACTATCAGGTTTCTCCAGGTAACATTGGGTGAGGAGCCTTTGGCGAAACCCCCTTGATTTAGGTATATATGATACGGGGCCAGCGAAGACCACTAGGGCTGAACATTGGTAATGTATAGTGAACTTATATATTATTACTTGTTTATTTAATGTTGTTGAAGTCAATTGGCCATACCTGCAATAGTCCTGAAATTGGGAACACAAGGACAACTAACTTCATTGCGACCCTCACTGATCCCCGTAGACCCCTATTTATTGAACAAGAAATAATATGTAACGTCAATATGATTTTCACAAAGGTGTTAGGAGCTGCCTCTGACATTGTGAAACCACATTTCCTTTCTTTAATTCATCGCTTATGGAACGGGTTATGGTCTTTGTAAACGGCGAATGAGCATAGATTAACGTATAGCCTCAGGTTATAATGTGATCAGTATCTGAGCCAGGCATGGAAAATTAACTCTGAACCTTAACACTGCCAAAGAATGGTAAGTACCTGTCTGATCGCTCTGGGCAAGAGAAAAGGTCTGTAAATACTCAGTGTTTTTTATGACTGTACAGTCCCGCCAACCTATTTTGGGAAGCCCAGAGCGGCGCTCTCTATATTTTAAAGAGCAAAAAATGTATCACTAATTTTCCCATTAAACACAGCCGGTATGTGATTTAGAGCGCTTAACCTTCAGAAATTTAAATTAAAACTAGAAACACAGAAAGGGAATAAGAAATGTTTTTGTTTTTGAGCATAAAACCCCAGTTTTATATACAGTAATGTAGGTCACCATTGAGAAAAACCTGGTTTTATCTCTTTTATTCTAATTAACTCCCTTTTATCTGCGGACCTGGAGGCCGCCATTGTTGTCAGCCATGTGATATTTTGGATGACCTTCCTTGCTCAAACACCACACTGAGCTGATGCTTTATGGCAATGCAAATGAAGTCTGTTACCCCATAGAAAGTAAAACCCTTTTTTAAAGGAATTTAGGTTTTGTAAGGTTTTCTAAATTTTAAATATTGTTTAATTTATAAACTATATTATATGATAATATTTCTTGGATTAAACACAAACGCGTTTAAATCGGAAAATAGCCGCATGCACAATGTTTCATTTTATGGCCAAGTAATCTTGGAATGAAACCTGAAACAGTCCGCATTTCGGCCAAACCTTCCTACACAATCACAAATTGATAGAGACGTAAATCATATACCAGATATTTGCAGAGGGGGTACTACTGATTTTTTGATATGAGTTTATAGAAAGGCTTTTATGTGCTTGTGCGGGAGCTTACCCAAGGATAATTAGATGAAAATGTTTTACATTCCTGTCTTTGGGAAACTGTCATGCAGAAAATTCAGCCAAGAAAACAAAGGTTCGTGGCGCTCTCTGGCTCGGCTGGCTCTGGCGAGTCTGCAGCTGGCTGTAAATGATCTGAAATGAACTCTTAAAGTCACAGCCATGCTTGAGTTTCTGTCTTCATGCATTAGCGAAGAGAGGAACCCAGAGAAAAGATGGGAGTCAAGGTACCTTGTGATAGAGACATCAGTGTCCTCAAAGCTGGTGTTTAATATTTAAGTGGTGCTCCACTTTATCTCAAAAGTACATTGACTCCAGGAAGTTTTGCTTCACTTATACCCACCTTTTAGTAAAACATCTAGTGGTCCTATTAGAACAGCATCCATGCCATTGAAGACTTCTGCTCTGTAGAGCGTTTCAGGGAGACTCGGGTGAAACTTTCCCCCGGGCCTGTCCAAGTTTCAAAAGGGAAGACCCAATCTGGATTACCTCGCCGAGACAGGAACGCATGTAACTTTTCCCATGATAAAAGTAAGAGGAGGTGTGTATATGATCGTTATTAAGTGGTGGCAAAGGGCCAGAAGGTGCCAGCTCTCTCCTGGGGAGGCTGGGGCTTCATTTGTTGGAAAAAGGAAAAGGCATGTATGAAACTATGACATGACTGTCCCTTCAAGCTCAATGTATCTCATCCGATTTTATTAACTCCATCCACATGTGGTGCACATGCTTCCATGTTATCATTTCACTCTGGGATAAGGAACTGTGTGAGGACTGATGAGCTCCCTACACGACCAGGAATCCACCCAAAACTTTTGCTGGCACCCACAACAAATGAAGATCATGTCGCTTTTCCTTAGTTTAGAAATATTTCAGACACATTTTCCCCAGGACCCTTGAAGAACCCAAAAACTCAACTCCCATCAAGTGTCCATCTGGAAAAATCATAAAAGGATTTTTTTAATCCAAAAATATTGCACAAATGAACTTCAAATTATTTTTTTGGAAGCCACGTGGAATGTCTGTTAAAACCCACAGCGTTGTTCCCAGTCATCCAGGGACACAAGAATTTTCTCTCCCCTAGTAAGTGTTTCTCTTTGTGTAAACCTTCCATCCCCAAAAATCTTATTTTAAGGCTAAATGTGGTGACCTACACATCTGCTAATAATCCGAAGTGTATAGATCAAGGAACAAAAGCGGTGATATGGTCGCATAGGGTGAAATAACCCAATTGTACTTTTCTTCTTCTGGTAGACTTAAATAAAAGGACATTATAACAAATATAACAATAAAAAACACATTCACATAATTCTTTGTAGAACGGGCAAATTATTTTATGTTTTCAGTTGCACTTTAACCATCGGGGAATTCTAGAACTGATTTGTTCCTTAAGACTGGAATTTTTATTATGACAGTGATGTACAAAACAGCTATAAACATTACCAACATTCTAACACACACCAGGAAAGCCTGGGAAACTGGTTCAAAAGGGTGTGAGATTGAAAAAAAGAATTACAAGAAAATAAATAGTTGGGGTGGAAAGCAATTTCTATAGATGTGAGTAACAGACAATACAGACTTACTGCCAAAGTAATTCTTGCGTCTGCCCAGAAGGCAAAGAAACTACAATACCTTAATACTTTAAGTATGTGTGTTGCGAATGAATGAAATAAGTCGTAACATGATATTCTTGCTCGGCAGAAATCTACGCTGAGCACCTTTACAAATTTCAGCAAATTAGATTCCCATCTTAGCGGGACAAAAGGGCAGTTATGTAACCGAATAAATGCTGAAAAGGAAGCCTTGCCATGAAAAATAAGGGTAATGGTTCTGAATGTTTAAATGCCCGGCAAACAGACATTAACTTTGAAAGTGTATTAGGTGATGTGCGATAACAACTCGCTCGAATGAATTACCCAGTTACAGTATCTCACATTTATTATCCTTTGCCCTCGTGACCACTTTGTTGCAATTTTTTTTAAATAAATACAGACATGTATTATGATGTCATATCCAGCTGCATCTCAGATAATTTGTTGTGACCTTGCACGATGTGGTGGTTGTCATGGTGATAATGCCACAAGGTAAGGTTTTTGGGTTTTGTTTTTTTTTTTACCATACAGAAGAAAGGAATTTGTAAAGCCTTAGGCTAGACTACCCTCTCAAACCTAGCAGTAAATAACCGGCGGGATGAGTTTCTGTGTCACGTAAGACACATCTACGAACATAACTATAACTAAGAATCCCCCAACTGCTACGTTCCATAACCAGATACATCTAACAAGATTTCTACCCAAGTTACATTCAAAAAGTCATACTGGGGCATTACTGGCCCCCTTATAACGTACATTCGAAACCGCTGTCTGGTTTGCGAAGGTCCAAACGTTTTGCTATGAAGAATCGAGGCACTTTGCTTTTAATGTTTCATTAAACACGAAAATAAATCAAGAAAAGGAAAAAAAAATAATGTTTGCTTCGCACATTATTTCTTACGGCCACGTACATAAAAAAAGCAGAGCTTTTGCCAATAAGGAATGTGAATACTGAAGGCAAATTGCTGCTGAACGGTCTGGCATTAATTACTCCAGAAAGTTTAAGGAGAACACATTAACACATAGACCCTCGCTGCCAGTGGAAACTCCTCTCGTGGCCAATGCTTTTATTCTCTGATCTGTTCAGCGTGCGGAATATAAAACACCCTTCGGTGGAAAAGACTGATCTGACTTTAGTTAAAATAACCACCGTTCTCCTTTTATTTGGTTTCTGCAGGTCTCGAGAGCTTTTACATGTTGATCTTTCACGAGTCAGTTTCAGACAAAGTCTACGGGGCACTAATTACGCTTTTGAAGCCTTGAGATTAAAAATTAATCATGGTGCAGGCGCAGAGAAATTGTGGTTGAGACGGTACAATGCAAAGTTTAATGCCGTTTAAACAAGTGATTTGTTTTGGTTGACAAAAAGCTTTTAAGACCTCAGAAGTCCCCCTCTTCAGATGTAGAGATACGACATAAATTAACATCTTCAAGAAGGGACCTAATGGGGCGTTGAAAGCTTATCTAACTACATATTACTCAAAAAACGTTGGTCTGTAAAAAGTATAGGAGACAGTACAACTTCATAAAACAAATAAATGTACACAGGAATATTGGCTACCTCTGGGAGCCCACCGTGGAGGCCGATATGATGCCTACAACCATACCTGAGAACTCTCTCGGGTTTGACCTGGAGTCCTCAGGTGAAGTGCTGCTCCCCAAGTCTCCGGATCACTTTCCTCTTTCTCCAGGTGGGGAAGCCGTGTTTAGCCACATCCACTCCCCACCCACTTCTCTCCTACCCAAGACTGGTGCAAGTCCTGGCCCTTTGTGTGGCTAGTCCTGTCTATACAAGTTAGGCCTGCCCAACATATCCAGCTAGCCCTGCCACTCTCAAATCATCCAGAAGCGGGAGACCTCGGGTGGCCTGCTCTGGGATGTTCATGGCAATGTCTACCACACTTGACTACTTGGATTACTCAATGAGGACAGTTGTAACCCAACAACAGGCAGAGGATAGAAAACACCTACAATAATCGGTCATGAAATCTGTCTCCCATAATTTGCTGAAAGGTAATGAAAATCCTATGCGTGTCCCCTTAACGACATAAATAGCCTGCTCTAAGGACACGTAAAGGTCGAAAAGCCAGGCTGTCGAGTTCAGCTCCAACACTGCCCATGTTAGTTGTGCTTCTACAAGTGGCACTCAACTTTGCGAGTGGCCATTACCATTTTTTTAAATGCATTTGCCAGTGCTCATTAAATGGTTAAAGAGGTGAAAAAGGTCCAGCTCTGCGTATTCGCTGGAACGAGCACAGTACTGACCAGTCTGGCAATTAAAAAGTGTCACACACATACGGTAGAAATGGGACATTATCTCAATGATGGCGTCCTGGTTAAAGATTCTACAATCCGAGCTCCGCAATGATGGGAGCAAACACTAAGAGGCCACTTAGCCAGAGGAATGTTAATCTAAACAGTTGTATCCTACAGAGGGTTCAGGTTTCTACGTTTACCCACCTAGGCACAAAGATTACTACACAGGAGAAGTGAAGAAAATAAAAAATAAAAAGAATGTGGTTGAATTCTTCAACGCTACAATCTGAAAAGCCCCAGGCTATAAGTTTGTCAAACATTAAGAGTTTGGCTTTAAAAAAAAAAAAACCCCAAAAAACCCAACATATATAAGTGATTGCAAAAATCAGAACATCTGAAAGTGCGGCATAAACTAAAAGACCAAAGAAAATATTCTGATGCATCTACAAGCCTCGGGGGTAGGTTAGATGAACACATGCTGAACATGTTGGAGCTCCACAAGATTAGCACAGTTATTAAAGTATGAAGAAGCTGGGGCTTACAGTCTGTATTAAAGGTCTTGCCACCAGGGATGTAGCTTAAAACTGCAGGGCCCGTAGGTCTCCTACGCTCCCTTTACAAATTACAACGTAAGCCGTTCATACTCATAAGAGCAAAGATTCTGGACTAGGCAGAGGCAATTGTCTATTTGTTGGGGTCAAAAGAAGTTCTAAATTCTGATCTGTAATAAAAGTCATCTGCCACCTCCTCAAATACTGGAAGGGTTACAGGTCTGAAGGGTAGGTATCTGGTCTTCTATTCACCGTAGCAGAGATGTTCTTAGATGGCCAAAGCGTGGCTCTACCTTGAACGGACCTTTGCCGAGACATGCAGATAAGCCACCAAAGATGGCCAGCGGTTTGCTATAATTTCAGATATATAAGGAGTCTGCAATAGATACAAAGTGGCAGCCCAGTCCACAGCTCTATGTAATTAGTAGACGCATCATCAAATAATTAGTGACATCACATGTTTAGTCATATAAAAGGCAAATATGATATTGCTTGAATATGCCTACAGAGATAATGGAGCACGATTAGGTACTACCATGAAATGGTACAAAGTGATATACTTAATTTGTAGTAATCGAAACCACATATTGAGTATACTGAAACCGGGTCTAGACCCACAGAATGTTAGTCCCCTCCACAGAACATGCGCAGAATGGTCTATTATTATTTCTATTTAGATTAATGATCTATACAGAAGGGAAACTATTACCAAATTACTCAATGTAGACGATGCCACATTAACCATTTCAAATCTGATCTTTTCAGACCCTTCAAGCATGATCATTGGCAAGCATTATAGCCATGCTGTCCTAGTTGTCAGCCGTTGGCCAAGCTTGGATACCGCCATTACGATAAAATATTAATATCGCCAGAAATAAAAGGCTTATTATTTAAAAAAATAAAATCAGGAAGATAACAGGTTTTAAAGTTCCTTGCACAGATATATTATTACGCTCTGAAATATAGAACTAGAAAATCTTCCAAATGAAGGACAGATAGGTGGATACTTCTGCGTCCAAGGAAAAAAAATCAAATATAAAATTAAACTATAAAAATGTGCAGAAATAACACCCTATAGAAATCACCAATCAAGACTTATGCTACAACTAGTCTGAATATAGAAGCAAAGCAAAAAACAAACAAACAAAAAAAAATACTGGTGTTGTACAAGATAAATAATAATAAAAAATATAATATATAAAAATTACACACTCACAAGACCAAACACCAAACATGCATCAGGCAGTGGGAGAAGTCAAGTGATGTCCAATCACTGCGGGAACATACCTCGGCTTAACATCCTTCCCCATGAGCATACCTGGCACTCTATTTGAACTTGGATTTGCCCCTTTCTGGATCTTCTCTGTTTCAAAAAATCTTTCAAGAGTACCATTTCACAGCAATGTTGCTTAAATGATATATAAAAAATAAACATTCCCTGCTTTTCCGTTGGTATGTTGGGAGGTATCACGCAGCGAAAGACCCCATCTATTCAGACACCATGAGTAACACGCAGCTACTCAACCATAAGAACATTCTCAGGCATGGTAGTTTGTCCAAAATCAACAAACTGGGAGAATTCTAGAGAATATCTTGTTTAATCTCGCTATTCTCAAGCAGTAATTGCTGCAGCGAGTTAAAAGTCCCCGTCCTTTATGCCGGGCTTATTTGAGAAAGTTCCGCGGAACAATAAACCCTGCAGACAAAGGCGCACCATGCAAGGCAAGAATGTCTGAGTCATACTTTGTTTTCTAGGTCATTATACAACGAGCGATGTGCGATTAGCATTCGGTAATTCTTCCCCGAAGAAAGGATCGCAAACTCAACTTCAACATCCCCATAGAAAAATATTTATCTTCGTGTGTAAGGTTATTCCCGGCTTTAAAAATGTATAAATTAAAAGGCTAGAAAAAAAAAAGGTTTAAAAGAAACACGAGCCATAAAACGCATCCATGGGAATATCATATTTTAAAGATACGTCGCTTAAAGTTCCGGGCAGGTCAACTGTTCCGAATTCCTGCCCCGGAGTCTGGGTAATTATGCCGCAAAAGAATATAATAGGAATGGCTGTACTGAAATACAATTACTGCTACTATACAATAGGGCACTGTACAAACCTCCCTTAAATAGAATACACCCGTTCTTAAGAAATAAAAAAAAAAAAGGGAAACGCACGATCCCACAAGGACGTGAATTAAAAGGATTAGAGCTGCGACAATGCGTTCGTTTTAAATTTGGGGCCAAAATAAATATTATTTCTATCTGTATTTAATGGCTGCCAAAACACAACTAGTCCTAAATGACGATGACAATTGAGACGGGTGCGGAGAACCTATAGGTTATGTTTTCTTATATATTAATATATATATATATAATATATATTTGTTATAGCACACACTAAGTATTATAAATATCTAAAATTGGGCTTTCTTGTCTATTTTGTATTGGCTCCTATTATAGCAAATATACATATATTTATTGGTAATATTACTTTATGCCAGGGGTTGACAAATTTGGTTGGGATTTCGGAGCCAGACCCAAAAAATGCCAGTCCCCCTCACACACTGACATACACACACTAACATACACACTAACACATGCACATTAACATGCTAACATACGTAGACATACTGACACAAGCTCAGTAACATATTCACACACATACACATACTAACAGTAACATACTTTTCATAGACATACTAACAGAACAGGAAAGGCATAGAGACTTAGTGTCAAGAAACTGCTGAGTCAAAGAAAAAAAAAGGTAGAATTGGAATTATGTTTTCACAACAATTCTAGACATTAGCTATAGCATTTTTTGCGTAAGATGTACCACCTAAGTATTCTAAAATGGGAAAACAAAATGTGTGAATTTACAGACGTTAACACTCTAATCATGCTAACTGTGAAATCTTGCCAATAATCACCGGCATGGACATGAGTGATAGAGCGAGCACGAAAGCAACGAAATGCAGATTAAAATTCTGTGCTCTCTGCTCGTTTTTGGACATTTGTGCAAATTAACAAATCGTTAAAACTATAATATATAGATATATGTATATTTATATTTTTTATTATTTTTTTATTTTGTTAACCAAGATTATCATCATATTCAAAGTGGCCTTTGGAAATTGAGAAAAGGCAGAACTGATAGACAGACACTTTATTAAGGAAGGCAGCAGGAGAGAGTGCATTTAAAAGCACAGCGCAAACAAGCCACATTCAAGTGTAAAAACAAAGAAAAAGAGAAATAAAACAAAAAGCTATGATGTTCAACCCAATGTTGCGTATGTTTTTGGCCCATGATATGAATGGATTGCGCATACCTGCTCTTAGATCACGTTTCTGGATATTCACTTTGGTATTCTCTGCTTCCACTTTGCATCTCAGTCGTCCGAGTAAAAGACCATTACAAGACCCTGGAGAAATTATACAAAACAGATGTTCATTTGACTGCTCTTGTTCTTTATAGCACTTTTCTTAAATCGGTTCAAATAATAAAAAAAAACATTTTATTTACGATATAATACTCTTTTTTTCCCCATTCTTTCATCGAGGAACCATAACTACCTTTAAAAAAGGCAACAATAACACCTACCTGTATACTATACAAAAGGGTTTGTTTTTGAGAGGAGGCAATTGTTCTATGGTAGAAAGCCTCCACAGGGCAAGATGTGATTTCAAGATGGTGGTCATAATGGGCACTGACTGCTACTAGAGGTGACTTTACAATCTAAGAAGCACTTCCAACTCCACCGATGTATGGGATCATCACTATGATTGAAGATTGGGATATATGTAAGTTTGATGAGATACAAGGGAGAGTTGTGGTTTTAATTCCCACTCTTCTCTATTTATTATAAGACGGCCAGACGGTCAGGGTTGCGCTAGCCCAGTATAAAGGTATAATTCAAAGTGTAAGGATACTGATGAAATATCACTGATTTTACTATACATTATACAGGCCCAACCAAGCTCTTCCTGCAGCAGAAGCTCACTGAGGATGGCCCTTCACGATGTATAGTGACGTCAAGGAGCTGAAACCCAACTCTCCCTTTTAGTGAATAGACCCAAATGTCAGTACGCTATGGAGCATACGCATGTTATGTCATCAGAAGAGATTTCCTCACGCCCTTTGTATTGAACCCACAAAAATAAAGAGTCATTCGTATATTGCTCCTCACCAATATGGCTTCAAAATTCTAGAACCTTTCTGCTTTGGCCAAGCTAGCACTTGAAGAACGAACAGACTTTCTCAATTGTTAATTTAAGGCAGGGATTCTGAAAGCACATTTCCTGCCTACACAAGAGATCGGAAAAAGAAAACTGCCACGGATCTGAGAAAGCTGTAGATGTAGGCGTTAGAAGTGAAATGTTCAGAGATAAAATTATTAACATTGAATGTCCTGGAACAGTAATGTAATCTCTGCATTCCTCCAGCGATGGATAACGCAGCAAAAACAGATAATAAAATACAAGGAAATATTGTTTTTACGCAATATGGAATCTGCTGAACTTGCCAGACCAGTAATACATAATTTCTTTTTTTTACGTCTATAAAACATCTCATTTTCGAGTGGCTACTTAACCAATGTTCAGCTACAGACATATTAGGAGGGAAGACGTAGCAGAACACTTCATGTTATCGATTTAACACCACATGATGAGGGCCCTTTAACGTGACCTTATAGGCAGCGACTAGACATACAGGAACAGGGCCAGTCCCCCTGTCGGAAAAGCGACGTGGACACTGCTGAGTGGGCAAGTTACAAGGGAGATTTCTGATCTCCCTAACCAGCCCATTCACACAAAAGGGAGGCTTTGCCACACCGGCACAGCATCCACAAGATGCAATAAACAATGGATTTGGGCCTTCAACACTTGGAGCTCCAGGATATGGGGTCATATGCCGACACTGCCCAATAAAGATGGCAGCCTTGTCTACTTTGGGG
Organism: Spea hammondii; assembly: GCA_029215755.1. Taxonomy (NCBI): domain Eukaryota; kingdom Metazoa; phylum Chordata; class Amphibia; order Anura; family Pelobatidae; genus Spea; species Spea hammondii. The sequence continues at coordinate 24,252,987 of JARDYJ010000012.1, read as the reverse complement.
TTCCCTTTGTTAGGTCACACAACAAAGCCAACCAGATACAGCTTTTTGGGCATTCTACAGGGACAGCTGTCTGCAGACCTGAGGATACAATGGACTGGACAGCCAACCACCAAAAGGTAAGGCCATTTGCTGGGACTCTACCATCCAATTTGTGATTATTATTTTATTTATTTTATTATTATTATTATTATTATATTATTTTTTTTTTTTTTACTCCATTTAAAATAAGACAACCCATTTTTGGCAATGCTAACCTACATTACAGTATACCGCACTGGTATTTATGACCAAGGAGGGAAAATATTTTTCTCCATGGGAAATCCCCTTCAAAAAAAGGGTGACTGTCAAAATGCTTCCTTAGCATCCTCAAGACGAATTAAAAAGAAAAAAAAAAAGCTGGACGTGAATATAGAAAGAGAAAAACACATTCTCTCTCTATTTCTTCCACTGAAATTTCTGCCCTTTTTCCAAAATTAAAAAAAAACAAAAAAACAAAAAAACACGAACGAACCACGATTTTGTTCTCAAGACGTATAATCAGTTCGATGCATTAGATTTAGGAACCTAAATCAGACTAAAATCCATATTTTGTTTTAAATATTTTTGAAAAGTAAAAATTCCTTAAAATTCTCGCATCGTCGATTGCAATAAGGGAGGCTGTTGATGTTTTTTGTCTAGCTCTGAATTTGGCAAACCGATGACATCACTTTCCCATGGTTGCTAGGTTACTCGATAACGACGGGAAGATTAATGTATGGAGCGGTTTTTGCAGAATAAATTAAAACCGCTATATTTTAAGACGTATGCCGTGCTATTAACAGGTCCCAATGGGAACTTTGCATTGTGTAGCCTCGACAAACATTACAGCTTGAACCGTAAAGGTAAAAGGTGAACCAGTCAGCCGTTTGTTATGGCATGTAAGGTATCGAGCTAAACAGATAGATCTATGGATACTAGTCTATTGAGGTCCTGTAATGTATATCAGCAGAGGAGAACATTTGGTGACTATGGGGTCTGAAAGCTACAGAGATCCATCATTAATGAAAGCCATGTGGAGTGGACACCGTGGCATTGAGCCATGAAGAGCATGGCTGTCTGCAGTAAAAGAGAACACTGGATGCATAGTATTAATACGTACGTATGTATGTATGTATGTATGTGAGTTCAGGAACATACAGCAGGACTTGGGCCCCTGGTACAAGGGACAAACCTGACTGAGGGAATAGTATTCCACAAAGCAGGATCTGTAAAAAGAACGTACAGAGGGAACGGCAGTTCCTGGAGTCCCAGAGGTTAAGCTGTAAACATTAATAAAGAACGCAGACAAGACGTTCGGGTGAAGACCTTGTGGAGTAAAAGACATACAAGTGAACCAAGTAGAGAAAACAAGTCAAATGATACCCTTAGGATGATTGCTATGGAAAAAAGCAATGAACGCATCCAGTTAAGGAACAAAAAAGGCCATTTAGTTAGCTAATGAATTCCAGCTAAAAGTACCTCTACCGGTTTTAAATCCTCGGATGGTTTGTAGGCAAAACGGAGCCAATATTTCCCTCCAGTGTTTATTGTTCTCAGCCATATAAATACCTATTAACATGAAGCGAAGTCTTGTCTAGCTTAACGTAAACCACAAGCGAATAGCGTAAAGCGTACAAATTATGTAGATCCTCTGCGGAAAAACGGACCTGCCAAAGAGCTCTTGGTGCTCACCCACAGAAAGGTCAACCGGAGAAGAGCCGAGCTATGTTGTAGTCACATTTCTTGTTTTAATTAATAGTTTCATCTGCTTTAAAATAAGTGTTTATGGTTTTTTTCCTTAAAAAGATTCTGGACATTCCGTGCACTCCAGTGTTTCAGACAATAATATTTCCAAGACATCTACAAGAAGGCATTTAATGTTTTGCATTCGGACAATTTGTTAAGTCACCACCTCTGAAGAACTCCTGTTTTATCGGCGTGTGGTAGATCCACCAAATACCACATCTGATTACCTTTACAGAAAGGAATGCTGTGGTTTTAAAAAGTCTATTACGGGATCCTCAGGGAACTTACGTTACAAACAAATACACGCACCTGAAGAAAAGGTTTTTGATGTTGACATTTCTGTAACACATGAGTTCAGAAACCACAAGACCGTGTCTGGAAATGCTGGAGTCAGGGCATTTATTTCAACATCCAACATTGGTGTCATGTCGTAATTCACATCATAGGAACAAGTTGCTGAAAACCCTTTGTATTTCAACAGAAGAGCGGCGTATAATGTCCTCTGTGACACATACAATCACCATCCTGTCTCACCGCAACTGAAAAGGATCTTGCTACTAGAGACGGGTCGCAACAGAAGCCATGTCTAGAAGAACAGACATAATGGGAGTACTATATCCCAGAGAATATAATCAATATAAAAGGAACATTACATGAAAGAAATAGTTTACTGTCATTGGCAGCCCCTCTAAAGAAGAATAAGGTGGTCTGTAAGTACTTTAATAAAAAAAAAGAGAAACTGAAGCCCTGCTGCTGCCCTCCTAAGACATTGATATCAATGGGAGAGCTTTCTGCACATGTGGTCAACGACCTGCAAGGAGATGTGTTCAGCAAAACCAAACGTTCCACTCAACAGCTCCACTCCTGTCGCTTTTCACCAACAATGGCCTTGGGTCACCTTGCACTGAGTATAAATGAATGCCAGCGGTCTAGTAACCGATACAACAGCAACACCAATTCCACTAGTTTTCCAAGCTCCAAATTATTTAGCATCCCTTTGCCACAAAAAAACATGGCTCTCTACTGAACGTACAAATATTACTCATTACCAATTGTCTGCTTGATGAGAGTTAATTCTCTTTATTAGCTCAGTTACTAGTAGTTCATCTGAGTATTACCTTTATGGCCGGTCGGGACAATTCCTGGTGGCCATTGCTCCTAAAATTGTGTTGTGGGTGTGTGATTTTTATGTAGTTTGACACAGACACAAGTGCACACATCCTACATAAACCCATTCACTGTGCCTTTTGGTATCTAGATATTTTGATCCCAAATCCTAGGAGATCCATCTAAAACGAGAACTACACCATGTCCAAGCTGTAGCTTCCTATCCAGAAAAGCACATGTCCTACTTAACAAAGTACAGCAAATGAAGGAAACCACAGCCACTAAACTAATGCTTAGTAAGCAAAGATCCATATATATATATATATATATATATATATACATACTTTGTTCTATAACATATTTATTCTGCATTTCTTCGGTTAGCTGAAGTCTACTGGTGCACGTGATTAAGACGTGTCCTGTACCTGTGGGGTCATTATTGGTCCCACAAGGTGGGAAGACGTCTCTGAACATTTACTAATAATGCTGGTGTAGGGTTTCTAAGGTATTTTGTTACTCTCATAGTAGGGTTAAGTCTATTATCAGATAGAGAGTCACGCTAGCATTGTAAAAAAAAAAAAGGGTGGAATCAGACAGATGGTGATCACATCAGCATGGGAGACAATCCAAGAAATTGGTGCTAAGGAGAATCCAGAGACATCAAAGTATAAGGAAACTAAGAGGATTTGGGAAACATGGTCCAAAATACAAGCCAACGTCACAAGTGTCAAAAGCAAATGTTGGAGAATGTCAAGTTGTCGAAACTCATGGGCCACAAAAGATAGGAGATCCCATACCAAGAGCAGTACGTGTATGCCGGGCGCATGACCACACCGCCAGTGCATTTCTTCTGCGGTAAATACATCCCAAGGACCAACTCAAGGTCATACATGCCTAAATGGTCTACAACACCGTGTACTGAAATTAGTATTTATTATTAGATTTTATGTATAGAGTGCCAGCAGATTCTACAGGGCCAAGGATATTACTTGCCGTGAAACTTCGCAGTTCTGCTTCTATCGTTGCCAAAGGCTCTACATTTTAGAGAACCCAGGTAAACGGGGGGTTTCCGGGAAACAAAGAACCATTACAAACCTGCCATGAAATTAAAGCTGAAATGTGACGCGGCTCTCGCCGTTTTTTGTCTATTCGAAGAAGATAAGAACTGACACCCTGGTAACAGGTGAAAATAAATTAAGGGCAGCCGCTGCCCGTTATAAAATGGGATAATAATAATAAAAGTATAAATACAAATATATAATATTTAAGTGTTCCTTTATGTTCTCTTTTTTTTTTTTTAATTTTTAATCAAAAACCTCATTGCAAAAGCATTATACTGTCCACACATAACCTCTCCAGTTACCGTGTATATTAGTCTGGGATTATTACTCCAGGCTCACAAGGAATCTCCGACGTGACAAAATACAGTCTTTATCAGCAGCTTTATAATTTGTCCTCCGAGCGCCTCGATATCTTCATTAGAGGTGAGAACGCTGACAGTTCCTCTCGAGAACAAAGTGCTTCCTGTGGCTTAGACATTTTTCATTTAGCGTTAAGTGGCATGTCCATTAGCCCTGGCGCAGCAAACCCTCCGTAAGACACATTACAGGCCTCCTGGACACTATCCTCCGGTTATATCCCTTATTACTCGGCATCTATTAGATGGCTGGTCTGGGAATCAAAGTGTTTACAAGCTGTGTCATCATCTGTACATGTCCAGCGAGGGCTGCAGGACTATAATGAAGGCAAGAACATAACCCAATTGTAATTTCACCCCCTTCGCGCTTGCATTGTCATGTTCTATTGCAAGAGCCGCGTGTTATTCGTTGCTGCATTCATCATCCCATGGCACAAACTACCAGGAGAAACATTTTAGGTAACGTGGTCCTTTCAGAGATCATGCTTGGGCCATCAAAACCATAGTCTTCCCCGAAACAAACATGCCCTGGGGTAAGAACATATACAATAAGTCCAGTTTATTGGTAAATATTAGAACATTAATTTTGTGGTATTTCCTTTTCTTTAACTGCGACGCTCACCTCTGGGGCAGGAAGCATTTAAGGGATTATGACTCTCAGGTAACGCTCTTTCTAGAACCTCTACAGTCAGATGCCTCTCTTGAAGAAGTCGGAGCTACAGGTGGAGACCGTTACTTTATTGAATGACAGCGTGTCGTGAAAGAGTCGAGGTAAAATGTATTGCATTGCCTGTTTATCTTAAAGTCCTCAGAAAAAATTACCCCTAAGTCACTTCCTTCTGTTGTCACTAACAGTGCCCCCATGCTATATTCTGCATTGGGATTTTTACGTCCCAAGTGCATTATCCTACATTTATCAACATTAAACTGCAGCTGCCACACTCTTGGCCATTCTTCTAAATCACTTGTCAGTTGGCTCATTCCACCAGGGATGTCTACCCTGTTGCAGACTTTTTATCATCAAAACATGTTCATACAAATGTTATTCACTACCAACAATTCTGGTGCACCAAACAAGTTGGAGATATCGCTTGGGACTCACATCCAACCATGTTACAGTCGGTCATAAGGATCCCTCTGACCTGCAATCTTGTCAGGCAGAACACAGCAGAAGAGACTACTTGAATCATGTTCTTGTACATATGTAGCACTCAGGAAAGGGGGTTAGACCACCTATATAGTGAGGGAAGCCTATGACTATTGTTAATGGTGCTTCCCTTTTGCTAACCCACATGCGTGTATCATGTAATGCCAGCGTGGATAAACAGATTAGTTAATATATACAGATAACACACACGCCTGGACTGAGTTTGCAAACTTAGAGACCTAAATTTAAACATCTGTTTACTGTAAAATCTCACACATAATATTCACAATGTTCTGGCAGAAGAGAAGATGTCAGGCATCCCCACCAGACACCAGATTGTGAACTAAATCCAATAGAAGTCCAAGACACGTGACCAAATACCCTATCTACACGACAAGACAGATAAGGTCTTGGACATTTAGGCTCCTTAAGGGAAGGAGACAACCTCAAAGGATCCCAAAAGGGAAATATCCTTATTTCTTGGCAATGGTGGCACTCCAAATAATCAAACTATGACCACACACAGATTAACTGATGCCAACATGCAATAGGTTTATCCAAGAGGCCCTCATGCGACAACATTGTATATTAAAGAGAACCATCGGCGTCAACATACCATACAAGCGTATCATGAAACGATGTACAAAACACCTTCTACTGCGTCCATGATAGCTCGAACACTTTAAGGAAACAGTGTTTTGTGTGCTTTGCATCGCCTTTTGATATTGTGAAATTCCTTTATTTATACAAACAAAGGCAAGAGAGGAAGCAAGAAGGGAAATTAAGTAAACCAAGTAACCAAAATAGAACAAGTCACAATACGAACGGTAAAGCAAAGCACAAGACATTACTGCGAACTGTTATAACTAGTGAAGGTTGGATTTAAATAGTGTAGTTTTATTTAGCATATGTCCTTTTTTGTGTACTGTTCCATTACTTTTATTATATAGGAAAAAAAAGGACAAAAACAAATTAACCTGTGACTGGTTCAACGTTCAAGACAAAGGTGGGGGTCTCAAAATGTAAGGTAATGTATTTTAAGCATGTAAAACACAAAGCTTATTTTATATAGGTGGGAAATTTCATTATAAATGGTGCACACACATGCACAACCGCACACACACACATACACACTCCAGGGTTCCCCAGCTTCGGTGATTTAAATGAATGGTTCTTAAACAGCAGGGGGTGGGATGTCTTATAATATGTGGAAGAAGCGATCAGCGGGGGGCTTCCTAAAGGCAAAGAAGGTGCGGACCCCTGCTGTGCTATTTAAAGGGCACAATATGTAAATTTACAAGGGAATGCCTATTAAGGGTAAAATACAAAAGCCGCTCACTAATGGGTGGAGGGATTAAAAAATACGAATAATGCTGGAGGAGAGGAAACGAGGCTAAACGGCAGCTTGAAATATATTTATAAAAATAAGAGTTTTTGTACAGAACACATCACTCCTGAGGCTGCTTATGCAGGGACTAGGACACGCGGCCACTCGGTGGTTGGCGTGTGGTCATTTAATGACTTATAGACCCATCGCAAGTTGCCACCAGCTGGGAAATCTGATGACTTCACGGCAGGCTTCTAAAGGTTATGTCAGTCACTGCGCAGCTATCTTAGCATTGAGATAAGAGCAAGATAATTGGGGTCTCACACCTGTTCCTTGTTTAGTTAACTGTGACTCATAAATCATTACGGATAACCGGTAACTCCGTGTCCATGCCCCAGCTCTGTTTAATATCCAGACATCTCACCTTGCATTGCTATAGTACGGGGTATCGGACTTCGGGTCACTTACTGGTCCAGCGAAGAGGATTGCCAGTTCGATCTCCAATCGAAAGAGCGGCTTCCGAGACCAAATCACTACTCTATCGTTCAAAAGTTTGGGGTCGCTCAGAAATGATCTTGTTTTTGAAAGAAAACACATTTTATCCATCAAAATAACATGAAATGGAGCAAAAATCCAGTGCAGACGGGGTTAATGTTATAAATTATTATTGTAGTTGGACATTTTTAATGGAATATCTTCATAGCCGTAAAGAGGTCCTTTGTCACTCCCATCACTCCTGTGTTACAATGGCATTTTTGTCACTCTCATCACTCCTGTGTTCCAATGGCCCTTTATTGCTCCCATCACTCCAGTGTTTCAATGGCCCTTTATCGCTCCCATCACTCCAGTGTTCCAATGGCCTCTTATCGCTCTCATCACTCCTGTGTTCCAATGGCCCTTTATCGCTCCCATCACTCCTGTGTTCCAATGGCCTCTTATTGCTCCCATCACTCCTGTGTTCCAATGGCCCTTTATCGCTCCCATCACTCCTGTGTTCCAATGGCCCCTTATCGCTCCCATCACTCCTGTGTTCCAATGGCCCCTTATCGCTCCCATCACTCCTGTGTTCCAATGGCCTCTTTTCGCTCCCATCACACCTGTGTTCCAATGGCCCCTTTATCGCTCCCATCACTCCTGTGTTCCAATGGCCCTTTATCGCTCCCATCACTACTGTGTTCCAATGGCCCCTTTTCCCTCCCATCACTACTGTGTTCCAATGGCCCCTTTTCGCTCCCATCACTCCTGTGTTCCAATGGCCTGTTATCGCTCCCATCACTCCTGTGTTCCAATGCCCCCTTTATCGCTCCCATCACTCCTGTGTTCCAATGGCCCATTGTGTTCTAATGGCCCCTTTATCACTCCTGTGTTCCAATGGCCCTCTATCGCTCCCATCACTCCTGTGTTCTAATGGCCCTTTATCACTCCCATCACTCCTTTGTTCCAATGGCATGTTCTATTCGCTAATTGTTGTACAATTGAGCGGTAGCTAGCTATGTTCTATATGGCAGTGAGACGTACATGATAATCTACTAGAAGGGCACGCTTGTATATGGACGCATGTATCTAAATAAACACTTATGAGCGGGTTTACATTTTTTATATACCATAATCGCTCTGTGGTTTACCGTACATCTTGCTGCGCCATCATCTGTGTAATCCCTGGGTACACAGTTTATGTAGTATAGAGCAATGTATACAATACAGCATATGTTCTGGCCCCCGACACGTCGAATATATTTACAGAGGGTGTGAAAAATCAGCAATAGAAAATATCTAAATACCACAAAACGTAAAAGCGCTGATGACTTAAAACATAAAAGGCCATCCCAGCGAGCTGAAATCCTAAATGATGGATGGTTATTAAATAAATACGAGATCGTGTCATCACCTGGGGCAATCGCTAAGGTGCGCGGCATTAAGGGAGCAGGGAAATGATTAATGATCCCATGACAAATTACTCGGCAGCAGCGTGTACGCCGGGTCTACCCAGGCAGCTAGAAAGTTAAATGGCCTCTTAGTGAGAAAAAAATTGCCAAAAGAATGAAGTCCCTGCCTGTCCGCAAAGTAAGCCCCCAATGCATTGAACCCAACAGCGCATGTCACTGGAAGGTTTAAGGAGCGTCATGTTTTTAACATGAAATCTACTTCCAAGAATGGCACCACCTATATTTTTTTTTCCCTTTAAAGTTTTATTGATTTGCTTCAATGACTTATTGTTTTATATAAAGCAGGAATAATCTGATAAAACGCTTTTTCCGACTTGTAACAAATTGTCAATTAACGCCCATCTCAGTGGTCTACGGATAGAATTTGCTGGATTTGTACGGCCCGCACTGCGTGGCCACTGCAGATGTGGGTCAGATCTATCAAACAGACACTTTAGCGAGAGTATTGATCTTGGGAACGAGACCTTTTCGCCTCCTACTGAGAAACAGAAAGCCAGTAATGGCTTTATTACCAAAAAAAAAAAAATCGTAAAGCTCCTCTTGTACTTATTATAAAGGGTTTATTAAAGTCTTTCCCAGGTTATTACTGCTGCAATCATCATTCTAACATTCCCACCATAGACTTGTCGTGATTTTTATACATTGTCTTTAAAGACTGGTATCAGAATACAAGTGTTATCTATCTAATAGGTGTGTTTTATAATAAGAATATGCCTGCCGGACTCTTACCGACAACATAGGTTGACTTCAGGTTTATGGGTTCTTCCTAAAGCTTTGTTTGCTCGGTGGATCAATAAAAGATAGACATTGAACCTGCCTCATTCTGGCATTCAAAGCCTGTCTAGACGGTTCTTATCTTAATTAAGAAAGAGGAATCATTTCAATGAGTTGGCTAATAGCGATGGACACAGTGTTTAGCGTTGAAATATGCAAGGATGCAGGGATTCTACCAAAAACCAGGTGGGGAGAAAAAGACTCTTTGGCCAAGGAGCCAAAATATGTACTTAAAAGCCTACGGCAGTCACATGTCTCCTTAGATTTAAATATTTTGCTTCTTGCAAATACATCGAGAGATTAAGCAGAATCCCCCCAGATCCTTTGCAGATGTATTCATTCGAACATTGTATCCTCACCACCAGCCAGTCCCAGCGAGAGTTCCAGGGGGTCTAAAGGGGAGTTCTAGAAGGTTGCACATCCTTTTTGTATTTTCACCTAAATTTAATCGCGTCATTGGAGGCTAAAACAGATAGACCTCAACATTTAATAAAAGCTAAAAACAACCTGGATACCGCACGGGCTTAGGGTATGGAAACGTTTGGTTTCAGCATCAACCTCCACCAGTTAAGCTGGTGAGAAGAAGTAAATAGGGCCAACCAATGCATATCCATGTTTATCATCTAAAATACAGCCAGGACTATTATCCATAAAGCAAAAAAAAAATACAGGTTTCGCTAAATCCCATTTCAGACGAGGGTTAGCTTTGGTCTTCTCACAATAGGCTGTAGACGTATCAGACCACAAGGATGACGACAGACCTTCAGAGTCTGTTTGACAAACAGCGGAACATTAAACAGGGCTCAGCAGAGATATCCAAGAAAAGGTCTTCACGCCAGAAGAACTCTCAGCCCTAATCTTTGTTTGTTAAGAGGAAAAAAATATGTTCGACATTCATGGTCCTTCCTCAAAAGGAACGAGAAAAAGATTTATATATTAGTGCTTCCTCCGCTTGTTATTAGACACTCCACAGGGAAGAACATGGAACGTGTTAAACAGAAACACATTGACGGTGGCCAAGTCCACACACAATCTGTCCTCAATTGGCCAGACTCAATCGTGTTCTTTTCCAAACACCACCTGCAGAGAGAATTACTAATTGTAGGGTCAGCAAATTACTATTTCTGTTGTCTTCTTGTCAGGAAAAAATAAATTAAAATGTCAGTAATCCCTTTACTTAAAAGTATTTGAAGGTCTGAGAACTCAGTAGGAACATTCTATAGACAGACGAGTAAAAAGTTAAGCTTTTTTGGGCAGTATAGACCATGTCATATCTGGAGAAAAGCAAATATTGCATCATATATAAGAACCTCACACTAATGGCCATGCATGGTGGTGGCAGTGACAAGGTTTGGTGATGCTTTGCGGCATCAGGTACTGGATAACTTGTTACCTGACATCACTGAAGGAAGTACAAATTCTGCTTCGTATCAGATGATTCTACTGGCGAAAGTCAGGTCATCAGTCGGACAACAGAAGTTTAAGGGCAACTGGGCCAAGCTGCATGACAATAATACCAAGCAAGCTCACATGATAATGGTTGAAGAACAAGAAATATAGACTTGGGATCATCTGGTCAAAGTCTAGACCAAAACCCATTCAGGTGTGGCGGCAGGACATGAAAAATGCTGTTGATGCTTTTGATCCCAGCTTTTTGCTGCGTAAGGTTGCAGATGTGGGACTGGTTTAGCTGTCCTATATTCCATCTACATGTCTTCAAGGTTACATTACATTCCAGATTCCGCAGGGCTTTTACAGTCAGTAGAACAATTTAGAAACACATACAATAACAGACTGGTGCAAAGGAGAAGAGGGCCCTGCTCTTGCGAGCTTACAATCTAGTCGGTGGTTGAGGGGAAAGTGAGACAATAGGAGAGGACTGCTTGGATGCGGATGAATTAAAAATGGTCCCAATGATGTGTTGAAGCTGTTGATTGTTCAGATGGCTTGATTATGATGATGGTTGGCAGTAATGGGAAGGAATGTTGTACGCTCCCCTGAACAGGTTCTGTGAAATAACCCCTGTTATCTGTAAGAAGACACTGTATGAAATGGCCTACAGGAGAAGTCTATCTGCATGGAAATCTCCACTAATGCTAGATATATGCCATGTCAGCTGATCGCTGCAGTCAACACTGTTCCCTCTGAAAAACCTTAAGAAAGGTCTTTTTCTTCTCAAATAAATTAAATGCAAGAAACCATTAGTGCTGCCAATTTCCTCATTCAGAGGAATTCAATTTGGTCAAAGGCCTCGATAGATTGAAATCACAACAAACACAATGCTGCCCCTGTGTAGCCGCTGCACTCGTTCAGATACCGTTATTGACGGCATGACTCTCCACAAACAAGTACCCTCAGAGAAGACATTACTGTTAAACAAACCTCAATTTAACAGTATTTAGTGCATAAACAGACAATTACAGTGTGTATCTTGCTAACATATGAAGATATGATATGGAAACAACATATCCGCTGTTAGAACGAGAGAGTGTTTTCACTAGAGAGTAAAGGTGTAATCATCTCCACGTCAGGCACATTTTGAGAATGAATCTGGTCCTTTCATCATATCGTCAGCGGGTAAGAAATCCACTTCCGGTTATATGTAACCAGTTTCAAAAGTTAAATGTAAAGAATTCTAGAAAGCACTATGTGTTAAGAGTCCTACTGTATATATATCATGTTCCCTGTTACTGAAATTCTAGGAAAACAAAATGTTGATCAAGGAGGACATAGACACAGACAGTTTAATGTCTATGACACCCCCACTAAAAAACAAAAAAAAGAGTATATACTACAGTGCTCTGTGAGAAACCCTAACCCTACTTTCATATGCATTCTTCAAAAATCCTCCGTAACCCGATGATTCCTGCCACTGTTTGGCAACTTTGAGTGATCGGTCCAACTGATCTCCCGTATGGAAAATATTTAGGGACAAATGCAAGGGGATTCTGTATTTCTATAACCCTATGGCTGGAGAAAGAATGTAGTTTAACTACTCTGACAAAGACAAAGTCATTCAGAAAGGAAGAGCGAGTTCCTTTTGTTTGAAATATCGACGAAAGTTATTTCGGCGGTTTCTGTTCCGGCAACATTTACTGGCGACCGGTCCCAGACAGAGCCACTGATTGCTGCCGACACCAAAAGCCAGCGGAGCATTTTATAAGCATTGAAGAATGAATACTTACAAAGCCTTTCGCGGGATCCCTTCCTCTAATCAACGTTTTGGCTCATTATATGGACTGACCACATTACATCCAAACAATACAGCATTCTTTGGACTTGGAGGGCTGTTATCAACTCAAGGCACTGAAACAATGAGGCTGCGAAGGGGCCAAGATTATATTATTATGCACAGATACACATATTTCAGTATAAAATATCAACTAAACATATAAAAAAATGTTGCAAGAAATGGTCATGGCTGCGAGTAAAAAAAAATTAAAAAATATGAATCTATAATCTCTAACCACTGGACATAATATGGATTTTGGCTTTGACCGCCTTGCACGTGTGACACATGAAGAATACAATGAAAAGGACAAAATATAATGCAATTCTTATTATTTGTATATAATTTGACTTTATCCTGCAAATCCCACAAGTTTAAGCAATAGGAAACAGATGAGTGCAATTAGTTTTCTTAAACAGGTTGTCCGAACGGTAACGGCTGCTACATCTCACATCCGTACAGGTTAAAGAAAATAAAAGTAAACATGAATGGGACTATGACTTGAGTATTCAAATTTAGTGGAATGCATAAGAGACTACAATAACCACAAAAAAATATACAATCTGAAACACAGGCAACACTTCTTCCTAAAGCGTAAGTGTGTGTAAGTGTGTGTGTGTGTGTGTGTAAGTGTGTGTGTGTGTGTGTGTGTACGAGTGTATGCTGCTCCCTTGTATTTAATTTTCCTGTTTAGAGAAGCTTTTAAAGCCATGCTATGACTCACATCACCTTGGAAACACGAAAAGAAGGAGAACAGTGTGTTCTGTGCCTCCGTTTCATTAGGAATCTATGGGTTGAGACCGGCCTCATATATGCATGGATCGGGTTTTAAGTCATATATTAAAGCTATAGTTAGAGACGAGTGATAATTGTATTTGCAAACAAAATTTACGAGGAAAGATACATGGACATTTTACTAAAGGTTCCCTGAATAATTCCTTGGATGGTTATTCCAACAGTACAGTCTGATAGTGATGCTGCGCCCTGTTTCATTTATATTACAGTTCAGGGGTCGCTAGATCACAGCAGACCCCGCTCAAGGTCGGAAATGGCTCACAAGAGTAACATCAAGATAAAGCTGAGTGCTGCCGACCGCTGAGGCCAATTAACAGCTCACAAGAATAGGATCCAAGTAAAGTCGAGTGCTGCCGACTGCAGAGTCCAATTACCGGCTCACACGAATAAGATCCAGGAAAAGCTGAGCGCTGCCGACTGCTGAGTCCAATCAACAGGTCACAAGAAAAAGATCCAAGAAAAGCTGAACAATGTTGACTGCTGAGCCCAATTACCGACGCACAAGAATAAGATCCAAGAAAAGCTGAAGGCTGCCGACTGCTGGGCCCAATTATCGGCTCGGAAGAATAAGATCCAGGAAAAGCTAAGCGTTGCCGACTGCCGAGTCCAATTACCCGCGCACAAGAACTAGATTCAGGAAAAGCCGAGTGCTGCTGACTATTAGGTCCAATCAACAGGTCACAAGAAAAAGACCCAAGAAAAGCTGGACGTTGCCGACTGATGAGCCCAAGTACCGGCTCGCAAGAATAAGATCCAAGAAAAGCACAGGGCTGCCGACTGCAGAGTACAATTAAACGTCATGTTTACACTAGGTTCCTCTGAATGAGTTATACCACAAATGGGAATCTAGACTTTAATACATCATCATGGCCACAAACTTATAAATCAGAATGTTCTATGTGAAGAAAATAAAAGTATATTAAAAATACTTTTGAGATGTGGCTGGGACTACAAAACAAGACTAATTATCAACTAATTCTTCTTCCCTCCACACCCTATATAAAAATGTATTTCCCAGCAAAACAAGGCAGTATGGAGCATGACTATACAGATTTAAATTTCCTAAAAGATGATGAAATTTGGTTGTCTTTATGTAACAGAATAAGAAGCACTGCAATGGTTTGGTTCCACATAAAAAGTGTGAGAAGTGGAGCAGGTAGGAACCTAAACCCTGGCTGGGTTTGATGCCATCTGAACATAGGAGGAAAAAGAAGATGGATAAGGTGGGACTGATTTTGGTCAGTAGAAGGGAGAGAAGTCCACGTGACATGAGGTGGGAAGAGAAGGTGCGATGTGGATTGCTTGCAGGGTTGGTTTTGAGGGGAGGGAGAAGGTGGGAAAAACAAACTAAAATAGAAAAAGTGTTGCAAAACATGAGAATGAAAATCAGATTAAATTACCTCGAGGTTCCGTAGTGACGTTTAATGGAGGACAGTCAAATTCAATATCATGGGAATATAAAGACGCTTGTGACGCCTTTTGATGGATCAATAATCTTGGAGTAAGATGTGGTGTGATGCAACATTTCAAGAGTTCCAGAGGTACCGTCTTCAAACAGGATTAAACAAAGCAAATCCATCTAGGTGAATTCTGTGATATGGTTATCATTGGGTTTTACCTCCATATTGACACGGATGCTGATAACTGAAAGGTTTAAGCCTTTTAAACTCTATTTTCCCATATCTACTGAAGAAACCCCTTCCTTACAAACAGCTTAAGATCAAAGAGAAACTAAACAGCTATAGCATAACCTTTGGTACTAGCGTAAAACTAAGATAACCTGTGTGCAGATTACTTCTGCTGCGAGGTCTTCTTGTAGAAGAAGCTCACTGGGGATGGACCTTCATGATATAGTGAAGCCAAGGCCGGAGGAACTGAACTCTCCCTTTAGGGAATAGACCCATGATAGTTACCTATAGTCATGACCCTGTTTCTCCCCTACAGCAGACATTCCAGAATATTATGACTTGAACACATGTGGGTCAGTACCAGATCTACAGCTATGCGATCACAAGAACCGCTTATAGACCTTCCAAAGATAGCGCAACATCCTATGTCTACAACGATAGATTAACCATACTGGCCGAAGCCAAACTCCAGATACAATCCGAACCTTGTATTAAGAAATAAACAGTAAATAAATAGTAAACTTGGTTCAGGACTAACAGATCCCTTCTTTACTAAGGCTTTACTAAGGACAGTACGGTCTATTCATATTGTCAATATTGATTGTCCTTAGAAGAAGAATTTTAAAAATAATAATTCATTTTACAAATAATAAATAATAATAATGATAATAAAGTTTTTAGTCTTAAACCCTTGGCTGCCAAGCCAATAGATTTTGGGTTACTGTAATTGCCCTAACCAACAAGAACTTCACTAAGTGCCCTTAGGGCTGATCATTTTCTTAATTTGCCAAACTACTTCTATGGCTTTGTGTCTCCTTAGCTTTATGGCAGAGAGCCATTGCGTGAATAGCATTTTACAGCAGATGTAGGGAACACAAGTAATTGGCAGCCCAATCTCAACCTTCACAAATTTCACACCCCTTCAAACAGCTTGTGTCATTAATGCAGGAAGCCCAATCCAGATAGCTCCAGGAGGACTTTATTTGAACAGCACGCCATTTATGATAAGGCAAATGTAATTGGCCAACAAAGAGACTCGTGGAAGCCACGGGGACACCAATGTTTTCTTTGCATGACAAGGAAACATTTGGCTGGTCAGATCAAATTAAACACAACTGCCTACGTTTCATGTTAAAACTTTTGTTTAGGTGAAAAGATATTTGCAACAAAATGTAAATCAACATTCCATGTAACTAATGCTACACGCTAAGAGCACACAGATAACATGCTTCCTCCAGGCAGCCCCCAATACATATCCCAATGTGCATTCATTAAGCCTACCTACCAAAAAACTTTAAGGAAAGCTGCAGCTCCCCATCTCGTTTATGGTCAGACATTTCACACCACTGATTGGCTGCTTGAAGCAACTAATCATTGGCAGGAAAGTACTCCTAATGAAATTAAAGACCGGGGGTCTCGTTAGACCACTTCCCAGAACACTCACTGAGCAGGCACCGACTACGTACATCTCTATGGCAGGTTGAATGGGCAAAATTATATGAGAAACTAAGTAGACACCATGACAATGTCAAGGGACCATACAGATACCCTATGTATTAAACTACATATGATGCCTGTAGTGACCCTTTGATTTTACATGTTACATACAGAACGGCCCTTCAAGCCAGAACACTGCAGATTTGAGTCCTGCAAACCCGGTACATGCATGGTGAAGGCACCTATCACAACGTTCTGTCTGGATCGAGGTAATCCGCATGGACCTCTAGGACAGTCAAACCAGGTATAACCACGGGCAATGGCTAAAGCACTTGCGTTTTTGTTTCTATTAGGGGGAAAGTAGATAAGCCGCCCAACTAGTGAATCTGTGTGTGTATTAGCGCTCAACAAACGAGAAACTTTTTTCTATACTCTGCCCTGCAGCACCAAAGTATGGATCAAGTCATAGCCACTTAAGGTGACCGCCATTCATTTTTTTTTTCTTTTACATAAAAGCCCTCGAGACTGTTTGGCACTTTATGTTGTCTTCTGAGTCCTGAGGGGGTTGCTTTCTAGTACGATCTGCCTTGTATCTCGAGAAAACCAGCTCTTCCAAGTGATACAGTGGTTTTAAGACAGAAACCAGTGATGCAAACACAACATGCTTCATTGGCCCTAGAAATAAAAACAGAGCGTGACCTTTCGGGTTATCTCACGCATAGTTCTAAGCCGAGACCCGGACACATTCCACATGCTTCTGACATTACAAAGCAGCTTCATCTGCTCCTTTAAATATAATCTATCCTTTACATAAATAGGGGTTACACTCCCACTGGAGTTTTGGGGATTCTGAAGAATTAGACAAGCTCTCTCACTTCAAAAATCCTCCATGACAACAGAACCGCTGCTTATAACATATAGACTTAGTAAAGAGAGGGGGAAATAATCATAACTGTAACTTTTTTTATTAACTATTTAATAACACGTTATCACGTGAGAGAATATACCCTATTAAAATAAAAGAATTATTATTCTAGACCAAATGGTTCATTTGGATTAAATGTGAACGAGGCATCGCTTTTAAACTTCCAAAGCCACAAAACTGGTTCCAGATGCACTTGACCTCAGGGCCTTCCACTTATTAGTCGTTGCGCCTTTACTCATATGGTGTCGATACGTCTCTGGTTTAAAGTAATGCCTTTGGCCAGGATCCACCTTCGGCTTTCTTAGTGTCCACAATGTTTGTTATTGTATTATTTGCAGAACATTCACATATTGTACAAGACCAAGTTGTTTCTTCATTCCACCAGAAGCTGCAGAGAGATCCCTCATCTTAGCAATGATGGTAGACGTCTGGAACCATGGATCTTCTACGTTAAAATCGTCGCAAATTGGTCAGCTTGTCTTCTATCTGTCTATTCTATATTCTCTCTATATCTATATGTCCCTTAAATTAGAAACCCTGGTTCGAGGTTTGGAACACAGTTTGGCGCTTTCTGAATGAATCTTTTTTTTGTTTGTTTTTAAACAATAGGGCAGAGGTCGACAAATTTGGTTTGGTGCTGGGAGCCAGCCAAAAAAAGTAGGAGCCAATATTTTTCCTCGCTTCATTTTCTCCGACAAAAATCACAGAATCCAGTCAAAAGAGTTAATACACACAAACTAAGCAGCACAGAATATAGCTACAGGCTGTATTACCTCACTGATGGTGACATAAGCAAAGCTTGTAACCATTTGACCTCTAAAGGCGCAGTTATTTACAAGGAAAATGCCCCCCCCAGCAGTTTAACACTTTCTAAGGGCCACTTGGGCCCCCTTTTGATCCTGACCCTGCCGCTAGGGAATAAACTACCGAACCTTAAACCCAATCCAGCCATCTGCCTGGACGTGCCAACCGGTAAAGTGGACGTCAGGTGGAACACGGCACCATATTCGCGTCACTGACGTCTGGTGGACAAAAAAGGGCCTGAATAACTAATATTGCAAATAAACCATCCCAAAATATCAAGGCTGCCAAGACTTTGCCCGGATCACATAATCACTAGTCAACGAGACCAATATTTATTTGAAATCAAAGTTATTTGTAATAAAAATTGGAAACCAAGACATCTTTCCGCAAGAGGAACTCTCTAAACACGTCTTACACCAATACATGCAATAGCGCCAATTTCAGTTCAGCAAAACAGGGGTTAAAAGGACCCATACAACCAATGTCTGTTTTACTGTAGCTATGCTGTAAAATGAGCACATTCGGGAAAATGAGTGTGCAGACCGTGTCAATGAAACTGTAACAAATTAACACAAAACCAATTTAAAAAATAAATAAAATAAAAAAAAATGAGTTTGTTTCCAAAACAGTAACATTTGTACAAAATTAAGAGTTATAAATATCTATTATATGCCTTTAATTCATAGAACGCTATTACAGTCCCGGTACAGAAGGAGAAGACGACCCTGGTCTTAAAGAGCCGGATAATTGCTATCCAGATGCATCACGACCATAAATCATCAGCGATCATATAGAAGTAACTTTTTGTCCTGGGCTGGTTTAACCCTTTATTTTAACCCTACAAACATTTTTTTGCTAATTAGTCGCACATTTAATAAGTGGCTGAATCCCAAGAAAAAAGAAAAAAAAAATTATAAAGTGCACATAAAGTGATATTTAATAAATGCATTATATATAAAAATTAAAAGTAAAACAAGGGGCTTTAGGCAACGGGTGGATGGTACTTTTCATGTTAAATCATATGTTTTTCCGTAAAGATGACAGAATTCCAAATTAGCGTTACATTGTTACCAGTCGCCTCTAATTCCTTTCCTCTCGGAAGGTTATGAAATGCACAGCATGCCCTCCCGACAGCAAGATGAACAAAAGGCTTCGGAATTCCACGGCTCTAAATCTCAGCGATAAATAACAATAGAAAAAACAATGGGCTCCCCCCCCCCCCCCGCCCTACCTGGGTTCTTGTCCTCGTTGTAGAATGAGTTGGGCTCCGGCGAGCAAAGTGGGGATTTCTGCTTTAATGAGGAGGAGAGCGGTAGATGCCGCTTTCACGCGTACCCAGCATAAAGTGAAAAGGCTTGCGCTATAGACAGACGGTGCAGTCCTCATAAAACACCAGCTCCTGTGCTGGCATGTCTGAGCGGAGCTCGAAACACCAGTTATACAGCTGAAACGGAGAGGGGAGTTCCATCCGATCCCCAGCAAAGCAACGCAGATCTGTAGCAGCCCCTCATCTGCTGAATTTTTCGGCATAACCTTCCGAGATCATAAATCCAATTATCTCCAAATGACATCACGGAGAACTGCCTAACCCCCCCCCCCCGTTACTGTATGTAAAAAGCCACCAGCAGTAAAAGCAGGACAGCAACCAGCGGAGGCTGAAGGTGAAACCCAAACCTCTCAGGTATCTTCTGCGACCTTACTTGGTGTCCCTTTGGAAGAACTTCCCCGGTACTCAGTCAGCCATAAATATGCCAACGCACTTTTCTTTTAAGACGATTGAAGGACATCTTGTGAGATGCAGCTACTTGACAGCTGGAGAGCTACTTGTTGGCTGCCCCTGATCTATAGAATATTTAGATACCCCGAGGTGCTGGCTATAAACCTTTCAACGGAATCTCAGCCAACCCATCGATAAATAATCAATGCTACCCCTTCAAATATTTAGTCTACCGAGAAGAAGTCTTCTCCTCCTAGGACCACAAATCATTACATCGACCACATGGTCTCTAACGTTTACAGACCATTCCAAGACCAAGCACCCGGACTCTGACCAGATATTTAGCTTGTGAAGACATTTGCTCCCAAAGAGGATTACAGTTGTGTCCTCATTAGCACGGCTCTATCCCCGCAGGATGACAAGGCACAGAGAACTGTACTGAAAGACCTAAGCTCGGGGCTACTCCGTGGAGCCAAACACGAGATCTGCCGTCAATACGTTCAAAAGCGTGACCAATAAATCACTTCACGCCGATCCGGCAGCTGCCCCGTCAGTAGGCGTCAAACAGCGATTCCACCATCACTCATGATTTTAAGCGACGTGATGGCGCGTCTAGCACCCAGGATCTGCAAACAAGGGTGCAGAACGCAGCACAATGTACTATACTTCATAAAGAACCCACACAGAGGTGACACAAAGAATACTCTCCATGAAAAGAGAGAAGCATTTCAAGTCACATGGCGACAGGGGGAGGTTTTAACCAAAAATGGGGATTATCGTAGAAAACGCCGCATGTACCACACAGAGAATATCACTTCCATATTTTTGACCCGAGTTATTATAGGGTTAATGTCCGGGAACTAACGACAGCACAAATAAAAGCTTTCAGAGATCTGGAAGGTGAATTAAGTTAGCGGTCTAATAAAGTATTCATTAAAACGGTCGGTGACCAAAGGGCTTGAGTTCCCAGACCTTGTACTAAAATGAGCCGGATCTTAAACTTTTCCGTGCCAGAAAGGTGGCAAACAGATGGTGTCAAAGAGATCTGCATACGGGGGGGTTCCTCTTACTCATGATGGGTAGACCAATGACACCGAAGCTTTGGCTAAGGTTTTTGTTTGATGATGTCACTTAATTAAATATGAACGTGTCCAATAGAGTTACTGAAGACCTACGGGCAAGCTCGGATATACCCGTTATGGGCACCAATGGCGGCTACTCCAAGGCTTTATGTTATGCATCCGTGATATCACTTAGAGCGTAAGCTCCATGGGGCAGAGACATCCTAATGTATTCAATGTACCCCAATCTAAAGATCCGTAGACTGTTACCGCTTTTATGGCGGCACTTATTGTATTATTTATTGTACTTATTGTAATATTTAATTTAGGAAATTAAAACATAACATCAGTTTTTCCTGCTGTACAGACGGACTTGGTCCGATGCTTTATTCAGAAGGGATTTATTAAGGGTAGAACGTGCAGAGGAGGGTAACACAAAGACAAAAGCGCTGCATGCCAGCGAACGGAAGAGCGGCGATGGGCTTGTGAGTGGCGATTGATACTGTTGCTATGGAGACGAAAGCGATGGACGAGTACTGAGTCAGCAGAGTAACATAAATCAGCCGATTGTCAGAAATTTGGTTTAATCGAAAGCAGCTGTGAATTTTTACGCCCCGAATAGCCAACGTTAAAGGAGAGCTGTGTCGTCATAGTTACGAACACAGCAAAGGACAGATTGCATTAAAACAGGAGCACGTTGCCTCGCTGTTGCGTTATGTCCTGAAATACAGCAGGAGAGGCTAAAGGGTTAAATAATCCAATGGGGTTATTTATATATATATATAAAAAGTGCTTTTGGTGCAAACGTTTAAAATCTGGTTGTCACCATAGCAACCGGTGTAATGAAAGCACAATAATGTAGGTCGTTGTGTGACATCACTCTGCAGCATGGAACTAGAATACATATAGCTGTACACGGAGTAATGTCACAGTGTAACTGTGTGATGTCACGTACCATACAGCAGCACTGAACAGCTCTATAGGGTGTCAATGGTGCAATGTGTGATGTCACTCTACCACGGTTACAATGACAATGAGCTGTGTGTGGTATCACTGTACTGTCTGGCAGTGCCCTGTGTGATGTCACTATACTGTGCACCTGCACCGTACATGTGCAAGTAGTGTGTGTGATGTCATGGTACATTGTAATCATGCACTGTGTAATACCAGCATTATTCTGTATAATGTCACTGCATTCTACAACACTGCTGTGTGATGGCATTGAAGGTGTGCAGCATTTGTGTAACCTGCACTGTACATGATGTCACAGAACTGCAGCTATGATGTCAGCATAACTGCACACTATGCAATGTCGTGTATAACAGCGCTCTGTATGACGTC
Source organism: Spea hammondii (assembly GCA_029215755.1). Lineage (NCBI taxonomy): Eukaryota > Metazoa > Chordata > Amphibia > Anura > Pelobatidae > Spea > Spea hammondii. Next base: position 24,230,568 of record JARDYJ010000012.1, on the reverse strand, counting down.
ACTGCATTGCGGCACACTGCTGTGTGACGTCATTGCAGCATATGATGTCACCTTACCGTGTATTGGGGTAAGGTGGCCGGTCGGTAATGTCTATGATCCTGCCCCGTGTTAGGCTCACTAAGCTACGGCTCCGTGCAGCTCCATCACCGCAGCCCCCGGCTCCTCCTGCAGGCAGCGCTCACACAGCGCCTCACGGTGCGCCCGTTAACCCAGCCCGGGGGACGTGCATTAACCGCCGCTAAAGCCCGGAGCCCTCCGGCGGAGCTCCCATAACCCAGGCAGCCTCTCTCGGTCACCCCCCGACTCTCCTCTCCTCTCACACAACTTGAGAACAAAGTTACTCCCCGACTGCGATTACCGAGCCTGCGGCTAACTCTCGCGAGACCTCCCACTGGGCAAGATGGCTGCAGCAGAGGGCGGTGCGGGTGATCATGGCAACAAGGCTGTCTCTTCCACGGCACGCATGAGAAATGTTGCAGGGAAGAGATCATCAGCGGCGACAATCGGTGGCGTTCTAAGAACTAATAAATGATGTATAAAAACGAACTTTGTATCGGAATTCATTATGTATTTAAAGACAATAATAGGAATACTAATAATACGGTTATTATTACTGCCCTTACACACGCCTGCCCACACACACTGCCTTTACACACACCTGTCCAGAAACACACATACACTGCACTTACACACTTCTGCCCATAAACATGCATATACACATACACTGCCCTCACACACAACTGCCCATAAACACACATACACTGCCCACATAGACACACACATGTACATACACTGCCCTGACACGCACCTGCCCATAAACACACATATATACATACACTGCCCTTAAACACCTCTGCCTTTACACACACCTGCCCATAAACACGCATATAGACATACACTGCCCTTACAGACAACTGCCCATACACACTGCCTTTACACACACCTGCCCTTTAACACACATACACTGCCCACATGCACAAACAATGCCCTGACACGCACCTCCCTATAAACACACATACACACATGCTGCCCATACACACGCATGTGCACATACACAGCCTTGACACGCTGTCACAGACTGGGTCCAAACAGATGACTGAAAGGACCCAGCGCGCCCGATGAGTGTATGCAGGAGTTACAGTGCAGTAGTGGAGTTTGGACAGGGCCTGTTTGCAGGGTGACCACACTCACCCAGGTGTTGAGCACCTAGGGTAGTGCAGCCAAACACCAGCGCCCTGATATGGCAGCGGATGTAGTCCAGAACAAAGTGAAGTGGTATCCTGCAGGCACCCTGGAGCAGGCATGAAGCATATCATTAGAATCACGTGCAGGATGCTGCAGGCTGGGAGTATGGAAGCTAAGCAAAGGATATAGCAGAAACATAACAAGCAAGGGACAGGGAGACCAGGCACGAAACATAACCAGACAAGATATACATGTTACTGAGCACAACAGTGAACAAGACAAGGAATAAACATAACCAGACAAGATATACATAACACAGGGCACAACAGGGAACAAGACAGGACACCCCGCTGCCGGGGAAACAGGACAGGACACCCCACTGCCAGGGATACAGGACAGACTGACACACATAAATACAGAAACTAGCCTAGGACTGTATGATAACTATTGGAGATTCCGTCACATGATATGGCCATAGTATGCTTAGCCCAGCACTACGCCAAAGTACTCCAATGACGGTGGGTCCTAACGCTAATCCCTGCTGACAGTGGTACGAAACAAACCAAACATGAAAACCAAACACATAGCACTGAGACATACCTTAGACTAAAGACTGAGACAAACAGAACACACAGGTGGGGCGCACCTTATAAAGGAAACAGAGCTGAAGCAAAGAGCTGAAGCAGAAGCATGGAATGGAAGATCAGAACAAAGCAAAAGGAAATCCAGGAATGGATCGAAGAAAAACAGGGAAATTGAAACAAGAGCGAGATATGCAGCTCGGCAGCCTGGGAAGGACGTGACACACGCACCTGCCCAAAAACACGCATATACACATATACTGCACTTACACGCTGCCTTTACACACACCTGCCCATAAACACGCATATACACATACAATGCCCATATACACGACTGCCCATACATACCCCTGCCTTTACACACAGATACACACACCAGCTTACAAACACACAATTACCTACACTGCTCTTACACACACCTGCCCATGCACACGCACACACAATCTTACAAGCACACACATATATACACATACACTGCCTTTTCTCCCCATCTCTTACCTTTCACACCTTCCATCTACCACCTTCCGTCCTTCATCCAATTTTGGGAGCACAAGGTCTGTCACTCCAGGCCTCAGCTTCAGTGCTCCCTCATCACTGTGCACCGGCTAATGATGCAGAGCATGGGGATGATGTCATATCCCGGTGCTCGGCATCATTTTCTGGCGCGTAGTGATGAGGGAGCACAGAAGCCGAGATCTGAAGTGACAGACCTCGCACTCTGTAATGTTGGGCCGGTTAGAGGGGGATTGGGATCTCCCCAACCAGTTCTGCAGACTGCAGCTGCTGATCGTGGCGGCTGTGCACCCCCTCACAGCTGCGCCCAAGCCTCTCTCGCCTCACCCTTCCTATGGCCCTGTGCAAATACATTAGGGGGTTTCTGCAGAATACCCCAGTTGCATTTGCCCCTTTCCCCACCCATCAGCTATTTGCGGAACGCACCCTAATTTAAAGGGCAAATGGGCGAGGAGTGGGGCTTGTTAATACCCCGCGACCCAGAGGATTCGGGTGTTGAGTTCCCAGGTATGCTAGCTACCTGTAGCGTGCGGTTCCGTTGACGTCGCGGGACACATGCCATTGTTGGGGAATGCGTATCAGAGTATCCAACCAGCTCTCAGCTAAGCCTGGTCAAGACTGTCAAAGACTGTGAAATGCTGGCCAACAGGGTTTCCCTTCCGATGGTTTGTCACGTGCTATCCTAGTATATCAAAAAAGCACATGGCGATTACTTTACACGTGTTACACCTGAGTTATATGCTGCTGTTATGACAACAAAATGTTAGGTAGACCTAATCCCCCACACCATACATGCATAATGCTTATTCACTGCACAAAATGTCATGTTAAGTGTAAGCGTGTATGTGTATAAGCTGCCTTAACAGTGAGAGTAAGCACAGGGGCAACGGGCAAACACGGTAACAATGAGTCCCACGGAAAAAGTGGGAAAAAAACAACTGAGCAAAGCACTGACTGATATAGTTTGCCTACCAGTAGTGATCAATAGCCGCAGGTAGCAAGCAATAGTGTAGAGACACCGCCCTCTAGTGGAAGATCAAGAGGGCATCGACACAAGATCCAGGAGGACTACCATATATATATAATAGAACTATATACCGTATTGGCTCGGATATAGGCCGCCCCCGTGTATAGGCCGCACCCTAAAAGTTTTAATAGACATGCTGCCACTCTGCCCCCCCCCAAGATATGCTGCTACTCTCCCCCACCCGAGATATGCTGCCACTCTGTCACCCCCGAGATATGCTGCCACTCTGTCCCCCCCCGAGATATGCTGCCACTCTGTCCCCCCCCGAGATATGCTGCCACTGTCCTCCCCCCGAGATATGCTGCCACTGTCCTCCTCCTCCTCTCCCTGAGATATGCTGCCACTGTCCTCCTCCTCCTCCCCCCAAGATATGATGCCACTGTCCTCCTCCTCCCCCCGAGATATGCTGCCACTCTGTCCCCCCCCACGACTTACCAGAGCAGACTCCCGGGTGTCTTGCGGGGCCGGCGAGGGAAAATCTACGCAATACGCGTATACAACTTCCGGTGCCGGGACTCAGCGGATGTGCCAGCACCGGAAGTTGTATACGCGTATTGCGTAGGTGTCCCCCGCCGGCCCCGCAAGACACCCGGGAGTCTGCTCTGGTAAGTCTTGGGGGCAGAGGTAAAACGCATCGTGCGGACGTTCACCGCTGCCGGTGAACGTCTGCACGATGCGCTTAGACAACCTCGCGTGCCGGCACCCCCCCGTGGAAAGTGCTGGCAGGGGAGGCTGTCTGAGCGTATCCGAGAGTAGGATACGGGTCCCCTGCACCGCTGCGGGGGATCTGTATCCTAACCCTGCTGCCTGCCCGGCGCCCGGAACTGCATGTCCCGGGCGTCGGGCGCTAGACCCCGAATATAGGCTGCACCCCCACTTTAAAGACTTAAAGTGGGGGAAAAAAGTGCGGCCTATATTCGAGTCAATACGGTAAATCAGCATCAGTCGGTGGGTAGATCCATGAATCCCCACTGGAGATAAAATGATGGCGGTGGCAGTGGTTAGAAAGATTAGGAAGGAGTACAGCATACACTCTTAGTAAATAAGTCACAAAAATGTTTATTGAGCCAACATTTTGGCCACAAATGGTCTTCTTCAGGGAAAAAGTATGAGCTCTGCACTTTTACTTTTGTGCTGAAGGAGGTCGTTTGTGGCCAAAACGAAATGTTTTAGTGCGCGGTACTTCTTCTTCATTTAGAAACGTAGACCCGCCATAGCCAAGCAAGAACTTGGCATAACTTCTAACCACCACTAATAACACCTGTATGGCTGACACTGCTCTCCAATACTTTCCTATGTCACTATCGCTCTCACCTATCTGGCCCCTCATTCCACAAGGGCCTTGTTGGACCTGTGTAATGGTCATACCTGTGAAATCTCAAAGTTTGGCCTGGAGTCTCAAGATTTTTGCCCCAGCCTTAGGATAAAGGGGCCGATTGTCAGGGTGACACCTGGAGGTGACTTGGAATAATAAAATTATAAGAGAAGTATAATATTTTGCCTATTTATTTATTTATTATTTTGGTATTCTTCGCTTTTAAAAATAAACATGAGGGAAAGTAATGTCATTTGGGGTTCAAAATAGAATTTTCCCATTTTAGATGTGAAATATAATCATTGACATTTTGTGGCACTGACGTTATCAGAACAAAATAGAATTTTATTTTCAATGATGTCTACACCATCTGATCGTGTCTTCCCACGTGTTAAAAGGACAGCTATGTCAGCCATCAAACCACCAGCAGATCTGGGCAGACTTCCCATCTTTATGAAACGTATCCTTCTTTGAATTGCAAATTGTTCTCAGACTCTTTGAAATTTTCTCCATGTTCCACAGAAAAATAGAATCTAGAATATTTTTTTTTATTTTGTTTTTCTTGTTTCCTTCCATCCAAGTAGTTTACAGCTCAGCCTCATTAAACGTTTTATGGCTCTCATGATTTGACACGACCGGCAGAACATCTTCTCTTAGAAGTGGAATCTTATTATTTCATTTTCTCCACGATCCAAGTTTTGTTTTTCGGAATTAGTGAAGGTTAAACACCAATGAGTAATATTTTTGGGGGAGTTTTTTGATATTGTCCAAGGAAGCCTTTCTCAAAAAACGAAACAGGTTCCTTCAAACAATATTGGCGTGTATTATGACAAATGTTGGTTCTGGTAACAGTATCAAGTAGAAACACCTGCCAGTAGTGTTATATCCTGGACCAGTCCCAGAATGACAAGTCCAAAACCTGGGGGCACATCACCCTCTTGGCCGATCAGGTCCCCCAGTGTCCCTATGCTCAATGGTCTGATAACAAAGGAGATCTTTGATGTCTCCAACCTTTCCATTTCTACCATTGAGCCTGTGCTAAGCTAGCACAGCCCCTATACAATACCTCAAAAGGAGATTTGTGCCTTCAAGTCTCGGAGCGCCATATGACTTATTTCAGAGGAGTAATTGGTAAGCAGGTAATAAAGTTCAACATGGAAGAATGTAAAGTTACGCATCGTATGAATCGATATAAACATACCAATTACAAATAAACCTTCCTGGATGCCTTAGATAGAAGGATTACACTATACGTGGTGATAAAGCTTCCAGATACTCAGGAATTACCATGCTGTGGCAAAGTTGTCCATGTCTTGTGGATGGCACTTGGTTCAACTCTGTGGAACCAAATATTAATTGTATTCGCTGCAGAAATTCAGCTTGCCATAAAAGTTGACGGGATAGAACTACATGTAACCCATTGTACATCTCTGCGGAATATGATGGTGCTATATAAAACAATAAATAGTAAAAATAAAACTACTTATATAATATCCTGAAAATGAACAAAACCCTCCTCTTAATAAATGTTCTTCTTCTATCTATGTGACCGAAGAAGAAGGTTTACCAAGAGGAGACATTGCAGATGCCGTGGAAATCCCGGCACTGCAGCTTTTCAGGGGCTGCTCATACGAGCGCAGTTTGCGGTTCATTAGCACAAGTGAACATGTCATGCGGAAAGATCCACAGATTTATCTTCTCGAACCCCGTGGGGATATCCTTGCAGCTTGGATTACCCTTGTCCAGAGAACTGACCTTCAAGAAACCATGGAGAAAAGAATATATTTTATCTTAGGTGCTTAATGGAAATTAATGGGGCAGTCTAATGTCTCCGACACCCCTACTATACACGAATGCACATTAAAGTACTCTGTGGGTAACCATAACCCCCTGTAAGGGGTGGGGAAGGGGGCAAATGCTTTTTCGGGGCATATGATGTAGTGCATATGATGGCGGGGTGTTTCTTTTTTTATTATTTCTTCTCTATTCTCCTTTTTTCCATTTATCTACCAATATTTCTGTCATGTAATTAAAAAGCTTTTATAACTTTTCTACTTCTTTCCTAGTTGTCTATCAACGAATAAAACTCACAATTCAATAAAAAAATAGACTATTAAAATATGTACCCCCTAAAAGAGAAAGCTAAAAACCCCTCCCTATTCACTTACAAACTACCCATAGGCTGTTTTCATCCTTGTTAACCCAAAAGGGTAATTCCAGGCTCTTTTGCCATTATTTCTTTAGATAATTTAGATAAATTGTTAATAATACCCTAATTACTTCAGCGTGTGAATATCTAAAGTTATTTATTGAATTCGACCATAACCTTTGACATCCGCTGTGTGAAAAGGTTTGTCTATCTAATAATCATCGCTTCACCCAAGTGCATCAAATCTAGGAATGTCTGAAATGGCCATTAGGTTTCCGTATCTCTATATACCTCTTATCTCTGTTCATTCCCTACTTATGAGACCAACAGTCGGTCCTAACAATGATGTCTTTGTCCACTCTGTGAAAGTCTCAAAGACTGTAGAGTCTTATGAACTTGAAGATCTGAACGAAACGGCTCCTTGTTGAAATATTGATACCCCCTTTCTTTCTAAAAACCTTATGGCATAGCCCACCACCAGCTTAGCACCCTAGGAAGGTCCATTCTGTCGGTCACACCGGTAAAATTCCCGGTGGACAAGAGTCCAAGAGCCCCTGTTAAATCAGCTGAGGCAGTCAATCTAACATTTTAATTTGTGGCCATCTGCCGAATGTCTTCTACATTCAATAGGTGGCTGATGTAAAGGTTGATATTTGGATGGAAGTGTCCATCCAAATGTTAGTAGTTAGTAGTGACTTACTAAAAGATTCTAGAATTGTGTTCATCAACCTGTTCTTCATCAATAAAAGTTGGGTCATGGGAACCACATCACTGTTCTCAGATTCTCGTTGAAGGACCCCCTCCAAATCAGCGTTTCATCTGTAAACTCTAGCATCATGTGTGAAATTCCACTTGGAATCTTCTCCTATTTTACCATTCTTGTAGAACTCTGCTCCTTATCGAGGAAAGGCCACACACGGATCTAGTTAGCCAATCTTTGTAGTCAAGTCCCGGGCTACTAATAGACCGGTACCCACCATTACAGAATTACTAGTTATTAATTTATCATTCTTATTACACACAAATATAATATTGTGTACATATTTAAACATATAAAGGTGATTTGATATAAAGCTTTCCGTGGAGAATCGTTCCTAGACCAGAACACAGTAGGTGGATACGAGATTTTAGAATTACTTGTTGCCACAGAAGTTATGATTTCTAGTAGCCAAGGCAAAGGTCTTCATAACCCCTTGGTTTGCCATGTAGGACTCACAGGGTTAACATTAATATACAAGATTCAGAGATGATCAGAGAAAACTATTTCCCTTGCAAAAATTGATTTTTTTCATTTTTTTTTTACAATTAATAATCAGAACATTTGATTTGTCAAAATATGTGTGTAGTGGAATTTAAGCTATTTCAGTAAAAAAAACCTGTATTTTTCAGAAAATTGGCCAATCAACTATAATCACAAAGATGTAAAAAAATCTATTCATTGTAATCACAATTTTCTTTACAGTGTTTACTCAGAAAGTGAAAATTCAGAATTAAGAAAAGGGAAAGTCAGAACACATTGTTGCATTTGTCAAGATTCTAGAGGAAAGTAGGGTTAGAATGTTAGATGTTATCTACTTGGTTCCCTGGAGTTGTCCTGGCCTTCCCACATGGTTAGGAATTTCATTGGGTTCCACCAATTGGTGCGTCCATCTATCACAGGATAAATTAGAAAAGGGAAGAGGTCACTTTCTGTACATTGTACACCTCCTGTATAATCACCTCTAGCACCACATTTGGGGACCTTTCCTTGCATTTGATCATACTTCCAGACATGACACTTTGACATCATATGAGATCAACAGATTGTTAGCTATGAGCTGTAAATCACCCAAAACGAATCGAAACATAGAGTTTGCCAGCAGATCAGACCCATTTGGCCCGTTTCTCCTGCTGTAAAGACTTGGACCTTTCTCGGTCTTTGGTCTTTTCTTAGATTCAGTAGCCATTTGCCTATCCCATGCATGCTTAAGTTCCCTTATTGTATTATCCTCTGTCACTTCTGCTTGTATGGCTGCTTATCTATCACCCACTCATCTTAAGTAAAAAACAAAGGAGAACAACTGTAAAGATGGTCAAAGCTATTAGTAGACAAGAAAGGGGAGAAGATAAAGCAGTAGAAGTCCAGGTACAGGAAAGACATAACAGCTAAGTGAAGAAAGCAGTCAAACCATGGCTTATAAAAAAGCAAGAAAAAAATCTCATCCCATCACAGATTACCCCCAAATGTTGGCACTTGGCATCATTTCAAGCACGGCAGCCTACTGAGGAGCATGAAGATTTGCGTGCAAGTTAATGGGATTTCAGACATCCCGTAGACCTTGAGCCCCTGGCCTCCAACCCTTTGCCCTGACACTCCTAGTACGGGGTGAATGATTAATGAAATGGCCACGCTTTCCTTAGAAATCTGTTCATAAATAAATGACGACAAAAATCCCAATTAAATTCATTCCACAAAGAACTAATAATAATAATATAGAATGATTTATAAATAGGTTATGGAGTATATGAAAATTAAGCCTTAGATGCAAATTTATACCATGGCATGGTATCGAATGAAAGTGCTGTGTATGCCTCAACGGTATCAATTATATGGCGGTTGTGCTCTAATTATAGGCTTTAATGGATGTGCCGTAACCTTATATCTGTGAGAGTCACGGCCAACCACTTACACAAGCGATATTAGATCATCTGAAAATCCTTATGGGAAATATGTGTCTCAAAAAACTCATTTCTACCAGCGTCGTACATTACATTATAGCGATCCTGACTGTCTGTGTCTGTCTAGGAGCTCCACAGCCCAATTGAGTAATTTCTACATCTAACAGAAGTTGCCCACGTTGACCTTTACATCAACAAGCTGGTTTGGGGGCAATTCTGGTATAAAGTGGCAAAAGATGACCAGTGGGATGTCCCTACCACTTCCTCTACATTTAACTGCCCAATATTGTCTATTATAAAAAAAACTACTATAAAACAGAAGAACATAGACTTTGGGGGCATGTTAAGGGCGCTCTGAGCTCTCTCTAGAATGTCTGTACCCTTCTGGAGATGGGGTTTCTAGAACTGTACTCTTCTCTTGTATCGAGATCTCCATGAGCTCTTTAAAGGTTACAATGTATATTTGCTTGTAAAAGATGTTTTCATGGTTGCTCGGGAAGGATGTGTGAAGCAACTTGTGTGATCTCCTGTTTTTCGGTAAGGCTGGTTCCCCTTCTTTCCCCTTGTGTGTATTATGGCCAACCATATGCTAAAATAACATTACAGTCTCCACACATTAACCACAGAACATGGAGAGCTCAAGAACATTGGAGCCCCATCTACACAAATGCAGTGATAAAGGCAAATGTGCTCCACAACTCCAAAATAAAAGACCAGGAGAACCAAAGAACATAGAGTATCTAAAGGGGAACAAATAGAAACATAAACTCTGGGTGAAGAATTATATTAAACAAATCAAAATGTGTTCAAAACGTCCACAAAGAAGAAACAAAAAGGAAGTGTTAAGTTGCAAACCATTGACTATCCCCTGTACTCTTTCATTGTAACAAGGAATGTTCCAATAAGAAGTCTACAATGTTTCAAAAGCATTTTGATTTTCTTTTGTGTATTGGCCAGTCATTTTCATGACATTTTTCCACAGGCGTGGAGCTCAGTTCATTCAGTGTGCTTCTTACGTATTATCATTTCCAAATATTAGTCGCCGACCATACTTGCCTCCAAGAAATACTTCTTCCTCTCCATGAGGTTTAGTTTGAGGATTTTATTTGCCTAATGTGCTCTCATTGTCTTAGGTATGACCTTTCAACAGGTTCTCAGGGTTCATTATTATGCTGCAGCAACTTGTAGGTGGAAGCTTCCAATGTTAATGAGCACTTTGGTAGACGTCTACCGAACAGAACATTGTGTTTGAATTGACATTAATATATGGTCAATCTTCTTCTATGAATAGAGGACGGAATTATCTTAGGTGTTGTAGAGGGGATGTATAACATGAGCGGAGGGTCCAAGGAAACACTTTAAGGAGAAGAGGTAGATGCTAACAGAGGGAAGGGTTTATTGAATATCAAACTAAAGTCAACTTGACTTCTCCAGAAAGAATTAAACAGAAAACATCTCTACATGACATTTTCCTGTTGCGTGTGGCGCAGTTTAGACAAAAGTCCTTGAACATTTATAAATTGAAAAAAATTAGTTACAACTTTGTATACTCGTTGCTATTTGTAGATGCGACTGTAGAACTAGAACACAAGGACGGGTGAGTATATTGTCATGGACACGGCGTGTAGGGATCTCACGAGGTTGGTCTTCAGATGAGAAAGTGCAAAAGAACAAATGTTTTGTGACATTTACAATGGAATTAGCATCTTGAAAACAAAAGAGAAGCTCTACCCAGAATGTTTTGTCACTTGTAGCTGTTTGACAGATGTCTCCTTGGTGACATTTCATTAAAAAAAGTTATATGACGATGATGATGATGATGGAAATATATTCCGAGCAGCTAACTGCACAACTCAGCTGTCAAACATTTAAAGTGGAAATGGTTGTATAAAAAGATATTAAATGCTTTTACAAATTCAGGAATTATGGACGCAAACTAATAGAGTTATTTGGGTTTACAGTAGAATTTATATTATATCTAGATATCTATATAGTTGAAATTATATATATATAATATTTAGACAGGTTAGGAGAGGTGTAAGGATCCTGAAGTGGATGGTTTAGGACTATTATTATTAATTATTATTATTAATGCATGAGCAATAAGCTTTAGGTACTGGATGTCTCTTCACGTATTTAAGAAAACATGGTATGGCCCAGTGTATGGCCTTATGACCTCAGAGAGGGGCCACATGGGACAATGGAACTCATCGTTGAAGGACTACTTTGGTTTGGTGGATCATGATGTCTTGAGGTCTTTCCAATGTGTGGAGGGCCCTTTTGAAAGTTTGGCATGGTCAAGGTGTTTGTTATCACAAAATCATAAAAATATATGCAAAAGGTGGGCACCTCATTGTAGATTGCATGAGGGCCAAACCAAATCGTGATACAGCACTGGAGGATCCAGGGGGGATATTGCACTTATGGCATGGACGTAGTGGGCCAGTGGTCGAACGCCCAGCAAATGAGTTCCCACCCAGAACAGCATTTTAACCCTGCATGTGAGAACCATCAACCTCAAATGTATGTTTCATTCCTCATCAGGAGAGTGTGGTACCGCTCTAGGCTCCGGTGAGCAAAGGGTCTCGGGTCACTGCAGTTTCATTGATTAAAAATACTCTGGTCCATTGCCTTTAAGTATCTGATCCCCCCTCCCTGCGGCACCTGACAAATTAAAGGCTTTTTACATTCCGGAGATGAAAATAAAGATAAACGTATATAGAAACTAATAAGTGGAGCAGAGTGTGGGAGTACTGTTGCTTAGCAACTAAATATGTGAATGAGACGGGCATCATTCAGAGACATTCTAACGCCAGCGACAGGAACATTCCCAATGCATTGTTAACAGGGATGGCTGCTCTCACACACACACCTTTCCCCTGGGAAACAAGATATCTGCACTCATAGAATAAATACATTTTAATGGCGATCTTTTCACTGCATCTGTCATCAAAATTAGAACCTTCTATGAATTTAAGATTCAGGATAGCTTAGCCTCTACCACTTCTGCTGGTTGGCTGTTCCACTTGTCTATCATCCACTACAGTGACCAGTTGTTCCCAAAGTTGTCCTCAAAGGTATAGTCAACTGCATACTCTTCCCATCATAAACATATGAAGGGTTTCTGCATTTTGTATAGGAATGATGGCCGCACACCCACTCTGTGTATAAGATATACTCTTCAAAGCAACACTGATTTTAACATAGCCTTGCAATATTTGTCTTCTACAAGCATTCTCCACAGGAAGGTGTGGTATGACCTCTCTACTAATAGATGGGTGTGAGGTCGCAACTCCATGAATAAAGTGCATTCAGCCTCGGCTTGAAATAAAGTGTCATTTGTTCGCGCACATTAACCTGCCCTCCGTGTCCTTGCTTCTAACAGCATTATAATGCACCGCGCATGGATGTGTTCAGACACTGCATTAGCTGCTCGGTGGACTGTACACTGCAGAAGAGCTCTTCTGAACTTAGCGTTTCCGCCTCAGGACTTTTTCTCCTGTTAAATGTTGACCTTTAAAGATTGTCTCCAATCCAAAGGATCACAGCAAGAGAGCAATTAGATGCTCATTCCACAAAGTGACATCTTAATTATTTTGCTTAGAAATCTATAATGCTTAACACTTTTGATGACCAAAGACCCTTCTCCCCCTTTTCTAATACAAGAAATTAAAGCTTCCTTTGAAAGTCCTATCTAAATGGGGTTGTACGACTTGTGAGGTCCTCTGTTGTACCAGATCTTGCCAGCTTGCCAACAACCCCAAAGACAGGCAGACATTCTTACTGGAATATCAGGTGTTCTATCAAGCAGGTTCACTCCTGTGCTGCTGGGGCTACCTAAAGACCCAAGTTTGACCCATTTGAGACAATGGTCCATTGGGGTTTTGGAAGTGTGTACTCTGTTAATACATTTGAAATTATTAATGTGCTCAATTTATTTTAGACAACGTGAACATCAATCTTAACACACATATCTGCAGGGACAGCTTTTATGGAGTGTTGGTCAATCTTCTGCTTGTGTTTTTTTAAAAACCTCCCTTTCCATCAATCCCTCATCTAAGCACACATGGGGTATGTGTCTCCATGGATGGGCAGAAGAAAAGAAATCTGACCCAACAGATGTACAAATCCATTTAATCTTCTTATAACCATCATGGCATAGGTAGCATGTGAATCATCAGCAGCTGAAAAACAGCTATGGGGGGACTGGATGAAACTAAAGTGAAGTTTATATTTGTGGGACCCAGGGCCATCTTTAACATATGGCAACTGTCCTTGCCCCAGGCTTAGCTTAGGAGCCCATGCCAGCTGCCCCTCAACAGCCACCACAGCGTGGAGGTGGAAGACTTCACAACCACCTAAATAGGCCTCTTCAATAACTTACCATCCCATATGACCTGCTGGTGTGGAGCACAGATATATGACATCATATCTCGGCTCCCTAACTTGGACAGGTATGATTGGGCAATGGAGGGGAAAGCTTGCCCTGGGCTCCTTTAGATATAAAGCCCAGGTGAGGCAGGTCATCATCATACCTGCCAAGTTGTATCATCGTTTGCCCTCCTCACTGCTATTCTTCTGAAGGATGAGGGAAGAAGGACAGTGTCAACAAGGGAAGGTGGTCGAACCAGTTGGGTGGTGACAGGAAGGAAGGCAGTCATGGTCAGGAGCAGACAGGACAATGAACTAGTATACCAAGAAGTTAAAGGGTTATTCCAAAGAGTTCATTTGTCTTGGCCAGGCTAGGTTGTCACACATTTTTAGGCTTCTGTATTATTCAGCTTCTCTACCATATTATACAAAGTAACGAGGCTGTTATGATAAGTTAACTTGTTGAAGGTTACATAAATCAGTTTTCTGATACAAGTATCTAAATGTATCTTCAGCCAGCATGCTTTAGATTTGGGATATTTCTCTACTCTTTATTTTTAGATAAAAACAACGAAGAATGAACTAAAGTTACTGAACTAAGAACTTTACTTTAACAAACACTGACAGATACTCCACGGAGCACCAAGGATCAAAGTCACCGAAGCACTTCCACGACACAGGGGAATTTAAAACATTTGAAAGCCTTCCACATGTGCCCTAATCTTATAATTCACCAGTGGAACAGGAGACGCGTGACCGTAAGCACTGACAGGGAACTGATGTGAGGTGACATTCTGTACATGATATCCAAGCTGGTCCACTTTTTAAGACTAAGACACCCATTCCAGGAGTACATGTAAACTATTTTTGGACCCCAAAAATCCATATGCCGTTCAGAACATTGGACCTGTCGGAATTTTTCTCTAGGGCATGGAAGATGACTTTGTTTTGGTGAATCCAAAGCTATTTCTCCTTTGATCTGCAGTGACAGATGGAAGTGTGAAACAACCCTGATGTAGACCACAAATGATGAAAGTGTCCTTCATAGAAAAGGTAAACAGAAGTGAACATTTCAAGTATTCTGTGTTACACCAAAATGTTTTAAAAGAATTAAGGGCTGAGGGTTCTAGAAGCAGAACGTTAAAAGAATCCTATGAACCTTAGGCCTCATCAGATGACTGTTGTCATGAGTTATCTTGAGTCTCTTGAGCTGCCCATCGAGGCAGGAACTCGGTGAGGTCGCGCAACTCAATCTCACGTGCTTTGGGTGCTCTCTGAGTACGGGGAAGCTGATAATTTTTCCATTTGATCAATGAAGTAAATTAAGCCATTTTATGCATATTCTAGAGGTATTAGAGGGTTGTGGAAGCCTCCTTGGCTCCATCAGTGAGTGATTATAACTCCCATCACAAATGGCCCTGCGTTCTGTGAGTGGTAGTAGCTCTGCTTTGGAGCACAACAGATTAATATGGACCATCTCTATCCAGTGGCCTCCTTAGTAGCATAAGGTTAACATTAAATGCCCCTAATTAATGGAAGTTGTGTTTTTTAATGAAAATCCCAAGAATTGTCTTCCTAGAGAAAATGTATTTATATGTTAGATATCAAAAATGTATTTAAAATAACTTTATAAAAAAAAAACCCTACCAGCTCCTACAGCAGTCCTGATAACTAATAGGCTGATGGTCTTTTTGGGAGTATTGTATTTTGACATCATCAAGATTAAGAAGCTAAAAATACATATTATTTTAAGGTAACTAAGGGTAACCTTTTTCTATAGCCTTTTACTTTCAAATATATGCAATTATTCAAAAATAATACATACGGGGAGCATTCAAAACAATCAAACAGTCAAGCCATAGATGAAAGCTATGCAAAGTATACATGCTTTAAAGAGTCACAATATACATAGAATCTGATTTAAATAGAATAAATAAACCACAAAAGAACCTTTTTTTTAAAAAGTTCCTAAAGCAACAACCTATCAGCAGCTGCTCTTGAGTCACATGACAATTACACATTCCCTACAAAAAATAATGAACGAGGCAACGTTTTACACAATTGAAGAATTCATTTTGGGAAGGAACAGTGGGACATTTGGTTAGGAAAGTTTCAAATTAAGCACACTGGGTGCACTTTGGGGATGTCATTTTTGTAAGCTTCCTTGTTTTCAGGATCTGCAAGGTTATTTCTCCCCTATTGTTAATTTGATGATTGGTTCAGGTAGTCTTTGTAAGTGTGCAAGTGGGGTTCACCCCCCCACTAAGCGCTGTATGGGGCTTCTCCTTACTTATGGGTAACTCCAACCCTTTGCAAAACCAATGCCCCAGAGGAGGAATAAATCCAGGTAGCCTTCACTAGGAAGTTCCCTATGTCTAAGCCAGGGCAGCACCACCAGCTGGCCCCTCCACGATGCTGTCCTTACTACTGGGTGTCAATGGATGACATCATATCCCAGTGCTCCACCTTTTAAGGGTATGCGGTGCTGGGCTGAAGGAAACTCTGCTGACTCAGCACAGCCCTCCATGGTGTTAAAGGGCTCATTGGGGAGATCAGTGTCACAAATATTGTGAAGGCTAAGGACAGCCTGAACACGTGTCTAATCATTCAGAGCTGAACATGTTGTCTGTGAATTCCTGGAGAAATACTGAGATGCAAAATAACAGATTTAATGTCAGTTGTTGCCCGGGCATAAAAAGATTAAATGTGATCAGCGTGGGTTAAAGAAAGCATTTGCATAGCAGATATCGTAAGGAAGCCATGATTCAGTAGAGCTCTAACTAACGCATCATCCAGACTTGCTTGCGGAAGCCAGAAAATGTATTAAAGGGCGCTGTTATGGCAGATGTTTTGGGGGAGGCTGATTTATAGGTTAACCTGTCATGAACACAAAGTGAGCAAAGAAGCCTCCTCCAAAACAAATGTCTTCCTATGAATCCCAAGACAGGTGAATATGGTGTCCTGATGGATGACTACCTGGCCTCTTCATGACTCACAGTGATGGAGCCAAAGCAGAAGCAATGCCTATACTCCCATCATTATATATATCTGTGGGAAGAAGGAGAGATAGTTTCATAGTTACGTAGGTTGAAAAAGACATATAGTCCATCAAGTCCAACCATTCCGCAACCCCACGTTAGTTGACCCAGAAGAAGGCAACAAACCCACTAATGTGATCCAAAGGGGAATAGATTCCTGCTTGACTCCAAGGCTGTCAGACTTACCCTTGTATCGGACATTCCCTGATCTATTTTCACTCGTGATATGTATCATATCCAAAGAAAACGTCCAGACATTTTTTAATATATTGATTGAATTGGCCAAAATGAGTTCAAATGGAAGTCTGTTCCACAATTTAAGCTCCCTAAGCACCTTTCTTCCAGTTTTAAGGGATTCCCACGCGTTGTCTGGAAGGTACAATTAATAAAAAATTATCTTTGATTGCCACTAAATAATGGAATGTTGTTAATTTGGTTGGAAAGTAATATTTTTTATATTTAAAGTTTTATTTTTATGTTTAAAGTTTTACTAAATGTCTTTCTGTTTACAGAAAGACTACAGAAGACTTCCTTTAGTAGTTTGGTCTTATGGCCATGGCTGAAGACATGAGGATCATCGATTGTTCATGAAGTTTTGTTGGCATTTTGGGAATCTGGTAATTTACTTCTATGACCATCTGTAGCGCCAACAGATTCTGTAGAACCGTACCATGAGGTTGTTCAGCAGAGATGGATGGTGCAAAAGACTATGGATTCCCAATAAATGGTTGAATTCTGATGTCCTCATGGAAGTTTTAGCACTTTACAAAATATTCTTTTTATAAAAAATAATCCATAAGAAGCGAATTCAATCTTATTTTCCACACGCTACGTTGGTGGAATTATGCTTCATCAGAAGTCCTGGGCTGCTGTTGAGAAGGGAACTTGGTGTCTCTATTATCTACAGTACCTGGTGGGCACATATGGGACTTCTACTGCTCTCGGTCTTAGATTTTGATTATATGTGCCTTTAATCAACCCAGAATCCAGAACAACAGAGTTAACGAATAAAGCATATTTTTTTAAGTCAATTTAAAGCTAAATAGAACAGAAACAGCTGAGAAATGTCCTCCAAAATATTCCAGCTATTGGAAGCTAACAGGAGCGAAATCTAAATAAAACTGATAATATGGCATGTATGAGGGAGTCTAATCTGCCTACTCCCTATGTAAACTCATCAATCTTCTTTGACACGTGGAACAAGGATGTTTTCTTTTCCTGAGCCTCTTATCTCTCCCACTAAATCCCCATGTCGCAGAAGTTTATACATTTGGTGAAAGCATTTTCTTAAGTAAATGTCTACAAGCCACGGTTCTGTTCTTGAGCTGTGAATGTACGTAGGAATAACACACAGACCGAAAATATACAAGAGGTTTATTTATCGATATAGTCCCTCCGATCCCATGTAGTTGCCCGTTTTCGCCACTTATAAAGACGTCTTAGATTTAGGAGCCATATGCCTGTACCATGTATGTATTAAATGCTGCTGGTTGTCTGTTCCATTTAGCTAGCCACCTGGCCCTTTAACTATGACCTCTTCTTCTAACCTTTGAGATAAACCTCATTCTTCTGCTTTGTTAAACCCCTTCATGTATTGGATAATGGAACGATGGGATCGGTGGGATGCCTTAAATGACATCTCGCTGATGGAACCATACATTATGCGGGGCGAGCTTGGATCTTGTTGTTGGAGAAGGTAAGTCTCACTGAATGAACACCTTAGAGGTTGTCCTATTTATATACCTCATGGATAACAAGGAGTTATTCTCCGACTCGTTGGGAGCCACATTATATAAGTCTAATTATTTTGAAAATGCTTGAAATTGAAACAAGTGGAAAACACATTAGAAAGTGTTCCCATCGCCTCTATTTAGAACCAGAGGTGGTTCTTGTCACATTCAGATGAGCTTACGTTAAGCAATAATGCATTCTTCACAGCTGAATGAATGCCCTTCAGCCAGCGAAGCGAGAAATACATTCATCACGAGTTAGATTTTTGTCTGCACGGGGAGCACATTAAAATCTGGGTTTCCGCCAAGAATCCCTGCACACCGAAACAGAGCTGCATGTGATTGAAATTCTTTGGGGCAAGCTGGGGACTAGCTGCTCCTACAAGTATTCTCCTACTAAACACAACATACTAGAGTTTCATTCATGCGCTTTAAGTCCGGAGACATCCCCTCTGTGACGAAAGGATAACCTTATGCGACAGCCCACAGAAAGCAAAATAAAGCAAGGCAAAATAATTATTTTATTATTATTCGGACCCTGCAGCTCACAAAGGTTGTTGAATAGCATAAACATATCTGGGAGCTTCTCAGGGCTGCCCCCATCTACCCCTCTACTGCAATTTACTGGAGTGCCAAGGATAACACAGATTAAAGGGCAGTGTTTACATCCTTGGATCCTTTCTCTGCTCATTTAGTGGATTTCTGTGGAATGCTTTTTGGACGGGACTGGCTCGTACACATTGATTGTGTTCTCTGACATATACAGCACTGCGCGCAAACGTTTCAGACAAGTGTGAAAAAAACGCTGTAAAGAAAGAATCCTTTCATAAATAGTTTATTTTTATCATTTAACAAAATCCAAAGCGAGTGAGCAGAAGAAAAATCTATAATCTATAAATAAATATCCTCTATATAGCTCTTCCTTACCCAAAGCAGAGAGAACGCTACATAGAGAGAAACCCAAAATTTCTCATTTGGGAAATGTCTCTCTACTACCATCTCGTGGAAGACGTCCTTTGTCATAAACCTTCCTGGGCTTTCTAAACATATATTACTCATCCGGAAAAAAAAACATTGAATACGGTGTGATTTTGCAGGTGAGTTATATGGAGAGTGGTGAGCTGCTTCGTCGTATGTATAGAGGGTGCTTGGCCTCATCATAAGGTTGGAATAAGCTGCGTTAGTCACCACTCAACTGGTCCTAAGCAAAACTATCTTTCATTCATCAGTCTTAAAAGTGATGAGTTTGGACAGTTTCATTTTTATATCAGTAATAAAATGACCGCAGAGAGGGCAATCCACTACAAAGCCTTCTAAAAAAGAAAAATTAAAAGGCATTATATCCAAGGCACAGGAAAGGCAACGCGGCCAACTACGATAAGCCTTTTTAGAGCCTTAGAATGTAAATTGTCCTATGTATGTTCCTTGAGTGCTCAGCTTTCATTCATATTCATATTTGTGGTTGGACACATCTTATTTCCTCTTTCGATCTTGCTTTCACCACCATCGTTCCCAGTGTTGGCCTACTGGATCTCGCTTGTAAATGGCCCATGCTGATCCTATGGTTTAAGTTAAATAAATTCAAGAAGTAAATCACTACCCAGTCATTCCTACATCACTTTTGTACACTTCTGTGCATATAATGGAGGCCGCTTTAAAGGAGAACTAATTTATTTAATAGGCCAGCTACAGACGATTTATTTATTAAAGCCTGTTCCACTTTTGACGATTCCAAAGAGGAAAACCTTAAATATGGTCATTTTGCCACCAATCTAAGTCTCCTTGGGGTACAACAGTGCCTTTTACATTAAATTTCTCTAAAACACTTAATAAAATGCATCTTCAAGCTTTTCTTCCCCAAGATCTCATAGTCCAGGGTTGATGTTTTATGAAGTATGAAGTCTCCAGCTTGGAATTGAATAACAAAGTACATCTGCTTGGTGCTGCACAACATCCGTCTGTCTCTTCGATCTGAGACCAACTTGTCACATCCCTATAAATAATAAATAGCTTAAGTACACGTTCGCTTTGCGTTCACGGATGCCTTGGTATAAACTATTTACATTCTCATGTATGTGTCAGTTCTGTAAGTTGCAGGTGAATTCACAGAAGGAAGTAGAGGTGGTTACCGATCCACGTCCATGGCGCCACTCAATAATTAAGCTTTACACTGGTAATTACTATGGAATTAAGTCTCTATCTTCGCATTTTACCATAAAACAGTTCAGAAAAATTGAAAATGACAGGACAGAAGAAAAAAAAAAAATTCATTTTATTTCTCAGTGTTACCCACTGACAATACTGTATTTTATAATGCAACACATTGCCAGAAAAAGTATATATTTTTTTTTCCTGTGATTTTTAGACAACTACAATATTTACAGCCGGTTTTAGAGAACACGCAGACACACACACACACACAGACACGCACTTAAACTTAATCATTGTTGTAATTGTATACTTTTGCTGGTAAAAACCCTGTACGCCATTTTCGAGCCAGTCACGAAATGCATCTCTTGAAATGCCTATTTGTCTTATTCTACACCGACCTTGCCCTGTTTCCATTACCTTTACAGTCTACATTCTGAAAACAAAGAAAAGAAAGAACTATAAAGCATCAAAAGCAAAAGTTCAGTTTGCTAAAATGTAATATGTACGGTATAAATCAGTTGTATGGTTCAGATTTAAGGTATAAACCCATTGTATGCTGTTGCGCAACCAGTAGGCGCTATATGGAAAAAAGGCGACCATCATAAAATCCAGGATATGACAATTAACTCGCAAAAATTGCACTTAATTACCTGACCTTAAAAAGCACCAAATGAGCACTGTTCAAGGGGTATGGGGCGGAAAACGAGCTCATAAAGGGCCTGTCCTTTATTCTTTTTGCATACAGAAGTCCCGGACACCATTGTATTTGTTGCTTGTATAATTGTTTCACTTTCTCCTGCTTGCATTACTGTAGTTCTATTTAGTAGACATTATTCCTGCAAAGAGGCTAAAATCTTTTATAAAAGGTAATTCTCCAGCTAATTACTGGTCGATCGCATTTGCCACCAACGGCTTTAAGGATGGCCGCTAACCCCGTCTTCTGTCCCTAAAACTGGGTATGATCAGCTCATATTTGTTTTGGCCGGTACGCTGGAGAAAAGCATTAATGACTTATTGGAATGGCACAAAGATCACCGAGTACATAGACGTGGGGTGAGTTGCGAGGTCTACTGGGATATCCTAGAGTGTTGGAAAATGTTATCGGCTTATCTAGCAGGCACACTCGGACCATTAAAACGAGAGAAAGGGATGAAAGCGGAGCTACTGCTTATACGCTTTACTTCCACCGGCTAACACTAAGATCTATATCATCGAGGGGGTCAAAAGAAGCATAAGGAACATTCGTAACTCAATGTTCTACAACAAAATCGGTTAAAGCCTTTAGTAGAACATGGTCCTTACTGTGCAGGCAAAGTGCAGGAAACGTAGGGAGCTACAAGGGATGTTCTGCTATAGAATAAGCAGGACCAGCACAGTTCTTTTTAATGTTCTTTGGTGGATACGACCCTAGGCTTGGTTCTTCTTGTGAAGTAGCAAACTAAAAGTGTCCTACCAACACGCTGCTCGATTTTAAGTCTCCTGGCAGAAATACGTTCAAAAGAATCTCATTAAGCAGGGGGAGGAAAAAACTAAATCAGGTAGGTAAATATCATAAAAGAATGGAGTAAGAGTTCCCTGGTCTACAACTTCATAATAAATCTTAAATGTGCGCTCTAAAGTAATTAACTTATGACTCCAAGCCATTGGGATTAAAAAAAAAAAAAAAGTTTAGGTCACAAAAAAAAATAAAAAATTGTTTTTTGATAAATTTATAACATTCCACATAGGCACGTTGCCTTACGCCAAGAAAGCACAAGAAACATAGCAAGAACTGAATTATACATACTTTTCCTGAGCATCTATAACTATCCGACCAAACAAGTCAATGGTGTTTAAATGAATCAAGCCATTGAGAATAAAAAAAAATAAAAAAATGTTAAGGGTTACTGAATATACAATTGGACGCCCCTCGCTGCTGCCCTCCACACGAGCAGAGGCTAATGAATCAAAAACAGCAATTTATAAAACCGGTGATACCGGTAAACGTTACTCTTACTCTCCGAAAATGCACAAAAACCTACAAACTCGACGGCTAGAAATACTTTATTCCCAATTCATTTGTGTGTGTATGGCGGGCGATGGGGGGGAAAAAAACCCACTAATCAGGATAATGAAAGATATCACGATATGTGAACAGTAAAACAGATGGCCCAGCTTAAAGAATATCATTAAAAACTTTATACATTAATAGCCTAAAGATACTAAACCCAGCTCATGTCACAACCATTTAAAAAGAGTTCATCCGTCATTTAAATATTCTTAGAATTTAATTTTCCTTAAGGCTTGTAAACAAGAAATTTGAGGACTGCTTGCATTAAAAATAATTTAATTATCACTTTCCGGCCGTACTATTAGAAAAACGTGACTGCATTAACCAATACGCATCTAGTTTTGTCACTAAATGATGGCGCCCAAAAGTCGAGGTCAGAGACTTAATTATGATGTCACTGCAGAGCTCTAACTCCGTGGGTAGGAGGAGTTTGTAAGTAATTGCAAATCTATTCAGATATTATATACATACATATTCCCAAGAGATATAACAGGCACATGTTGAAAAACAATTGTAGGATCTGGAATATCATCTGATCTGAATGTTCTGTATGCAAATCTCAAAGCACTTCAGCTAAAATGGCTTTAACTTCCAACGCCATAGATCCGGAATCATCTCTATTATAATAGATTAATATAATGAAAAATTATTCAAGACTCTGCATATATATATGTATATTTAAAAAAAAAATATATATATATTTATGACGCAGGGGGCAAGGATATGTTTGCCGTTAAAATTTTACTTTTTTGGGGTTTATGGTTTCTCCCGCTGCAAATATGCTGGATTATTATTATTATTATAATTTTTTTAATTCTCTTAGTGTTAGTGCATGCATCTCCATCTGTACACCTTGAAACATACCATTGGCACAGCAGCCTTTTACAGAAAATGGTTTGTTAGGATAATAGGGAAACTGTCCGGGGGGGGGAAACAAAAAAAAAAAAAATAAAAATAAAAAAAAAATTTTTTTTTTATAATAAAAGCAATTTAAATTACGGTATTTTCTGTATACATAGATATATATATATATTTATATAGTTTCATAAATAATCGCTCTGTCCAATATCAGACTTTTTTTTTAGTGCATTGTTGTAGAAAAAAAAAAAATATTTAGTGCAGTTTCCTCAAAGAATTTTGCCATAGAAAAAGAAAAAAAAAAAACCAAAAATCTACCAAGTTTGCAGCCACCCGCTGTTTATAAAACATTTACTGTTCTCAGAAAAGGAAAAATAAAAGGATAAAAATAACTGTACATCAGGAAAACAACACGACATGCTAGAAGTGAAGTAACATGGCAATTTTTTTGGCAAATAAATTAGAAAAAATACGGAGACCATATTTAGAACTGAGAAAGTACAATATGTTTTTGACTTAAAGCATATGAAATGCATAGCAATATATTTGTTTTGTTTTTTTCCTTCTAAAACATATAATGTGTAAAGTTTATTTTCTTTGAAACCTTTTATTCCTAGAATTGCGAGCGAAACACGATGTTTTGCAGCGTGTTACGCATCCTCCTGACTCCCCAAAAAAAAAAAGATTTTGCTAAAGCGAGCTTCATCAAAGCCCCGTCCGTCTTGAACTCTCCAAAAACATTAACAAAAAAACAACAAAAAAAAACAAAAAAAAAAAAAGGGTATAAGTTCAGTTTTCTCCTTGAAAAGATGACTGAGTGGCAGCCTCAAACCTCTGCACCGAGTTCTAGCACGCCAGTTTCTACCACAGCAACATATTTGTCCTCAATCTTAATCAGCAGGATTGTTTTGTCAATGTGGGACCTATTACAAGGGTCTCTGCTGCAAGGCACCCAGCGGTGAATTACCTGTAAGGCCAAAACAAGGTGCAAAAAAAAAATAAAATAAAATAAATAAAAAAGAGAAAGGGGAAAGATCAAAGAAAAAAGTATTGCATTAGAAAACTCACAGGTCAAGTTTCATACAGTTTTATTACAAGTATAAGTTAAATAAATATATATATATATATATATATATATAAATATAAAATGCATATATACATACTACCGTTCAAATGTTTGGGGTCACCATCGCCGTTTTCATGGAAAACGACATTTCTGGTTGAAACAATTGTAGAAGGGTTTCGAACTTTTAATCAGCCCTTTAAACTTAAACTTGGATCAGCGAACACAACGTGCCATTGGAACACAGGAGTGATGGGAGTGATAAACGGCCTCTGTACGCCTATGAAGAGATTTTATTACAATAGTCATTTATGGCATTAACCCCATCTGCACTGGATTTCCAATCCATTTTTGTGTTCTTTTAATGGACACTGCTTTTCTTTCAAAAAGAAATGAAAAGTCTAAGTGATCCCAAACTTTTGAACCAGAGCGCGCGCGTGTATATAATATATATATATATATATATATATATATATATATATATATATATATATATATATATATATATATATATATATTTGAAGGAAATTGTTGAGGAAAGAAAAGGACAAAAGAAGTTCCTAGAAAGTTATACTAAACCCCCTACAGAAGAGAGTTTTCAATAATAATAATAAAAAGATACATAAAAATGGCACCAGTAATTGTGGGTGAATATTTCTATTTGACACTATTCATGGCATAAATTGTGTGATTTTGTGCGAAACGCGTGACAATGAAGCAGGGATCTCCAGCGTGTAGTCCACAGGTTATCGGCATATCCCATATAGGTTATTACACATTCAACGATGTTTATCATGGGTCATTGGTTCGTTGATATCAAGGGCCGAGCGGCTGGAGTATCGCAAATGATATCAATAGAACAATAATTCTAATAGGTCCGATAGGATAATAATCCCTTGTTTATTAAAGCAACAGTGCAATGTTTAGATCCCACTTGGGATCTCAGGTGATTCTCTAATAGGCATACACATTAGAATATAAATATTAACACAAAAAAAAGCCAAAAAATACAACTTTATTATTAAAAAAAACCCAAAAAAACCTCCCGGGTTTGTGATTCATTCAGCTATATATTACTGCCTGTAGTTAAGACAAGCATGGCAATGCCTCCCCTCGGGGATATTAATGGTAACCAGCCAAACCTACATGGCCTTCCATGCCTTCCTGAGGGCTCCAGTCCTTCCAGCTGTTTTTCCCAGCTTTTAGCCGCACGAGCTCATCTGGCCACTGCAGCTCTTTCCGTTTGGATATATTGACTCCTTCAAGCACCTGGCTCGGATCCACAATCTAAGATGCCAAGCAGAGAACGATTTACATACAAAAGTGTGAGGAACATTAAAAGGGGCGTAAGAATACTACAACAAGATGATTCTCTAATACTTAATACCCCGCAGCGCACTGCCAGCCTGGCGCCAAGAAAAGGCCAACTCGTTCGTACGGATTCCTTTTATTGAGAAATGGTACAAGTTGGCATATTTTATTACAACACGGGATCGTTTACATGGTAAGGTTTAGCGCGTCTAACCTGGACTCTATATACAACGTCTTCCTTTTTGGCTCTTGAATGGGTTGCTGGACTTGAACCGCCGCCGCAGGATTGTGTTTCGATGAGGCTATTTCCCGCTTCTGTTCCCAAAAACCCTACCAAGGTGTGTCTCTTGCACGCAGGGATGCTCTGGCTCGAGCTGCTGGAGGAAGGAAGGCCAACCACGACAGACTGGCCGGTCGGGTCGGTTTGGTTCACCATGGACAAACGGGACTGAATGGATGTGGGGAGGTTTCGAAGAGATATCTGGCTAGTAGAAGAGCGCCGACAAGGCACAAATCCCGTGGTAGAGGTCCGGAGCGACGAGTGGCGGCTGTTGTAGCAGTAAGACGAATGACTGGCTACTGAGCCGCGAGCAGGGGAATGTCGGACGAGGCTTGACTGCATGGAGTGGGAACTGTGGCTGGTTCCTGGAAAAGAAATTCACATTTTGGTGAAGCTGCGGGGGAGAGAGAACAAATCCATCAGATACACAACGGACATCTGTGTTGCTCTTCCACAATGCGACATTACGCTTACAGTTTCTTTGTATCTCTAACACTGTATATACGGCGTGGGCATGTAGATCCTACGTAAAGATTTCTAAAATCTTTCATGAGACCAAGATGACGCTATAATCGCAGATATTTGCTGAGCAAAAACAAGATTGCCTAATCTCTCAAACTAATTCGGCACCACATAAAGCTATTGGGGCAGGAGATATACTGGAAAGAACTCCATGCCCGTGCATGCAAGTATGAAAAGTTTTCTCCTCAACACAACGAATTGAATGTTCCTACTGAGTGGACCATACCACTAGTCGCCATACGGGTAAGACCACTTTGCAAACATTGTACAATTTGTTTTTTCATTTGCAAACTCCAGTGCAATCCTACTGTATGTATTTTAATAAAATGATTAAAGACGCACAGTGCAGTTTTCACCAAACTCTTCACTGTCATTAATTATGTATTCAATTTGCATATTTCAGCAATGCAAGAAAGAAGGGGATTTTTTTTTTATTTTACATTTTGCAGATTGGTTTGTGAAAGGTTCCTAGAGAAACAAAAGGACAATCTATTCCTGGGAAAACACCCAACCTCACCTAGTGTTGCTGGATGAGGCAGTCCAGGTGGCTGGAGCCGCGACGCGTGTACATGGCCTGTCCCACCCGGGACACCCCCTTGTGACGCACTGCCCTGGGCATCATTTGTGTTGGGTGGGTTGTTGCTGTTTATGGAGGTCCCGCCTCCAGCATCAGAGTCTTCAATGTTTCCGCCACTATTACATCCAGCGCCGCAACCTTTCCTCAACCTGAAAAGTCAAGCAGATTGCGCAATCTAAAATAAGCGGAACAGCAAGTGCCTTCAGCTTCAACAACATGATTGGATATTGGGGTATTTGGCAACACCAAAGAGTTACAAAATCCGCCTAAAGAAAAAAAAGTTACGTATTTAGAAACAGAAGTCTATACGATTGGCCTAAATAAAGGACTATAAACCTCTTTGCACACCCTTACCTGTGCCACGTGGACACAATGAAGTTCCTGATATTTGCCAAACTTATTGCGCCCCCTTGAATCTCCTTGAGCTGGTCATGGGTGTCGGAATAGGATGTGGTCAGCGGGGACACATAGATTGGGTAGCCGATCGGCTGGTCACACGAGGAGTTGATCATATTCCTGAGAGCCTGCTTAGCGTTTTGGATGCTTCCTCTTTCCGGGTTTCTGTTGCGAAGGAAAACCAGTTCTTGTTGCTGCCCTGCCCACAACCCGCGCACGCACTCCTTATTCACCTGCCAGACAAGCGGGATTAAAACAGAGATTCAGAGAATGACATAAAACCAGAGAGACATTGGAAACGCACCAGTGGAATGATTACTAGAAACACGAAAAGCCATAACAAGGAATATTAACCACCATAAGGAAGATCACCATAAGATCTTCAAAGATTCCTTTGTCTTTCTTCCAGGCTCCCCTTGCTTGCTTGCCTGCCATTGCGGCTAGTTAAATACAAAGCTAATAAAAAGACCACTCCTCACCTTAATAACTCTGAAACTCAGATAGCGTTTATTTAACATGATGATCTTGTACTCGTTGGTTCCGTCATCCATGACGTGGCGTAAAGCAAGCAGCGAGGCAGAGTTGGAAAGGACGGCGCTCCTCCATGCCGGGTCGCCTTCGTGTGCAATCACCAGATTCTGCTCGTGGGACATGATGGCTTCGTACAAGACGGCAGGGTCTTCATACTCATCGGGAGATGTGAAGTGGTCCTGCATAACAGAAAAACTAAACTAAGAGCGCGTATTTATGCCGAAATAAGAACACATTGGTGCGAAGCGCACAGTTCATGTTTCTGTCCAGCATGGGAAATACCCATCTGGCCCTTTGCTCGGAGCACAAAACACCATGGTTTCCTCCTCATATTTGCCGTAAAAGCCAGAAAATACTCTTTTATACAAAAAAAGACAGTCAAATGAAAGTCAAAGAGCAAGTTAAGTAATTCTGGCATGACTGTATAAAACATGCCATTTGCAGGAGTCAAACTGTACACACATCATGGATGGCTATGGTAAGGTGCTTTATAAAACCTTGCCCCAGTTACAGTGGTCACAAGCCAGAATTGTCAGAGGCCAAGTTACGAGAGATCCCAGGCAGCGATTCATATCCATTGTCGTTTAACATACATAACGCTAAACGGGATGCCGGGAGAAGAAGCGCAATACCTGATGAAGTTTTAGAGACATTCGGATGCCGGGGACAACCACTTTTCTCAATAACTCCATGTCGGCAAAGATCCATTCATCGCGGATGGAGGAGATTCGGAAATCCCCTTTAAACAAGGCATGCAGACCGTACAGGAAGGACTCCAGATTACTGCGAAATAGGGAGATTATATATAATATGCTAAAAACGCCATAAAATCCCATAATGCCCATGGGAATTACAGAATTAAGTGTAGGTGAATTATTTAAACAGAGTTTTGAAATCTATTCTTTTGCTTTGATGGTAAAGGTTACCGACCTGGACATGTGATGGGAAGCAGTTCCCAGGGCTCTCCTCCCGAGAATGCAGAGACCATAGCAAAGCGTCACCAAGGGAGAATCCTTCTCCGCGTCAATGGCCTTAATAAAATAAAGAGAAAAAAAAAAAAAAATATATAGCATTTGTAATTGGAAAAAAAATAACGGATGATTTGGTCTAAACATTGTGAGTAGACGGCCACGAAACCTAATATTCTTAAACTATAGCTCATTAAACATTTAACACTCGTTAAATATATTTATTTTCCTGCCAATAGACATATTATTGCCTGAAATAAGTCATTCGACGATGATCAAATCACCCAGTTTCCATTGGGTTCGTTGTTACAGTCCTGCTGAGACGCCGAGTCAGATCTCCAGACGCTTGTATAGCGCGGGAACGTTTGTATCTCACCTTCTCTCGCCGGGAAGAGCAATACTTGATCCAGTTAAGGTAACTCGCGCAAAAGCTCTCCCGGGAAATCCCAGCCAAGCGAAGGTCATAGTCTTCATCGATATTTGGGTTAAAGGTAGGGTCTACATCCACGTAGCAGTGGTCAGAACATGGCCGGAGGCCTTCCTGCATAGTTTCATTTGCCAGCCACTCCTCTAGCTTTGCAGATGTGGTCACGTAGTAGATAATGCCCTAAAAACAAGAACAGTGGTGGTCAACACAGAACGTGGCCCCGGAACGCTTACGATTGAACGGAATTCAGTAACTACAATTGAAAGCTCATCTTTACATTGAGCGTTTCATTTTTGTCATCGAAATTACACGCAAATTTCAGATTAATGACTAAACCCCAGGCCAAGCCGCAAAGGGGGGCGAAGTCCTGGAGTTTGCGAATTACAGATTGCAGAGTAAATAATACAGCGACTAGGAGGCAAAGAACGCGGCAGCTTTATACCTTTACGTAGTAAGTGGTGAGGATGCGCCGTAGGTCGAACACTTGGAGCATAGACGCGGCGCTGTTATCTGTGATGCTGTAACCCTCCAGCACGTACTTCGTAACGAGGACTTCCCACGCCAGCCAGCGCTGGCCGAAAGCAGCATTAAACGACAGCATGTGAGGGATATGCCCCGGCTCGCAGCAACAGAAGCCTTCATCTTCTTCTACGCCTTCAGTGATCGCCTCCACTTCACGCTGCTGGCAATAGGTTCCTTGGACACAAGGGGATGAAACCGATGAAGCAAACTTATTTAGGTCTCAAGGGCATATTGAAAAAGAAAAGCCAATAAAGAATACAAAAAAAAAAAAAAAAAAAAAAAAAAAAAAAAAGCAGCAACTTTTCGCTCATCACATCATTTTTTCTTCCACCTTTGTTAAGATATTGCTATAATTAAACACACTCTGTAGGATATTTTAAGGACGCCAAGGGCCAAGTTCAATCTATAAACCCAAGTGTCGCTTACGCTAACCTCTGAACTCCAGGCCCCTCAGCTGAAAGGTGACAAGCCCATTGCCAATCTCGACGAGGTGAACCAAGGCGTTCAGATAGTCCGAGGCCAGGATGAAGCAGTCTCCGGTATTGTAATTTCCCCAGCGGCCAAGCAAAAGATCTCCGCACAGGCTGTGCTGCAAGGAGCGTGTCAGGTGCTCGTAAAATATAGAATTTAGGTTGTTGTCATCGGATCCTGGGGGTAAAAAAAAATAAAGAGAAAAAAAATGAAATCAAACGAACAAGGAAAGCATTTGTCTGAATTAACACAAAATCCCACTCTTTACTGCTCACTGACAGGAAGATTTTCAGATAATCAGAGACTTAAACAATAAACGAACCTGGATTTCGGTCAAGTTGAGAGGCAAGTCTTGTGTTGGAATGATCCACACGCTTTGTACTGCAATGAAGAAGAAGAAAAAAAATTGTCAAATCCTGAAAGAATACAAAAAAAAAAAAAAAAAAAAAAAAAAAAAAAAAAAAAGACAGCAACAAGGCATCCATTGTTTTACGTAATCTCTACAAATAGCAGCTAAAAACCAGTGCTACAGAGACTGCAGAACAGAGGTGGCAACGTCCAGGCGAAGGTCCAAACATTATCTCCGTTTAGAGTAATTACTACAATTAAATCGATAAAAGTTTACTCGTTCTATTGTCTTCTACTATTTAGGGAGGTTCTACTGGAATCCTGAGACCGTCGGTGATCCCGCGGCACTTACTTGTAGTCTCTTTCCCAGAACTTGACGGGCCGTACATACGACGTGATGAATATTGCACTTCCGAGGAACGGATTGAGGGGAGTAGAGAATAAAGCGGACACAATGGCCTGGACAAACAACATTGCAGAATCTGAAGGACCGAGTTAAGGGAACAAACTTGCTTCGTGACAAAGCTGGGATGAGATGCATCGCAGATCAATGAGTCGCGACAGGGTATGGGCTACATACTGCTAGCGTTCTGGGTATTTTCATACATGGTTTTCATTGGAATGCCACTTTTTAGTCTTGGAAAGGGGGATTGGCATTCTGACATATGGTGAGAAGGCTGCAGGTGGCAATAAAGGTTGAGAACCATTGCTCAAAGGGCCTAAAGAGTACCATCCATAGAGGTTCTATTCTATTGTTGATATAGATGTTATGAATATACGCCGACTGTGCCCGATTCGTGTCTATTCACACACACAAATGTATTGGCTTTGTCTGCATAATGGATACGAGGTACAGCAAAAGGTTGGGCAAAGGCATGGAACGCTGAACCCCAGGTGATCTGCCAAGGAGCGATGTAGGTGTAGACAAACCGCAGCTTGTAGAACAGTTCCCACAGCTGAAAACACAAGACCATTAAAACAAGTCAATAAACGCAAATACACTAGCCTTCTGCTAGGAAATGCACTAATAAAAGACATGCAGTCCTATTCTATGCCATGATGTAGCTACATGATTGTGCCAAGTGAACACCCAACACGGTAACGCATGATGAAGATGATTTACCTTGCTGAAGAGGATAGACATAAAGAACAGATCTAGCAGCAGTTTTTCGGAGCAGTCTTTGTAATCAAACGTAAAGAAGAGGACGGTGAAGATGACCGTGGCATACTGGCACGTGGGGCTGCTGTAAGAGGACCTGAGCAGCTTCATCCCAGCAATAGTGATCAGTAACGCACCAATCCTGTGGACAAAATGGAACAGATCAATATACGGCACGCAGGCATTTCCACTTTCTCACTTAACAAGGTCGGTGATAATAAAGAGAACCGCTCGTTTACAGTTTGTCTAAATCTTTACGGGCCAACAATAAAACAAGAGGAATGTGTATTAACTATACTATCGCGTTCAGCATAACTAAATCATATAAGACTATTTATCTGTGGCTAAAACCAGCATTAATTGGATTCCTGTCCTAAATGCTCCGATCCTGAAGACCAGCTTCCTCTATTAAGCAGTAGTAAATAACAAAAGGGATACACATACAAATGTATTAATTTTACCCCTTGATGACAATTGACGGTCCGGGCACGTCATGCACAAACATCCAGTTAGCGACAATGGACGTGGCTTTAAACGGGTGCAGAAAGCGATCTATGCTTGCAAATCAGTAGGAGACAAACTCACTCTGCATTCAGCTTTTTAGGGCTGGCTATGTCCTTCGCACCATTGCTGAGCTCATTGAGAACGATCAATGGGTAGATGATATTCTTTTCCACAAACAGCAGCCAGACATGAGCCTTTTCAAACCACATCATGTGAGCAGCATCTTCAAAAAGATAGTTTGAATGTTTACTACCAGCCCCTCCAATTACACAACGTGACCCCCCCCCTAAGAGATGAGCTGGATGCTCCTCATATTCCCATTTTCATTCTGTACACGGAATTATAACTTGCGTTACAGACCATTATGCCCCGTAACCCAGAACTAAATAACGCTCCCGCTTTACTCCATAAAAGAATTTCGCAGGACATACGAAGCACTTACTTCGGACTTCGAACTGATAATATTCTTTAGTTTTTAGCAGCGGGTGAGAGAAGCAGTGCCAAGGAAGTTGCTTGCGTACTTGCGGCAGGACATAATGCGTTAATAATCCAACCGAACCAACAAGTGCATACAGTACGTAACTTAGAACGGGCTGGAAAAAGAGGGAGAAAAAAAATATTTAATATAAAAAGGTTCACAATAAAGGCAAGAATTCAGATAAATGCCATTGGAACACAGGGAGCGACGGGAGTGATAAAGGGCTTCTGTACGCCTATGAAGATATTCCATTAAAAATCAGCCATTTCCAGATAAAATAGTCATTTACAATAGTAACCCCGTCTGTGCTGGATTTCTGATCTATTTCATATTTACGGCTCAGACTCAGGAACTGATTGGATACCCGATTTCACACAAGAACACGAGTTCATCGACAGGCACGAGTAAAGCAGTTACAATAATAAGTACATTAGCCATAAAGAAAGAAATTACCTGTAATGCTGTAAACACGGTGCTGACATGGATGGCAAAGTACAGCACTGCGATTACTACGCAGACCACCAGGTCAGACTGAAGCCGTTCATTCTATGGGACACAAAGATACATATTCACATCGTGAGCAACGAGACCTGTAATATTATCTTATTTATTATGTGCCAAATGATGCAGCGCTGTACAACGGCAGTTAACACATACATGAATATTTATTCAAACATGCAGATACATCAGGGGTTGAGAACCCTGCCCCATAAGCTTGCCATCCAGCCTTATGGCACTTTTACAGGAATGGTGGGTTCTTGAGGGCTCCGCTCGTGATTTTACAATCTAAGGGAGTAGTATTAGTAATTGCAACAAAAGGAGGGTGAATATAGTATAATCTAATGCAAGATTAGCTTAAAAGTAACCCAGTCCCACTTTATTTCAGTTTTAAGATTTCCCAGCCGTGCAGCAGAGCTCATATAAAAAAAAGACTTACAACAGAATTTCTCAGTTTCTCTGGAAGAGGATCCTTCACTTCTGATAGCGGATCCTCTGGATTTTTATCTTCATTGTTTGGAAAAATCTTTGACTGTACCAATGAGCTGAAATCAAATATTATATAAAACATACAAGTGATCATTTGGTATAGAAACTCCTAAACAATCCGAATTTATATACAAATACACCAAAATGAAGTGTGAGAATGAACGAATGAATGAATTTTTTACCTAATCATTTTCTGAAGGCTAAAAAGTTAATGTCACTTTAAAAAACCAACAGAAAAATGAAATGCCTCTTGCTGTAACAGGAGTTTAACTTACATGAGGACAGAGGGATCACTACTCTGTCGGCTGAGATGGTAGGAAACCGCCACTAGCACACCACAGAAAATAGAGAATAATACGGGAATGTGCTGGGCGTCCCAAGGATCCTGCAAAACAAGCAGTCAAAATTAAGAGAAACCTTCTACTCCGGCCACAATATTATTATTATCCGGCCACGATATTATTAGAGCGATGAGAAGTGATCGCATCGTTATTACTCTGATTTCACATGGAAACGCAATATACTTCTAGTATTCGCTCACCTTAAGGGCACCGTAACACAGACCATAAAGCAAAGCAACAGCCACGACGCTGCGGATAAAGCTGTAAAGTGCTGCAAGCAAACTGGTGGTGGCTGCGGAGAGAAAAGAAATGGTAAAATCTTACTTTGGATTTCAACTGGATATTTTTTAATTGCAGATAAAGCCGTTTGTCACATTCTTCAAATCCTAAACTGGAAACCTCAGAAGTTCCAACAGGACAGGATAAAAATTAATCTAAGAACACAACGGCCGGGAAGCAGATCATGAAGCGTTAATCTAGCCGACATGTGAAGCAACAAAGATCACATATGTAAAGAGCTAAAATAAGATCGTATGTAGACCCCAATATATTTGGGGTGGGGGGACTCGGCTGATACAACAATGAATGTATGGAATTTAATTACAAGTCTCTCAAAGGGGGAAGGAATATTTATCTGTGAGCATTAAATCCGGGGCTGTATTCAGCAATATAATTTAGCACTGAAGAAAACCTGGTTTTATCTCGAAAGCTAGATAGTGTTAAGAAATGCGCTATGCTACAGCTTGTAACTGAGACAAGCCCCCTTGAAAAACACTTTCATCAAATTGACCTTTAGCTGATCCACGTTAATGCGCAAAATGAGGTGAAAAAGGGAATCTCGGGGGGGGGGGGGGGAGTGGCGCTCACCATTTCCACCAAACACGTGTATATCCACTTGTTCACACAGGTACATGACGAACGTGTTCACCTGAGGCAGAAGACCGATAAAAAACACGACTGGGAAACAAAGCGTGAACACTGGGAAGAGAGCAACACAAAACAGAGTTATCGCCATGGCAATTACTTCACTTTAATGACAAAGAAATTACATTGTAAAATGACATTAAGCCTTGCATTCTAATCTAATAGGAAACTATTTAATAGACTAAGCTCATTTTTTAACACGAACAAGCGGTTAATTAGATTTTTCTTTACCCTATTATGGATGTTTTCAGTTGAGGTCACTAAATACGTGGCGCTGTGTTTGCTCACTATGGTTTCAGGAACACATACCATTATTAAATATATAAAATTATACATATTCCTCTATAAACACACGTATTGTAAGGACCCGGGGCGATAGCCGGGGGCTACCCCAGTGATACGGGCAGGGCGATCGCTGTATTGATAAATACTCACCAATGACTAAATCCCTGGCTGAGATGAGGAGCAGAGGGTTGGTGAAGGCCATTCCATATAACTTGTATTTGGTTGTAGTCAGGTTTTTGCTTCCATAATCCAGTAACCAAATAAGGCCACAACAGGCACAGAAGTAAACAGGCCTACTATAGGCTATGATGCGGTTATGGCCCTGTAAAGAGGGGGGAAAAGGCTTGGTCGAGTATCTGTAGGGCAAGGACGCCCGGCCAGGCGTTACATAGAGGACACTAAACCATCATTTGCGTTAAATGGCGGCAGTGTCCCTTCTATCCACCCGAGACCACGGGAGATATACAGAAAGCACGCACCGATGGGGAAAGTCTGCGTTAGAACGGATTTAGCCCACCGAGTGACGGCTCGATGATACGCGCGTACAGAGAAAGCCAACCGACAGAGCTAAAGCTCGCTTTACATGCAGTCTATGACATTTTCAAATGTATGGCTAGATATCAAAGTCATTTCCACGTCACTTACATGCCTAGGGGAAGAAGAATCTGGCTGAACACTCTGGAAAAGACATAGAAAAGGATAATTTGTATTGTATATAGGAGCTTCCATGCATGTTGGTAGCAAAGAACATATTAACACGGTTGGCACATAAAACAATCCCAAAAGTCAGCAGAGTCGCTCCTTAAAAATTTTCAGACACGGCAGAAAGGGTATCGCTTACCTTAAGGAGAGAGTACTGACAGCTGGCTATAACAAGACAAAACTGGAAGACCCAGATATCTTTGAAGAAGCCTTCTATGAGAAGAACAGAGCCCAAAAAGGCAACCAGAATTGCAAGGATGACGGCCAACACGTTTTCAAGGACCTCTCGGTTCCTGCAACACGATGGGAGAGATGTTTTGAAGGCGAAACGCGGCAACGCTAAGGAGATTCACATGTGACATCCACCAAAAGAGACAAATGGGGTGTAAGGGAGGGTCGCATTTGGGATGGGGCACCTTTAAATGTGAAGAACCTCAGAAACTTACGTCATTCATCAAGTCTTGTTAGAAATTAAGGTGGCGGATCATCCGAATTGACGCGTTTCCCTTACCTGTCGAACAAGGCCAAGAGCGTAAGCCTGTCGAAGTTGATGCCGACCCACAGCTGGGGCAGGATCCACAAACGGTAGTAGTGTTTTACTTTGTGAGCCGCCTGCTCCTGCGGTTGCATCTGGTCCTGCAGGTCGGGGCTCAAGTCAATATCCTGCTGCTCCAACAGGTCCGTATCTATGGTCAGCAGCCGGTTTAATCGGATCTGGGGAAGAGTGAGCTAACAGAGGGTCAGGGGACATCCCAAAGCAACTAGACATCAACCAGTACCTTTAACTAAATAATCTCCATCATTCATTCATCGATGGCCACACATTGTCTTAGAAAACCAAACACTATCACTGAGATAAGGATCGGCGAAAAATACAATTTCTATCAGAAATTCACAGAACATTAAATTGTTACATCTAAAAAAAACCCAGGTGTGGGTGAGAAAAAAAAAAGTTCGCTTTTTAAGTCAGGCTTTGGCAAATCTGGGTAAAAGAGGGACAGCCAGTACAAAGCGTGCATTGTATTGCATATTGATCAATGCATTGTGCGGGTGCTCAATGGGTTGGTTGGGTTGCTGCCCAGCATCTGGCCCATTTAAACCGTGGAGGTCTGTGACCCGCCGGCAGTCTAGTTACATTAACCAAGTGTAACCAAGCTAAACGAAGGGGGGAAAAAGAAAAAAAAAAAAAAAAAATAGTAACTCTTACTAGATCATGGGGGTAAAATCGAACTGAGGTAGAACTTGAAACATGGGAATCCGTGTCACTGTGAGAAAAGGGAAGAAAGAAATAGAGTGACTCCAACTGCTGCATACACAGCGATACATTATCCGACTATTTCATTCACAGATGAAACCGACCAGAGGTTATTCGAGGTCCTCCTTGCGGCGGGCTCAAAGTTCACCAGTGACATGTCACAGCCACCGGTTTCATACAGAGACGGAGTGAATTTACCTGGAGGGAAGAGGGACGAAAGCACAGAAGCGGTCAAGTATCACGCAAACAACATTACTTTTCTAACCAAACTGTGTTACACTATTTATCAATCTAAAAACATCTTCCGACATGTTAAAAACTAAACGCCAGCACAGACGTTGCATTTGATATTTAAAGTTATTTATATAAAACAGTCTGGTAATACAATATAACATATGTATATGTATATGTATATATATATATATATATATATATATATATATATATATATATATATATATATATATATATATGACAGTGCTCACAATGGAACAATCAATAAAAATAATCAAAATCAATAATTATGCAAAAGGATGCCAAAAACCCTCAGGGAAGCTCAACTACGTACAGCTTAAAGAAAAGCGGAAAAATTAAATAGCTTTAATTTAACATTTACAATGATTTACAGGAGGTTGACAGGTTTTAAGAGTGTGTAGCTGAACGAATTTGTAAAGTGTCAATGAGTAATAAAGTTCATTCAAGAGACATTTTCGTGGAAGATGCGCTGTAGAGCTCACTAGGCATCATGGGAAATGTAGTAGGACACAGAGACAGACTGTCAGCTTCAAGGCAAGAGAAGGAGACTTTAAGGTCCTAATGCCAATCTAACATACTATTACGAATTGCTAACCGAGTAAGCAAAACCTATGCATATAATACACACTATCGGCTGTTAATAAAATACATGTTTCTTTATATGGCACCAACATAGTCAGCAGCAATTCACGTTCAGAAGGATGAATACATATTATACACACACATATATATATATATATATATATATATATATATATATATATATATATATATATATATATATATATATATAAAATACAGAGATTCCTGAAAGGTGGAAATTAATTGTTAATTAAGTGACATTGTATTTTTTTGATCGCAAGTACAAAGTAAAATGTAGCTTTTTGCAGAAAGAAAATCAGATAAAGCAGACTACACAGAGGTCTCCATATTTCTCAAACTTTGCTCTAAAAAGGTTGGTTCTACATAATATTCTGTAGATAGTCAGTGGCCCCCGGAAAATCAACAGTAGCCAGAACGTTGGCTGCTGGGGGTGATGCTATCATTTTTATTGGCCCCAATGTTAACACAAGCATTGGGCTTAATAGCAGGTTAGGCACGGTGTGGTGAAATAATCGTGGTGCTTGAAAAAGTAGTCTTTTTGCCATAGCAACCAAAGGACGCTCCAAACCTTCCATTGTTTGTTATAAACCGGGCTATACCAAAAAAGCTTAATTCTTTAGCACCAAGAACCTGACCGCCAAGGAATATTTTCCCCAATTCCATGATATAGAAATACTATTTGGAACATTGCAAGATGCTAGGAAGTAAACAAATCATTTAGCCAATTTATTCGTGACAGGTGGGGGTAATATACACATGGAGACCCACTGAAAGTAGCGCATAGGAGTGACTAAATGTATAAAAAAAATAAAAAAAAAAATATATATATATATGAAAAAAAACAAAAACAAAAAAAAGAGCAATAGAGCCAAAGACGTCCCGTCGGTTGCATTAATGAGCTGTAGGGGGGGGGGGGGGAATTACTTATTTAATACAATAATTTACAGAAAAAAAAAAGAAAGTTATTAACCAGCGAAAAGCTCCATAGTCATACAGGATTCTGCAATGGAAACGTAAGTGAACGGCATTATTACCCAAAATGTGCTGCATTAAAACTTCCATGTCCCCAAGGTTACATAAGGCCTGCATACCAAGTTCATCGTGCAAACTGCTATTGCCTACGGCAGATGCATTGTCATGTGACGCTTCTAAGTGGACACTCCCATTTCTCACCAGCAAGGAGGCGCTAGCGCTGAGCACTGCGGCCTGGGAAGGGGGACGGGACTGGACTTTGACCTGGGTTGATGACTGGTGGCCTTGGTGACCATCTTGAAGGCTACAAGAAAACAGCGAACCGTTGAAGAAAAAAAAACGTACTCCATAAAGACGAACAACCCGAGAAAACGCCTTCTGCGTTACAGAACACGGACCCCATTAACAGTGCGGACGGGACGGAGACGCGCAAGGATGACCCACCAAGAAGAGCCGGGCCTTGTGATCTCTCGCCAACACAGAAAGGTCTTACCTGATCACCATCATTATAGGACAATGTGTAGGACATGGAAGGATTTTCCACCACCTCCCTACAAACACATCACAGTCAAAGGCTTCGTATCCCGATACGTATGGCTTGGGGTACGAGCGAGGCTCCCATCGCTAGCTATCTGACCTTTAATACTCTTTAAACTTGGGCGAGAAGAACAGAAGCTGCCCAACTTCCGTTCCCGCAGCTCACGTTGCAGTGGATACTCAGATGAGGACCGGGAGAGTTGCGTCTCGGCACAGTGGGCTTTAAACGAAACAATTAAAGGGCTGTCGTTTTCATGCAGGATAAGTAACGGGGGACGTGCGGGCCAAAACTCAAGACTATTCTCTGTGCCAGTAGACACATATCCAGATGAAACATGGTTCCGGAACCTCAAAGATCTGTCTCCTTTACAGGCTGTATGCGGCATCCTTGGGCTGCTTCTCTACTGCAACTGATGGACAGACGGGAGCCAGGACTTTACCCCAAGTAACGGCATCCTCGCACCCATTTAACGCCCTGCCGGGAGGTCACAGGGCTCTGCGGTACCAGCACGGCAGCTCCTGCGCATGCTGGGAGTTTGCCGAGCCCTGCCGTAGATGCAGCGGTACTGGAAATTACCATCAACAGCAAAGCGGCTGCTTGCGGAGTTAAGAGGCGAAGCGGCAGCTCCGGGGGAAAGCAGAAAGAGCGTTTATAATAACGGCCGCCAACCGTGACGCAGAATGGATAGGAATCAAAAATATATCGCACGGTACGCAACAGGAGACAACATGCAGTAAGGCGGCAAAAACAGACAGCAAACCCTAACATATAAAGACAGGGGGGGGGTCTGCTGTCCTGCCCTCAAACAGACTCCGCTATTTGGACCATAACATCTATCGAGTGAAAGACGCTTTCTTGGAAACCCAACACCTCTTGCCCCGGATACAAATAAAGCGGCAGATCCATTAGAAAAGAGATCAGAATTATAAATAAGAGGGTAAAGCCGTATATTAGGTGATTAAACAATAAGAAAACAACAGCCTATGGGCCCATACTATCTTCATAGAGCTCCTCATGTAACGGTCAGTTCTGTTAACCCATAGGCTGTTTTTATGATTTAGAAATAATTGACTTAATTTTATTATTTATTAAGAATTGTTATGAAATAAACTTAAATAAACTAGGAAACAGAATAGGTTTTAGCTTTTTGTGTCTGCCATCCAAGACACGCATGCACATTGCATACCCACAGTGCCATGCAAGACAGCCAACACAGGGCAAGGGGGGCACAAAGCAAGACATGCTCCCGGGGGGGGGGGGGGGGGGCAGCACCGGCAAGGGTGAGGCTCGGGTGAACAGTTAAAAGCCTGCCGCATGCAGCACGGGGGAGCCGTCAAATACCGTACCTGAGGGGCGATCCGATGAGCGAGGCGGGAGGAGTGGGGTTACTCCCGGCATTGTGCCGGCGCCGGACCGCCTGGCGCCTAAATGTGCTGCGTTCGCGGCGGGATGTTACTGTCTCCTCACTGGCGTGTGCTGCGGCAGCAAGACAGAGACTTCAGGTCAAGATGCAACAAGTGGCTGGCAAGAATTTTATCGGCCTTCAGATTAAATATTCTGCCGCTTTACATCGTTTTGCAGGAAAAAAACAAACAAAACACAAGCCTCACGGTAATTCAACAAAACAAAAATGTATATACAAAAAAATATATAGATTTCTATTTAATTGAAGAAGTTTTACCCCACAGGTGTGGCAATTACCTGTTTCAATTAAACCAACCAATAAAGAGCTCTCCGTTGTTATTTCTGTAATAATTTGGCTTATAAAAGCTTACGTTAGCAGACAAGCAATAGTGTGACGGACGAGAAACCTGGAATGGCATCAAAAGAAAATAAGTCCCCAAAAAATAAAATATATAAAAATAAAAACCTGTGGTATTAATAGAAAAATACAGAGTCCCTGAGGCAATTGTAAATTTCACATTTTGTACCAAAAATATTTGTCTTCTTTACAGGCAATGGAACGCCAAACGTCTGAGCTAGTTAGGCAAGGAAGAAAACGCTCTTAAAAGCCGACAATGGCATTCAGGACATGCACCGGAAGTAGGTTTCGTTTGAGCAAATGAAAGCAATAAAATATTTGATTAGTGAAAGGAGGGATCATAGGGGGAATGGGCATCAGTTCCACGCATGGGGAGGGGGTCATCGAAATATGTACTTGAGAGGATGTACATTATCGTTCAAAGGTTTGGGTTCGCTGAGCCGTCTTCATGTAAAACATGGACATTTCTGGCTGTAACAATTACAAA
Source organism: Spea hammondii (assembly GCA_029215755.1). Lineage (NCBI taxonomy): Eukaryota > Metazoa > Chordata > Amphibia > Anura > Pelobatidae > Spea > Spea hammondii. The sequence continues at coordinate 24,188,274 of JARDYJ010000012.1, read as the reverse complement.
AAAGGGTTTTCCCAACGACCAATTGGCCTTTTAAACTTAACCTTGGATCAGCGTACACAACGTGCCATTGGAACACAGGAGTGATGGGAGTGATAAAGGAGTGATGAGAGTGATAAAGGGCCTCTGTACGCCTATGAAGATATTGCATTAAAAATCAGACGAACATTTCTGAGTGACCCCAAACTTTTGAACAGTAGTGTATATGTAGTTTTCTGCTCCCGTAAAAAAAAAAAAAAGAGCAAAAACTTTGTCTAAAGTATTTCCGAGATGGCTACTAACATAAAACGGACGTTACGTATTACCCCGTATATAACGTCTTCATTTTTACTTGGAAGAACGGATGCTGCGACAAACGGCAATTACATTGACTTGGATCTTATGTTGGTGCCACATAAATACACAATCATGATCGGTGCGCAGGCATAGGCTCCGCTATTAGTTCTTCTGCTGTATTTTGTCCAAGATTTAACCGCTAGCCATATCAACGCCACACAGGGATGCAAGCCATTCAATAATTAAAAAGCACACACAGCAAACAGAAATCCCCAACATAACCCCCAAAGCACTGGTTTACTCGGGTCACTGATGTCTCCTACATAAAATATAGCACGAGATAGCAGTAAGGAAAGGTTTGCCGATAAAGCAACTCCCTCGTTACAAACCAATCACCTTAAATGAGCCCTCCGGCCCTGTTTTCAAATGAAACTTATATCGGAGTCCATTTCGAATGGATTCCAGTGCATTTTGCGGCATGCAAATCCATGCAGGCAAACTTTAGTAATTGGCGTTAGAAGGCAGGTCTTCTGCTTTGTGTAACTCCTCCCCCAGCTGTCTCTACTGAATGCATGGAGCATACTTCAGTATGCTTCCTGCACACCCACCCTCCCACACACAACGGTAGTGGAGCTCCCACTGGAACCGAGGGGAGTAGCAGCAGCCAATCACATCTATTGCTGCTTCTTCAGTGACGTGAATGGGAGCTCTACTGACTAAGTTCAATAAACTAATGGTGCTAAACTTTACGGGGGGGGGGGGCATGTATTTCTAATACGAGAAAATATCACAGACCAGACAATTCGTTTCTAGGCACCTACCTCCAATGATCGCTTCTCTCTCTTCTACGTCCTGAAACGTAACCTGACTGGGCAAACTATTTCTCGACCGAGTGACGCATTCTAACTGAGAAGCTCGTCCTAACAAGGACAGCTGATCTAGCACTTCCCCCTCTTTGGCCTCAAGGTCAGATTTGGACGTCGTTAACGGTTTGATGCTCTCAGGAGCCGCCAGCCGATTGGCATCCCCCAAATTAACCACGGTGCCGCTGTCCAGGCTTAATACTCTGGCGCGACTCTTTGTACCGCCTGCGCTAGAAGTCCTGCGGGCGGAGCGTTTTTTGCCAGCGCCTTCGCAACTTAAGTGGGACCGTCGGGAATCCGTGCCACGTTCTCGGATGTGATATTTCGTCCTCAGGGCACTGTATCTGGCCTCGGGAGACTGGCATGAATGGGAAGTAGTGCTGGAAGAGCTGTCGCTGCTGAAACGGTGGGCCGACTGCACGCTTGAGGTCCTGCTCAAGTCGCTTTGGTCGCTAGAGTCATCGTCGTGACAAAAGCCAGTGCTGCGAGGTTTGGTATCAGCTATGCCTTGAAAGGAAACGTATTCTTTGTGTCTACTGGCATCGAAACTGCTGGCTCGTTTTTTACCAGTCCGTCTACGGCACGACTTATGGGCCGAGGAGGTCCGGTGTATCAAACTTGATGATTTGGGCCGTACGTCGCTATCACGTTGTTTAATACCCGTTTCTTTAAAAGACCTCAAGTCCACTAAAATGACAGGTTTCTCGATGGGGTCATCTAGATTTACTGTAAGTTTCCCAGGTAGCCAGTCAGCTTGCGCGGTTAATTCGTTCGCATGAGGGTTCTTGTTCGCTTCTTCTGACGCAGATGAGCTAAGACCTCTTGGACTCTGCACATCGTCGGATGTGTTTGCATCCTTGGCTTCCTGAGCGGTATTTCTTTCTACGGCAGTCCTCACGCTACTAGTCCTTTTATCCGTACCCGAGCTACGCTCCTCCTCGGGGTCGCTGCAATGGCTTCTCTTTGCAGCCGAGGCCTCTTCGTGTTCGGATAAAATGCTCTCCACGTGAGTTGAGCTCGTCTGCTCGCTCTTATAGCTACTGATGGTGCTATTGGTGTCCCTGTCCGTTCCGCTGCAGTAGCTTTCTGTGGATCCGCTGCTCCTCGTACTGAGGCTCCGTAAGCTGTCCATGCTTTTGTCGGACTTGATGTGTTTGGCGCTGCCGTTTCGCGAAAGCTGCTGGGATCCTTTGCTTTTGAGGCAGTCTAACTGAAAAATCCCTGAAGCACAAGCGTTATCTACTAAAGAATCTTTGGACCCAGAATGTGGTTTGGAAGCTTCAAGTTCACTCACAGGATCCAGCCCGCGCCTTTGCTGATAGAGCGTAAAGTCATTGAGGGACGTGTCTGGGAAAGCCACGGCAGAGCTCGATGTCCTCGGGACGCCCCTCGGTCTATGCTCTTTCCTGTACGAATGCGAATGCAACGGGACCAGCGAAGCCATTTCTGTGTCGCAGGCGCTGGACAGAGAGTGATCCAGATGGTGATGGTGACCGTGCGGGGGGACTTTGTCGCTGTAGTCTCTCACGAAGTCCCTGCCCCCAGACGAAATCGAAGGTTGAATGGAGACAAAGGAGTCATTGGATATCAGGCGGAAAAGCTTCTGATCCACAGACAAATCTGTTAATGAAAATGTAGAGACTTAGTGCGCAAAAAAAATAGATCACTTTCTTAATAGGAGCATCTAGCGAAACCAGCCAAGAGGCACTTTAAGGTTATGTTTATATGAACAGATGAAGCACCAAAACACGAGGGGAAACATAAGCAAGGTTTTATAATGATTTCATACATTTTAATAGAGTTCATTCCCAACATTCATTCTTCTGTTCATTCTTAAACTGCGCAGGAACCACGTTCCAGACTTATGTCACATATAATAACTTATCAGTAGATTTCGTATAATGTTCAGAGCCAAGACAACAAAAGAAAAGCCATCAACCCAGTGACGGAGCGAGCCCAGTCAAAGCACAAAGAATACAAAGGACATTTATCTTGGCCGCCCAATAACTATAGTCGAGTAACCAAGCCACTTGTATCGCGTCTATACAGAAGCACAATATCTGTTGGTGTGCTTTATAACTTGCCCAGGCTGGTTAGTCTGCGACTGAGGTCTAACAAGCATTTCCAAATCAATACATGAAATAAGGTACATAACGAGCGTTGGCGATGAGAAAGTCTCCTTGCGGGGCTGCAGCTGAATATTCTGTACGGAGAGATGGACTCCCGGTGGACTTGCGTTGAATGGACGCCAGATGCAGGCAAGGTTTACTATCGTTTGGTTTTAATACTCTGAGGTCTTCAGTTGATATTTCTTATTAGGCCAAGGTAGAAGACAAAAACGCATGAGAAGGGACGTCGGAGAGGTCTTCCTTACATGGAATCTTCTGATGGAATGGCTAAATTGGAAGTCTGCGGCAGGGGCATCATGAACTATGCATTGTATATCTGCACAGGTGGGCGATACCTGCAATATCCCTGAATAATGCATAGGTAAGGATTTATCTATGCATTTTACAGGGTCAACTGAGCCTCTCTCGCACTCGCTGTAATTAATATTCATCTGCAAAGCCCCGCTTTAGCAATTACGGCCTTGATATGCACACAACCACGTTTCGATAGAGTGCAATTATGCTTGATTATTATCGCCATACCGGTCATACAGAAAATACATCTGCACGTGCAGATTTTTACCTTGGTCTTCCATTCCTTCTTTGCACAAACTATAGCTCTGGCCAAGGCTCAGACTGATATCATCTGAGGTCTTTGCAGCATCTGTATCCCCTGCAGAGACAAGAAGCGTCATACACACGCGAGCCATGCCATTGCTCATCGGCTCGCGGCACTCGGACAAACACGGAGGACGCTATTGAAACCAACGACATAGATCACATCTGTAGGAAAGCACTTAGAGAAAAACACATTGTAGCGGCAAAGGAATCTCGAGCTTTGCAGTAGTGCCAGGATAAAACAAAGCACTTGCCTCGTCAAAAAGGTGAAAGTTTACGCAACAGAAGGCAAGCGCCTTATGTTTCTGTAACATTTCTAACACAACATGGTCATCGGTGCAATGCCTGGGGGCTGCAGGGCGCCGAGTGGTTAACTTACTCGACTATAAAGAAAACGGTTGAGGTTACTAATCACATGGACAAAATAACCTTCTCTGCTGGTGAGTGGAGCAGGTGCTCGCACACAATGGTGCAACCCAAAGTCTGCACGGGAAAAACAGACAAAAGTCTACTTCCGAGCGAGTTCACCAGCACGGTGTCGAGATCAAACAAACATTCTGGTGTGCCTACATTAAACACCCACAAAACTGCAAGTGTCAAGTATTCAATGGTCCACCCATTCAATGTTTTGTTTGTTTGTTTTTTTTACTTTAAATTACATATTTCTTTTATTCTATTCCTTTTATACCAACACGCATGCATTTTTAAAGCACGAGTTGATAGAAATCAAAATAACTGCTTAGTATATTCTGCTAATTGTGAGGATTGAGGTTCCTTGAATTATGCATTATACAGGGCCAGCCAAGTTCTTACTGCTTCAGAAAATCGCTAGGGATGGACCTTCATAATACATAAGGACGCGAAGGGTGTCAATAAATGCATTGATGATATTTAACAAGACTCGTACCTTTGCTGGTCGACGCTGCTCCATATCTAGCCATTCCAACCTATTTAGAAAACAGAATTAAGTTACGGAACGTTTTCTATTGATTGCTTTTGAAATCAGGCATTGTTACTTTTATTATTTTTTCGCTCTCTGTTCATACATGATTGCTTGGGTCCAACCCGGAGTAGGAATTCCGTGAACTGCATCCAACAGGAGGAGTTGCTTCTCGTACGAACTCAGACATCTCAATTCCTCCGCCGGGGTCACTGCCACAAAAGAAGTCATACTCAGAAATCAGATCGTCCAACTACACGGTCAAAATCATTCATTAAGACCCATGGTGGCTCCGCACTTAGAAGCCAAGTCTTTGGGATTAATATATTAAGTATAAATCATTAAAGACATCCATGTGTACGTTACAATAAACTAATACCAACTTTAATATATAGTCAAGGTCTCAAAGATGCTTGCGGGAGCACGGCCAACATCTGCCATCTGGCAGCGGAGAAGAACGCCCCTGGTTCCAGGTGCGCAGCTTACCCAGGTCCATTGCTGTCTTCTCTTCTGGCAGAGCTGTCACTCCGTTCGGCCTTTGCCACTCTCTCCGTCAACTCACTGGCGCTCCTTTCTACAATCTCTCCTTCATCCAGAGCCCTGTGTAAGCGATAGTTCACCAGCTTCAAGACAATGAAGACGGCAGCTACCACCGGGCAGTAGACGGCCACGATCACCAGAGAAGACGGGAGTGCCTGAAGTGAAAAGGGGGGGGGAATAATCAATCAATGGTACATCCAATACATATCTCAAAGGGCTGTAGGAAAGCGACCCGTGCATTACCCAAGAGTAAAAACGGTATATGTCATGGGTGAGAGGGTCCCTATACAGGCACTGGGGGGCTTATGGAAATGTCAGCAGCGACACCACTGGAAGGGAATACCTGAACGGAAACCCAACGAGGGCTTTTAACACCCAACTGGGAAAAAATTAAGCCAGGTACCAACGATAAGACAGACTCCAAGATCTCACTAGACAGACAGATCTCTCATGTCTGCCCCACTTTAAAGGACATAACAGTACGTCAAGTTTTAAAAAAAATATTAAATGCTCAAGAGGACACGTCACTTACAGACACTACAATGTATCATATCGATGTAAATGTGTGTTAAAAGCGGAGGATAAATGCAGACATCCCGCCATGGTTCTGAGCAGTCTGGAAGCCCATGTACAGTAGGTTTTCAGTTGTCTCATATCCCTCGCCTATATCGGCTCCTTTCGCTCCCTCTTTGGACCCTTGCACTCGTCGACTCGCTAGGAGAATGTGAAGCCTATCAGTTTACAGCTGCTGTGATGTCATCAAAATAAAGATCCTGCAACTTCCTCCCGACACGCAAACACAAACATGCTCTAATATATACGACATATGATTGTGATTCGAGGGGCAGGAGACTATTTTCACATTGTACGTTAGTTACCCAACGCAGGCCTGGGCAATACCAGGAGGTCTTAAAGGAGCCTCTCAGTCAGCAAGGGCGATTTACACCCCATCCCTATGGAACCCACGGACACCCAGCCGTTCCTCATCCTCATGTTAACGTAAAAACATCGTCCCTACAGGGCATCTATCCCACCCTTCAGGGTGATGCGGTGTTTAGGAACAAAACACTAACACGATAAGGAGCCGCGTAACAGACTCTGCAGACAGAGCCTTTACTCGCAGTCCGTGAGTCATCCTTGAATAAGAAAACCACTCACACAGACAATGGTTTTATTTGAAGCTTTCTCCTGAGTAATAAGTCAGATTCTTATCAGAAGCTCCACCAAATCACTCGCGCTCTGTGGGAGACCTCGTGGGTGTAAAGGTCACCTGGAACCAAAACACATTTAGTTTGTTATCGAGTTGGTGTTTAAGCGCTAACCTATTTGGTGTATTCCGGTGGGAAGGCGAGGGGCCATCATAAGCCCAACCAATTGAACAGACATTGGATATTGCATTGGACCCTGGGAAGACAGCCCAAAATGAAGTTTGAGGTATGTTTTAGTGACCCAGTATTTAGAGATATAGGAGGGTTTATTCACAAAAGGGAGAGTTGTGTTTCATCGTTACATAGGCTGAAAAAAGACATGCGTCCATCAAGTTTAGCCTTTCCTATATCGGTTAATTTGTTGCTGTTGATCCAAAAGAAGGCAGAAAAACCCCGGTTTTGCTCTTTCCAATTTTGCACTGACCAGGGAAAAAAATTCCTTCTTGACCCCAAAATGGCAGTCGGATTTCTCCTTGGATCAATAAGCCGTTTCCCCATAATTAAAGATTATATCCCCGAATATTATGTTTTTCCAGGTATGCATCCAGTTGCAGTTTAAACGTCTGTACCGACTCCGATAAAACTACCCCTGCAGGCAGAGAATTCCACATCCTTACTGCCCTTACTGTAAAAAACCCTTTCCTCTGCCTTAGACTAAATCTCCTTTCCTCTGTCTGAACGCGTGGCCACGTGTCCTATGCATAGTCCTGTTTATGAACAGATTTCCGCACAGTGGTTTGTATTGGCCCCGAATATATTTATATAATGTATATCGGCCCCCCGAATATATTTATATAGTGCTATCGTATCCCCTCTGAGGCGACGTTTTTCTAAACTAAACAGATTTAAATGAGTTAACCTTTCTTCATATCTATAGTGCTCCATTCCTTTTAATAATTTTGTAGCCCGCCTCTGCACCCTTTCTAGTGCTATGATATCCTTCTTTAGAAAAGGTGCCCAAAATTGCACAGCATATTCAAGGTGCGGCCTTACCATTGATTTATCCCGCGACTTGATGCCCCTTTTTATACAGGAACGTTTCAGCTCCTTGATTTCACAAAATGTTACGAAGATCAGAGTCATGTTGCTGGCCTCGATGATCTATGGTTTCTTCAACCTTTGATTATACATTACACAGGGCCACCTCAGCCTTTATCCTGGAGACACTTGCCAGCGTTGGCCCTTCATAGCGAATCGCGAATACGGAAATAAAAACCACAGCCTTCTAGCAAGTACATCCTTTATCGAGTAAACCCTTTCCAAGTGGTCCCGTTCTCACGTAAAGGCAAACCGAGAAGCAAATAGAACATTTGAGCGGAGAAGACAGTTGGGTTCCTTGCTTTGGTGTTAATGAAGTCAAAGAGGAACAAATTCAGGACACAGTCAGATACACAACTTTTTTTTCCTCACAATGGTTACTTTACTTGACACAAAATCCAAACATTGACCTTCCCAACAAAGTGAAGCCAACAAGTCAAAAGTCAACTCTCTCTTTAGCCAGCAGACCCTTGAGGAGTCCTCTGAAAACGCTCTCAAGTCATCCATATATCCAAAGCGTGAAGACACAAAGGAACATCGGTTGTGCTCTATATTAAACATTAAGGTAGTGGCCGTTTAAATAAAAGGAAAGCGCGCATGAGTGTTCGTTTACATATCGTGAATATTCTACCCTCCCCGCTGACAGACTGAAATTTGAACTGCCCTGGGAAGAGGACATTTCGCCGCGAGCGTTCCATGGCGTAAGCCCTTCCTGGCGACTGCGCTTCACAATGACCCGTTAGGAAAACGGGCCGCGAAACAATAGCTGCCGCCATGGCTACTGTCAGAAATCATTCAGCGACGACGTGGCCTGGGTTTTGTTTCAAATTCGACATCTCGGAAGCTTTAAGAAGAATGCTCTGTTTAACCCCTCGTAAGGATGCAGGAACACTTGGGAGACGCAGGCAGGTTGTGGATTTTAGAAAGAGCAGAACAAAGACTCATGTCCTTCCCAGAGGAAACACACACACACACGCTTTTCTTATGGACTGGTCGGGCTTCCTTTCAAACAATAACGGCCACTTTAACGGATTAGCCTTTACTATATTTAACATGTGCTTTTGGTTTTTAGTTATTCTTATATTTCGCCTCCCCTTCTCTCTCTCATCCATTTTCTTTCCTCTCTCTCTCTCTCTCTCTCTCTCTCTCTCTCTCTGCCCCATCGCTCCTTCCCTCCATCTCCCCACTTATCCATCTATCCCTAAATGTCCCGTCTGCCCTGGACCATGGCCACCTATCCCTGGACTTCACAACACCTCCTCTGAGCATCGATATAGAAGCCTATGCCCCCCCCTAACTGAAGGTTCTACTTAAACTAGATTCTTACTTTGCGATGAAAGATCTGATCTCACAAGAACGTAAGAGCCGCCATCTATGCCAGGGGTTGACAGATCCACAAAGAACGTACCAGCCAGGGAGCCAAGCTAAATTTCTATAGTAAAACATGGCTTTTTAGGATTAAAAGACGTAATAACCTAATGCAAGCATGGGTTAAGCAACAAATTGACAAGCTGGGTCCTAAATAACCCAATGTGGTTAAAAAAGAAAAGAGGGGGGTGTTAAACCCAAATACCAAAAAAACTCCCTATTTACTTAGGCAGAAAAATGATCAATGTGTTTATAACAAACCCACTCAAACCTGCGAGGAATGAACTTCCAATAAAAATATAGATATGTAATATATAGATATATAATATATAATAGATATCGCATAAGTGACGTGGAAGCAGATGGACTCCCATCATCGTCCCAATTCGTTTAAATACCCCAAATCTGTAGCGTATGACAGCGAGTACGCGGCCAAATCACGGGGGGGATTAAAATGCCTCCGTTGTAAACCGCTGGCAGGATTACCACCCGACAGCAGGCCCTTTTACACCAAACACGACGATCCTGAAGGGCATTAGTGCTGCGACACATTCCCCCCGGGCCGCAGACACCAAGGAAACCCTGAAAGCCATAGCCAGAGAGAGGCATTCAAGCAAATTAGTTTCTAATTCGCTGCCCCAAACAGCATCGATACCAAAACATGATCCATTACGGCTCATTAGCCAATTTGCTGCTTGTTAGAAAGCTGCAGCTCCAGAGCTGCAGTGCATCATCCCCAAACCACTGGCAGGAGAAAGCGCCTACCCCATGGAGATCTCACGAAGCAGGGCCGGAGGTGGCTAGGGGCAAATGGTTACGCTGCTAGGCACGGAACGCATCTCCTGCAAGTTGGGGAGTGAACCCCTCTATAAATAAGAGGCGGAGCTTCCTGATTTAAGTGCAAACGATGGCGTTTGGTTATTTCCTGTGACTTTTAACCCCTACCTCTAGGGGCAGAATGCATTGTGGGTGTGCAAAGTGTTTGCTTTGCTAATGCCTGGGGAAATCACCACGGCAACAACAGTGTTCCTGGTAATCGGATGAGTGGCTGCTATAACAACAAAAATACCTTCATAGCTTTGCACCAAGGGCTTAATATATGATGGGGGTTAAGATGCTTAAGCAACAACATTTTTCCTAATTTCCACTAATTTAGCTATTCTTTAAAGTGTACCAATACAGCACAGAACACCTCAGACATGTTACTAAGCGTGTTGCGTGATTTATAAACAACATTAATTGGCCATCACGGTTTTGCAAAGCCCAGAAGAGAGCGTCTCGTAAAACGAAGCCAACACGCCGCAGTTTATTATAGAGTAAGAACCCCCCCTCCATATGTATTTGCCAGCCCTCTTCCCTACCCCCATCGGCCCCCCGCCAGCCCCGGCTAGGGGCATCATAGGCCAAACCCATCCCCTCGCCGATGATCTGACTTTCCACAAGTCAGTTGAGGCTCTGCGGCCGCTGCGGGGGGATTCAGAGATCCACGTGCCTTCCGATAGGAGCGTTTCCCTATCGACCCCGCTTACTACCCCCGATAACTCTCGCTTTAGTGAATACAGCCCTTTCATGCTCGGTTAACCTCTGCCCATTTCTGTAAATGGAAATGTTATCGTCATTTAGAGAAACCTTCAATCCAGCCTCTTTTTGTTTTTTATCCAAATAATTTGGAATAAAAACCATTTACACAGCTAGGGGCACTAAAATCTAATAGATAGGTAAACTCTTTATATAAACATATATGATCATTTTAATATGCAAGCTCTGAGGCACAAGTTTATTACCTATACAATAGACCATTAAAATGAGTATTTGGGAACACGACGGCACCTCTCTCTCTCTCTCTCTCTCTCTCTCAATACATCCAATAAATAGAGGAATTATTTTCTACGTTCAAATTCACACCGCACATTAAATCAGACATTAACCCGCAATACAGCGCAGGAACACAGATCCTATACTAAGACCACACTAAACAAGTAAGCGGCAAGTAAGAACCCCACATGATAAATACCCCCGAAGCCGTCATTATTTAGGAATAATAAAAAGCAGGCGGGAGCCTATATATAAATAAATAAAATTAAAAAAAAGGAGAGCGTATCCAGAACGTATGGAATCGACACGCATTTGTTTAAATGACATGTAATATTATTTCATCGAGGTGTCGACGATACCGGCAGCTGCGATAAAAGATTATACTACGTGGTTATTTAAAACCCAATAGATTGGTAAACGGTTTTTAGGGGTCCACATTGTCAGACGTGCCAGCCTTTAGACAATAAGACGATGGAACCAGCTGTATGAACAGTCAAAGGGACTTTACTGTCCCCGACACACGCTAAAGGAGAAGGGAGAGCTTTCCGCGCATGCGCACAGGGGCCCGGGCAGACCCCCGCCAACTGCCAGCGCTAGAGCTGCCTGGCGGCAGGTATACAATGTGCCGGGAGATTGTACTCGGCCACACGCGTCTGCTACACGGCATGTAGCTGGGGGCCTGGGGGCAGGCGTATGTGGAGGGGCTTCTACAGGATCACCACCTCACGGATGTACTAAAAGGGCCACTGCCAATTATGAAAGCATATATAATGGCTGAAGCGTCCCATTAAACATACACACACACATTATATATATATATATATATATATAGTATATGGGATGTATGGAAACTGACAATAATGGAAAAAAAGAGCTGCTGATGATGAGTAGTAAATACACCTGCCCTCCATGACGGGGTTCACGCTAAGGTAATGGCCCCCCCTGCCCCCAGGGGCCTGGCAGTGCCCTTTACTGGTGACACTCATCCCGGTGCTGCTCGGGCTGGGGCATGGCGGCAGGCCTCGGGAGTAGCAAACATGGTGGAACGCAGGCCACACTCACCATGTACAGGGTGAACGGGAAGCAGAGCAGGAAAAGCCAGATATAGAGATGCAGGGTGTTGACGAAGGTGCTCTGGTGGGGGTCATAATACCAGCCCCCGGTGATGGAAGCCCAGACTCCCTGCCGGAGGATCTGCAGCGTCTGAGAGCCCATGTTCCTCCCTCAACCCGAAGCGGGTCTCCGCCAACAGCGCCCCTCCGGGGGCGCCTTCACCTCCCCGTCCGTAAAAGAAGAGGACTTCGGCGACGGGAGATAGGCCAAGGCGGCCTCACGGCGGACATTTTATCTCCTCTCACCCCCCGGAGGAAGCTCGGGTCCGCCAGCAACGAGCGGCCTTAGCCTTCAGCACCCAATATCCCTTCAGCCCAACCATAGAGTGCGAGCTAGAAGGGCTACGAGCCCGAGAAGAGAACGTTTAAGGGATCTATCACCACCTATCGGTCATTAGCGATCCTACACCAGCTTCTAATACAATGTGACAAAGTGCACTCAATGTTTATATTATGAACGCCTGGAAACAATTTCATTCATTTTATTTCAATGTTTGCTACTTTAATTTACTACTGATTGATAACTTCCATCTAGCTCTGTAATTATTTCCCCACCCATGCATATAGCGCCGCAGAATAATACAATGGTGCTGCGTATAGATAAATACATAAGATGAAGAATTGACTTCAGTTACTAATACTCATTTATTAGGCTGTAATCATATATATTTTCCATCGGGCAGGAGGAGGTAGTGGCAGTGCCCGTGCACCTCCTTCTCCTTGTGGTAGAGGATGTAAGGTCAGTGCAGGACAGGCCCTCCAGCCCTGCCCTGGGCACCAAGGGCCCCACAGTTATGGCTCTGTGAGAATGTATACGACTCAAAAGCACAGGAACAGCACAAAATAGCATGTTTTGTGAACTGGGTCTAGGGTGGTAGGTCCAAGGGGTGGCAGCACTACTGGGCATCAGGCACCTTGGTGGCCTCCAAGCTCATGCAGCCAGTTGGGAAGCTCTGTCATTGCCGCCCATTCACACAAGCCGCCCTCCATCCAAGGGATCTTTGGTTTGGCTAGCATGGACATCCGAGGCAGCTGCTCCTCACCCTACACAACCTTCTAACGCAGAGCACCGAGATACAACGTCTCCGCAAACAGATCAAGCAGCTGCTTAGCCGTCCCGTTGGCTTAACTGGCCTTCTCGAAAATGTAGGAGTGACGTCGCATTCCTATAAAGCATACATTAAAAATATAAAACACCAGTATCACACCCCTTAGTTCTTGTGTAATTATTCTATTAGTAGAGATGGCCCCCCCCCCCTTAATCTTTTAACGTTGAGATGCCCCGGCCCATTCGTCCACCACTTGGAGATCCCACCGCCCTGGTAATGGGATTTTATCAGCATGCTGATGCTAGAAGGAACAGGCCTTGGACAGCCATGTATAAAAGTACAACACCCACAACTATTACAAATGTGAAAGAAAGGACATCTTTGCCTATTTCAAGTATTTCTACATTCCACACATGGGTGGTGATTGTGTTTCCAGACTATACGACATACATGCACCTAACGCAATTTTTCTAGCTGCTAAACTCAGTTGTGATTGGGGTCAACTATATCTTTAATATCTCTTATTACCTCACTGAGACTTTCTTAGGCTTATAAATGGAACCGATTCTAATAATTATCATCATCATGCCCCTTTTAGCTGCCTGTTATAGGCCCATCTCATCCAACAGGCAATGTTAACATTACCCAGAGAGACGCTTTGATCGTGCCTCGCTGTCAGGGCAGTTTCTACAGATGTCGGTGTCTAGCGCATGTGCTGTAGGCACGACCAAGAATGCTCTTCTAAATTTGATATTCCGTGGTTGACCTGCTCCTCATCTCTTCAATAATGACATCCAAAGGAACGCCATACCTAATCAACAGGCTTTATAACCTTGCCCCTTCCCCTCCCCAGAAGCCTAGGTCATAAACACACCTGACCTAATCAACAGGCTTAATAACCCTGCCCCCCCTCACCTGAAGCCTATGTCATTAACACACCTGACCTAATCAACAGGCTTAATAACCCTGCCCCCCTCACCTGAAGCCTATGTCATTAACACACCTGACCTAATCAACAGGCTTAATAACCCTGCCCCCCTCACCTGAAGCCTATGTCATTAACACACCTGACCTAATCAACAGGCTTAATAACCCTGCCCCCCTCACCTGAAGCCTATGTCATTAACACACCTGACCTAATCAACAGGCTTAATAACACTGCCCCCCTCACCTGAAGCCTATGTCATTAACACACCTGACCTCATCAACAGGCTTTATAACCCTGCCTCTCAGTAATGTGGGTTTGCGTTCATTAAGTTACATTGTCTGAAGCGATAGGGCATGCTGGTTGTGGTATTGCTGGCCTGTTGGTTGTGGTATTGCTGGCCTGTTGGTTGTGGTATTGCTGGCCTGTTGGTTGTGGTATTGCTGGCCTGTTGGTTGTGGTATTGCTGGCCTGTTGGTTGTGGTATGGCTGGCCTGTTGGTTGTGGTATGGCTGGCCTGTTGGTTGTGGTATGGCTGGCCTGTTGGTTGTGGTATTGCTGGCCTGTTACCTGTTTGGACCTGGGCTGCTTATTGGGGTTATCCCCCTTTTTGTTTGTTGCCTGGGCTGTTCTAAGTTCATACTCCCCAGTAGACTTGGCATGCCTCCTACTCTGCTACTTACGGTGAGATGTATCTGCTTTGTTTAATATGCATATATTCAGCTTTGTGATTTGTGTATCGTTTCCATCATTGTGTTTTTATGCTCCTGGAGTCTAGTAAGGCCTGAACCCAAGCCTTCCACACCTGATGTTTATGGCTGGCCTAAGAACATTAGATGCCCTGTGTAAGTATCAGACGTATCTCCATGCACCCACAAAGGTCTGCTTCCCTTGTTGGCCTGGTCATATGATCTACTATGGCTAGTAGTCTAGCAGCCATGTGCCCCACCTCCAGACCTTTATGCTACCCACCAGGGTCAGGATACAAATTCTATTCTAAGAATTCTGCTTTTTATTTTTTCACCCCATTGTAACTCTTATTGTCTTTCCATGTTCCCCCTTGCTATTTAGTTATGGGTATTACCACTGGCTGCCACTGGATGTCATACTCTGCTGTCACCTGCTTGGGAACTTCGCTGCATACATAAACACCAAAACCTATTGCAAGGAGAGCACGTAAGGGAAAAAGGTATCTACAAAGTAAATCTTTATTAAACAATATGATTTAAATACATATAAAAAACATATATATAATATAAAAGCATCTCGGCACCAAGACACACATAGGAAGGTACATATGAACAGAGGCACAAGACTACAGGAACTAGGATGGGAATATGTATGTATATGAAGGCACAAATAAGAAACACAAGCGATAAAGTAAAAAGGAACAGATGAAATAACACACAGCAATGGTACATCGGTGCTCAAACGTTACTAACCAAACCTAGAAACAGGGCTGAAGACGGCTAAAAGCCTGGTAATGAATGGTGCCAAACATACCGACCCCGCCGTACGTTTCGCTGCAATGAGCTTCACTGCATACTAATGGTGAAAATAAGCCAGCAGGTTTTTCTTTGGATTGTATATTTAGGTATCATAAATTTAATATATCTATCATAAATCTGTATTATAAATCCGCATCATAGATCCCTCTCGTAAATCCACATTATATATCTATCATAAATACATATTAACGATCCATATTGGAAATTCATATTATATATTTGTATCTTAAGTCCATATATTATAAATCTGTGTTGTATATCCGCATCATAAATATATTGGAAATCTGTATCATAAATTCATATTAGCAGTTTATATCATAATTCCACATCAAAAATCCATATTGTATATCTTGATCATTAATACATATTACATGTCTATTATATTATAAATCCTTATAAGTCTGTATCATAAATCCATGATATATCCATAGTGTATTACAAATCCATATTATAAATATTATATATCCATATCACAAATCCATATTTAAATCCATATTATATATCTGTATCATAAATCCTTATATATCCATAGTATATTACAAATCCATATTTAAATCCATATGTATCTGTATCAAATTCATATGATATATATATAGTATATTACAAATCCATATTATATATCTGTATCACAAATCCATATTTAAATCCATATTATATATCTGTATCATGAATCCATATTATATTATAAATCCATATTATATATCTGTATCATGAATCCATATTATATTAGAAATCCATATGGTATATCTGTATCATGAATCCATATTATATTAGAAATCCATATTATATATCTGTATCATGAATCCATATTATATTAGAAATCCATATTGTATATCTGTATCATGAATCCATATGGTATATCTGTATCATGAATCCATATGGTATATCTGTATCATGAATCCATATGGTATATCTGTATCATGAATCAATATTATATTAGAAATCCATATTGTATATCCGTATCATGAATCCATATTGTATATCCGTATCATGAATCCATATTGTATATCCGTATCATGAATCCATATTGTATATCTGTATTATGAATCCATATTATATATCTAAAACATGTTTATTTTTGTCTCCAAGAACAAATATTAACCCTTTGTAAGCCAAAGAAGTAAAAGTGAAAGCACCGCACAGATGGGAACGAAATACTCGTTTATAAACCTGAACCGTGAATGACTTTTCTTCCTCTAGGGTCGGTTTCACCCTCACGTAAATGTTCTGTTCATTTGTTTTTTAGGAAAAAATGAATTGTGACCGAAAGCCAGATCCAAATAAATGTATCCGACAGCAGGTAGAAGACCCTATGACATCATATCCTGGAGCTATGAGGACGGCGGCGCAGAAAATAAATACTTAAAACAAATAACAATGGGTATGTAACAGACCTAAATATATAAGACTATGTAAAGACTCAGACCTTAATCAGTCGTTGGTCTTGTCTTACATCCTGGAGCCATATGCTTTCATTTCTCTTACTGTTAGCCTCCACCACATCTGCTGGGAGGCTGTTCCACTCATCTACCACAGTTAAAGTGAAACGTCCTTGCAGTGTATATAAGCCTCTGGCTCTCTAGAGTTACTCTAGGGTCTGCTGTTTTAACATCTGAAAGTCTACTGAAGCCCTGTCCCCGTCTTGTAAAATAAGCCACTATTATGTAATTATCTCCCAGGCCTTCTCTTTAACGCGTAACATTTCGGACAATTCCCGCGTGCCCGCGCTCTTAGTGTGGGCGGGGCCATGTGACGACATCCCGCTTCCGAGTGTTACTGCGCAGGCGCAGCCGAGGAAGCAAGGTACCCGGCTGGACGGACACCTTTCGTATCCGCCCGTGACCGGGCAAGTGATCGCGGGGCGCTGTTTAAAAAGGGGGCCTACCCCGGGAAACCTCTCCCCGCCGTGCGGGACTTATGGGGAGATTGCGGGGCTGTCCCGCTCAGGGCGGGAAGTCTGGGAAGCCAAGCCAAGACCTTCTAATTTCACTTCCTCTGACTTGTTTCCACCTACAGAGTGTCGGTGTATGAGCACAAGGCTCCTGGGCCCAAGCAAGACCTATGGATCAGTTCAATGGAGCCCCTCAGATCTCTGCTCTCCCTGCCTGGCAGCAGCAAAGCTTCATTTGGCTTAACTAGAGGGGCAAATGCCTCCATATTGCCGGTGCCCCTGGTCACAGAGGAGGATGAGGAGCAGGAGGACAGAGACAGGAGCCTCATCAGACGGGGCTACATGGATGGAGAGGATGATGCTGGACGGGGAGGAGTGCCTGGGGTCACTGGGGGGCAGCCCTCCACCTCCCCACTTAACCCCTTCTATTGGACTGCTGTGTTTGACTACGAGGCCACTGCGGAGGACGAGCTGACACTGAGGCTGGGTGACCTGGTCCAGGTGCTGTCTAAGGACTCGCGGGTGTCCGGGGACGAAGGCTGGTGGACGGGGAAGATCCAGGACCGAGTGGGCATCTTCCCCAGCAATTATGTGACCACCACTCAGAGCTTCTCCAGCAAGCTGCAGTGCAAGAGGGAAGAGCTGCCCTGCTACCCAGCCTCCGCGCTGCACTGTAAGGCGACGCCGATCCGGTAGCCCCGGGGGCCGTAAACGTTTAATGTATGCAAGCGCAGGTGTCTTGTTGGACTCCTGTCCGACGTGCCGGAGCTGAGAGTATATCACATGCAATTATATATGTCTGCTCTGAACACGTGTCCTACACGCCAAAGAGCTGGGCAGCGGGGCAAGGGACAGATATGTATTCTGTAGAGTCATCCCATGTGGCAAGACAATTTAAAGGGACCTCTCGGCGATCAGATGCTGAAAAAATGGATGGTTGGTTGCCGGCATGTCCTTTTAAAGGCCCCGTTGCCACGTTCGCAAAATGGTTACTTTTTGACAATATTTTTTATCGTAACGATACATTGTTCGCTACTTTTGAGTCTCTTTCCAACTGGTCATTGATTTGTACCAAGATGCTCCACTTTTGGAATCCTCCACCTGGGTACAAATGATGATGCTGCCCATTTTCCATAAGTAAATGGGGAGAAAAAAAGCGTATGTTATAATAATTAAGTCTGTGTTCCCACTCCAGGCGGGCCCTTCGGGAAGTGCCAATTCATAAGACCCTTTCCCCTAAACTAAATAACTAAATTGTCAGTTTATTCTGATTGGGGGGGCCGTAGCTGTGGATTTTCTTCTTGCCGCAAGCCAATAGGTGCAGACGTTCTTCGGATATAAAATCCGCCTTCTGTCTCGTTTGACTCCTCCCCCAGCTGCTTCTGTTGTAATCAGGAAGTGTACCTCAGTATGCTGCTGGCACACTGTACCCCAATTCTAGCCAATTGAAATTGATGAGTAGCAGCACCCGATCACTTAGGTTCTATCTGAATGTTGATGCTTCGCTCGCATACACGGAGCGAAGGAGGAAAAAAAACGAGACAGAAGTCCTATTTTGGGGCTTGAATAACTAAATGCATTTGGAAATAAAATCAGGAGACCCTGGGGGTTAAGATGTCCGGTGTTTTCCCATTGAGTGAATTTATCCCTCTTTTTCTGTCTTTCAGTACTAGAGATAGACTTCTCGGAGCTGCTTTTAGAAGAAATCATCGGGATCGGAGGCTTCGGGAAGGTGTACCGCGCCGTCTGGGGAGAAGAGGAGGTGGCCGTTAAAGCCGCGCGGCACGATCCCGACGAGGACATCAGCCAGACGATCGAGAACGTCCAACAGGAGGCCAAACTGTTCGCCATGCTGAATCACCCCAACATCATCGCGCTGCGCGGCGTCTGCTTAAAGGAGCCCAATCTGTGCTTGATAATGGAGTTCGCTCGCGGCGGATCCTTGAATCGCGTGCTCTCCGGAAAGAAGATCCCGCCGGACATCCTCGTGAACTGGGCCGTGCAGATCGCCAGGGGAATGGATTACTTGCACAACGAAGCCATCGTACCCTTCATACATCGTGACCTGAAATCCAGCAACAGTAAGTGAGGCTGTATAGACGCCAACGCAGAGTGAGATTATATATATGTGTATATGTATGTCTATCCTTATTTAGCAAATCAAGCCTTTTTCCTATTCTGTTCTGAGCTGCTTTGTTGGATCCCTTGGTGGCGTGTGGATGCAGGCTGTGCCAGGCGCTCACTACTCTGTATAGAAACATAGAACCAGTGCATCGGACCCATTCAGCCCACCAAGTGCCGCTATGCCATGCATGTTTATATCCCCTCACTGTATTAGCCTCTACCACTTCTGCTGAGAGGCTGTTCCACTTTTCCACTGTGAGCAAAGCAGGCTTGTTCAGGTCTGTAGAAGGCTTATAAACGGCCCTGCCCTTTGCTACGTGTCTCCCGGCAGCAGGGGTCCTGGATTACTGCCGGAACAATGCGAGGGTAGGTCGTGAATGAAGCAAGAATAACGGTCTCGCCGCCAACAAAGGAGTCCCAGGGAGGGCTCAACCGTCCCTTTAATTCCGGGTCCAGCTGCAGATCTCCCCGTGCGTCCAGGACTGCAAAGTATGCTCCTTGCGCATGTTCTTGGTACGTGTATAATTCTTACGGTGCCCATTGAAGGAAATTAAAGGTTCAGTAGTTAAATACCGGCGATTATTTCATTCACTAAATGTTCTTGCTTCAGTAAAACTGAAGCCCCCCAAAGCTAATGCCCCCTAGCTTGCCATGCGCTGTGCATGATATGGACCAAGGTGCCTTTTAAGGCTCTTGTACAGATTTTCTTTTTAATATTTTAAATGAAAATGGTTAATTCTTTGCACTTAGTAATGTGTATATATATAAAGATATACAATAATGGCTCTTATAGAGGTGGTAGCGCAGTAGTCCGCTGTACCCTTTTTGGGTCTCTAACGTTCAAGGCTCAGACACTTATAATGGGGATCTTCAGTTTTACCAATCCCATCAGCCTTGGCCATCTGCCGTCCGATGTCTGGCCTCTGCTGTATTGAAGATTTCTCCATCCCTTAGATCTTTGGTATCTCCGCTCAACGACGCTACTGCATCTGCTGGCGCTTCTCCAATCTATGTGATTGGAGAAGCGATCGTAATGGCTAATATTTAAATCCATGAGCTCAGTTGTATGACACGAGGCTTTGCTTTAGGAAGGGCTCAGCCAGGCAAGTCTTCCCTGCGGGGAGGATAAACGTGGCCCCGCGCAATGATTAAACACAAATGCTGCGGCTGGTGCCTAGCAAAGTGCTGGATCGCCGAGGCAGGGTATCGCGCCTTATGTTCTGCGTACTAATAGCTGGCTGCGTGGATGAAGACGGGCCGTACTGTATAGAAGTACGAAGCGCTTATACCGGGGCGGCTGGCCTGCTAAGTGGTGCAATCGATGCGTATTCAGCGGGATTGAATTGCAGTCCTGAATTATTTAATGCCCCCCCCTCGGCATGCGCTGCCTCTGCACTGTATTCCTTCACTGTATTAGCCTGTACAGTGTCTGCTGTGCGGCGCTTCCACTTATTCCGGCCCTTGGTTGGTCTGCTGTGCCCACTCACTATGCGTAGAAGCCGTGCCAGAGCTCTAGGAATGCGCGATTTCACGGTTTATTTGCAACGAGGACACACAGGTTTTTCACAATGCCGCTGGAAGGCAGTTCCAGGCAACCCCCTCATTGTTTGCGCATGTGGAGGAAGAGGGGGATTGTGCCGCTGTCTCCCAGTAAATTTAGCACTGCGACCTTTCCGCAGGAAGCCGGTTATCTACTTGGGTCAGACTTCCTGCGCCGGCCGCCGCCAGCTACAGTGATCTGCCGTGTCAAACATTAACCCCTTCACTGTTAACATGATACGGAAACAAGTAGGATGCCCTTTAACCCCTTCACTGCAGAGAACGTGTCCGGTCCATGAATCCAATGGATGGGCTTTGCGTTAATGTACACAAGCAGGATCCGCCGCCCAAGCGAAGCGTGTCTGATTTCCACCGCGCCTTATATATGCAGCGACAATAATCGGTCTGTGGGGTTCAAAATAAGGGTGCAGTCCCTGTGTGGCTTTTTTCCGGGGTGATCTATTGACAGTCTTTCTGGGCTTTCAACTGAATTCAGCAAGCGGGGCTCCTCTTTTTACCTGGTGATAGATCTATTCAGAGCGCTGGATCCGTGCACGGGGCCCAAAGGCCCTTCTTTGCTGTATTGGCCGAAGGACTGCGGATTCTGTAAGTGCTATGATTGCATACCTCCCGACAGTCCTGTCTTCACGGGACTGTGTGTGAGAGGACGGGGCCGCCGGAACACATTGCCCGACATGGAGCTTTACACGGGACGCTGACGTGTCGCATGACCTCGTCCTTTTAGACAGCTCCATTTGTGTATCGGCAAACAATGTGCTAGGCATCAAGCAGGAAACAAAGGGGGTCCAGCTGTTCATTGTTTCTTCCATGTCCTCTTTGCGTGAAGATGTTTCGCAGGCAACAAGCAGTATCCGGGGGGTCAATCAAAGCATAACCCTGAAAATTGTCCTTTCATCTTTTGTTAATAGAAAGAAAGTTGAGTTTTGCCATACTGTAAGTTATTGGAGGATGTTATTTTAGCTACCAAGTGTTAATTGTGCTTTGATTAGGACAAGCGATGGCATATGGCTCCTGAATCTAAGACCAACGACTAGACGGGCCTATTAGGTCTTATTTGCCATGAAAATCTGTTTCTATGTACTGTAACAGAAAGGCAAACACTCTTCCTATTTGCCTCTTGAAACGCAAGCAACTTGTAAAAGCTCCCCCCCCCCCCCCATTTTCGGGCAGTTTTAATTCTAGAAACGGTCGAGAACGGAGATCTCGTCAACAAGATCCTAAAGATCACGGACTTTGGCTTGGCGAGGGAATGGCACAGGACTACTAAAATGAGTGCCGCGGGGACCTACGCGTGGATGGCACCCGAGGTTATCCGTTCTTCGATGTTCTCCAAGGGCAGCGATGTCTGGAGGTAAGACTTCAGAGATTTATTTCGCGGATGATACGGTCCAAACGTATCAGTGACGCTTAATATTTTACACCGAGAGGGTTTGCATAGTTTGTTTTACATTTTGGGTCTAATTATTGCTGTTTATGCTTTCTGCAAAGCTATGGAGTGCTGCTGTGGGAGCTTCTGACCGGGGAAGTACCGTTCCGTGGAATTGACGGGCTGGCTGTCGCCTACGGGGTCGCTATGAACAAGTTATCCCTTCCCATTCCTTCCACTTGCCCGGAGCCCTTTGTCCGACTCATGGAAGGTGCGATGGAATCATTTAAAAGCCTATTCGTTCACAATAAGTGCTGTGCTGTTATGGTAGTTTATATAACACGCACACACATTCTAACCTGCATCTGTGAATAGTGGTACACGTACAGATGGAAAGGCATCGGGGGCTATTCGGTGTAGGCTGGACACACTGAGGTCCCAATGACTCTCCAGAGTGACCTTAAAACATTTCAGGCTTGGTAAATGTTTCTAAGCGTTCAGAACTCTGGTGGGTATCGTCTCACGTTAGTTACATTTACATTTCTTGTGCTTAGAACATAAAAATGGAAATAGGCAAGAAATGTACGAAACCAAGTCGCTCGTTTTTATACCAAGTGGTATCTTCTAAACTGCTGGGCATCGGATTGGATTGCAATGAAAAGTTCAGAGCAAAGCCCAGCGTGTTGGGTTTGCTGTAACCCAGTGAATGTTTTTAACTCTTGCTTTTTCTTCTCGCCAGATTGCTGGAACCCTGACCCTCATTGTCGTCCCGCCTTCACCAACATATTGTTTCAGCTCACCACCATACAGGAGTCCGGCTTCTTCGAGATGCCCAAAGATTCCTTCCATTCACTGCAGGAAGACTGGAAGCAGGAGATACAAGAGATGTTCGACCAACTCAGGGCCAAGGAAAAGGTGGGAGCATTCCTGTGCCTGTCCCAGGAAAAGACTTTTAGGTTTATAAACGAATACAACGTAAACCAGACACTTATGTTTAGGGTACACTTGATATATTGACATATGGGGGTCTATATAGTTGGGGCAGTCAAGTATGACCACCTAAAGCTCTTCCATCTGGTATGACCCAACACGACTCGCGCGTCTCACATTTCTTTTTGAAATCAGGAATTGAGGAGCTGGGAGGAGGAACTGTCCCGCGCGGCCCTAGAGCAGAAGAATCACGAAGAACTGCTACGGAGGCGAGAGCAAGAACTGGCGGAGCGGGAGATCGATATACTGGAACGGGAATTGAACATCATAATTCATCAGCTGTGTCAAGAGAAGCCCAAGGTTAAGAAGCGCAAGGGGAAATTTAAGAAGAGCAGACTCAAGATGAAGGATGGCAACATCATCAGCCTGCCCTCAGGTGAGTCTTACTGGCTTTTTCGGAGTGTGATGGAACATATGCAGTATATATTATGTTTTGAATTATATCGCAATGTAAAGGCTTTCTGACTAGTAAATTATTGGCCAGACTGAGTTATGGTTCACGTGTACCAACAGCTAACGTATCCAACCCCGAGCGGCCCGTGTTCTTTCAAGCAGAAGTGAGACCCTTGGCTTTGCTTGTAATACCGGTGCCATGGGTAGGGGTTAATTGGATCTCCATGTTTCGGTACGTGGCACGTGATGTTGAAACGATTGTAAACATGTTAACCAGTAGAACGTTTAGATGTAACGTCCTCCCAACTGACCGGATATAATTACTATAAAAATCAGATAATATGTATGGCTTGTATACACAACCGCGCCATTGAAGTGTCTGCGGGTGATGCGTTTCTGTTGCTCTGATGTGCCGTGCTTCGCTTTGCAGATTTCCAACACAAGTTCACGGTGCAAGCTTCGCCTACCATGGACAAAAGGAAGAGCTTGATTAGCACAAAGTTTAGCCCCCCTGCGAGTCCCACCATTATCCCTCGGCTTAGAGCCATTCAACGTAAGTAGCCTTGTAGATCGCTAATCTACTGCGCTATGAAAGCATGGCCTGGAACCCGCAACAAAGCTCTTGCTTCTCTATTGTGGTCAGACTAACACTTCAGTGCCGCTGAATTGATGTTTAAGGAGAACAAAAGTAAATTATTGTTCTTATCAGCGCTTCAGTACCTATGATGGGTAGGTGTCCTGCCGCCACTAAATAGGCCACGCACGGTTCTTATTTGTAAACCATTTGTTGCCAGCGTTCGTTGGGGGCATCGGTAGGGGGCATGTTACCCAAGATTAGTAACCTAGTAGTAACCTCTTGCCCCCGCATGCCCATTTAAATTCTTGAGCCCTGATTTTAAATACAGGCTTCCTTCCCCAAAATTCGCAGGTCATTGCGGCAGAATTTCTTGCTAATTACACTCGAAAGATGTTTGCAAATCGAAACCAATAAGCAGCCAGTACTGCTATAACCATTCTAACGTTCATTTATCTTTGAAATGGTTACCTCTCGCTGCGACCAGTGACCCCAGGGGACTCTAACAAATCAAGAAATCGGAGCACCGGTGGCTCAAAAGATGAAAGTGAAGATGACGAGAAGAGAGACCAGAAGAAAAAGGTCCGACCGTGGGTGCCAGGGGCTCTGGGCAGCAAAGACACAGGGGTGGCAGAGGACTGGTAAGTGCTGGACATCGCGGTACTTCTGGCTTTTTTTTTTCGCCATTCGCATTCCATCCCCTGCAAAAGCTCGCTTAGTTTGGTAACTTCTTATTTTTATAGGAAAGTGTAACATACCGTAAGTCACCGTTGCTAACCGTGATCTGTTATCCTTCACAAGCCTTAGGGTGTCCACTGAGGGTTCAAAGCCGTGCTCCTCTAATACTTTATATAACGGGAAGTCCTCAAGAATGACCAACACTCCTGGCTTCAGCACGGTGACGGAAACGGGTAAATAGAATGGCTTGATTTATTTATTTTTATTTTTTTTTTCTAAGAAGGTTTTGTGAACTAAAAGTTTTCTTTATTTAATAGACACAGAGAATGCCAGTGACACAGGCGTGAACCATGTGGATATCAAAGAGTCCCAAACACCTACATCCAACAAGTCCTACCTCTGCATACCATTCCACAAAGGAGGAGATGATGTGGAGGGCCCGTTTAGCGATACTAGTGACAACCCCACACCGGTAAACTCGGCTACAAGCACCCCACAGCTCACCCCCACTAATAGCCTCAAGCGTGGATCTCAGAACAAGCGGTGCTCAATGGTTCTTCTAGGATGCGGTGCTCTTCTTGCCACTGTGGGCTTAGGCTTTGACCTACTGGAAGCAGGCAAGTGCAATATAAGTCAGGAGGAACCTGAGCCAAAAGAAGAGAAGAAAAAGAAAGAGAGCCTCTTCCAACGAGCCGCCCGTCCACGGAGAAGCACCAGTCCGCCCTCCAAAAAGCTTTTTAGAAAGGAGGAGTTGCCATCCCATCCTGCAGAACCTACAACATCAATCACTTTGCAGTCCTTGTCTTCCATTTCCGAATGTAATTCCACTCGCTCGCTGCTGCATTCTGACAGCGATGAGTTGGTGGTGTACGAGATGCCTACCACTCCTGTAGAGGAACAGCCGCCTGCTGTCAGCAATCCGCTGGTGAACGTGCACATCGAGACGTTCAAACGTGATCCCAACCAGTCGCTGACCCCAACCCATGTGACTTTAAACACCAGGGCCCATCATGGACACAGGAGAACCCCTTCTGATGGCGCAATCAAAGTTCCCGTGATTGCTAATGGAACACCAGCCAGCAACTGTGTAGTAAGCTGCTCCGGAGCAAGTAAGTGATGGTATCTTGTTACTCAAGGCCTTCTGTGTCTTCTTCAGCCTATAATCTACAAGAGAGACAGATGGGTTTGATATATTGATTAGCTAATGAGGCGAGACGTTTGTTCATTTTGGTCACCACGTCTTGAGGTCAGAGTGGGTGAATTGTGCGAAATACAACTGTTAACCGGTAAATTACCCGTCTGTCACCAAATAGAGGTTATTCTAAGGTCAGATTGGTGGTTCGTTGGTCATCCGAACAGAAAGCGGGTACAGTAGAAAATGCCTTGAGATATCATGGCTTATATCAGAAAGTGTGATGTCTTGCTCTTGTTTTCTTTACCCAGATACCACCTCCCCTAGCAGAGACCCACAAGAGTTCCCACGTCTTC
This sequence comes from Spea hammondii, assembly GCA_029215755.1. Taxonomy (NCBI): domain Eukaryota; kingdom Metazoa; phylum Chordata; class Amphibia; order Anura; family Pelobatidae; genus Spea; species Spea hammondii. The sequence continues at coordinate 24,161,845 of JARDYJ010000012.1, read as the reverse complement.
CCGACCCAAATCTGGTCTTCCCTCCCACCCCACGGCGCTGGAACGTGCAGCTGGACTCAACACTGGAAAGGCCCAAAACACTGGAGATTGTCCCTAGGCCTCGACCATCAACCAACAGACAAAGACTGGACTCCTGGTGGTTTGTGTCGCCCAGCAGAACCCGCAGCGACTCCCCTGCGAACAGCTCATGCACTGAAACCCCCAGCAACTTGGACTCCTTCTTCGCCAGCAGCAGCGGAAGCACCGTGGAGGAACGGCCCGCGTTTTCTGGCTTTACCCCGTCGCAGGTGCCACGGCCTGTAGGCGAACGGACGCTTCTAGATGTGGACGTAGAAGGCCAGAGCCAAGATAGCACTGTCCCCCTATGCAGAACAAAGCTCAAAGTCTACACCACTGCAGCCTGTGAACAAAAACAAGAATTCTGGTCTTAAAAGGCACGCTGAACGTGATTGGCAGCCGCAGCCGCAGATCTTGCACTGAATGCACTTTGAGGATCAAAGAAATCACTGGAAGGCAATATAAAATGTAGTCCTTATGCTGCTCACCCTAATTCTTAAATACACCCCTTCATTCCTAGGAGACAGACTTGTATAATTTTTTAATTTTTTTGGTCTTGTACACTGGATCCTGATAATTCATTTTTAAAGGACTCTATTCATTCCGGATAAATGTTTGTCTGTATGTTTCGTCTTTCAATGGTCTTCTAGTGAACATCTCCATCTCGCATTGCGTTGTCAGCCGACGCCATACACCGCAGCACCAAGCCCCCTCGTTGTTAAAGCCTCCTTATGTTCCATTTAACCTGCACCCTCCGTGCTGTTGCGGTTTCTCCTAGGTCCATGTCATTTAAGTCTTGCACACGGATATCCATTATAGTTCCTGGCAATACCCATGCGAGATATACTCCTAAACTGTACACTGGACCTAATGGGGGACATTAAGAAAAAAAAAGTGAAGTGGCCGCTCTAAGCCACCATCCTCAATCATGTTTGGTTTCTGGTCTGTTGTCATGCCGGTGCGTGGATTCCCTTTGGTAGCCAGACTGGGATTCTAGCGCTACCTGTTGGATGCCATCAAATTATTCTACATATCTGCATGGATATAATATTCTAATTTAACGTACCAAAACGACTGTGTGCCTCAGGGCTGATTGAAGCGTGGGTGATGGAGGTATTTGCTCGGCATTGCTATTAAATAACAGTGTTATATGCATAATAGAAGATTTCTTTAGAATACAGGTCTGTTGCCCCTTCTCATCTGTGTGCTTGCAACCTTTTACTAACAGAGTATCGACCGGCAACCTTTTTGTTCCGTTCCAGTTACGGCGACGTGCCCTCGGACAGTCGTTACCGTATAGTTACTTGTATGGTATTGTGAAACACTATCCCATATAACGTATATGCGCGCTTTCTTGAGGCCTCTTATTTTAATCGTGGTGAATCTCTGGTCTTTCATCGGCCTTTGGCTTCCTTTTAAAACGGCCTCTTCTACTGGGACAAAAAAAAGTATAAAACATACTCTTGAGCTGCCTGGCGTTCTATAAAAGAGCGCTTGGGTGTTTTCTATGTTACGGATCGATTGCTTAAGAATATACGCTTGATGGTCCCATGGATTCAATGAAACTACTCAGGCAAAGGCGTCTAGATATTTGCCATGTGTGAGGGCCGGGCTTCTAATGCAAACTTAGGGCTATTAAAATTCGCCCCGTGTATTGTAGGCTGGAGTTATCATAAGGGTTTTAAATACGGGAGTGCATGTGCCTGTGTATTCTAGAACATATAGCAATACTCAATGTAAAATAGGTTCTTACTCACTCATCAGGACTTAACAGAGGAGGAAAAAAGCCACTGGGTTACTGCAAAGAAAACATGGAAAATGTAACTTTTTTTTTATTTAAATGATATAATTAAACAAGGCTGTCCAGATTCCAACAGTACATGTGAGTATAGAGCGTCTCACTACAAAGCCTCAGTCATTATGAAAAAGGCATCCAGAATCCAACCGTTCCTTCTTACCACTCTAAATTCTAAAACTGGAACACAGCGGGGTCTATTCATTAAGGGGGGAGAGTATTGTTTCAGCGCCTTGACTGCGCTATGCATTAGGAAGGTCCAACCATGGTGAGCTTCTCCAATAAGAAGGGCTTGGCTGGCCCTGAATGATATATAGTTGCATCAGTTAGATGTTTCCTCAGTGATGGTTGGAGAAACCTTCCAGAGTTGGCCGTCCATAATGAAGAGCGATGTGGGGAACTCTCACTCTAGTGAATGAACCCCAACGGTTTAGGACAGTGACGGGCGTTGGGCTACGCCAAACATAACACAACCTAATGCATACTCTAAAAGAAACCACCCATGGAACAAACAATAATGCTGTGATCCCCGGTGTGGGCTTTTTAAGGTAATTACTGTTAATCTATCCTTTTACGAGGCAAACGATAAAGGAACGTCCAAGATTAAGGGCGTCAAATACTTTAATGATGTTTAATACCACTGAACAATATAGATGTAGGCGCAAAGGGCTGCCTGGCGAATAATCATACTATGGGAGTGTGAAATAATTGTGGCTGGTTAATCCCCCTCCTATAAGCGTATTTTGCCCATTGTCAAAGAAAAAAAAAAAGGAAATGACCCCACGAAACCATAGCTTTCTAGTCCGGCGTTGGACCACAAATGTCCTCCACCATCTTGTTTTAAGACCGTGTCCTTCACGGTCATGGATAGAACATTATTATCCACTGATGCAGCACTTGACTTATAGACTAATCTCTAATTAAGGCAGGTGTTGCCGTAGTACCCCCAAATATGCCCTACATAACGGGGGTGTTGTGTAGGACCATAGAACATACATTATTCAATATAACAACTCCCCCCAATTCTTAGGAAGCCCTCTATGTCCTCAGTTCCAAGGGCATTGTGGTTCTACCAACTGCGTACCCCGGCTTAAGCATAAAAAACTAGACTTGGTTCCAGATTTTGTTCTGTATGATCCATGATGTATATATTTCATTTTGTACTTTTTTATGGAACTTTACCCTCCCAGGTATTGCCCCCCCCCAGCTCACTTAGGGTTCCTACAGAATGGAGACAAATTTCGACGGCATCGGCGTTCCACCTGAACTAAAGTATTTGGGCTACGACTTCATTCTGTGATTTATGATGAATATATATTGTCTCCGTGTCAGTGTTACCCGTCTGTATAATGTATCCTGTGCCGTGTTCAGCGTGTCCTTTACAGCGCCGCTGCTTCAATGCCAATCCATAAGCTGATGTATGTATTCACATTGGGGTCTATTCTCTAAAGGGAGAGTCGTGTTTCTGCTCCTTGGCCTTGTATAATGTATAGATATATCAGTGAGCATTCGTTAAAGTCTCGTCAACCATTGAATTATACATTATGCAGGGCCAGCCCAACCCTTTACACTGGAGGAACCTTTACCGGTCCTGGCCCTTCATAATGAATAGTAAAGTGTGAGAGTGTAAAACATAAAACAGCAGTTGATCCTTTTTATTCTGCACGCTACTTCTTCATTGTGATGGAGAGTGGTAGATGAGCGGAATAGCCTCCCATAAGAAGTGGTAGAAGCTAACCCAGTAAGGCAATTTAAACATGCATGGGAGAGACCAAGGACTGAGTAAGGTCCGACTCCAACACAGGAGAAAAAATGGGCTGATTAGATGATTCTCATCAGCCTTCAAACTCTGTTTAGTTAGCCGTCTCTGCCAGGGGCCAGCGCTGAGACTTGAGTGCCTGGTGACATCAGTGAAAGAGTTAAAAAGCAGTATGTAAACTGGCAATAAACGGGGAAATAAAAGCAAATTAACCGCATACACGTTTATGTATAAAAGGTGGGCCCCTCCGTCCCTCGCGTTACACACTAAATGAGATATATTATGATGTCAAAAATGAACTAACTACTTCTAGTACCCCCCCCCCCCCAAATCTCAGAATTAATGCACCGGGAAGGGCCAAATTCTGCTGTTTAACTGTGACTGCATCCTGCGTACATAACTTTTTTTTTTAAAATGTAAATTATTATTATGTCCGTGTATTTAAACTGGAGCCAGAAGCTAAATGGGATTGATTTTTATTATGGTTTGTACGTTAATATTAAAATGATGATGACTACCAAGCAGGCTTGGTGCAACTGGAACATTCTTCTATATATATAATATGAGCCGCTCTGAATATTAGTGGATGCAGACCGTAAATAAAGCGTTTAAACACCCAGCTACTCGTGTTTGTCTTTATTTGGAGGTTGAGTGATGTTCACCTGACGTTGAGTAACACCGCGGAACCCTAGATGTTTCTCACCGCGTTCCACCAAGACATGAGGAGGGGCCTTGGCTTGGGATAAGCATGTATGGAATACTCATGGCACCTGCTACGCCAGATCCAGGAGCCATTAATGTTTCCTATCTTCGGATCCAACGTGTGTTTCGACAGAAGTGATGCCCTCAAACTTTAGTCGACCCCCAAGAACATGAATATCTCCAATACCCCAGTGGTTATTGCAATGGCCGAGTCCTTCAGTAAGCCAACGTTCCCGGCCACCATAGTAATTCAACAAGACTTCCCCAGCAAGTGCCGTCTCTCCATCTTTGTTGTTGTTCCTCTTTGTGATAAACCCCCCATAACTTTCCCATTTGGATTCCAGCTAAGTGGGGACGGGCAAAAGGGGGACAACTCAACAAGGGTTGAGCCATCCTAAGCAATATGTAGCCGCCATCTGGCTAGACTTTCATGCTATCCTACGTTCTGTTGTGAGAGCGGGAGAATTTGGGGGTCACGTTCTTTATACGGCATTCGTCGCTGCAGAATATGACGGATCTATATAAATCAATAAATAATATATTTCTAATATATAATAAAATTATTCCCTGTTACAAATGGCATTCCAAATACCAGCACAGATTTTTGTCTGTACCAGCTGACTGCAGACCGGTAAGCTTCAGGATATTAAAGATCATATCGTTTCTCTATTAAAATGCTCTCTTTAGAAGTGCTATAACAAAATAGTTTTTTCTAAAGAAAATAAATGTATTGGGTTGCGGTAATGCGGTATGCTTCTCGCACATGCTCAGTGGAATTTCCATTCTAGTTAAAGGGGCAGTTTAATGTTCCTGACATCCCCTCTGAGGAAGAATGCATGTTAATGTACTACTTTTAATATGCAGTCTTCCAAAGTTGAATAATAAAACCACTTACCTGACATAGATGTTGCAGCCCTGCGGCAGAAGCTGCCCTCCTCATCTATGGTCTGTGGAGACCCATTTCATGCTCTGTCAGGGCCAGTCTTGCCATGGGAGCAAACAAGGCAACCCCCCATTGCCCCTACTCCTTGGCTCCTATGGCAAGACTGGCCTTGACGGAGCATGAAATGGGTCTCCACAGACCATAGATGAGGAGGGCAGCTTCTGCCGCAGGGCTGCAACGTCTATGTCAAGTAAGTGCTTTGTTAGGCGCAGGACTTTTGGGGGGGCTGGAGTCTCATTTTGGAGATAAAGAAATATTTGCGTAAGGAGTATTGCCACCTCTGTGCCCCAAACCCACCATACCCTGTCTATGTTGGCATTTATTTTCTCTGTATTCAGCATTTAGTAGATAGATCCCAAAGAGCGGTTAGAAGGAGATCTGATGTCAAATATTTATCAAGCCCACTGAGGAATTTGGGATCACAACGCTACATTCCAAGCATGCTTCAAAAATACACAATGTATAAGGTAAGCATGCGCGTACAACGCCAAGCGTCTTAAAGGGACAGCGCAGCCTTGTGATGAAGACCAATCCAAGAGTCAATCGTATTTTATTTGTTTTATTCTTTAAGCTTTTTGGTAAAAGGCTTGTTTTAGAACGACTGCCCATTTAAATGATCACTGATGTTAGGGCAGTAGGGGGGCTCTTTATTACCCTCGGTTGGCCACGCAACCATTTCTAAATACAGAAATTCACGTGTTTTCCCTTTTCCCGGAACCAAGTATTTGTTGAAAGCAAACAAGAGACAAACGTCCAAAATGTTCATAAGATTCCGTCCCAAAAAGTTGACTCCTGCTCCGAATAAAGCAGATGTAGTAAAACGTCTTAAGAGGTTCAACCATATTTAAGATTCATTGATTAATTAAACATTATAAAAAAATAAAATAAACTGGTAGATGTAGTATACACTGGCCATGGCTAGAGAGCAGAGGTGGTTAAGGGACCTGTATATGAGATGTACGCGGAGCGACGGCCCCTGCAGAGGTGTCTACCAAAAACAATTACATTCTATGACCTTGATTACCAAAAGACGCAATGTGACTGCGGTCAATGGTTCCAATCTTAGTTTGTCAACTCCAGGGCCGGACTGGCGGTATCGAGGCGGCCCTGGCACTAGGGTGTAAGTAAGGGACGTTGGCACATAAGGGCAACTAAGACCAGCTGGGCTGTGGACTTCGGCTTCTCCTGCTTCTTTATGAAGTCACATTAGCCAATAAACCACGTTGCACAAGACGGGACTTGTACAAGGCCGTGGGCCGCTAATTCAATGCAAGGGCCAAGCACGCAGGTAACCGCAATACGGGACTTCCCTTCATCTCAGAGCGTGAACATACATTCATCTTAAATACGTCCTTTAAACCTCATACTGCCTCTCGTCATATTTCCCACGTCCAGCCAAGAACATTTCAGTGTGGGCCAGGAAGTCAGATGGACACCACTGTCCTTCTAAAGCAGCCATCCATAGTGACATCAACTTACTCAGCGTCCATCAGCTTGGCGTCTCGTCCTGTACGAGATCTTCAAGGTTTCTCTCTCTTTTAATGGCTTTTGGGGGGGGGATAAAATTGTGTTTATTTCTCTGTGTTCCGTACCGCTGCCGGTAATCGGTCTAACGCCTGAAATCAGATTCCTGCGGCCCTTCAGGACGTTAAGAATCTTCCAAGGTCGGCATCTGACAGTTCCGTTCAGAAAGACCTGCCCTGCTTACCGGAGCGGAACTGCTCTGTGTGCGGATTCTGGCCGGCGGAGAGACACGTCTACGCTTTGCCGAAGATTCAAGATGACAGCACAGACAACATGCGCAAACCTGTACAGCCTTTATTGGAAGAAACACTTTTTAAACCTCATAAATGAATCACTTGATTGTCAACTCGGCAGACATATTGTACAGTTTATCTTACTCAAAGGGCTAAAAACAGAGGACAACCACTGTCAAAAACATAAGAAATTATTAGGTCTTTAGACCAAGAGACTACAGAGTCAGAGGCTTCAATGGAATGTAAGCACGTTTTAGTTTACTTATTGAGTGGTAGATAAGTGGAACAGACACCCAGCAGACGTAGTAGATGCTAATAAATGTAAACATGCATGGGATAAGCACATGGCTCCTTAATCTAAGACGAGACCAACGGCTGACTCTCTACAGCAGGAAAAACGGGCAGAATAGACGGGCCGAAAGAATTTGGCTCAGACCCGATGTTTCTATGTTTCCAAGCCAGAGAGCGGTTATGCAAATACAGCGAGAGCCCAGCAGACACAGACAGAATATGAGGAGGAGAAGTGGAGTAATCAGGAGGAGTGGAGGAGATAATTAGACAATAAGCGGAAGGCTCTTCAGATAATCCAAAACATTTCCAGATACCCAAATAATTCCGCCTGTTACACGTCTTATTATTTAGGGACGGAGTTGACGTGTTACCTCTCCCAATGTAAGGGAGAAGTCGCCTAAGGTACACCAACTCAGTCCTTTTACTCATACAATATCAAGGTGCGATGGTTAGGGTGTCTCGCCGGTGTGTATATGTAGAACCGCCAGCATTTGCATCAATCAGATACTGTAAGGGGGGAAATGTAGGATGGCCCTGATGGACGGGCATTAAGGCAGCAGGATGGTCCTTTAAAAAGAAGTGGACATGAGGAATTGCCATGAACTCCCAGCTACGCTCAGTAGGACAAAACATACATACATCCCACACATGTACTATACACACATATCACGCATACCGCCCCATACACACAATACATGTTCTGGAGAGTCAGCCCCTTATTATACCCCAAAGCCCTCCTCCCCACCACACCGGGCACAATCAGGGGCCAGAACGCTCATGATGAAGCCCCAACACTTTAAGGAGTACCAATGGCCGGTCCAGGCCTGGGCACAACGTAGGGTTGGAAAATCTCATATCAATGTCCTATCTGTGTCCCGATCAAACCACATGGAAAAAAAGGACAAAACTGTTATTATTAAGTATTGGATATTTCGGATCACGTCAAGCACAGCGACCTCTTAGATACATTTAGATCTCTTTTGGTTCCTTTTTAGGCAGGTCTACAATAAAATCTATTCACAAAGTTCGTCAACAATTCCACGTGAGGGAAGTCTACATCCCACAAAACGTCATCTTACACATAAAGCTGCACTGTTTATGTACGACACGATTTAAAGAACAGCGAATAACTATGAAGATTATATGGTCCAGCGGTCTTTATTTATAACGAGTAGTCGGGGGGAGGCAGGAGTCTAAATGTAGGGCTCTCACTATAGCAACAAATGTAACCTGCCTGCCTATCGCACCAATATTACAGGTTTGACCCCAAAATGCTTAAAATCCCCATCTCCGAGATTTCACAAAAGTCTGTGGTCTACTTAATGAGCCAATTTGCCATCAATGTAGTGCTTGAGCTGCAAAGATTTGAAGGGATGGGTTGTTGAGATGAAGATTTAACCACATTAGACAACTTACACACTGTTGGGTCTCCTACATCCCCTCTGGTTGTCACCCCCAATGATATGGAGATATTGGGGTTTATTCACTAAAGGGAGAGTTGTCAGGAGAGTTGTAGTGTCAGCTCCTTTGACCTCACTATACATTTTGAAGGACCAACCCCAGTGATCTTCTGCTGTAGGATGGCTTGGCTGGCCCTGTATAATGTATAGGTAAATCAGTGAGGTTTATTTAAACTCTCATAGACCACTCAATTATACATTATGCAGGTGCCAGCTAAGCCCTTCTTGTCGAAACCTGCTCCATAGTGAAGAGTCCAACGCAGCCATCGTTTGGCCTTCAAAGACATCTCAAGTCACTTGGGGCTTAAAAGAAGTGGACATGTATAAAACTAGGATATTCACAGCTAATATCTTCATAAAAATGGCTGACATGCAAGACAGAGAGGATAGTTCTTTAACTTATTTATTGTTTTTTTCCACTAAAAAAAGAAAGCCATCATTTTCTGGCCATGACTGGTAGGATTGGGTTGATGGGTCACTGACTTGAATATCCAGCCTATTTATGCAGTGAAAGGTATTAGCAGCCAAGGATCTTGACCATACGATTAAAGACGTCTGCCATTGGCAACTCATGGATGGTGGCTGCCATCCTTACCACAGCCTGTTGAGAGACTAACAAAGCAAAATTCTCTATGAGACAGCAAATCTACACAAAGGCAGCTTCCAATATGTCATTAAATATCTGCGTGGAAATGCTCATCATCCATCGCAGCGTGTTTACAGAAAAGTGCATTTCCAGTAGTAAGTGTTCTGAACCTAAGGCTAAAGGACACTGGTTGACAGCTACCACCGCGAAACACCGTAAGAACACGGATATAATTTGTAATCAGACGAAAAAAAGCAATTTTCCAGGTTTTGCTCGGCGTGGTCCATCCACAAATGAGCGGCTTTCAGGTTTCTCCCTCTTTGCGATGAGAGCATCGCCAACAATTACACTTCTATAATAAGACCTTGCAGGGACTCAAGCTGTGCGTAAAAAGGTTGCGTATGATGTATAAGCCCCTTTGATGCGGAAAATAAAAAAACATCCAGCTTTAATGGGGGAGAAAAAGCCTGCGCATGGATTCGCTTGTAGGAGGATGCAAGCCAATGGTGGACTGCTTCGCAAAAGCCTAGCGTATTATATCAGTGGCATTCCGAGGTGACATTCCAAGCTCAGATCCAAGTTCGTTTGGATCTATTGTGCCGGGTTATACAGTAACCAGGGCAGTGAAGCAGAGATGCATCAAAGAGCCATGTCGGCAGCTTGCTAAATACCAAAAATCAGTATGGGAGGTCATCACGGACCCCGAACCACCGCTAGTGATGTCACAGTCTTGTATCCGCAGTTAAACGCTCTGGTTTAAGGATACTTCTTTTTCTCTTTGGGAACTCCTGCTTAGCTTCATCTCCGCCAGCTGGATGTACCTGATCACGTTGGTATCTGGAGGAAAAGCGGGACAAAAAAAAGGTTGAAACGCATTCGGGGAACTTATTTGGCTGGTTCTTATGGGTTGAGAGTACGACGTTACTATATGTGAGTATGAAAGTATGTCACCTTTTTCATCCATTCGGATTATTCTTAGTTTATGGGGTTTAACTTCAGTGTAGACTGATTAGCTGGTTCACGAGGAACAAATCAAATATGGACAATATACCAGGGCTTCATTCTTTCATGATCATTCATAAGGTCTACCTAGATCAGGGCTGTTGGCTTTAGTACTACTAGAGTTGCCTGTTCTTCTAGTTGAAACAATGAATGCTGTTCTTATGGAGCAGAACATCTAGTGAAAACCATGTGTCGGTGGCTCTAGAGCAATTCTCCAACACTGGAACACAGAAGCGTTCCATGTTCTTTGTAACTGTCCTTCAACCAGCGTTCTCTCACCTGTTGGCTGTCTGCTCTTTGCTTCCTTCAAGTAGTACAAAGCTTTGTCGTAGTCTCCCAGATGGTAAAAGGCTACTCCGGATCTGTACAATGCCTTAAAATTCTCTCCTTCCTTTTTGAGGACTTTTAGGCAGTATTCCTTCACCCGTTCGTAATTCACCAGCTCGGCTTGCAGAAGACACGCTACAGGGCAGAGGGAGAGACACATCCGTTAACAGATGCCTTCTAAGATCTGGACACATTACTGTATACAGCACTGGGGTATATGTTCATGGAGAAAAATATATTTGTTTTCATGGAATTTGCCCTTTCATCATTGATGTATCTTTTGGAACACTAAACAAAAATAGCTACGGAATGAATGAAAAAAATACAAATGCACGCCGAGCGCTAATCAGCACAAATCATTTTGATCAGGAAACCAGGATGGGAAAGTATAAGGTGTTTTATTCAATCCTGGTGCTTTCAAACCACCCGCAGCCGAGGCTTTTCAACTGGATGGACAAATCCCTTCCGCGTTCAACAAGCTCTTAAATATAAAGCTGCTTTACTAACTCAGTCTGGAATTTAAAGTTCCGGAATAGGATCACCGGCGGTGGTTATTGGATTAGAACCACGTTATCCCGCTTGCCACTTGATGGAAACAGACAGCGGTTAAAAAAAGCAGAAGGACAGAAATGGATTCTAATGGTCTTCAGAACTCTCCAAGGTCTATAAAACAGTTACTGGCTCAGCTCATGGAGCTATTCAGATAAAGAAGTGTATTTACCTTAGGGAGAAGCTGCAGCTTCCCACCCTGTCCATTGTGCAAGGGTTCTCGCCATTGATTGGGTGCTTGAAACAGCCAATCATTGGCTGGAAAGCACACCCATGGCCGTTGAGCCCACGCAGAAGGATTCACAGAGTTCTGCAGAATCTCTCCGATGCGTTTGCAAGGGGGACCCCACAAAAATTTAAAGGGACCTCTCAGCTATATATATGTCCATATATTGACATATATACTGGGGTTTTAGTCCAATGAGGGATTGAAAAAGTATAAATTTAAATAAGACGTAAAGATTGCGTACAAATATAAGCACAAAAAAAGTTGTCAAAGTTGGGTGATCCTACAGGCACCTTTACAACACAAATGACACTCTTGGAATGTCGTCGGCTCGAAGGTTCTTGTTGATCGGACGCGCCAGGAACACACTGGACCCTTTGGGCCACGTGAAATCATTTTATTACATCGCCCCGTGAAGCTGTAAGGGTGCAGCGTACATAGCTTTGCTTTCAGCTATCGTTCCTTTAAGCCCCGAGCGTCTCCAACGTGCCCCCCAGGCAGCCGGACGTGGAAGGGCAGGTCCGCTTTACACGCACTGCAGAAACGAACGTGCTCTTTTACGATCTGTGGCCGCATGTTGAAAGTCCTATATTTAGGCCGTCTCATTAAATCTTTATATCACTTTGGATGGGTTTGCTTTGGCTCGTCATCATAGAATACATGAGTAATATAGAGGATGAGCAACACCGGGGTATATCAGAGCCATTAGGCTACTGAGAAGCTACTGAAACCTTCTAAACGTAGTCTACAAATCTGGCCTAAGGAACCTAAGGAACATTTGCAATATTCCTCCTCTATATTACCTTTTTGTTACCTACCCCAATGATAAACCTGGTGGCAACATGAGAGCACCTCAAAAGCACACTGATGGTCATATCTCTGGTGTTTCCAGTAAGGACCATGTCCCATCAGGACATTTGATCTGAGCTTTCTCTCTCATTTAAAGGGCATTATCTACCCTAACAAGACATTCATTGACCGCTCTAGCACATTGCATCAATAAGCCATAGCAGATGTGCCGTTTAAGTCATTCTTCTAAAGGTTTAATTGCATACAAAATAAGAGAGAGACCTCTAAGACGCATTATTAACTTCTAGAGCGACATTTTATCGGTGTCTGCTTTAGGGTCACATGACAACCTTTCCCTGAAAAACTGTACATATTTAATTAATTATTATTTCTGGCTTTGGGCATTTCCAGTACTAGGAACGATGTTTCTGTTGCTGCATTTAGTTATAAAAGTCTCTTTGCTTGCATTTTAAAGAGAAGGCGGAACTGCACCTTTAAATGTTCTTCTGTCCCACCAATACAAGGAGACTGCTAATACACAACTGCTGCCAACAAAGGTACCTGCTATAACTACTCCTAAATAGCTCCAGTTTCAGGATTTCATAAAGATCAGTTCCATTTCCATGAACCTGGAAATCTGAAGTCTGTGATGTGGCCGGGACGTGGACATCCCAACCTGGACCATGTAACGTTTCTGTTTTGTTGCCACTGCAAGGCAAATACTTTGAAGAAGGTAACAGGATTAAAAGATAAGGACTCCTAAGTCTTCTTGCCACAAGTCTTGTGTAATTACCATCAGATAGAAGCTTAACCCTGTGTGATATTTGTCCTGGAGGTATCACAGCTGCAGGAAGTCCAACGGCAACGCGAGACGCAACATATCAAAGACAGACAGGATACGCGAAGTGTTTCCACCTATTGTTGCCCATTATCCCAACAGAGGGATAGAATTTAGGAAACGGGAAAACCCAGGCATTCTACAAACCCAACTGTTTGGAATGATCCGGGAAACCCAAAACTGGTCATTTTATGAAATACGTGTTTTCAGTTTTTCTGTGTAATCTGCACTCATGAGACATTGCCCAACACAGGCGGACAGTGTCATCCAAAAGAGTAACACGCAAACCTAAATCTATACACCTAATCTTATACTATACACGTATGTCTCTCCCTCTCCCAGGGCGCACTAACCCTAGTCATCAGCTCACACACACACACACTAACACCATACGCTCACACACACTAACACCATTGCTCACACACACTAACACCATATGCTCACACACACACTAATACCATTGCTCACACACACACTAACACCATTCGCTCACACACACTAACACCATTCGCTCACACACACACTAACACCATTCGCTCACACACACTAACACCATTCGCTCACACACACTAACAACATTGCTCACACACACACTAACACCATTCGCTCACACACACTAACACCATACGCTCACACACACACACACTGACACCATATGCTCACACACACACTAACACCATTGCTCACACACACACTAACACCATTCGCTCATACTCACACACAAGGAATATAAATAATGCATGGGAAAGACATATGGTTCCTTAGTCTAAGATGAGACCAACGACTGATTGAGGTGTTTGACATGACATATAAAGTGGAAATCTATTACTGAATACAAGACAACAGTCCTGCATTTCCCTTACAGGTATCACACATTAGACACGTTACTAATCTTTTTCCCTCCCACACCTCTCTGGGAAGCGACAGCGTTGGAACGTTGAGGCCGTGGATCATGAATTACACACAATGCCCTTGAAATGACTGTCACGCTTTCATAATGTAGCAAAAGAAACGTAGCATGATCTTCAGAGCCACAGAGAACCAAGTCAACCCTGCGCTCATCAGAATAAATGGCTGCTGTGTAAGTATGAAGAAACTTACCCCACACCAGGGCTGGAGGCCGGTCTATTATAAGGGGAAGCATTAACTAGATATATAGAAACCACAACAATAGGGTTTACCCAATTCATGATAATCAGGTATACATTCGGAGCGGCCATGCATGGACACTTCTCAAGTTCCATACATTACTTTACTGGGGTCTGTGGTGTACAATTTTATGATGTTCTATGGACCTTCACAAACCTGGCCGCGGACTCTGGAGTCCCTCTACGGACGCTGCGCCTATCCCTGGTTCCCACGCTGCTACAGCCACGAGAACCTCTAAGACTGCACCATGGATGAAAAAGGAGGACGGGGCTCCAAGGGTGGAGCAAGACAAGTTCTCAGATCTGATATTTTTCCTCCCCTGGCTTCTGTCCATTTCCTTGCTTGGTTTTTTGGTCACATAACGCGTCAAACACCTTCTTTGGGCTGTGACGACACATTGTCCTCCTACAGAGCATCTATGGAGGACCTTGTTGGACGGTTCCTTGATCTACATGCTTTAAGGTATGGGGGTGAAAGCTCTCAAGAACTGGGTCTTCAGACTACAGATCTTTTGACTGGGGTACATTAAGAAAGAACATCTCTGGTCTGTGGAGCTTACAGTCTAAGTTGTTTTCTGCATGAAAGATTTCCATTTCAAAGACCTTTCACGTTCCCCAAATCCTATATTTTGTAGCTAAATTCACTACAAACCTATCCTATATGTGTACAAAAGAAGCTGTCAGCTAAACACCCTGCTCTTATTCCTCCCCTTTTACACTAACCCTCAGCTACAATTACATGAATGAAAGCTGAAAGGGTGATGGGTAAAGTACCTCCATATCTGGCTCTGCTTTGAGTATTTGCTTATTCTGGTCTGCGAGAAACCACATCGGTCTCATGCATGGAATAGTGGAGCTCTGAATGCTTCTGCAAAGCAAATGAATGCTTCACAGCTCTGAAACCAAGCCATTTGGCTAGATTGTAAGCTCACGTGCATATTTATCTAATGTATTGGTTTGTCTTGTCTTAGTCTGTAGGGACTGTCAGAAGCACTGCGGGAATCGTTGGAGCTATATTAATAAAAGGTAATAGCTATATACAGATGTGCGGTAGCCATTACAATTAGTTATATAGCGCCAGCAGACTCCAGAGCGCTGTTACAGTATGGGCCAGTGACAATATTTACATTTTTTACATTAACGCACATTAAGACATGCTTGTACACAAGGAGAAGGCGGCCCTGCTCTTGTGAGCTGACAATCTATTACAGCTTCATGAACACCCACTGGCCCTTTTGGTGGCCCCTGTGAACCGTGGCAGCTCAGATCACTTCGCTTAGCGGATCAGGGACTTCCATTTTGGGGGATTTTAGGTTTCATTGGCAAAATGAACCTCCTTTGGCGATGTGTGCGGTGCAGTGCGGCGCCCGTGAGGTTAATGGTGTTGGCAGATGGGAGGAGGGTGTCATTTTTACTGCCCAGTAATGGCGGGCACAGGGGGGGGCATTATCACCCGGCACCCGATGGCAGTTATCATGCCCAGGGGCACCCCAGCCCAAGCTTTCTGCCCCTCTGATCGTCACCTACCTGCCAGGCTGTTGTAACAATCCACCTCGATGCTCTCCACCTCATTCCTCTGCTCCTCTGTTAATGCCCCCTGCCTGGGCACCGGGGGTGGCTGCTGGGGGCCCCCGGGTGGCTCCCCCATCAGACCCTTCAGCTCCAGCAGCGCCCGGTGGTACTTGCCGATGGCCTCCCGGTACTTCTTGTCCTTGTAGCACTGCGCCCCCTGGCTCTTGAAGTCCAGGGATCTGACGATGAGTTGCCCCGGGTCACCCCTTAACCCCCCGGTCATGTTGCCCCGATCCATCGCTCGGCAGGTAAGGGGCAGCTTGGATTCAGCAGCCGGGGAGCATCAGGGCAGAAAGCAGAGACACAGCTCGGTGCATCGGAGGGCAGATCCGTCTGCAAACAAACCAGACAGGCAGCTCCCTCACCCCCCCAGCGCAGCCCCCTCCCTCACCCCCCCGCGCAGCCCCCTGCCCCCTCCTACCAGCGCAGCCCCTTCCCGAGCAGTTAAAGGGACAGCCTGTCGCGCAGGGGGGATAAGGGCTGCGCTGCGGTCCTGATCACCAGCCAAGTGCAGGCAGATCTCATTGGATCGGGGATCATTAACTCCCATCACCAGTGGGAATACAGCAGAGTCCTCACATAACCCCTGCCAGGGGGGGGGGGGGGATTCGGGAGCTCCTTACATTAACACAGGTTGTTCCAAGGCTAGGTGAACCTACCAGTGCTCAGGGAGTGTACACTGTTGTTTTTTGGGGTGGGCTTCAGTGTGGCTCCCAACAAATAGAAAGAAGGGCCCCTAGACAGCCCATGCATTACTGCAGGAGTGCCTCCAGCTGGGGGCGAAGGTTAAATAAAGGGGATAATACTGACTTGGTTTTAGTGATGCCCCTGCATGCCCAGCATCATGCCTTCTTCATGAGGGGCCCGAATCCCCCTGTCCCTCTTTTTCCTCCCCTGATGCCCTCTCTTTTCTAGTAGCTCAAAATGTTTGCTCGGTATCAGGGGATCCCAGGGTTCTACAGCCCTGGAAGTAAAAAGTATGTGTTTGTAAACAACATAAACCTGTTAATAATAATAATAATAATAATATACTATTATTAAATAATAATTAGGTTTCTAAATGTTTTGTTCAGTTGCAGAAATGGCTATTATTGGATCATATAAAATTGATCATATTATTGTAGTAAAATCTGCCCCTCCTGCCACCCATGTACCCCCTACCCCTTTGCAGTGTTATGTCATGCAGCAGTGTGTTTATGACATCAATGACATCACATGCAAACAGAGGCTGTCCGTAAAGACCCTAATCAGTCTATCCCATGCATGTTTACATCTCTTCACTGTATTACCCTCTACCACTTCTGACGGGATGCTGTTCCACTTTTGTACTTTAAAAAAAATTAAGCATTGGAGATTTGCCTGGAGTACAGGAAGGCAACAGGTCGTCCTCCATCTGTAATTGAACTATAGTTCCCATCATCCTTTGGTAACACGAGGGTCACAAGGATGTTTTGTTATTAACATCCCGTAGAAAATGTACGTTCATTCATTGACATATACACATATTCCAGCTTGGATAATATAACATATTAAACATTTTAGGAAGAGTTTATTTACAGGAGGGCTTTGTCCTTTGGTCACCATTATCCAAACTATTAATAGATCTTGAGATCAGGTGCATTTTTAACCCTTTCACTCTTAATTTAATTAATTATAATGAAATATGATAAGCGTCTGAACTATTTCATTATATATAGAAATAATATTACATGTGACACATAAATATACATAAAAATAGATAATGTGCCGCAGGTATACACGCAGCTGGGTGAGACAGAGGCAGGTGAAGCACTCTCCTGATGAACAGAAGTACCAAAAATGTAGATGATCTATAGCGCCGAACTGTCCCTCTTTTATAGCCAAGTCCCTGTGCTAATCTTTCCTCCCTTGATCCCCTCTGTTTTCTAGGAGCTCGGAATGTTTGCTGGGTATGAGGGTATCACAGGGTTCTACAGCCCCGATAATGTTTTTGGAACTCATTCACAACACTGAGCTGATTCTTTATGGCAACACTAATGAAGTCCGTTCCTCCACAGACTTCCATTAGTGAGAGTGGCGGTCTGGGCGATTAAGACCGAGGGATTCTTTTGTTTCCCACATACAGTGTGATAAGCAGTCGGGGTGTTTGTTTAGTAGATCGGGGCTCAGATAACAGAGCGAGGACTGATACCAATGGCGGATCTGCAGCTGCCTATTGAGGGGCGAACACTAGAAGAGTTTTTCAGGTGGTGTTGCCCTTTAAGTTAGATGCACAGGGTCACGCCATCCTGCGGACAGTCTCTCGCACGCCGTTCCCCTTATTCGCCGGATGAGTCAGCCTTGCGAACCCAGACATGATCAAAATGCAAATAATAGCTGGTGTTGACAGCGTTTTCCATCTTCCGTCAGCAAAGCGATTTCGCAGCGGAGAAGCGGATCCTGTTCGGATTCGCCGTATCCTGGGGATATTTTAACCCACACCTGCATTCTCGAAATAGCAGTGCGCAGCTGCTCTGCCGTGGCACGCACTGAATATATTCCTAACGGCAGCTCGGGGCTGTACATTTTTAGAGAACTAATCAGGTTTGTACTGCCTGTTGTGATCAGAATTTCACCCGTTGGAATGTAGGTGTGATGAGAGTCAGAGGGGATCACTGAGCAAAAGGGACAGTTTAATGTCATTGATAGTCAAAGGGACAGTTTAATGTCATTGATAGTCAAAGGGACAGTTTAATGTCATTGGTAGTCAAAGAGGAATGAGTATTAAAGTACTTTATGAGTACTTTAAAATGCATCCTTTAAAAGGTTTAATTAGCCAATGAGGTCAATGGGAGCACTTTCCATGTATTTATATGGGGGGGGTCTCTTTAGACCCCTCCCTCCTTGTTGTTGTCAGAGCCAGTGCATTTGCTGTCTGGCAGTAAGTAAACCATATGTCAAGAGAATGGGGCATGTGCATATGGGGGGGTTTCGTGGGATAGATGAAATCTACAACATACCTTTAAAAGAAAAAGAGACAGAGGAATGTTTTTGTGTGGCCATTTATTAATACAGGTGATGGACATAGTATACTACACACCTTACCGTAAAGGGTTAAGGGTTTGTGGTGTCACCAAAAGCCACCTCCCTTGGGAAGTTCCTAGAAATGCTTATTATTATTAAAGGCTCATAGAATTCAGACTCAATGAAGTGGAGAACAATTAGTTTGACATGATGTGCAATTTACAGAACGATTCCATCGTTAACCGGATAATTAATAAAAATTAATAATAAAAAAGCAGCAAGTTGGCCACATATATATATATATATATATAAATATACATATATATATAACACATCTATTATTATTACTATTATATTAATACTAGTACATATTAGTATAATAATGATAATAATAGTTTGTTAGTAATATGGTAGTAGTAATATGGATATGTATTATTAGTAGCAGTAGTAGTAAGGATAATAATAACAACAACAACCTTAACAATAACAATAACAATTTGGATTTCAGAAGTCCTCCAAGCCCCAGAGGGCGTGCTAGTTATTATTCTACTCTATGGTTGTCCCAGTACGAACAGTCGAGCTCGATCGGCCCAGTTTGTTTTGTTGTCTACGTCATAGTGTTGAGCCGGAAGTGGCTATTGTGTGCGTTTCAGCATGGCTGCCGTGGATGTAAGAGGTGGGTAACCGCTCTTTATTTACAAATCTTGATTTGGCAGGAAGATAAAACGATTCGTCGTATTAACAGACATGTCATTCCTAGTAAATAATAGTAAAAACGACCACAGCTGCAAGGCTGCTTTCTGGGCTGCTTGGTTACAGTTGTTAAGGAAGCCATGTTTATCGTCTTGATTTGCAGATAACCTGCTGGGTATATCCTGGGTTGACAGCGCCTGGATTCCGATATTAAACAATGGGACGGTTCTGGATTACTTCTCAGAAAGGAGTAACCCATTTTATGATCGGACTTGCAATAATGAGGTGGTTAAGATGCAGAGGTTAACACTGGATCATCTAAAGTAAGTTTTAATAAAGCATTAATAATCATGATAAAGAATTATTTCGATTTTACTTCCTTTGTGGGCTTATTAGTATTTTTATTTTTTACCAATTTAGCCCGTGATGTTGAATAATAATAATTATGGTTATAATAAATATTATTATTTTTTCTACTAGTTTTATTATTAGATATAATAATGTTTTAAAGTGCTAGTCCCATGCTACGAGCATAAAAGATTTTAAAATGATCTCATTTTCTGTATCTACTAAATTGCCAAAGTGGCCAATAATTGGAAACCTGCCATTAATAAATAATGAATAAATATGTTAACCTTAGGGCCTGTATCTTGGGACTACCGAGTTAGATTTAAAACAATAGGTAGCCTGAGGTCTGTGAAACCCCCAAAGCACTGACCTAAAAAAAAAAAAAATCACACCCCAAAGTATCCTGTCTATAATATATATATATATTTTTTTTTTCTAATTAATCTGCAAGGGGGTGTCACAAGGGAGGGACAATGCTAGTATTGAGAGTTTCTAAACGGCCTTAAATAAAAACATATAAGATGATTATTAATATTATTCTTGTCCCAATGCTGCAGTTTTATTAGCTCTATTTTTGCTGTTATCATTATTACGTGCTCATTATGCTGTTTACATCTGTCAGCCAGATGATTGGTGTTGAATATATCCTGCTCCATGCCCAGGAACCCATATTGTTCATCATCAGGAAGCAGCAGAGGCAATCTCCTACACAGGGTAAGCAAAGCGCTAATGCCCGACAAAGCTCAACCTCCAGCTTCATCAGTCCTATTGCCACATTAAATGATTCTATGTAAACCTCCAGCTGGCCCTGTGAGCCACGCTGGGTTCTTGTTGGTCCTTGCTCTGCCCCTTTGTGCTCTACACTTTGTAGCATTCGGAAATCATCATTGTGATGCAATGTTGTTTCACGAGTTGTTGTGCAGAAATAATCCCTTTGTTACTGGATTGTTGGCTGTATTTGTTACACCTTCCATAAATCTGTAATAGTTATAGATCTGTTTATTTTATACAGTTATTCCACTTGCTGATTACTACATTATCGCAGGAGTGATTTATCAGGCTCCAGACATCGGAACGGTTATTAATTCAAGAACGGTAAGGTTTATATATATATATATATATATATATATATATATATATATTAGTCACACAATAAATTCAAATGGTTATTAGTGAAGTGGTTCAGTCTTTACATTGAAGTGGCTTGTATTTCATAGCTAACAGCCGTGCATGGGATTCAGTCCGCATTCGAGGAGGCAATGTCCTACTGCCGGTATCACCCTTCAAAAAGATATTGGTGGCATTTCAAAGACCAGGAGGAACGAGGTACCGTTATTTAAACGGCATTTATATATTTGCAAATGGGTCTAGAAGCCATGGCTGGTTACCTTTTTGCTGGCTGCCATGAAAATGTGCATGTACAGCCCTGGGAACAATTTCAAGACCTCGACTTTAAAGGACAAACAAGTCCTCAAATCTTGAAGAGACCTGTGCTGAGTAATTCAGGAGTCCCTGATACCAGCCAGCACCTTTTTTCTATATCTGTGTGCATTTTTATTTAATTATTTATTCTCTCTCTAGATAAATCTAAGCCAAAGACAAAGAAAAAAGAAGAAGCCAGCTCCCTCTTCCAGAGACAGAGAGTAGATGCTTTACTGCTGGAACTCAGACAAAAGTTTCCTCCCAAATTTGTTCAGGTCAGTCTGTTGACGTCTGCCATAATCCCCGGAACCAATGATGTTTGCCACAACCATGGAGCAGTAACCGCTCGGCAAGAATAAGCTTAAAGATTGTTCCTTTCAGTAAATGTAGACCTATGACATCATACACTCAGTAACTCTAAATACATAGTTAACTATGTGGACAGTAAATATATAGCTCTTGTTGCGCTTATTATTAATGTATTAATATTTCTATTTCTATATTACAGCAAAAGTCTGGGGAAAAACCAATACCCGGTAAGTCTTTTTGTTTTTGCGGTTATAATATGAAGTGGCATCTCTATTACATAGTCTCATCTGCATATTCCTATGCACTTTGCACTATATTTGGCGATCTTGTGTTTTCTAAATAAAACACAATAATAATAATCAACAACGTGTTTGTTATTGCATTAAATTCTTGAGACGTTGTCCCATTTAAACCCAGACATCTCCCTCTGTTGAATGTCTGCTGAGGTCCTTCTTGCAGGCTTTAGAGAAGGCTTTTTAGAGGACCGACCGGAATCCATGGGTCATTAAATCTCTTCTCGATGAATGCGGAGGGTTAGTGCAAAATCTGGGTCCAATCAGCATTGTACTATTAATTTCAAAATAAATTATATTTTTTAGTGGAACAAATAAAGAAAGAACAGGAGCCACCTCCAGAAATTATAAAACAGGAGGAGAAGGAGCCGGTGAAAGTGTCTCAACAAGCAACAACCCCAAAGGGCCCTCCGGAAAAAAGAATGAGACTGCAGTAGCCAGAAATGCTACAGAATAATGGTTATTATTGAACGTTCCAGTGACCGATTCAAGCGCCATCAAAGCCACGTTTACTTTAATATTTGCTGCATCAGGACCAGCTGAGCGCCGTTACACGTGTGCTGTTCGTGTTCATCTGCCCCTTTTAGCCTTGGTGACGTTTAGAACACGAAAAGGAGTATATAATACTTTTATATTGGTTTCTTCGGATCCATACCTTCCTGGCTTCTTAAATTTGAAGTTGCCTCGTCCGTTTATGGACCGCTGGACTTCTTACGCCAACATAATAGTCCTAATTTATCTGCAGCTACTTTGGGAATGCTGCCCATTGGAAGTAATCGGAACTGAAATGTTTAAACACAATCTGTTTCATTTTTGTTGGCCGGCAGGGAAAGCCTATATATGTCGCTATTTCATTTTTTTAGGCCACCAAGACACAGGAATAAAGGCCTGTTTATATATATATTTCCGTTTGATCTGTGTTGTTATGCCTCTTATTTAGCATGTAGTGTTCGCTGCAACATATTACATGCCAATCAAGGGTAAACTGATACAAAGCAGTCAAAATACATACATTGGCGTGGTCCTCAACCAAATGGAACTCCAGCCAAGAAGACCCTTTCTCAACCCACTTCCACGGACTCTGCGTCTTTATTGCCAATGTGCCCGGGTTCCACCAGCTGATTCCTGGGTTGGCCGGTACTATTAGCCTTGAGTCAGGGCATGACCTTAGTTTGGGGCAGGAGGTGGACCTGGGTTTGGATGCTCTTAGGAGCTTCTGGTGGACCTGCCATTGAACTTATCCAGTTTTTGAATAGAAGCCACCAAACTCAGCTGTCAGGATCCTGCTTCCTGTGAAGGTCTGTGATCACCCAGCAGAGATCTCTGTCATCTACCCAAATTATAAAAATGAATGAAACCCTGTTGATCCAAACGAAGACTGGAATCCTGAAATCAACGTTAATGCCTTTTATTGGGGTAACATAAAAATGATTTATTATTTATATAGTATTATCGTATGCCACAGTCCTGTACAACAAACAAACGGGAAACTAGGCAGGTGGTGCCCTGTTCAAATGAGCTTACAGTTGAGGCAGAAGAGGTGGAGGTACGTGATATTTTATACAAATAAGAGACCTCTGAGTCCTCATAGGCTTTGTGGCCACATCTTTTTCTATCTTGGCCCAATAAAAAGTATGAACAGAGTCACCACCCCACATGTTAAATTTGCAGGGGTCATACATTACATAGAGGGGGGTATGATAACACCATGCTGTTTAGAGATAGGCTGCTCAGTGTATGGGGAGTCTGTCCAGTAAAGCATGGACTAACTTAAGCTTTATTGGAGTCATACTGTTATGAAGTATACACAGACCAGGAATCATACATTAGCAGCGTCACAGACCTCTCCACGACGTCACACACAGCACGTCACAATGGAGCAGGCGGGGGACTACATCCCCCAGAATGCTCCGCGGCATTCCTCGTCCTCCCACGTGGGCCCATCCTGCCTGGCGAAACTGAAAGTGACCCGGCTGCGCTTCACCTTCAGCCCTCGGCTTAGACCTGCAGGGGGGGCGGCGAGAAGCCGAACATGAGCGCAGGATCCGGGGCTGCGGTGGAGATGATCGAGCTGGCCAGAGGACCCTCAGGTACCCGATCCCACCCCCCCCGGGGTAGGGGCACTTCTTGGCATAGGGGTCATTGGGGCAGAAGTGCCCTGCAGCTGTGAAGGCCTTTGCTGCAGGGCTTTGGGACAGACCATACAGCTCACAATCCTATAGATCAATATTATCTATTGATGGATATAGCGCCATCCTATTCCATAGCGCGGTACGTTCGGCAAATAAGTCGTGCATCACAAAACAACTTGGATTCATTAATTGAGGAGGGCCCTGACCCCAGGAGCTTACAATCTACTTGTGAAGGGAGTCTGGACGTCTAAAATGCCCCTTCTGGTGTCTTATTGCCCCTGGGATTCTTATTAACCCTTTGTGCACGTCATTACACATCATACAATTCTTGGCTCCTGCTCCAGTATTTATAGAGTTAAACATATGTTATAGTTTGGTGTGATTTTCTCCCGTTTATACACTTTTGTTATTATTTGACCATATTGTGCAAACAAACAATGCTTTATTCTGAATTATCCGACAGCTGCGGGAAACATTTTGCTTCCCAGTGTATCCACGCGATAAATGTTACAATTGGGAAGGATTTCCTTTTGATGATAAGAACAATCTTACAGATTTAACGTATAGAAACGCAGAATCCATCTGTCGCCTTGCTGTAATGGCCTCTACCACTTCTGCTGGGAGGCCATTCCGCTTATCTGCCAACCTCTCCATAAGAGAAAACTTTATTTAAAGTATAGACCTTAAAGCTCCTGTAGTATTTTAATCGAACACATATAACATATATGATGATGTAAATATAAATGTTCTCTCTTGTGCAGAAAATTTCCAGCACAGCCGGAACAGTAAAAGCTGTGGTGTACAGCGCTGCGGAATATGATGGCGATATAGAAATGATTAAATAACAATAAGTGGTCTGATTACCCGTTTTAATGTAGGACGAGCTGAAAGAAAACCTCCAGCGCTTATTACTCCGATCCTCCCTGCTGCGCGGGGGCATCCTGGCTAGTGTGCCTAGGACCCGTTAACTCTTAACGTGCCAGGGACCTTCCTGTGTATTTATTTGGTTGTCCGTTTCCATCCCATGGGCAATGAAAGGGTTACAACGTTAAACGTTTGCATAATATTCAAATACCGCTAAATTATAAACTGCCCGTTTTGGAACGAGCCAAAGCATTAACTCTTTAAGTGCGGGAGGGAGGGAAATCGGCCTGCTTTGGCATCTTTAAATGGGCCTAGTGGGGTTGGGGCTCTGCGATCGCTATGAATGGTCTTATTCACCGACAGTAACACAAACGACATTCTGAGCAGATATTTCGCCCCCCGCGGACATGCCTTCGTGTGCAGTCGGCCCACTAGAAGGCATCTATTTATACGAGTCTTAAGAGATTTCCAGACGTTTGCATTTAGGATTAAGCGTGAAAGTAGTTTCCGTATTTGTTTTGCGGTTTGTGCTGAGAATAAAGAAGGGGCTGTGTGTCTAAGCACTGTTCAGGCTGGTTACCGGGCCGTATCCGGGTGCTGTTCATTTACATGTTTAATGTCTGGGAATGACTAAGCTGCCCTGGCCGCCGTCAAATGGATTATTATTTTTATTTATTATTATATTATATATATAATTATATTATATATTATTTATTATTATTTCTGCACAATGGCTACACAGAGCAAAAATTGAAGCAATGGATGAGAGGTCCGTGCTGATGGATCCACTTTGGTCGCTTGGACACGGCAGGGGGTTATGTATAAAGAATAACTCTGGAGCGTGCGCGGCTAGTCCGTGGACGAATTAAGTCCACGCTCAGTGAAAGCTCACTTAGAGAAGCCTGGGGTTTGAGTTGCTTCTGTGGTTTCCATCGATCCCATCTTTAATGGTGTCTGCTCCACAAGGTAGACACTGTAGCTCTTTATACTTAATGGGTTACAGGAAAAAGGGAATGCCCATCGCCCCCGTGGGGACCTAAAGCTCTATCCATCAGCTTCGAGATCTCTTCTCTTTATATCTTTAGTGTCCTTCGTCAAAGAACTCTAGAACTGGCACAAAGAATCTGTGATGGGGCAAACTCTTTGCTTAATCGGTCAAGTGGGAAATCCCAAGGATTCAACCAGAGGCTCCGGAAATCAGAGCTGATTCTGGGGCCTCTGGGTCAGTAGGGTCTATTCGCTAAACGGAGGGTTGACAGAGTTTACAGGAGAGTTGTGCTGAAGCTCCCTTCTGCCGCCTCACCTTCATTCAAGCAGGGATATCAGCCATAACATAACCAAAAGCGCCGAGAGTCTTATATATGCCCACGTCATGGTAGAATGGAAAGTGTGTGACTCTGAGAATCTGCCCCTGCACCCCGAGACCCTAAGATTGGGGTAAAAGTTGCCGGATACGATCATAGGCTGTGCCAGAACAACTAAAATAACGTGTTAACTTTTAGCCAAAATAATCAGGGCAGGCTGCAGGATGTTAACGTGTATCGTTTGGAGGACAGTAGATAAAGGGGTAGGGATTATACAGGGTTTGGGGCTGATTTTGTAATGGTTGTGTCCTTTTCTCTTTTAGGACTAGGGTTCAATATAGTCGGGGGCACTGACCAGCAGTATGTCTCCGAGGACAGTGGCATATATGTCAGCAGCATTAAGGAGAAAGGAGCAGCCGCTAACGATGGTCGGCTTCAGGAAGGAGACCGGATATTAGAGGTACGTCCGTTTCACAGACTGAGGGTGCTGAGAGTGGTTTACAGACCATCTCTTCTTAATATCTAAACAGTGTGAGGAGCGCCCCGGGGAACATAGCATAGTCATAGGTGCGGCAGGTTCTTGGCTTGGAATGACGCCCAGCAGCGTCTCATCTATAATGGAGTTGGCATCTGCCCGTCTCCATCGACAGGTGGCTTTTCCCAGTAATTTAAGGTGATCTCCCACCTACGTAGCTAAAAGTATAACAAAGCACAGCTTTAACAACTCGTACCCGTTATTCTGAACATACAAACCCTTTAGTAGAAATAATAAAATGAGATATTTATTCATCTGGAGCGTCACCAATAAATGAAACAAAGAAACGCTTCTCATTTACTTTCCCAGAGGCGTCTTCCTGTCTGCCAGGCCCACTGTGCCCGTGATCGCCCTCTAATTACGGTCCTTTTCCAGCTACTGCGTTGCGAATTTGCCTCTGGTATAACCATTTCGGGATCTAGAATGGTAGGGAAGGTTAGGATCCGCACTTCTTTCTAAGTCCTACATTTAAAGTTCTCTACCCCCCCAAGTAAACCTTCTGTGTGCGCCACGGGGGAGCAATATAACTTCCTGGTCCAAAGATCCACGTGATCGCTCGTTCTCCCGTTCTTTAACTCCTGATCGTTGTTGATTGGTTAAGACAGCCTTTGTTTAAGGCTAGGTTTCCACTTGGGTTTTTGTCCTGCGTTTTTTTTCTTGATGAAAAACGCCAATAAAACTGCCACTGCATTTTGGTGGTTTTTTTCTGGAGTTTTTTCTGGCGTTTTAGCCTTTCTGTGGAAATTGCTTTTTTTGACCTTAGGCAGTTTTTCCAGCCTTTACACGTTAGAAGTTTCACCCAGCTAAAAGGGATCAGGATAAATGGCAAGTATCCGCCCCCTCCTGATGTCATTTTCTTAAACACGCCCCGGAGGACCCGTTTGTCTCTTTTCTGTGGTTTGTAAGGCATGCTTTATTCCGAATGTCTGCTCCTCTAGGAAGATTGGCCCCAAATGATGGTGCAAATGGTTTGCTGTTGCTTTTGGCACGCAGGGTCCAGTCGGTTTGTTTGTTCCAAATGGTGTAAAATTCAGTATGAACTTTGTTTTGTGTGAAACTGTTTGTTTCCCGCCTATTTCTCGTAGGACACACAGATACTGGGTCCATCCTCTGCATTGTAACTGTGGAAAAAAACACGCCGTAAAAAAACGCCAAGGCAATAAACCCACATGGCTTTTTCATGGCGTTTTTTCTCTCCCATAGACTTCTATTGGAGAAAAACGCCAAGATTTCCTTGCAAAAAACGCCAGAGCGTCAGCATGCTGCGATTCTGAAAAACTGCCACAGAGCCCAAAAAAGCAGAAAAACGCCACAGAGGACTGAAAAAACGCCAGACAGAAAAACGCCAAGTGGATATGGCATTGTGCGATTTCCTATTGAAGAACAGCTAACAATCTGTGGCTGAATTAGCGTTTTTATGGGCGTTTTTAGCAAAAAAAAAAAACCTAGTGGAAACCTAGCCTTAAGAAGACATCATTTTCTTATAACGTGGATTGTTCTCAGTGGATGACGTTTCTCCATGAAAAGAAACTCACATGCTGCATGTTTTGGTTCTTCTTAGATAAATGGAGTCAAGTTAGAGAATCTCTTGCACAACGATGCGGTGGCCCTCTTCAGGAACGCCGGTGAACATGTGGTGTTGAAAGTTCATCACAAGGTCTGTAAACCTTAGTCTACAAAATCATGGCTTCCACCTGTGCTCCTTCAACCATGATGGTGGGTCAAGTGTCCGATTAAAGGTGTTCTCCACCTACTCTACTGACTTCTGATTTGTTAGCGCCATGTTCTAGAGCATCCACTATGTCTTCTTGGACCTGATATTAGGGAAACTCTGATACTTTCAGTAGTTGTCGGACATACATATACTTCACATAATTTTAGAGATTCAACTGGGAAAAAAAACCCATTTGTGATGTATAATTTATTTTTTGTAATATCTGGTGTCTTTGTTTTCTCAGCTTCAGAACCAACCCAACGGCCCGTCCAGTACCCGGAGCGAGAGCGACCCCGAAGGGATATCATTGGCCGTGATCGCCTTGCCTATACTGGCAGCCGTTTTGATTTATGCGTTCTTTGCATATCGGCATCGCTCGTAAAATTCTGAAGGGTTGATTGGTGAAAAAGCCATCGATGTTTAATATGTATTGTCGTATCAGATACCTCCGCGATGCGTATATCTACTGCCTGGCCTTTGTATGTTCCCATAGCTTGGATACACAAGCCACAGTATTGGGTCTCAAGACACTGAAATTAAGTTTTATCCGTACACACGTACCCTGCTAACTTATTGTAATTAGTATCCTTTTTTTTTATGCTGTGTATCAGTTTTGTTCATAAATATTTCATGATTTTTGATACCTATGGAATGTCTTAAATTGGGATTATATGCAAGTCCTCTAGCTGTGCTGAGAAATAACCTTATAGGACACACTCTGGAGAAACTAATTTGGGTATGAAAAAGGTTGTAAATCTTTAAATCCTGTAATTCCCTGTTATCTTTTGAAGCTCTGGGTTTACTACTTTATAAGGAATCATCTGATGATGATGATGATGATGATGACGGCTAGGTGAATGCCATTTGTCAGCCATACAGTTGCTCTCGTGCTGTTAGTGAAATCCAGCTCCCATGCTCACCCGCCAGCATCGCGATGGTTAGTTTCTGGCTGAGAACCATAGGAGTTTTGTTTCAACCCGCAGCGAACTATTGGTTGATTTCCTACACCAAAGAGAAAGATGTGCCTTCCTAAACTGTAGCGCTGAAAGTGCCTTCTAACTAAAGAAAAAGCATTCGAATGATCCAAAGTAATAAAACCTGTTTTATTGCCTTCATAATAAATTATATTATCAGAAAAACTTAGTGGGAAAGCCTCCACTGTGATTTTTATTTTTATTATGGACCCAAGAACATGCCCCCCCCCCCATCATCCTTTGGTTTTTGGCCCAAGGACTTATGAGGGACCGTCAATGTCCCCTCTCTCTCTGCCTAATTTTGTACATCTAGAACGGCTGGCAGCCCCGTTGTCGGGTTTGTCCTTGAAAGCTGTGCCACCACCGTGTTGTTCAGGGATGGAGGTACCTTGGTGCAGATGAGAGGAGCTTCTGTCTTACACAGCACATGAACCCAGCCTTAATGAAGCTGCTCTCGGCACTGGAGGGTACGGCATAGACCATCCTCCGGTGCTAGACATACAATTTTAGATCATTCACAATTGCCGTTTTTCTCTGGAGATCAGTGGCCTACGCTTTTCTGTTATTTTCCTTTCAGAGGGCTGAAGCGTATGATTTATTATTTTGAAACCACACTTTCCCTGGTAGGACTGATCTAATGGGCCCTCTACCAGAACACTGAATTATGTTGCATCTTCACTAGCTTTATATATATTATATGGACCTGGCATTACCTGTAAAGTCTTGGTCTGAGCAACAGACCTCTTCTCGAACTAAAGCGTGTTAGTTACAATCCATTCCGCGTTTGTCCTCTAGTCCCTGTCCTTGTCATCTTTTGGTATTTATTTTTGGGAATGTTTTACTCTACTCTCTAATGTATCACATGCCATTTGATCCCGTGATCAACGCAACCCAATGGGATTTACCCACCAATCGCTAACCACTGAATCACTTGCATGACATTCTATTTCTTACTCTGTTGATTGTGTCAGCGTCGCTTTTTTTTTTTACATTTGTAAACTGTTGCGATTCTTATCTGTATTGCATAATACAAGAACTCTTTGGTTTTTGATCAGTGAACGCTGTTATGCGTAAATGCGAAAAATATTTACCTTGCTGGAGATTTCAGCAGTGTCCCTTGGGCAAAAATCTTGTATGGGGAACCTATATGGGGAAATACATTGGGTTAATCATTTCTGATATGTATACTTGATGGATCAATTCAGTTGTTTTGATGATCAGCTGCATTGATTATTTAATTCTTGAGAAACCATAGCTGTCCCCATGGTAAACGTTTGGGTCTATTCAGTAAGGTTGGAAGAAGCGTTTGCCGGAGAGCTGTAGTTCCAACTTTTTCACTATGCTTTTTTTTTTTTTGAAGGTCCGACCTTGGTGAGCTTCTACTGATGGAAGAGCTTGGCTGGCCATGTATAATGTATAGGTCAATCAGTGAGATTTCTTCAGTCTCCTCTCTCGTTGAACTATACATTTATACAGGACCAGCCCTTCTTGCTGGAGAAACCTGACCATTTATAATGAATAGTGAAGTGAAGGAGTTCGAACCACAATTCTCTTGCCAACCCCCCTAAAGATCATGTCCAGAGGAGTTGCAGTTTCAAACGCTGTGAATTCACTATGTTTTAAAAAGTGTCATCCTTGGCAAATTTCCCTGCAAGAATGGCCAGACTGGCAGTGTAGTTCAATCGGCGCATTGGCTTTCAGGAAATGTTATTTATTTGGTTATAAATTATACAGGGCCATATATAGAGTTGGCGCAAAGGGAAGTTAGTAAGATGAAACTGCAACTCTCCTGTCAACTTCCTGTAGTGTCTTTCTTAATAATGTGTTTCTAGTGAAGATGCAGAATAGAGGTATTAAAAAGGAAATGCTGCATGAATTAACGTATTGCCAGTTATTTAATGAGTTCTGAAGCAGGTATTATGCATACCTGGGAACTTCCTTGGGTAATTACCCGGGGCTCTCCCTCTTCTGGGGAGAGTGGCTCCATGAAGGGTGGGGCTAATAGTGCATGGGGCGTGTTATGTTGGCCGCAGACAGGCTTGGGTGGGTGGGCTTTTGAGTAGGAGGGGAAGTGGGCGTGTCTAAGCACGACTACCCTTCCTGCAGATAAAGAAAAATGACCCGGAGACCCTGGAAAGCACCGCTTCACCCGGAGACTCTGGGTCAATCTTGGAGCGTTCCCAGGTAGGAAAATTGGAGATTCTGTAAACAAAGTTTGATTTTGTTTGTATCCTTCCTGGCAATAAAGGGTGTATATATATATATATATATATATATATATATATATATATATATATATAATTAACTTTGTAGCACATATCCTTGCCGACCTTTGGGGAACAATGTAGAAGAAATAGGCGATACAGAAAGTAGCAAAGTGTCAATCTAATACGAAACCTCTTTCGAAAACTCACGGACTTTCCAGCTGAATGCATTTTTATCGGCCGGTCATAGGATGCTGGCCTGGTTTGCTTGAAATATTTATGCCTGGAGAATATGAGGGTGCTAAAGAGAGAATGTATCCTAAGCATGATTGTAAAGCATGTCAGTTCTGTAATGGAGATATATATATATATATATATATATATATATATATATATATAGAAGATATTGTGCAAGTCCTGTTTCTGCAGAAAAAAACCCCTATTGTAAAGGACGATCGACAAATAAATAACTCACTATGGACAAGCCTGGATCATGTTCTTTATTTTTAATATATTTGAATAGTTTCAGAAAAACACTCCTATTTGCGCTGCCAATCGTTTTAATTTTACATAATCTTAAGGGTGTTTTTTTTTTTTTTTTTGCAGTCCATCAGAAGCAACTCAAATTAATTTGTGCTAATTAATATTATTATATAATAGAACATTGCCAGCTCGTTGGTGAAGGTTTTACAAATAACGGGGCAATAAACCCCGTGAAAATAATGGTTATTATTTCTTGATCAGAGAGCAGGGACCTATTATATTACCCTTCTTCTGCAAGATGGCTCTTGAAACAATCACACAGGCTACACAAAGCAAAGTAGTGGAAATGAAATACCGTGTCTAGGTCAGCAAAATGAAGATGCCTAGACCTCGCGGCTAATTAATTTGGGCTTATAAGTCCGTTTTTTGCTTCTGTCCGCTTTGCCATAATCATCATAGTCATCTCCTAGCAGCGGACCTCCAATTTCTCAGAGGGCTGAGAAACTGCATTTGATTAGAAAATTAGTCTAATTTTCCAAATACCTATTCCTAAAATTGGTTGGCCTTTTTTCCTTTTGTATGTGATGGTTTGTAAAAAAAAAAATATATATGTATATATGTTTTTTAATAAAAACATTTAAATCAGTAAACCAATCTCAACCCTACTCTTTTGAGATCTTAATCATGCTCTTTTGGTTTAAAATTTAAAACGCCGAACTTGGCCGGTCCTTCTTTAATAACTGCCATATGCCATTAACTAATTACACACGATGGATAGCAGGTATCTTCTCCCAATATGGTTTTGGCAGCTGTTATTTTCTAGTTATCACAAATATTTTCTCTCTGAGACATATGTTTGAAAAACAAAACAATAAATGTCTAAATTGGAAACCAATTTCATCCAATTTTCCATACTTTCTTTACACCAGTATCTGTGCGTTTTTCTTCTGATCTCGTAACTGCAAGAAGATGGGGTTGAAGCGGAGAATAAACTAAATAATCGTTCCGCGTTGGGAAAGACCAAAAGGGATCATAAGACCTTAAGCCGTATCTCATATACTTGGGCATGGTCCTCATCTTTGAGCACTGGATCTTGGTCCCACTGGTGTTCTGTTGATAATGATGACAATATTTAGAATGATGTTGGAGAAGCAGAATTTAGAGCACATGTAGAGTAGCGCTTGGTAGGTCCCATCAAGCCACCGGAGGAGACATGGAGAAGGTTCAGAGAGATGTCTCAGCAGGATCACAGAATGCTGTTACTTGAGGAGCTGCACAAGAACTCTAGTTTCTGGACCAAGCTTGTATTCCACAGGAAAGATGGTCCGATAGTGCCACATGGCCTTGAAATGTGAATTTTAGACGATGCTGCTCTGGAGATTCATCAGGAGTTAAATTACAGTTATCACAATGTTTCTTTTGGGGTTTGCCACATGAGTGTTTAAGGTGCAGATGGAGTTAGATTCCCACTGAGTCCCTCAGGAGTAAAACTTGCTGGCAACTAGCCTCAGCCTCCCTCTCAGAATTATTTATAAATTAAGCGTGCGTGTATAAGACGCCGAGTGTGTATATCGCAGGACCAGCCATATCCCTGTTCTCTGGGTCTGCATGATATCTGGTAATAAAACTAATAAAATGACCGATCTCCTAAGGTTTATTTTCTTAGTGTACTACAGAGCAAACTAATGTTTTGCCTTAATCTAAAATGGCTTTTAATAAAAAAAAAAAATCACCAATATAACATACCACATACTTTACTGTACACAGATTTATGATTCTTGTAAAATACAGAAGATTTTGCCTTGTAATCTTTATTGCCAAAACTGCTCTACGGCACTGCTCTTTTTTTTTTTTTTTTTTTTTTTTTTTAATGAAATAACCATTATTTCTAGCTTCAGAAATCACTTCTTTGATTACATGTCATTAGGGAATTCCTCCTTTGATGTTTATGAAATGGGGTGGGGGGTGTCTCTGCTGCTCTCCATGAATGGAGCACATGAAGTATTCATGATTTTATCTCCACAGGACCAGGGATGCTGTATGATGTACGTAACTTGCCTCCCTGCGGCTTCCATTCAGATACATTTGGCAGCGGCAGGCAAGCAGCCGAGGCGCCTCCTCCTGTTTAGATGAGGTCATCTGTATTCCCTTCCTTTTTATTTTTTTTCCCATGGATTCTACAAAGACTGCGCTGTACCAGCACCAGGGTCGGATTGCTTGCCTAGCACCAGGATCCCTTGGAGTACGCATAGAGCTCAGTCTTCATGGAATCCGTGCTAATCTAATCAAACCTCTAGATGCGTTGCTCCGCATCATGATCCGACAGATATTTTTTCACTATTATTTTTTGCGTTTCACTCTATGAGCAGCATCAGGACCATGGGTGCTACGAGACCTGAACGTTTCCATCAGCAGATATAGGAAATGGAGAGAAGTCCCAGGGATGCTAATCTGATTTAAAGCTCTCACTGAGATTTACGCGCATTGTCATCTAGTCATCTGGAGAAAGCCGTCTAATGCGCAAGAGCGAAAAGGTGGACAGTCTAGAATTTTTGGTGGACAGGGGAGCGAGAGAGAGAGAGCAGCATGTTTTGGGATGCTAACATCACCTTAAACATTCTGGAGGTCATTGGCGTACATTTGACCCATACGTTCCTGCAGATTCTCTAGCAGTCCGCATTGGTGAACTCATTCATACTAACTTTCTCCTGTATGAACTTGGAAGCTTAGCATTTGGGCTTTTTTTTACATTTATTGCCAGCATTTCCCTGGAGATCCAATCAATTTATACCCATGAGCTGCAGCGTGAGAAAGAAACCCTTATTATGTGTAACTTTGGATAACGAGGACTTTAGCTCTCTTTGCTTGACATTCTAGAATGTGACCATCTCCAGATCCAGTCGCTAATAGTATTACTGACCGCAGGGGATTTAAACGCATGTAAGAGCCAGAACCCGCAGCCAAGACTCACAATGGCCAATGAACCAGTTATACTAAATGTGTATGACATGGTAAGTTTTGCATGCTTTTGATGTCCCTTTAACGAGATAAATATTTCATGGCTGTATTTCTAATCGGTCTTGTATGTCTGGAGGCGTGCATAATGCAGCTCATTCTTGGATAGCATCCTCCTGTCTGATGAGCCCTACCTTGGTTTCCACTTGCCTACCCAGAATACATTTGGATTTGCAGTGCTAGAACCCTAAAGATATTTCTTGCCTTTATCTAGGTTTACATAGAACTTGATGGCACATAAGACCCATTCATCCCATCTAGTCTGGCTATTTTTCCTGATTTAAAAGCCCAAACCTTAATCAGTTCTTGGTCTCGTCTTAGATTTAGGGGCCACATGTCTATCCCATGCATGTTTAATTTCCCTCACTGTATTAGCCTCTAGTGCTTCTGCTGGGAGGCTGTTCTACTTATCTACCACCTTCATCTTCCATCTAAGCCTCTGCCCCCCTCTAGATTATGGTCTCTCGTTCTAACATTTCTCCTCCTTTGAAATAAACTTCCCTCCTGTACTTCATGTATCTAAAGTTCCTAGTACACCACGTCTTAATAATACCATAAAGCCAACATGTTAAGCAGTACAATGCATTACAACTAGAACAATTCTTTTATTCTTTTATCAATTTTCATGTTTCTTGAATTTTCTAAATTCGTTTAGGAAGCCCCTAATTTTATCTGAGAATATTTCTTATATTCCTAAATAGTATGATCTTTATAAGACTAATGGCTTTGCTGTCTTACTTTGTCCTTTTTTTCTTTTTAATTTGAGTACAACATTTAGGTTAATACTGTGTTTGTATGCAAAAGCATAGCGTGAATGAACTCCAGAATGAACTCGGGGGAATACATTTTCCTGTGCACGTAACCTCAACCACTTCCTGTGGCTCAACCAAGTAACAAGGGCCAAGAAGATGATGCAGGAAGTGGAAAGTGCAAAGGATAAATACTACCCCCGAAAACACTTTCTGGTTCGACCTCAAAGTTTTCGCCACCAGATTCTTAGGTCCACAAATAGTTTTAATACAGGTGGTCTAATGGAAAAATGGCAGTTTTATTGAATTATTTGAGGCTCATACCCATGAAGCTCATACTCATGTGCTGCTGCATTGTGGTTATGTAAGAAGCACAAAGAGACATGCTACTAAATTAATATGAAGGATGGAGCACCTTAGTTACAAAGAAAAGCTAGAAAAATTGAATTTGTTTACACTAGAAAAACGGGGTCTTGGAGGGGATAATACCAGCCGCTCTCTGATGACCGGTTCATTAATAGGACTGCGCAAGGAACAAGAGGTCATCCATTCAGACCTCAAGAAAGGACCTCACACTTAAAGCAGCGAAAAGGGTTCTTAACAGTAAGAGCAGTAAAGATGTGGAATCCACTACCGACAGAGGTTGTGCTATCAGATCCAATGGATGCCTTTAAATATGGACTGGAGATGACATAAAATATATGTGGAATATGCTGGGATATGATGGCGCCATCATATTCCCCAATGCTGTACAATGGGTCAAATAACAATTTGGACTTACAGTAACAAAAGGGTAAGGAGCTTAAAATGCAAAAAGAGATCTTTGGAGGAAAAAGACGGTTGGAAAAGTACCGGCTGACTACCCCTTTGAAGACACTTGGTATTTAGCAGATCTGATCTTATATCCTTCCCACTGAAGGTTCAATCACATAAAACCATTTTGGCTTCTAACAGTAATAGAAATGGTGCTTCTTGTGCATTTAGTTGTCCTTGTCCATGGCTGCTGACCGTGGTCCTGAAACAGCCTTATCACTAGGTCTCTATGGATAATGCGCATTGTTTCCAACATTTACTATCATCTTTGGGATCCATTGACTAAAATGAAGTTGTGGTTTCAACTTTCTCACTTCGCTATTCATTATGAAAGGCTAACACTGGCAAGTCTCTGCCGCAAGAAGAGCTGAGCTGGCCCTGTATGATGGATAACTCAATCGGAGAGGAGGCATTGGAGAAACGATTTAAGTATACACTATCCAGGACCAGCCAAGCTATTCCTGCAGGAGAAACGTATTGGGGTTGGACCTTCATAACGTATAGTGAGGTCAAGAACTTTCCTGACAACACTCCCTTTAGTGAATAGACCCCTTTTCTTCATCTATTAAATAGGCAATAAATCAGAGATCCGATATGCCAGATGGCCAGTCCAGGCCCATAATATAATATATATATATATATTTCTCAGCTGATAAATCTGATAAATGTGTAGCAACCTTATTCATAAATAATATTGCTGTTGTCTATATATATAGAGGGCGAATAGCACATGAATATGTATTAGTGATATGAGTAACTTGCATATTAATTGGTTGCTTTGGATAATATTCATTTTAAGTAGAAACGGCTTCTGTTGATGACTGTTCTGTTCTAGGGGTCCCCACGCTGCAGGGTTGCTGGG
This sequence comes from Spea hammondii, assembly GCA_029215755.1. Taxonomy (NCBI): domain Eukaryota; kingdom Metazoa; phylum Chordata; class Amphibia; order Anura; family Pelobatidae; genus Spea; species Spea hammondii. The sequence goes on along the minus strand of JARDYJ010000012.1, from coordinate 24,124,348 downwards.
CAATAAATAGATTGATAAACAAGTATCTGGGTAACAGATATGATGTCACAGAGTTATTTTACATAAACCTCTTACCGCGTTTGCCTGTAAGCCAGGCATTATTCGATTCTTGCTTCGTTTTCAAGGGCACACCGTGTCCCTGTTTAGAGGCTTTACTGTGTAGGTGGTACTTCCATTCACAAACGTGTTTCTGCATATTCGACGGGAATATAATTAACCCTCTGGGTGCCAATGCTCTGTGCAACGTGTTGCCTCGATAGGGATTTCACTTGATTTTCTACTGCTTATCGGTGCTGCAAGTTGAGCAGTCCCTTTTTCCTCCCCAGAGGGAATGCCTTCTATTCAATTTTCTATAAGTTAATGCCGCCGGTAAATCCTCCGCTCAGAAGCTTGTTTTAATGCCTGCTCTTTATCCTTAAAGTGGTTTCATGGTGTGTTTAAAGAGTTCGCAGCTCCGCGCCGCGCAGGAAACATGTGAAGATCAGGGGATGAGAAAGCTATTAATGGATGGAGTGAAACAGATTGGCGAAGAAAATGAGAACACATAATTAAAGCATCCCCCCCCCCCCCGTAGGAGACCTGCAGCAAAGGCATTAAGGAAATCACGAAGCCACACTTTTAGCACAAAGCTTCTTATTATAGACCCAAACATCTGACTATCTCCAGGCCTACAGGAGAAGCTGAAAATAGAACGTGCTATGCTTTACAACATATACCTGTTCTAGAATCCCTATCGAAAGGGTTCTGGAAGTCTGGTCTAACAACATAACTACGTGCATGCGCTTCTACTTGCAGTTAGCTAATAGGTAGCTCATCTTTCCAATAATGATTGGAGAAGCCAAAAAGTCGAGACCATACTCTGACAGTAGACAGCTTAGGATGCCCATATGCCCCAAATCTGTTCAGGTACCTTTCCAAAGCATTGTACAGATGTATGTGTGCTCTAGTTGTCAGTAATACGCTATTGTAACACTAAAATGGCTACAAGCGATATCAATAGAAAAGAACCCATTCATATAATAAATTAGGAAACAATTGTACCCCCCCCAAATATATATATATAACACTTGAGTAAGTTCTTAGTATCCAATTTCTACAACATGCACGGTTCTGTTAAAATAAATAGTTTATGATTGGGCATTGCAGAGACGACTATTCTCGTCTCCCCAGGCAATAGTGTTATAGAACATTATTATTTTATATGTGGTTATATTCAAGCGAATACGATAGCCTGGATAGTGAGAAGAGGATTAGAAGAGAGCTCAGTTGACTCAGTTACGTTATATATACTGGTATATTAAATATTTATATTATACATACTGTATTAAATGAACGATATGTATGCTGTGAAGTCTCTCCAGGCCGCAAACTCATAGAAATGTATTATCTGTAAGCATCTGTGCTACTGGATCAAAACTAAGAGCCCTTACGAGCACTCGGCGTACGGAGAGGAATACAAATGAATGAATGCATCATTACTTGTATGGTCACCGATGCTGTTTCTGATGTTGCCGACAGCTGAATATCCTGCCTCTTTACTTAAAAAAGATATTATTGACCATAGACTTTACAGGATACATATTGCTGGCTACGAATGAATTCATGAGGCCTGAATTACTAGAATTGTAACGTATTAGCTACACGGGCAACTGGAGCTCTGAATTTGGAGTAGATAAGAGTTAACTTACTGTCATGGCTGCCAAATGGAGAAGATGCCTTATTGCACTCTACATGATAAGGGCACGTAGATGAATTTGTCATTGCAACCACCGAGGGGCATGTTTCTAAGATGGGGTGTGATCATTGTTGCTCTCATTTGGTCAGTCACTAGAGGTTGTTGCATTGTTCATGTTCTAGGAGCCATCTCTTTGACCCATCCAGTCGTCTGGTTTGCACGGTCTAACTCAACGCTCCATGTTATTATAAGGTAACCAGCACATCTGTTTTATGTGCTTTGTTTCTTATAGAGTGGACGTTTGGGGGTGGTAGTGGCGCATGAATATTCACAAAACCACCTTGAAGACCTCTGGTTTGCCATGAGTCACCCTCCAGATTTTTGCAATGAAGGTTCCCTCACTGGTGGATCCCAATACTACGGTCCCAAAACAGCCTCCTTTCTCCACCCTGTCCTAACAAAGTCCCATCTTCCACCTTTTGTTCCATTACGTGTTCAAAGTAGTTTCTAATCATCAGTAGACGTCCACGCCGCCCTCTTCTTCACCCCGTCACTTAGAGCTCTATGGGCTTTCCTCCCTGATTCTATGCACGCTGGGTTGGGGTGCAGTTCCCATTTATATGGCCCATCTGTTACGCCTACAAGCCTGTTCCTAAAACAAAGCCGGTCATCCACCTGTTGTGTTCCGGCTGAATATCAGTACATTCATTTTTGCTGGAGCTTTTACTGGCTTAGTGATACCCCCGTCATTCATTTTTTCCCAATATTTGTTCTCTGAAAAGATATTAAAAATGAACACGTGGAATTAATGGATTATCCTGTATCTTCCGGATAAAAAGAAGGTCAAAACTTCAAGCCCGTTCTTTGACCTCTGAAGCCGACACCTTAAGTCTCACTAATTCATATTTGTCGCTTTCCTTGCCTTCTTTCTGCCTCTCCATCAATCACTTTGTGCATTTTCTTTTATCATGCGGTCGCAGCGTACGGCCAGACCTCCGAGGTCCATCGATCACAGCACAAAAGCCAAAACATCTTTACAGAATGCTGAAGCCGCGCTTCCCGAAGCACAATGCGTCTTAATTATAACAGATAGGAACCCCTATCAGTCAAGATGAGCGGGAAAGCGGAGATAGGAGCCATTTATAGGACCTGTCATTTATGTACCATTGGCTAGACTACAATCCAATGTCATCCTGTACGACGCAATGTGTGTAAATGCTTTCCCTACTATATCTAAAGGTCTCAAATTATTATTTTTCCATGTACCTTAAAGGGTAAATAGTAACTAGTATCTTTAGATTTAAGAACATTAAAAGTACCACCTGAATCCGTTGGTGAGCTTGGTGACCCTACTGCTAAACAACAATTAGGAATGGAAAGTATTCAGAGGACTTCGGGACAAGTAATCACGTTGGGGCAGGGGTACTTGCACCAGGGATGGGGTTTTTTATTTTTTTTTATATAAATCATTGATTCCTGCGGGGCATTTCTTGAAAAGCCTATTGCTGCCCACCCCTGAATTGCACATTCTGTATGCTGGATGGCAAGAGAAATGAACCAGGTGCCAGAAAGGGTAAAGTAATTAGTAACTAATTAGTAATTAGTGGTAAATGATAATGGGGGAAATATTACACAATATTATTTATTATTATATTGTTATTTTTATACAGCACCTCTTACACGCCGTATATTCGAAGGGGTCTGACAGACTAATATAGGCCGATACGTTAGATAAAGAGGGACCTGTTTGTAAGTTTACAATCTAGAGGATAAAAGGAGATCCTATCAGCAGAGAAAACATGTAAATGTTCTTGATGTTGGACCATTCCGTTGCTTGTTAGGACCCCCTTTCAAATTCTGCCCCAGAATCACGTACTATAAACTATAAAGAACCCATATGGCATTCAGAATTTGACGGGGGAATCATTCGGCCCCATCTTGTCTGCCCGTTTTTCCTGCTGTGGGGAATCAGTTCTTGGTCCCCTCCTATACACACATTTTTTTTAGTTAATGTGGTTTGAATATCAGTTAAAAACACATTGGATATATTATAACGTATTTGCTAACACTGCAAATGCATCCTCCGGAAACTTCTATTTAAAGTCAAAACAGGATACGCTGTGTTATCTGGAGGGTCACATGGTAAATGCAAGGCTAAGCATTTGTGCTACGATTTCACAATTTATTATTTTGTGCGTTTTTAGTGATTTTAAATAATAATTATAAAACATCATTTCTGTTGATAGCCTTTCTCAAATCAAATAACGTTCTTCGTAATCTATTGCATTATGATATGTAAATCCTACAAGTAAGCACTTTTCAGAAATCAAGTCAAGTGGTACTAAATTGACATTAAACACACATTTAACGGGAGGCTGTCAGCGCTCACTTGATTTTTCCTTATTACTGTAAAAAAAAATAATGATATAGATTTTAACGTGTTTGTATCTGTTTTGCAGTATTGGATCAATGAATACACAGCTACTCTGGGAATAGGGGTATTCCATTCAGGGATCGAAATCTACGGCAGAGGTAGGTAGTTAAACAAGTGGTTGGTTAATTTTCATGGTTGACTAGGATTATTTAGCCCACCCAGGATAAACTAATCCCAGAGAAGGGATTTATATATGTGTATATATATATATATATGTGTGTGTGTATATATATATATATATATATATATATATATGTATAGGGATATTTACAGTTGTTCGCATTTCTTTCCCAACAGAGTTTGCTTACGGAGGCCATCCATACCCATTTAGTGGGATTTTCGAAATCACGCCTGGCAGTGCCGTGGAGCTCGGAGAGACATTCAAATTCAAGTGAGTCCATGTGATCACCGCAGTGTGTTTCCATCTTTGCAAATATAATAAATATTCAAAAATAACGCATCAAACATGGAGGAAAAAAAAGATCTGCAGTTTTATTTGTACAGCCCTGCAAAGTTTCCTGTCCCCTAACTCAATATTTGCTTTTGTGGTGGATAAACAGCGTGCCTTCTGATTCTGGACCAGAATCCTATATTAATAAGTTGACGCGGCAGTCAAGCGCGGTCTTACAAATATAAGCTACTACTATCAAGCTATCATCCAGCAGTGAAGAAAATGCTATCGATGCCTCAGAATACCTTAACATGCACCTCGCCTACATATGAGAAGCTTTTTCTACGACGTCTGTACGAAGAACATCTATGAAGAATCCAGAAAAATCCATTTTGAGCCCCTTGTCATCATCATCATCATCATTACCGGAATTGTGATCTTCACTAATGCCACCAGCATAACCACTGCCACCGGTGTCTGCTTCTTTTTGCCAATGAAAAATGTTGCATTTCCGACCACATGATTAGACTCATCACCACCGATATGGAATACGTTTTACTCTTGATGGCCAGTAATATGGTCATCTACTGTATGTGTAAGAAGAAACTGAACAGGGGAACATTCGCGATTGAGGATCCCAGAGTTAGGGTGAGTTGTGCTAATGTAGGATGGATAAGAGACGGGAAAACATGACCATCGACTGCCAGGGAAATGGCAACGTGGGCCAGAAAAATGTCAACGTGGGCCAGAAAAATAACGTGAAGATGTGTGGGCTTACAAACAATCTGCTGCATTGTTTACAGGATAATCCACACAGTCCCCAAGAAAAACAAGGACTGCATTCTGGCAGGGCGCATTAACTAGGCAAGCACCATGGAACCGACACCACTGTCCTTTATGCCATCACAGATGCCATCTACTAGAGCTACCAAAAGGTTATTGTGGTGGTGGAGGCATGTCCATAATGGAGAGGACAGGCTTGTTCTGTAGGTGAAGTGTGATGCGGACAGAGTATGATGTCACACTCTGGCCAATGTTCTACAACAAGTCATTGTCCGCTATGGGCATGCTTTGTACCATACAGAACGTAGTTCATTTAGTATGTTGATCTATACAAAGAAAAAAAAAACCACAGCTACACAAGGACATACAAGCCACGGTAGATAAGCATAGATCTTATAGACAAGTATCAGCATCTCATAAAAGTAAAACAAACAATGTATGGAAAATAGAATGCTTACCCAAAATGCCTATTTTTTTAACACTATTTACAAAATATCATGAGTTTTCTGCATACCACCCAACAGTCCATTTTTGCAGGGTCTTTAACCCCCGATATATTCTTCTAGGAACCCACATGTTAAATATTTCACCTTATATGTTTGTATACCATTCTATAATACTTTGTGCTATGCTACCTTGTATTCATCACATTTGTTTCTGTTACAGGGAATCTATTGCCCTGGGCACTACGGATTTCACAGAGGAAGATATAGATAACATCATGGAAGAGCTAGGGAAGGAGTATAAAGGAAACGCTTATCACCTAATGCACAAAAACTGTAATCACTTTTCGGCGGCGCTGGCTGAGGTTTGTATTCCTTCCGAGATACCTCGGTACAGATCTCTATGCGCATCCCTCTCAGTATCTTAATCCTGTATCATAACAGCAGCATACTTTGCTTGCGCTCTAATAAAACTAGGGCTGGGGGGATGTGGTGTGATCTGATTATGGCACCGAGCAAACAGCTGGTGCTGGAGAGAAGCCCAGGCAGAAAACACACGCTCAGAACAGAGATCAGCGCTGAAAATATTCACATACCGGTTGGGTGGATGTCAGATGTGAAATAAATGTGCATAAAATATGAGCAACAGATGGATTTAGAATTTCTTCTAATAATCAGTTTGACCCTCTGTGTGCCGGAGTAACAAGTAACGCACTGAAGAGCAATCAGTATTCCTTCCAAACATTTCCATCATATTCTATAGGTGAAAACATGCAGCAATGTGTTTACAAACTTTTTTAACAAAACTTTTTATATATATATATATATATATATATATATATATATATATACATACATATACTATGCGAATCATATATATATATATATATAATTGTGACATAGGAACATAAAATTTGAAGGCACATAAGATCCATGCGGTTCTTTAGTCTGCCCATTTTTCCTTCTATTGTGAGGCTGTTCCACTTCTCTACTACCCTCTCAGTAAAATAAGACTTCCATACACTATACCTAAGCTTCCGACTTGTTCTTTATCACTAGAATTACTTTCATTTAAGTAAAACACTTGATATGACTTCCCTCTTGTCTTCATAGTCAAAAATCAATAGTGATATAAAGACTCAATTAAAGTTCCCCAAGCCATCTTGGATATTTTTTTTTTTAACCCAACACACTTGGTGTTTTGAAATGTTTCATGTTGGTTTAGAAATAATTGATGATGATTGTCTACGTTTCTAGATGCTGTGTGGGAAGGAAATCCCTCGCTGGGTGAATCGGTTAGCCTACTTCAGCTCATGCATCCCATTTCTTCAGAGCTGCCTTCCGAAGGAATGGCTGACACCAGCAGCCTTGCAGAGTCACATCACGCTTGGCCTCCAAAGAGAAGAACAGGGAGACACAACAGATGAGGACTCACCATCCACTTCGGCAGCAGCAGCCGCCCCATCCGGAACGCGAACGTGCCGACACACTAGAGTTTAAATGACATCGTGTGTCTCTTCGGACCATCATCGGACAGTTAGGTCCACATGTTGTCGACACACAACAAAACTTCAACTTCTTCGTATGCATTTTTACTATTTTTCTTTTTTTCACAACAGATAATGAATGCTACATTTGGAAAAAGTCCACGTTATTATGCAACAAAAAAAGAACCTTTTCTTTCTGCTCAGAATGTTGATTCCTAAGGAATTTGCCATACGGTTTCTAGTTTTGTGTGCGTTTTTGAATGTTAAACGTAGTGTTTCTTCTCTTTGAGCCCAAATGACGTCATTGTGTAAAATGTACAATATAAGACTTTAACAGGTTGGGTGACAATTAGCAGCAAACGTGAGTTGATAACTCTTCCTTTTTGTGGAACAGTATAAAAAATACGTACCCCATTGTTTTTACTATTAGGTATAACCAGTTCAGACCTAGGTAAATCCACAACCAAATGTAACAATTGTATGATTGGACTAGTACGTGTTTTTGAAATCAATTCAGATGCTATTTGTCGTTGTTGTGGTTTCTCCAGAAATGTATTTATCCATTGAACATTCATTCAGAAATCCAGATGTTTAATTAATTGCACTCGTTTTGATTTGTAGAACATGCTCAAATCATTGAAAATAAAAGTGTAGAGTTATCATATACCTGCATGGTTAACTAACTATGGTTCGGCGGGGTTGTGTTAAAGAGATCACTGTTGAAAAGCAAACATCTTGGGCAGATGTCTACCTAACTTCTGAGAAGCAAACATCTTGGGCAGATGTCTACCTGGCTGTTGAGAGCAAAAATCTTGGGCAGATGTCTACCTGGCTGTTGAGAGCAAACATCTTGGGCAGATGTCTAGGTGTCTGTTGAGAAGCCAACATCTTGGGCAGATGTCTACCTGGCTGTTGAGAGCAAACATCTTGGGCAGATGTCTAGCTGTCTGTTGAGAAGCCAACATCTTTGGCAGATGTCAACCTGACTGTTGAGAAGCCAACATCTTGGGCAGATGTCTACCTGACAGTTGAGACGCAAATAGCTTGGGCAGATGTCTACAAAATTGCTGTTTTACCAGTCCTCGTGCAAACCTTGATATTTCGTTGTTCAAAGATGCACTTATTGTGGGTCACCTGCATTCAGGCAGGGATATCAACCAGCAAAAGCACCAACTGGCAGTCTTATATATGATCACAGCGGGTAGAATAGGAAGGAGTCAGCTCCAGACTGTCAATCATTCCTGAATTTATGAATCATCTCAGATGGCTGACGCTTGTATGTAGGCAGTTCCGGAGTAATGATTGTGAATAAGGCCCACCCCATACCTGGATTTGCCACCATATAGATATTTACTAGCAATATGGTAAGCACAACCACTAAGATTAAAAGTACATACCATAAAGAATCTATGCTTATCTTCAGGATAATGACAGATGACCAGAGCGGGAGCAGTAAGTATTTCAGGCTTCTTGACGGGTCTCCTGACAGGACATGTTCCAGAGCAGCTCTGTGTAGCCGACATAACACAATGAATTACTATTATTATTCATCAAACACATTTCTGGTCTGCAATTTTAGAAATTCCCCATGAACAGACAAAATAGAAGCCAGAAGGCGTCACGGCAATACAAAGGTAAAGGGCATATCAGAATACAACAGCACTAATCTCATGTTGGACGCCCCTGGTTCAAAGATGAATATAAGGTTAGAGGTGGCACGTACATGCACGTAGCAACAGTGGCGCAAGTGAGGGATATTTATATAAAAAAAATGGAAAATGTGATTTATTTTCATTAAACTTTAATACTGACACAATGGGGGCTATATATATATATATATATATATATATATATATACACATATATATATATATATACAAAGTAGTATCATCACCATAGCAACCAAATGTACCAATATATATATATATATTTATATATATATATATATATATATATACACACACAAAGTAGCCTCATCACCATAGCAACCAATGTACCAGCTGACTAGACCATTTACAAATATAGGCCAAAGGAGGGACACTTGAGGTATGGTGTTAATAACACATGTGTTTATACTTTTGAAGTGATTATATGTCGTTTTATTGATTTAGAATATTAATAAATATGTATTACAGCGAGAGAAAACGCACATACGTCGTTTGTCATCCGCAGCACCGTCTATCAGCAGCAGCCCGGAACTCTTATTGCGACGAGCGCTAGTTGCTAGGAGACACATTTCCGCATGCGCAGATGCTCTTTACCAAAGTCCGTTCAGCACGTCCCGGAAGTTGGTTGTTGTGTGCGTTCGTTACGTTGTTCCCCCAAGGTGATTGAGAATTTACACAGGAAGGGAGACATGTCGAACGCTTTATGGCAGACTCTGAGGAGGAATAAGACCCTCCGTTTTGGGGTGCCCATGTTGGTCAGTATGAATGGAGAGGCAGGAGGAAACCTTTCTAAGTTTAATGTCCGGATTATTGTGTACACAATACACTGATAAAGGGGGGGGGAGCTGCGTGTAGCTGTTATTTGGGTAACGTTACACGGGTTCGGCGTGTTACACCCGCATGCCTGTCGCTCTTTAATCTGGGAATGGGCTCTTATATAAATTTAAACTGCTTTGGGTATAAAGTGTATTTTTATCTACGCGTCTCTTTTCATACACAACCCCCCCAAAAAACAAAATAAATAATGGGTCAATCACTGCCTGCTCAATAGGGAAACACACACACACACACACCTATCTATCTATCTATCTATCATCTATCTATCTATCTATCTATCTATCTATTATCTATCTATATATCTATCTATCATCTATTATCTATCTATCATCTATCTATCTATCATCTATTATCTATCTATCCATCCATCTATCTATTATCTATCTATCTATCATCTATCTCAGACAGGTTGTTTAGTAGCAAACAACCATACCATTTATTTATTACAAATATTATTATTAGTATTATTTTTGTTATTATACACACACACATATCTATCCACACACACACCTCTCTGACGGATTGTTTAGTAGCAAACAACCATACCATTTATTTATTACAAACATTATTATTAGTAGCGTTATTATTATTTTTGTTATTATACACACACATATCTATATATCTACACACACCTCTCTCAGACAGATTGCGCAGTCCAGTAGCAAACAACTCTACCATGTATTTATTACAAATATTGTTATTATTATTAATATATTTTTACATTATATTTCAATCAGAAGCAGTTATAAAAAAAAAAACGTCTCCCACATCTTCTGCATGTCAGAGATGCCTTAATAATAAAAGTCACTGTGACCTAGTTTGCTTATACTTTATCACAATGATGTATGTGGATGACATCACACACACACTGTTTTATGTTCTACGAGTGGCTGTGCTGGTACAATAAATTCATTAATAACAAGCTGGAAGCCCGGGGGGAATGTTTGTTGTTGTCACTGGAATAGAAGTAGGAAATGGTACAGTAATACTACATATTATCAGTAAAGCCTAATGATGATGTGTGAGGTCATCCAATTCAAAGGTGTTTCAGCATGGACATTCCATTGGTTGCTATATAAACACATTTCCGATGTTCCAAAATCATTTTTAATACATACCCCAATATCCATAATAATTCTAAGCCCTGCTCTACAGTAATTATTGCAAGTGGAGCGATGTATGGCCAGATTATGTGGGCCACTCAGTTCCAAGGTCTGTCATCATTGCTGTGTTCTAATTGTGTATACTAATAATTCAGAACATAGGTAACTGTCGGAATATATCTCTGTGGTTGTAGAGAGTAGCCTCTGGACTAAGAATTTGTTTGGAGGCTTCACAAAACTCTTTTTAAACTTTCTAACGTTGCCTTCTCTTCTCTTAGCTGCTTATCGTTGGCGGCTCGTTTGGCCTCCGGGAATTTGCACAAATCCGCTACGATGCTCAAAATTTAAAAAGAAGGGTAAGTTATTTGCTTACTTGCTAACAGAAATGTTATATTTTTCTTGAAAAACATGGCAATATGTCATAAATGGTACCTTTTAATACTTAGACAAGGAAGGCGTATCACCCTTTATAAAGCCTCCTTTCAGCCTCTAACGCTTGCCCTTGTGTTGTTCCAGCTAGCCTGTCTCTACAAATGTGGTCCTTGTATTTATTTGCATGTCTTTCATTCCTTTCTGTCCCAATCTTTGCTAGTGTTTGACATGCTGAATTTTCCTGGTTGCCAATGTCCACGTCAGGGCCGGTTTCTGAGGATCCACGTGAGCCTTGAGGCTATCCCTTGGGTAAAGAACTCTGTGGGGGTGTCTGATCTCCTGATGTGACAGGGGTATCCTGACAGTTGGCTACTAAAATGATTCCCGTCTCCCCATAGAGTTCAATTATAAAATGTCTCAAAGATTAGCAGTCTGATCTAAAAATATTAGGCAGATATATGTTAAAATGGATTTATTTATTCAAATGTAAAGTGGGTTTTTCGTATCGTGCCCACACAAGGGCAATTTTACTGAAGCCACACAGGTCACAGCTGTGCTTCGCCAATGTACGCTCCCCGCATTATCGAAATCATCCAGACGGTGGCGCTGCGTCACCGCTCGTTGTGTTCAGACACACGCGTTGTGTATTGAAGAAAACCAGCAGTTGTCCCAGACGAGGCAGAGTCCTCATTACCGTTACCTTAAACATCATCACGGCTATTTAGCGTTGATCCAAATGTTACCAACGAGAGCCAATGTCCGGTTTAAATATGTCGCAAGTTAAAATATGAGAAATCATGTGGGCTCAACAGGCAATCAATTCACGTTATTATTAGTTCATTACACGATATAAATCACACAGCTCTAGGCTGTCTGGGCCACGACGTATTTTGAGTGTCATGGGAGTGACAAGAATTTTTGGGGTGTTTTAATAAACTGGTTTCCTTTCTCATTTTACCTTGAGTCGTTTGTTCATACAATCTTTACTCCCCTCTTTTTTTTTACTGCGTATCCTGCAGCGTTAGTTTTTATACGGCTTATAGATGCTACAGTGACTCCTGCTTCCGTAATATCTTTAAATATTAATATTGATATTAATAGGGGAATAACATACAGTATTGAGCAAAGTTGATTGTACTCCTGGGGCAGGGACTGCTATAATACATTTAAAGAATGGAGGGTTAAACAAAGAGTTTGGGAATATGTGGTTGGGGAGAGTAGGATAAAAGGAAGAAATGAATACCCACAGAAGTGCACAGAAGACGTGGTGGCATAGCTCGGAAGTGGCCCTCTTTCCTCTCCGTTGTCCCCCTTTCCTCTCCAGTGTCCCCCTCTCCTCCCCAGTGTCCCCCTCACCCAAAAACTTTAGCGATCAGATAAAAGTCTTCATAAAGCCCTAGCCATGCTACTAACCCGCTCTTAAAAGTGTCCCTGTTGGCCCATTAGAGATAGTGGTGGGTATGCGCCATTGCTTACCGCCGGTCGCCAGAAGGTTGCAGCCAGGTAGTAAATGAGCATCATCCCTATGTGACGCACCGCTGGCTTACCTCCAGGGCAGGTCAGCGTAGCAAACACAGTTCACCGCACTGATCCCTAAAAAGAAATGTAGAATTCCTGCCCCAAAGACTTGTAGATTTGTGGAGAATTCTCATTCCTGGAGCTTCTCTGTAAACGATTCTGCAGAATCCCGAGCATCGTACAATCTACAACGAATTATCACGTCGTGTTTAATCATGTCACAGCAAACACACGGGACGGAATCAAGATATAATCATTTCAAACAGCCAACGTGATCAGTGAAGGCGAAAGGTGTTTTTTTTTCCCGTGTCATCGCAAGCAGATGTGTGTTTGGTATGATTATCAGTAACGGATAAATACTATTATACTTGGTGCAAACAAACAGCGTGGACGTTTAAAAAAAAATAATGATAATTATATTTAGAATAATTCTCATTTCTATAAATATATATATATGGGATACAGCCCCGTGTGTTTTGGATGCTCGGTGCAGCCTCTTGCATGCTAAGGACGCAGAAAACTTCTGATAACCGAGGCTGCTCTTCATCTCCGCTCCTTTATTGCTTAGCCCCGCCAGATAGAATTCCCAGGTCTCTGAGAACAGATCCAAAGTCTCCGAATCTGGAATGATTTACAGCCTAAAAATACCCCCCAAAGAACGCAGACCCCTGAAAAAGGCAACGCAGGTGAAATCATTTTTTGTGCTGTTTCATCATTAAATGAAATAAAATTAATCTCACAAAATGACTTTTTTTTTTTTCTCTCTTCCCCTGATGGATATGCTCTTCTTTGATTGCAAAGGCGCTGCTTTGCCTAACTTTGATCTTTAACTGCCCTCGATTGTCCTGCTCAGTGGCCACATGTTTGCCCCGACCCAAAACCCCATTCTTCATTCCAGGTTTATTCCCCATTGTACAGCGCTATGGAATTTGATGGCGCTATAGAAAACATGAAATAATAATAAAATAATGCAGAAGAAGCAAAGCACCCATTTGCTTGGAGGGTCTGACGTTAGCACGCCAAGTCATTTTGTATGTTTTGCTCTGATTATGCCAAAAACATAATGTCTGCGTGAGCATTTAATGTAAAAAAAAAAAGATGCGTGTCGTAGAATGTGAAAAAGCTCCGCTTGTACCTTGGCTGTAATATATAAACCGGGCCATCTGCTTTTCTGTTCCTGTGTATTCTTCATGCAAGGAAGGATATATCCTGATGACACTTTATCCTCATCCTATTTATATGAATAATATAAATACACGTGGGCTTAAAATATAATGCGTGTGCACTATGGAGGATGTCACGGAAAATGAGGACGTAGCCCAGGGAAATTCAAATGCCTTTAACCCGTTCTTTCTTCTTAAATCCCATCGCGGAGGTGGCCACGTCCTGGCTATACCCAGCGCTAGCCGAAGGGACGTTCTAAAGCATCTCTTAAACCACAGCTCGTAAGATCCTCACAGGCTTCCGTCCAGGTTCCGCGGAGCTGCCTGTTCTTGGCCGGTCTCCAGCCATTGTGGAACTCCAGCCGCCATGATGGTTGGCCATTGTCCCTCTACTTATGGAAATACAGCTCTCGCTATGTTCCGGAAGCCTTTCTAGAGGGCTGGCTGTTGGGATCTTCTAGATCTGTAGAAGTCACCGCATTTCCCATAGCGCGAGATACAGCGCCTAAAGCTTTTGATGAAGCTGGATGTTTGATGAAACCCAAAAAGTATGGAAAAACCCATAATTGCATCACAGTTGGCGCTTTGCTCTGCATATAAACCATCCAAACTGAGCGGAAGAGCCCAAGTAAATAAAAGGTTCTGAAGGAAAATAACTATTCGCTCTGAGCAGAAGCTTCAAGATTTTCCCATCTTAGTGCAGCTGATGAACATCTGGCAGGGGAAATTTCTTTCATTCTTTCGTTCTTTTTGCTAATTGCGTAAATATTTAGCTTCACGCGTTTAAGTGGTTCCCAGTTGTGTAACCCAACATTAATGGGATGTTTCTTCGTTTCCCCGAGCCTTTACCTTTTTCTAGCATTTCTATATACTCGGGTATCGCGCCGGGCAGGCTGTTGAGTTATGGATTATACGAGGGGTGCTTATAATGTACCTATACCATATACAGGGAGAACAGGCAACCACAATACAAGAGCGAGGGTGGAAAGGGTAACTTACAGGGGCCGATTCGGTATAAGGTCCCGTGTCTCGGCTAAACCCACCTCTTTTATAGGGTTCCGTAGGAGTCGTATAGAAGGGGCTCGGTATATAAATACCGTTCTATGCCTCCCATACATGCCCACCCATTTAATTTAATGCAAAACCGTTACAAATGCCACAAAGAGGGGGTGTCCTTAAACATTAGCACCTTGAGGGATCTGGGATGAGAAGCAGCAGGTTTCTAAGAGGCGATAGAGAGCTCTCCGTGGCACAGAGAAAAGAATTCTGGCAAGCGGCGTAGGAAGCCAGAAAGGATGAGAAAGGCGTGGCTTTTTGGTGGAGAACATTTAGAAGATGAGCCCCAAGAACTCGCTCCCTACCTGGATGTTGTCTAAGGTAAGGCCATGAAATAGTTCGGTAGGTAACACAGGTGAGAGCATCGTCGTAACCTCTTCTGTGTGAGTGATATTACCCTTTAAGTGAATAATACCGTGCCGGGATGTGCTTGTAAGGTTGATGGTTTCTTCGTAACGTTCTTAACCCCTTAAGAAATGTATGATTATTAAGTTGCTGATCAGTTTAGGGCGAGTGAGAAGAAGACCTCAGACCAGGAATCTGATAATTACCGCGATAATAGTTCATTTAGACGCAGATGTAAGCTATAGGTTGTTTTGCATCTCAAGAAGTGACCACAGGGGTCTCAAAAAAAAGCTTACATACCTTTACAAAAGGCTGCATAAATACATTGCCATGGAAACAAAAAAACTGCTAATTTTCCTGGTACACTTGAACGCCGTTCTTCAAGCTATGAAGTTACGATGGGTCACAAGACACCGTTGTGTGGGTGATCTCCTCTAGGTGGACACATATTTACTTTTAATTTACATATTTCCCAAAATAATATATATATATATATATATGTGTGTATATATATATATATATATATATATATATATATATATATATATATATATATATATAAGGGGTAGTAGAAGTATTAGTAAACACTCATCTACAGACACCAGACAAGCCAGAAGGCTTGTACCTCTAGATTGTAAGCTTGCGAGCCGGGCTCTCTCCACCAAATGTATCGGTTTGTCTTAGTCTGTCAATTTTTGTCCTGTCATATCCCTTGAATTTATGTATTGTATTAAGCGCTGCGTAAACTGTTGGCGCTATATAAATAAAGGATAATAATAATAATAATTTCCCCCAGAAATCTCAGGGTGCTTCCACAACCACAAGGGATTCTGGGTAAGCGCATGCAAATAAGGTTAACAATGATCACCTTTGCCTCTATATCCACTTTATACATGGATCCCTTGAAAGTAATTGCCCGCCATACAAGACAGCCTTTAGACAAAACTATATATGTAGATATATATATATTCATTGTTAGTTCGTTTGAGCAGGGGCCCACCTTTTGTTTATGGAAGTCCGTATTTCTACGTCCTCTTGTACATTGCTGCGGTATATGATGGCACTATAAAGAATGTGTGTGTGCGTGCATTGTCTGGGTTATGTATACAAATATATATATATATATATAATTTCTATATAGCGATTGCCCTGCTGGCACATGGATTAGAATCCCTCTGTGACTGTTTTTGTATCAAATTTGTCATTATTTACTAACGCTGAGAGAGTAACATTGTTAACGTTACCCTTGTATCTGTTCTAAAGGAATGTTTATTTTTTGGGTTCGAAAACAAACTTATTCCCCATAGCCTGTTTTTTTTTTAAATTTAAACTGAGATACAGGGCTGAGAAAAAGTAAGGCTGCCACTTTTTAATGTAAAAAAAAAAAATGTACTTTGCATGGGATCCAATAATTGCTGCTTGCTTTTTATGTCGGATATTTTTATTCCTATTAAAATATAAAAGTATGGTGTAATTGTGAATAATAATATTAAGTGTGTACTTAAAATATAAAAGTACGTTTGACCGGCTTACAGAACGATCGGTGCAGCTGCCCAAATGTAACTTTGTAAATATTAACTCTAATATATTTTTTTTTTTATTATTTTTTTTTTAAATTAGATCGACCCGTCCTTGGAAAAAATAGTCAGCAAGAAAAACATTACCCTGGAATCGGAGTTTGAGGTAAAGGGACCTTGGCTTGCAAAGTATAGGTTTTGCAGCCTTTCATTCTGCGGAGGGAGGATGGTTGGGAGCGTCTCACTAAATATAGATGTAAAATACCCATGCGCGCTCGGTCTGCCACCTTCCGTCCGAACAAACCCATCATTGTGTGGCTGCCTTTTCTTAGCACATCTGGTCTGTGATATACGGTTGGAACTGAAAAGACCACCCGTATTCGCTGAAGAATGTTCAAGGCGTAATAACCCCTTTCGCTTCCAAGGCATGGCTGTAAATGGCTCCTAAAGTGTTAATTTGGCAAGCCCAAGCCTCCTCTATGCTCTACCTGCTTTATAAGCTTTTAATGCGACTTGATCCTTCTCTCCGCGTTTGTATCCCCGAGCTTATGCAAGTATACACGAAGCTTACATTTTGAACCCGCCACGCATTCGATTTTTATTCCGCCGCTTTCGGTCCGTGGCTGCTCTCGCCGATGCCAAAACAGTCATATACATTTTGGCTGTATTTTCTTTCAACTCTCTAGTCTAGCTTTGTTTCAGAATAATGTAACAAAAAACAAAGATAACTCCAGCTCACCATTTAGATGTTTTGCAGAGACGCTTCAAATTGCAGGGAGCACGGGATAGAAGGCCGAGCCATATCCTCGGTTAATCCAAATGACAGTTTAGATAGAAGATCCAGCTCCACAAATAAGGGTTAAAAATTCAAAATTTAATTAGACCAGTTAAAACATGATAGACAAAAAAAGAGAAAAAAGAGAGATGTGCTCAAGTGATTGAGAAAAAATACGCCAACGCGTTTCAAACCTTACGGTTAAGCCATGATTAAGAACCGTAAGGTTTGAAACGCGTTGGCGTATTTTTTCTCAATCACTTGAGCACATCTCTCTTTTTTCTCTTTTTTTGTCTATCATGTTTTAACTGGTCTAATTAAATTTTGAATTTTTAACCCTTATTTGTGGAGCTGGATCTTCTATCTAAACTGTCATTTGTTTCAGAATAACATCAATTATATATCATTTCTTCATTTTCTTTTTTTTTTTTTTCTTTTTATTATAAACTGTTTCAAACTGTATATATATACTCTCTCTCTCTCCTATATATATATATATATATCTATCTATCTATATGCCATTGGACGGCCACTTACAAGGTTAAAGCGAGCTGCCTGGGATCATCCCTATAGGATAAAGTAGGGACTCCTCTCATTGGTTGCCCTATATCATAAAATAACACGGCAGCTGGTAAACATGTATCTCATTGGTTGCCATTCCCCATAGGTTTAATACAATGAGAGTAGGCTCTTCTGCCATTGGTCACATACCCTCCCCAAGGTATGCGTTGTCCCGCCCCCTGATATTCTTTTCTTGTTTTGATTGATTGATGAATCAGAAATAGATTTAGACCGGGTCAAAAGCCTGTTTTCTTCCCTAATGTAGTGTGCTCGTTATTAACCCCTTAACCACGTCTTGATTGCAGAGCGCTATGTCATTAGTTTGCTACAGCCGCAGAGAGAGGAGCACCCTGGAGGAGGGATACCCAGTGATGGGTTAACCCTTGCACCCAGAGTACCATGACATAAAACCCTGTATTGTAAGAATCCAGTTCCTATGGCAACAACCTGTCACTGCCTGCTTTCATGTCACGTGACAAGCATTCCCTAAAGAACTACAAATAGGGCCGAATTTTTCATTATTAAAGAAGTGTTTCTAGGAAGGTTTCCGAAATGCATCCGTGCCAGGAAAAGAGGTTTGTAATACGGCATTTGATCAGGAAGCTGTTTTCAACTTTTATTCAACTTTTCCCCCAAGGGCGATTCATGCAAGGGGGGGGTGTTATTCATGGCAAAAATCTATTATTAAGCGAATTATGTTTTCATGGTTTTATTGCAGGCATGAAATTATATAAATATTCAAATGGCTATGCATATTTGATTTGAAACATGCATGAGTTTTTCTAAAACACCGAAGTTGTGCACACAGCCAATAAAACACAGGAAAACCATTAGCCTTTAGCGTCCTCGCGAACGGAACCAAGGATTACATGGGAAACGCTGCCGTCCGCATGAAATCCATTTAGAACTTTTAGAATGAATAAAGTTCATAGTTTCCGCTGTCATATGCCTACGCTTTGTGTCAAGGGGATGATTTATAGTCCGCTTCGTCACAGTCTAGTAACAGCGCTTAACCCAGCCCTCCCTTACCCCTCTCCTCACCCCTCCAAAAAAGAATCCCTTGTCGCCGTGACTGTCCGCTCACATCGCTTGCTGTTGTCTGCTGCCAGGACTCTTGCTAGAAGCTCATATTAGATCTGATTCAACCAGAGAAGCTCCGCAGTGCCCTTAGCCCAGCCAATCCTCGGCTGCCACAACCACTTTGTTACACACCTTTCCCGTCAAGTGGTCTTCGCTGGCTCAGTCTTCTTTAACAAATATATCTCTAAAGTGCCATTATTCAAAGAAAAAGGACCGTGTAGAGATTTGCCACAAAGTTGACACTCCAGCCATTAAATGCACTTTAATGCGGATGATAGTTGCGCGGTCCCTTTAAATGCTTGTGGAGTAACCCCCCCACATATGGGTTTGCACCAACTCCCGCCGGCGGTGATCTGTTCAGATCTCCATGGTAAGAGGTCCCATTGATTTCCCATTGACGCAGCCAATCAGTGGTCAGCCAGTGGCCTAAAATGCATTCCTGTTCATTGGCGCTCTCGGGTACATTAAACTGCCCCTTTAGGTTTAACGCGATGGGATACGTTCACTAGTGAGAATTTCACGTGAAAACTAGGAGAACCTCAACGTATTCTTCACGACAAAATATTTTACTTAATAATTATAGGAAGCTTTTAAACGCTGGTTTGCCTTTTGACTTTTCATTAAAGCTAGTGCACCATTATCATCCCCGTAGGACCAACTAGTTAGCGGTTTAGCGGTCCCATTAATTGCCATTCTGGCTTATTCCCTTAAAAAAGAATTAAAAATACTAAGTCAAATTGATGAGCCGAGTGACAATTCTCAGTTTGAATAGCGTGCGAGCCAAGTGCCATACTGATAGTTTGGAGAATAGACTTTGAAAGAGCGCTGTAGGTAAACATGTTGGCTAATTCAGCCCGCCGTTTGCCTACCGAGTTTGAGTTCTGTACCCAGATCCTGGCAGCCGACGTCAACATTAAATCGTCAGCCGGCAGCAAAATTGGATGTTAAGTTTGGCACCATCTTTTGTTTTTACTTCGGTTCACGAGTTCAAGCAGAAACAAAAACATGTAAATGATTATTCGCAGAAGAGTTTGTTCTAAATATACTAAATAGAACGTGTAAATATAACACAGACTTAGAGCACATCTACGCTATAGCTGTATGAAAGAAGAGCATTGCTCAGCAATAGCCCACACGTGTATTCATTTCGTTGAGGTCTACAATCGCTTCAATTGTAACTTTGTTTGCGGGTAGATGGCGGACCATTCTCTATTGCGTTTTTTTCCCTACTTCCTGTGACCCCAAAAAATGTTTTTTGGGATGGAAACCATTGCGTGTCCAATGCAGAATATATTTTTTTGATAACAGATGCCCATGGGAACTTCTAAATGTAGGCATTTCCAGTATTGACAAAGGTGTCTAAGGTAATGGTTGACACATTTGGTTTATATCCAGTAGCCCGTTTATTATTAACATGCTTACACACTCTAACACCCATACTAACACATGCCTACTAACACACACCCTAACACAGTTACATACGTACACACAGACAGTAACATTTCACACTTTTTTGTACCTCTACCTTTGTTAGCTCAGGTCGGCTCTTTTGCCGGCAGGTAATTAATTGACGGCGACCTATTGGTGTTCCTCCTCAGTCCAGTACGAGTCTTTTGTAACCCGAACGTTTTATTACGTATGCTATTTTCATGTCACAGAGAGACCCGGCGCTTGACGCCCTAAGCATGTTTAAAGACCCTCTGCGCCTATAAAAACAAAGCATCGTTTCTGCTAAAAGCGCCAAGTCCCTACATGCGCGCGTGTCAGACGTTAGGTTAAAGCAGTAATGACGCGCTTACACCGAAGGCATTCACACGCTGAGAAATCGTTCGTTTTTTAAATACCATCATTTACGGTCAAATAGATCTCGTTAAAGGGCACTGCGATCCTTAAGACATTTGAAATCTTTTTACGGCTGAAGAAACTAATGCCCGTAGTTAGAATCTTTGTCCTGATCTATAATTTTACATATCCTGCTATTATCTAAGTGTCTGCAACGCTGAATTCCGCCCTCCTTCGCATCTGGTCTCAATCTGTGTTTCTTTAAACCTTGTAATCTCCTGTTTATAATAATACGTGCCGTCTCGCTATGTGTTTATGTTACCGTATGTTTGAACGTAGTCTAATCACAGAATATGCACGTGACGTAGGGAGGAATGAAACAAAGTCTCTCTTTATTCTCTGCGTTCACATTTAAAGTGATATCAGCGGCAGCTGTTCTGCAAAATACATACATTGCTTCCATTAACCCCTTAAGGACAATGGGCGGTCCCAAAGCCCATTGAAAACAATGCATTTTGAGCCCGTACATGTACGGGCTTTGTCATTAAGGGGTTAAAAAGCATTCTGTAACAGTGGACACGTATGTGGACACTCATGCCTCTGTGTCAGTATCACCAGCATCCATGTACTACTTACCTAACGCACATAACAATTATTTATGTCTGCCAGCCACCTTCCCTCCATTCTAAAATATGCTTTGGTCAATGGTCCATTGGCACCATGCCACCTCCGTCCTTTCATTATCTAGACTTTAGACTGTCTGCTGCTTTGGAACAAGATGGGCACATTTCTGGTTCTCGAAAAGACACAAGTCTTGAGTATGTGTTTATGGCCAAGTTATTGTTTTGCTAGGATTTAGGGTAATTTTAAGTATGTCCACTTAGGCAGGGGGGTGAGAAGACGTTAAAACCTGCAGTGTATACTTCAAGGTGACTTTGTCCAGGTGGACACAGAATACTAGACACCATACATCGAGCATAATTTCAGAGAATATGTCATTAGGTCCTTAAGCTGGGCATTCCCAGTCCTATTTGCACAAAAGACTTTGACAGAAAGTTAAAAATGTTCTTGGAGGAATTTTAGAACGTGGATGAGTAGTGAATGAGGACGGTATTTTCACTAATTAATACAAAGACCCCTCCAGCTATGCTTACCAGATTCCATGCTGACGTCGAGAAGTTACTACCATGTTTAGGGGGACTGCGCATGTCCATGCTCTCACACATAAGTACACATTCATGCTCACACACAGACAAGTAGACATCCATGCACACACACCCATACTCACACACACAAAGTACTCATCTATGCTCTCACACATACACACAAGTACACACCCATGCTCTCACACACACACAAGTACACATCCATGCTCTCACACACAAGTACACACCCATGCTCTCACACACAAGTACACACCCATGCTCTCACACACAAGTACACACCCATGCTTACATGCAAAAGTACACATCCATGCTCACACGCACAAAGCACACATCTATGCTCACACGCACACATTCGTGCTCACACGCACACAAGTACACATCCATGCTCACACACTCACAAGTACACATCCATGCTCACACACGCACAAGTACACATCCATGCTCACACACGCACAAGTACACATCCATGCTCACACACGCACAAGTACACATCCATCCTCACATATACACAAGTACACATTCATTCTTGCTTGCATACATTGGTGCGGTCCAGTTTGGAAGGGCCCTTTCTAAATTATTTTGAACCCGTACGAAGAGGCAGGAAGAAGGAGTCGCAGCTGTTACATTGCCCTTGCCCAGTGCGACCCCTTCTTCCTGTCTCCTCGTACCAGTTCAAAATTATTTAGAAAGACCCCTGTAGTTACGCCAGTGCTAGTGGTACTACAGCTTAAATTCTTTTGAATATCCTTTATGGGCAGATTGAATACTTTTAAAGTCTCCGGCTGTTCTGCCAGTGATAGATTGTTAAGGTGATTGGGCAATGCGTTGCTGACACTTCAGAAAGATCTGCTTTTAGCAGAGATAATTGATTACTTTATCTCCTTTTTTCTTTTTTTCTTCTGTTTTCACTGTCATGAGCAGTCGTCTCACTCCTGTGTAATGCAGTCTTCCTTTCAAGGAGGAAAATGATTAAGTAGCATTTAAAGACAGACTGGCTTTCCTTTCATCCTAAAATTTGGAAACGTGGATCAGAGCGGAGGGCTGAACAGTCGTTCATAAGATGTGACGGCTATGAATTTAGAAGAATGACTGTTGGATTGCTTGAGTCTGAAAGAATATATATTAATGTATCAGGGAGTGAAATTTCAGTGATGTTTTAGCCACAAAGAGGTAAAAGATTGTAGAGCGAAATACACTCAAGACATTCTCCCTGCACAAAATTCCAAGATTACCAGCGAATGCTTTATTTAAGCTTTAATTCCCAGTGTAGACCGTACAAACCCACTCACATAGATGGTTCCACATTGATTTTATTTGTACAGTTCCAGTTTGTCGTTTGGAAAAGATCTTTGCAATTTTACTTAGAATTTCAAAAATTTGGGTATCACTGCTGGATAAAAAAATGTTCCCCGAAATTAAAAAGATTGTTTTATTATTTTTAAACAGGTTAGGTGGCTGCCATTTTTTTCCCTTTATTAATTATTTTATAAGTTGTTTGGGCCTTTTTTATTATTATAAACAATTTCTATTTTATTTTTTTTAGCTTATTTATTTTAAACAATTCCTTCATATTTTCTTTCCAATTTTGTGTATCACTTACTCTATCAGCACATAGTGAGAAAGGCAAGGAACCTCCACACAGTCGTCGGGGCTGATCCCACTTGGTACCATCTGGGAAATGTCCCGCCAATGCAGAACGCTTAGAACGTCATATTAAATGATCACTTAGGTCCCTTCTTTAAGGGCATCTTACTATGTCCTAATGTCATTAAGGGGTGAACTGATGAGTACACATTTTAAGACGACCAAAACCAGAAGAGATACGGTGGTCACGAGCTTCTGCTGCCAAGATCTGAAGCTTGAGTAAGCTTACGGCATATGACAGCATACAAGGATAAACTGATTAGAAAAAGAAGATTGCACGTTACGGTTTAGTTATAAAGATAAACAACGGCTTCGGTTAAATGAATAATGCGGTTTCAAGACCGGAGTGAGAAGACCAGCCATTGACACTAAGAAGACCCGTCAGTGCCTGAAGCAACCAGGAAAGCTTTCGGTTATCTTCCCGAAAATAGCAGCGTTCAGATTACGGCCGTGTGTGCCGACACGCAGACATTAAATAAACTCTGGCACATGTTGAATATAGGACTGTCTATACCCCTATTACATTTCAGTTTAAGGTCCTTAGTGTCCTTTAATGAAGTGTTTGCTTCAGTGATGCTGTCTCTGCAATCCCCCCAAAAAATGTTTTGGGTCTAAAATGTTATTTAGCCGCTTGGCCTGCCGGCGCCTGAACACACATGCGCTGCTGCATGCTATTGCAGAGATACAGGGACTATGCGTACACGCAGTAATATCATCATACCCCGTTTAGATCATGAGCGGGGACCCTCATAAGCCCACCGGGGACTTCAGAACTGCAGAATGCATCTACAGGAGGCGGTTAACACATACATAACACATTTATGAACAGACACAACAGGAGTTGAGGACCATGCCTGTGAGCAGCCATCTAGCCTTATGGTACTTTCGTAGACGGTCCCCGGCAAGACTGGTGGGCTTATAAGGTATAAGGATTGTTAGCACTTAATGAATAAGTAATAATACTTCTAATGCTTCTGGGTCGCTTGAGGAACCGGGGGGTTGTAACGAAAGAAGATTAATCCTAATTTAGCTGTGGACCACTCAATGGAACAGATGTGAAGGAGAAGCTCGCCCTGAGTTGATAAGATGCCCACATTTTCTTTATCTAGAAACGGTAGTGCAGGTCTGAAGCCGGACACCCGCTGGTTTCCCTTATTGTGTTAAACTTTTTGTCGTAGGACTCGCCTGACGTTGTTTCACTCTTGCATTCCTAACACACAGATGTACTCTTCGGAGACGCCATTTGTCTCAGCCATCATCGCTCTTTCGATCAGCCGCCGTATAACTAATGAAGATGGTTTGTTCCCGGGCTGAGGACATGTAAAACAGATTGTAACCGGTGTACTGTTTGTCACCTAAGGCACGAGACAAAGTGGCACATTTATACTTGTTTTAAGAAGTGCTGCGGGGCTCAGGAGCCTCCCTTTGTCCTCGGAGTGCGGATGGTGCGAGAAATAGTTTCGAATAAGAAGTAGCGTATGATAGGATGCTAATGAGCGTACATTGTTTGCATTGTTAATGTGAATGTTGTTAATTTGGGGCTGTTACTAAAGCCATTACCAGCTTGCAAACTATTAATAGCCGGGAATTTAATTTAATTCATTTGATGTTCAATTATTTATTTATTTTTGCACACACAAAGCTTTAATGCATTGCTTTTTAACCCCTTTTTTTGTTTAAATAAAATCCTGATATTAATTACATATTAAAAAAAGCAAAATATCCATACAGGGACAGCACATTACTTAGAAAAATTGCATCAAGTTTATTATTATTATTATTATTTTTATTTTTTTATTTTTTTAATTTATTTCTCTTAATTAAGTGTAAATGGGCTTGGCTACAACGCTGCTCCGAGAACAAGAGAAGTGACGCGGAAACCCGGGGAAGCAGAGCTTTTACCTCGAGACTCTGAGTCAAACCTTTTAAGTTTGCCCTATACATACACTACGGTTCAAAAGTTTGGGGTCACTTAGACATGTCTTTGTTTTTGGAAGAAAAAGCATATTTTGTCCATTACAATAACTTGAAATGAATCAGAAATCCAGCGGAGACGGTCACTCCTGTTTTCCAATGACACATTGTGTTTGCTAATCCAAGTTTAAAAGGTTTGACCGCTAGAAACCCTTTTGCAATTATGTTGGTTTCCATGAAAACATCCTAGTGACTCCAAACTTAAACTTCCAACTTCTTTCAGGTATAAATAGGTATTATTATGATAAATTCTACGCGCCGTGAGCCTGTAAACTTTGCTTGGCCAAATAATAATACGTTTACTGGTGACCCGCTATGGTGCCTAGAAAACCTGCCATTCCAGAGGGCCATATTATAAGATTTATACGCTGTGGATTATCGCGTTTTATTCTTAGAACTCTAAAGCGTGTGCCTTTTACTCTTGCATGTGCAGCATGTCTGCGCGCATCTGTCTACACTGTTATACTGTTATTAGGCGCTGCATTCTAGTTTTAATAATCATTTTTAGGCTCTTAACTTGCTGGCTATAGTCCATTAGAGCCGATAAAATGTTGGAATGAAGGGCCTTTTAATAATAATTCCTCGGCTGTTATTATGTCATCGAGTAAGAATAAGCTAAGGGCTGTCAGGCTCTCTTCTGACAGTAAATGCAAACTTTTCTACCGACAAATATTCATTTTTCTCTTAACGTATCCTTAGGTTTTTTTCTTTTTGTAAAGATTTTTGAGCATCACCTCGGGGGCAGCATAACACCGCATTAATATATTTTCACCGTAACGTTATTGCCGCATTTCCATTTTATTCTTGCGACGCACGCCTGTATTTCCAGGTTTATGTAAAATAGCTTTATGCGGCGCTCTAACATAAGATAAAGAATCACCTTTTATATTGAAGCCAACAACATCTCTTTTTTCTTCTTGTCACTTCAGATAAGTCGGGACGAAAGCTAGATGCCCTTTGAATAAAATTAAAAACCCTGGTTTTGAAGGAAGCTCTAGAAGAATAAGGTCTCTAAAATATATACGTTGAGTACAAGATGGTTGAGGAACATAAAGAATTGGTCATTTTGAATCCTTAATTCTTGCTTGTCCATTTCTTCCAACCATTCTTTCTAAGAATTTGTGGGACCGTAGATGGAGCATTAAGGAAGTTGTATCCCCACTTTCTTGGACTAGTCTTGATATGGGTTATATAAACATGGCGCTCGTGTTACTCTTTCATATTGGATTTAATGGCAGATAAGAACCATTCAACCCATCAAGACTCAGGCCTTAATCAGTCGTTGGTCTCGTCTTAAATTCAGGAGCCATATATCTATCCCATGCATGTTTAAGTTCCCTCACTGTATTAACCGTTACCACTTCTGCTGGGAGCCTTTTCCACTTATCCGTCACCCTCTACGTAAAGTAAAACTTCCTTACGTTACATGTAAACCTGTTATGCACATATTGATTCCAACCACCGTACAAACACTGGCTTTAAGTAGCATCTTCGTAAGGAAATGACCCTTTGTCATCAAATGGTGAACCTCAATGTCTCCTAACATTCTTAGCATTTAAATATGATCTACATAAGATGTTGAGTGGCTTAATCATTCTTTTCTCCACTTAAATCTTGAGCAGCCATTAATGACGAGGATCACCTTGTAGAGTAGCACTTCTCGTTTGTTCGCAGCACAAACTAATCCATTGAATTACTGATTAGGGCTATGAACTCCTTTCTTGCGTGGTCTTCACAAGTTCTAGCATTGTCTGTATTCCCTGAACGTTAGATCACGATAATAATTCCTGGCTGATCTCCTAGTAAACAAAGACATTGACAAAGACATACAGAAGAGCTTCAAAAATCGTGACGTATGGGTCATACCATTTAGCTTTACAGGTCAGAAGAAGAATTAGATAGACCAAGTGTATGGGTCTATCCATGCAGGCTTCAAATAAATAACAAACCCACTCTTCAAAGTGTAAAACAAAAAGGTGCGAATAGCACTGTGTAGCGGGGGAGTTAACACAAAGGGCCAGCGTTCATGTCTGGTACATCCGTAGCTTTGCCGGAGTAGCCCCCCAGCATCGATTTTTGCATTTTTCTTCTGTTCTTCAGATTTCTGCATGTTAATGTAACGTAGCACCGTTTGGCCCCCGAGTCACAGGACTCTGCGTTGTTTCCATGAAGACACGCAAGCTGGAACTCACATCTTGGCATTGTGCACACATAGATGGCCTTGCTGAATAGCTGCAAAACATAAAGCCCTGCGTAAAACGCCCAATGATGTTATATACTTTAAGATGAAATAAGGAATCTTTTCCACTCCTCTGCGGCCATTTAATTTAGGTTATTTTCCCCAAAACTTTCACGGCCGCTGCATCTTCTGCATTGCAGGAACCCGTAGAGCGCCGGATTACAAGGAAAATCAATGTACAGATTTCAGGATGGAAAACAACATCTTTAACAGACGCGTGGATAATTAAGAGAGAATTTCCAGTGAATTAGGTTGTAATTATGGCAGTGTGCATTATGTTTAATTGTTAATCCCCTTAAGGACAGTAAGGGCAATTATGATCTATGGCAGTATATGGGTCTGACGTGAAATATCCTATTATTCCACCTAGAAGTGCTGCTGGGCAAATAATCGGACTCCAGTGCTTTTATTTCATGCAGATCAATACGTGCCTTCATTTTTTTTTAAGTTAAAAAATAAAATATCAATCTCATTTTCTTCCATCCCTGCTTAAATCCACTGAAGCAGGCAGCGCAGTCAAAAAAACGTATTTTGCATTCACGGCTCAATTTTGCGGGTTTGTGATTTGCGCTCTTTCAAAGACGGTGGTAGTTAAAGGGGTTAACTTGTAAAGTCAGTTGCACAGTCCGGGAACCTTCTTCTTAAATGATAGCGTCTATGCAATAAACCTTATATTGCTTCACTCCGATAAAAAGAACTCCATTAAGTATTCACTGTTCTTATATTCTGACCTGAAACTCCTGTTCTTTTGACCCTTGCAGAAAATTAAAGACGTGAAATATGAGGACTGGAAAAATATACGAGGCCCTCGCCCGTGGGAAGATTCAAAGCCCTTCCAAGATCAACAAAGAGAAGACCTCTCTAAAAACGCCTAGGCCCGTCTTTCACTAAATTCAGAGAAAAGCTGGGGACTCGAACCTCCAGTCATGGGCATCTACTGGTAATTGTCTTCTTCACGAGATCGACAGAGGAAGACATTATTCCTAAGGATTCTTTGATCCATACATTTTAATTTCACAGGCCACAGGTGATGTGTAGAGGCTCTCCCCGATGCTCATGCCTCAGTGGCCACAAATTTGTCGGTGGAGTTTTTCAGCCAAAGGAACCTCGTTGAAGCGTGAACGCCCGTCTGTGATTATATGCTTGTTTTCTGAGATATGTGTATGGTTCTTATTAAACATTTTTATGCCATCCTTGAAATGGAAGCACCTTTTGAGTTTTGCTGTCGGCGTTGCACGCGGAATACTAAATCCGTCACGTACGTCCAGCCGTGAAAGCTCTGGTGCACGGAACCCCTTCCAGATCAGAGAGCAGCGGATAACGATAGCCAGACGAGACAAATGTGGGAGAAATCGTTTTGTTTAATGAAAGACGTACTAATAATTACATAATGTTTTCTAAATTGTTATTGTTAAAGCCCAAACTTTTTTCCCCACTGAAATCGGAAAGCCATAAATAATTGTGTCCTTTACATTTAACCCTTTAAAGGATGAAGGCTTCTTTTGCTTTTTGCACTGGAGGATCAGAGCTTTTTTGGCGTATTCAGTTGTTTTTCTTTCTCATTTAAAGCACCCACCACACACTATTTGGACTCGTATAAATCATATGCCTGGGATTATCCTTTGTCCTTGGCATTTACAGGAAAATATAAAAAGGTGCTTATGCTTTTACATAAACTGTTTTAGTCCCCATAGGCTAGGACATATGGTCCAGAACCTCTCCGCAAAACTACATTTTTCTAAAAAGCAGACAGCACGGGCTATTTCACAAAGATCAATCTCAGCTTCCATAAGGTTAACTTCTAAACTAAAATATATATCCAAAACCGCTAGGTGGTTTTAATAAATTAGTTCATGGTAATAGATGTAAAGATGTGGCTGCTATAGTTTCCATCTAAAGTTTGTTAAATGCGATTGAGTCCTTGGACTTGTAGTCTCAGTAACAATTAAATAAGGGGCAGCTATGATCTACTGCCTATCTGTCTGATGGCCACCTGATCCATACGCCAGTTGTCATGGGTTTTCCTTTTCTCTACTTGGGTTTAAGGCTCCCAGAAGAGCGATGGGTATGGCGGTGAATTCTGAGATGGAGAAGTCATCTGTCATGCAGTTGTCCAACTTGCCACTAATCACATCTTTTCTTATTGGCGTCTGTTTCCAGAGGCGATAATGTCCTTAGTGGTGATACCTTTCCGCTGGCCAACAAAGTGATTGAACAAGATAAAAAGCGACGTAAGCATCGTAGCTTCAGATGTCTCTTCGTTTGTAAATCAAAAAAACGCTCAAACTAACAAAAAAAAAAAAAGCAGTAGCTGCAGGTAGATTTTAGGAATATACTTAATACAAAAAGCTGTGTAGGTAGGGTGTACTTTATAAAGATTTGCTGTTGACTACAACAGTTTTTCCCCCCCAGTAACTTAAACGGCAGAATAAGCCTAAGGAAAATGCCTTTGTATTTCGTTTATTGCACCTTTTTATTCTATTGTCAAGCAGAGAAGCAATCAGCGAGAGGAAAGAAATGGAAAAGAGCCTTATTCTGCTAAGCAGCACTGATTGGAAGCTGTTCTTCGTGTGGTGCTTTCAGACGGGAACAAATTTAGCGTCCTGTCTTCGCGGTGTGGGCTTGCGTCCTGGGGAGATCTAACCGTCGGCAACGAATGTTTTTCGGGAAGCCGGCCGGCATCCTTTATCAACGCTCGCCCAACACAAGGACGCCGCTTCACGCTGAAGACTTCCTGCCTCTAAGCGACATGTTAATATATTCCATCCTATTGTCCTGTGTTCAAAAAAAAAAAAAAGGAAATTCGTATTTGTTAAGTAGAACAGAATTAAATCCTGGTTTTCTGTCAGTCGACAACATTCATTGGTCAAAATTATTTAACCCCGGGAACGCCATCCGCCTCTTAGAATCTAGAACCCATCTGTTCGATATATACGTCTATAATTGCTTCGTTGCGGTTTCGAGCAGCTTGTCTTAACGCTTTACAAATGGCGAGGAATGGTATGATATTTCAAGGCCTCCAGTTTTAAATACTTTTCATTTGTTCACTTGAATTTGGAAATGTGAAGAACTAGAAAACAGTCTTTTGTCTTTTTTTATAGTTTTTTTTCCTCAATTGTCTGGTATAATGAAAACCGAACAGTAGCAAACTTCTCATGCTCTCAACTATTCCTTAATTTGTGCCGTCTTGCTCAATTGCAAGACAGCGCTGCCCCTTTAAAAGCTGTCTCGTCATTTGCATAAATATGTAATTGGATTTTGTAAATACAATTTGCATTTAGAGTAGCCATGTAATTATCATGTACTACAGACGTTCTCATCGCTACCTCATAAACGCGTTTTGCTTGTGTTTTCCGTTTGCAATCTCGTATCCTTACGCGTTGCAAACCTTGAAATTGCCAACACTTATCCGTATGTTCATTATACACTTGAACATTCACTAAAACTGTGAACAAAAATATTACAGTCCTAACATGCTGTCGGTAGTGCATGGTGGGCAAAAACAGAGACATTGATGGCAGGAAACTGTAGGTAGGGTATGGTCAAAACCTGAAGGGGGACAAGAACAGATATTTTGACAGTGGAAAACTATAGGCATGACATGGCCAAAACTCAAAAGTGGACACGGATAGAAACCTTGATGGCAGGAAACTATCGGTAGTGCATGGCCAAAACCCGAAGGTGGACAAGAGCAGAGACAGTCCTGGTGGGAAACTATAGGTGGGGAATGGCCAAAACTCGAAGGCTGAGGAAAATAGACACATTGATGGCAGGAAACTATAGGTAGGGAATGGCCAACGCTTGAAGGCTGACAAGAACAGAGACATTGATGGCAGAAAACTATCGGTAGTGCATGGCCAAAACTTAATGGTGGAGGAGAACAGGGAAAGTCCTGGTGGGAAACTATAGGTAGGGAAAGGACACAACTCAAAGGATGACGAGAACAGAGACGTTGACGGCAGGAAGCTCTATAGAAGTAGGGCATTGCCAAAACCAGAAGGTGGACAGGAACAGAGATTTTCATACTAAGTAGGGCATGGCCAAAACTAGGAGGTATATGAGTGAAAAACATTGAACTACCAGGCAGTTACTGAGTGTGTCTTATACAATAGCAAAACCAACACGCACTTAAGATTTCACTTAGACAAGTAAAAATTAGATATAAAACTACAAAATAAATGCTTTTTTTCCATATATTTACGTTATTTCATTATTTGAAAAGAGGTGAATCATTTCACTTTATATATAGGATAAACGTTCAAAAGTTCAACCAGACAATATCCAACTAGAACCTTAGATAATACTTTGATATCCTTGAGAAGGTTACTTAGTCTCGGTCTAGTTTTTCCCTTACTTACTGTTCATCATAAATACATTTTGTACCCACGGAATAAATGATTTATTCTATATAATATTGGGCAGGATCAGATTGACACTTGGCTTCACCTTGGAGCGGCCTGCTTGCGTCTTGTGCTGCCCCCCCCCCCCTTGTCTACATTTAAAAGGAAAGGTTGGAAGATTGGATATGGCAGATGCTTTTAAACACATTAAGAGCAACATTATCTAGAGGTAAAAGAAAGTGTAAGGTTGAGCTGCTGCCCTTCAAAGATAGGAAAGTATGGACTGCTGTCTTGATGTGAGAAAATCTTTTTCTGTGAAAATGGATGATTATATATAGAACCACATTATGGTAGATGTGGTGAGGTCAACTATACATTGTATTGCTCTTAAATGTGGTGTGACTACTTCAGGTGTGAGCATCCTTTGCTGGTACAAGGACCATGGAAAATGAAACGCAGATACACACACATTTTTATTAAGTGCTGACACAGAGGTCAGTCTGCATGCTAACTGGATGCACCCAAGGGGTAAAGTTCTGGTGCAACTGTCCCTCAGTCGATATGGTGTTTATGGATTGGAGGTAAAGTATGTCTGTAGTGGGTAAAGATCTCTATTTATTGAGATCTGCTATCCAGTTTTCCAATGACCCTGGTGTCATACATGTTGTCCTACTATGGTGCGTAGGAGATGGTTCTGTATCCTGATGAGCTGGTGGAACACCATAAAGTATTGGACACCCTTGTGATGTTGTAAAAGTGTTGGTGACATTCTTGATTTCTTACTGCCTCATTGCAACATTGAGAAGGGCAAGTCTTCAAACATCTAAGTAGTGGGACTTTGAACATATAGTGCAGCCTCTTCGGGATATATATATAGTGTAATATAATTGTAATACTTCACAAGACTGTTGGCAACATTCTCAATACTAAGCAAATCTGTGCATCTCATGGAGCAACTGCATTCCCAACCTGGGAAATAAGGGAGTCGGAGTGTTTGCTCGGTGGGGTTGTTCTCCTGCATTTTATGCTCACAGGCCTTTTCTCAACAATCTTGAGGAATTCTAAGAAAAATAGCTTTATGGCCCCCACCCTTAGCTTGGGTATCAAGGTGGACTTTTGTCTTCCATTGATTTCGATCTATTTGCTAAAGATTTAGAGCTCCCTTCAGGACAAATCTAAGCCACACCACATCTACGTTTAAAGGGACTGGGGACTCCCTTGTGTAGAGTTACAGCGGTACCTTTAGCCGTAGCTTAGTGAATACCCCTGAGTTGGTAGCCTTTGGGGCAGCTTGTTGGTGTTTCTATTGTTTGAATCATGCCTCAGATTATTTTAACATCATTCTGCTCTCTCTGTCCTCATTCTGGGGGAAACATAAGTGCAGAATTGTTTCATATTGTGTAGAAGCTGCTGATTCAAACTTTGTTTTATTCATCAAAGCTACGAAATAGACGTGAGGTTTGTGCCACAATATAAATTGCTACGCATATTTCCCTTCTGACCCATTAAATCACTCTAGCATTGCAATGTTCCCAAAAAATCTGCTGCGTAAATTTCTTTTTTTTTCCTCTCTCTCTCTCTCTCTATGTAGTTCATTGGATGTTACGTGGAGATTTTGTTATGCGTTTGCAGTCTTACAGCTAAATTTAATCCACAAAATGCAGAGTGCAATACAAAGCATATAGTCGGTTCATCTTTTTATTGTTGTTATTATCTTACAGAAACCTTAAACCCGCTAATTTTGTGCTTAAGAAGTTCTGATTTTAAGATTATCCTTATACTTATTTAATGCATAAACATCTGTGTCGACGTTTGGGGAAAAAAATGCCATCTGGCTCCCCTTTTCTTCAAAGCAGAAGCCCGGCCATGCAGGATTTTTTGATTAAGGTAAATGATTTAAAAGCACGATTTGGAGAATGTTGAATTAATGGCCATTGAAACGTCCTACAAGCTGCCCGTCTCTGAGCTGACCGTCTTTTACAGCCCAGGTTAATTGTTGGCTGGGCTCTCATAGGTAATAGTCCTGCCACAGCTCATAGTTTAGTAAATACAGCCCTTATTGTATCATCTTTGTCTCTCCATTACTTTGTAGACTCTAGTTGGTTGGAATAGACAGATGTCTTTGGACTATTTAGGATTTATTTGAGACGATTGAGGTTCTTTAACCCCTGATTCATTATGTGTTATGAAGGACCATCCTCAGTGAGCTTCTCCTGCAAGAAGAGCTGAGCTGGCCAAGCATGGTGCATAGTTCAATCAACGAGGTGGAAAAAAATGCAGGTAAAGGGGTGATGAAATTATACCTTTGGTGGAAAGTGGGTTGGTTGTTGGGTATTATGTTTTAAAGTATGCGCTTCAAGCTAGACACGATGCAATGTCAGGGCCTTTCCAACATAGCTTTAATGTCTTTATAAAAATTTAATTCACATAGATCAGTACAGAATAACAGAGATTTCTCCAACAGGCTAAGAGCAACTTACTTGGTATGACGGCTCACATCAACTTTGAGCCGAAAGCCATCATAAAACTCAGAGGGTCCACAATATGGAAACGGCAGTCACTCGCGGGACAACACCTTTCGCCGGATAAACGTCCTAGATTCATTGGGAGAAGTTAGCTTCCTAGCTCGTTGGTGTTGGCTATTCAGACTAAATAGTTGAATCCCAGTAGAAAAATCTACGTTTAGTTAACAAATCCCCTTGGCTATTCCACGATAACTATTCTCCAATATGTTCCTACAAATCATGCTTAAACACGCTGACCCAGTCGCCTGGCTGTCGGTTCTGATTCCCTGAGCCCTTGGTCGGAATCTGCAGAGATCCCAGCTGCCGCTCCGTATAAATGAAATTTATATGCAAAGTTAGAAAACGAGTGCAGTCGCCATAGCAGCCAAATAGAATTTGGCTGTAATGCTCCACTTTTACCAATTTTCACTTTCCTGTTTTTTTCCCCCATGTGTATATTAAAGAACTTAAAAAAAAACAAACAAACAAAAAAAAAAAAGTAAAATTTTAATATATGTACACAAATCACGGCTCGGTTATCTGCCGAAACGGAGAAACGCAACTCAATGCTGCACACGAGGAAAAATAATTGGTTACCACTGACCCAAAGATAATTTCTAATTGCAGTTTTTAAATTGCTCATCTACCTGAGATTGAGATGTATTTCAGCTAATTAGCGGATAGATCTAACGTGAAATCCTGCAGCTTCAGATCAAACGACATTAAAGACATCAGGTTACCTGCAGAGAGAAACATTAGAGAATGTAATATATTGGAATATTACTTGAGGAGGTCAGACTGAACTGAAACATTTTTTTTTTAAAGGATTTTTGATGTTTTTTTTCTTCTTAAGGAGGGCTTGTTGAAGATTATTAGTTACATTTTATCAAAGGCTTCTTCTGCTGCTTGCAGAATAAATACCACCAGTCGCTGAAATCACGCGGGGAGGCAAAAAAGCTAAAGTATAGCAATATGAGATTACTTAGAAAAATACAGATCATTTAATTTTCATGTTATTGAAAATATCAGGTTCTCGTTTTTTTCTCCTTTTTTTTCTTTTCATCTTTAAAAAGTGCTCCAAAAATACTCAAATATTTTAAAACTACTTAAAAGTGTCTCTTTAAACTAGATTTTAGTGCAATGCGTGAAATGGTGTGATATTGTAGGCTCACAAGAACAGGGCTCTCTTGTCTTCCTGTACTGGTCTTCAGTAACATCTTTAACTTTGGAGGTGTCCTAGACTTGACCCAAGACAGCACCCCAGCTGTCCCCTCCATGACCGCCATCTTTGCTGCTGGACACTGAGTATGACATCATATCCTGGAACTCTGTGTCTTTACTTGGCCAGTTGGGGTGACCAGAGATCTTCCTTGTAAAATGACCCATTGAGCAGCAGCATAGGAGGGCCCCTTTTCAACCCCCCATTGGCCTGTTGTCTTAGACCTAGTCAACCTATGCCAGAGTGCATCACTGCCAGGATGCCTTATTATTGTTCATAGTATTTTTATTTTGTGATTGTTCATTTTGTATTCTCTTTTATTTTCACAGCACTACGGACTCTGCTATCACACTAGAAATACTTATGGAGTATGGAGTTATGGGAACTATAGATGTACGTAATTAGTTTAATTGGGATGAATATAGAGTCAAAACTCTTCCAATTTGATGATCTCATGAAAGGAAACCACACAGCATGTTTCAGAAAATGGAGGTATTAGTATCTGAACTTTGTATGATCTGAAGAGGGGCCGCATCACTGATCATAGATCTGTGGGGGTCCAGAGTGCAACCACTACAGCCATTGGAGAGGCTCCCACAGTATTACAATACCCACACATCCCTACTTTGACTATTGATGCAAAGTAACATAGGTCCTAGGGCCAGAGGAGGTGGGCTTTTTGACTTTCATTATTTTTTATTATGTTTTTTACAGGGAACCATGTATACGAGTTCGCAGAAATCAACAGTGGTAAACAACATTATATAGAACAGTAGATGTGATTGAAAAGCTTTCGCTGGAATGGTAAGATTCTTGTGACGTTCCGTCCATCTTCTCGGCCCGTCACGTATATCACGTTGGGTAATGTGTCAATGCTCAGGGGAGTAATGAAGAAGACAAAAAAAATGAAATAATAAAAACCCATTAAACATCAATAATATCAAAATAAATCAAAGATTGCAATAGTTGGGTTGACGAATCTCCATACCCTGTGCCTGTGCAAGAAATCAGATGGAGGAGGTGAGCTCAAGACTGGATCGGGGTGAATCGCTGGATGTCGTATATCTTGATTTTTCCAAAGCATTTGATACGGTGCCACATAAAAGGCTCGTACATAAAATGAGAATGCTTGGGCTGGGGGAGAATGTGTGTATGTGGGTAAGTAACTGGCTCAGTGATAGGAAACAGAGGGTGGTTATTAATGGTACATACTCTGAGTGGGTGACTGTTGCTAGTGGGGTACCACAGGGGTCAGTTTTGGGTCCTATTCTTTTTAATATATTTATTAATGACTTTGTAGAGGGATTGCATAGTAAAGTATCAATCTTTGCAGACGATACTAAGCTCTGTAACGTGGTTAACACAATAGAGGACAGCGCACGATTACAAATGGATCTGCATAGGTTGGAGGCTTGGGCTGGGATGTGGCAGATGAGGTTCAACACAGATAAATGTAAGGTTATGCACATGGGGAAGAAAAATCCAGGCTGGGAATATGTATTAAATGGGAAAACACTGGGGACGACTGACATGGAAAAGGACTTAGGAGTTTTAGTTAACAGTAAATTTACCTGTAGCGACCAGTGTCAGGCAGCTGCTGCTAAGGCAAATAAAATCATGGGGTGCATCAAAAGGGGCATAGATGCCCACGACAAGGAAATAATTCTACCCCTGTACAAGTCACTAGTCAGACCACACATGGAATACTGTGTACAGTACTGGGCACCAGTGTACAAGAAAGATATAGTGGAGCTGGAGAGGGTTCAAAGACGGGCAACCAGAGTAATAAGGGGAATGGGAGGACTACAGTACCCAGAAAGATTATCAGAATTGGGGTTATTTAGTTTGGAAAAAAGACGGCTTAGGGGGGACTTAATAACTATGTATAAATATATAAGGGGACAGTACAGAGATCACTCCCAGGACCTATTTATACCCAGGACTGTATCTATAACAAGGGGACATCCTCTACGGCTGGAGGAAAGAAGGTTTCTACACCAGCACAGACGGGGGTTCTTTACAGTAAGAGCGGTGAGATTATGGAACTCTCTGCCAGAGGAAGTGGTGATGGTAAACTCAATAAAAGAGTTCAAAAGGAGCCTGGACGTGTTTCTTGAAAGCAATAATATTACAAGTTATGGATATTAGATTAATAGGGACAGAACGTTGATCCAGGGATTTATTCTGATTGCCATATTTGGAGTCGGGAAGGAATTTTCCCCCTGGTATGGGGCAATTGGCATCTGCTTCATAAGGGTTTTTTGCCTTCCTCTGGATCAACACAGTAGGGACACAATATGTATATAGGTTGAACTTGATGGACTTTGGTCTTTTTTCAACCTTATGAACTATGTTACTATGTTACTATGTTACTATTAAAAGACACCACAATGTCATTTATTGTGCGTTTTAAAAGTTCTATAACTGGTATATGAAATATGTCATTAGTTCCCAATGGCTTGTTTCTGGTTAATATTTGTGTGTATATATATATATATAATCAAATACATTTTCCATAACCTTTTAGAACAAGGGTAAATACAACAGATTTTGCTGCCCTAAATATAGTCCACTTACTGGAAATGCCGGATCCCAAGAGTGCCAATGTTACTTAACCACTCTATGTACATATTCGCCCAGCTGTTTTGTACCGAAAAAGTTTTTAACGGCTTGTTACTGCCGAAACGGGATGTTTCTGAGCATGCTGAACATAACCTTCAATCGCTTAATTTATTTTTTTCTTCTTGTTTTCTTCAGCTGTGACAAGAATTTGTTAAGTAATGCAAGAAAACGTTTGCACTCACACCGAAGGTCGCTCTAAAGCACATGACGTTATGAGAAGAACAGTTCGGTACATATGAGCTTTTGTCACATGCACTTGTTAGCACACAATTGGGCATTTAAATGGAGTTACCTGGGTATTTAATGCACCAAAAGAACACTGCTTTATTTAGAGTCCACATGGGTTCCTTTACGACCTTAAAGAAGTCACCATGGAACGTATCTACACTCCAGCCATCATATGGGATTGAATGCGTATGGCAGCTACATGGTCCTGGATGGTATTCTTGGCGTCGCCCTTGTGAATGCGTGGGGGGGGATCGCGAAGAAGGATCCCTTTTCATCTGGTGTGTCTCGTCAGCTACAGTGCTGGCTTTGCGAGCGATCCCATTTATTTCAGGTGAAACAGTTTCTTGCCAGTGATTGGCTGCTTCAAGTAGCCAATCCGTTGGCATTTATTGCCGGGCCAGCTGCAGTTTAGAAAAGTTATTTCTTTTTTTTTTGTTTTGTTTTTTAGTTTGAAGAATACATATTAAAGTGCTTTAATATGCTTTCCTCTTTAGCAGGACTGGCAGGTACATTAAACTATCCCTTTAAGAATCATATATATATATATATATATATATATAGCACCTTCCTCATCAATAGATCTCTATAGCTCAATTGTTTCTCTTCGCAGAATCTTACTTCACTGTAACATTAGAAATCAAAAAGTACTTAGTTACCATGGCAACCCAAGCTTTCAATTGGCCCATCACCCTTCAGTTTTTCAGGCCTAATGTGATACTTTTGGAGACTCGCTGTCTGCTCAGCCATGTTAGCAACCGGTAATTTTTACCTTCTTATTTGCAATGAATTACCCAATTTTCCCAGGATAAGTCTCATTTCCTCTCTACGATCAGAATAAATTGTTTGACCCATCGTAGAAAACAGCAACGAAAGGTAAAAAGCTTCAGGAACAAAAAAACAATCTTTTACACATAGGTAGTTATTATATACAGCTACAAGAAGCAATGATATTGAATAGATAAATAAATGGCTGAGGCTATTGGGATTTGTTGTCTCAAACAGCAGTATGCTGATCGTTTTCAGAAGGTGTCACGAGAAAACCACATTGGGTTTGTTTTCTTAAACAAGCCTGAAAAGCACCTTATTGCCGATGACTGTGTTTTAGAATGTTTTTCTTCTTCCTCTCTCATATTACAGGCTTTCTGAAGATTGCTAGTTGTGGCAGTTGTCATCCAAATGTTTGATCTCAACCATATTGCAGTCCAACAATCATTTGCCCCTAGTTGAAGATATGTTGTTATTCCACCTGGCTAGCAGTGGAATATAGTTGGAGACTGGCCATGGCGGAGGAGGGACGCAGGTTAATAACTTTAGTCTGTGGGACCTCAGCTTGGGAGGGCTTCAGAAGCCTCCATTTGGACATCACGGATGGGAGCCTGATATGGCCTTTGGTATGTTCCTAGAGGGCCTCTTGATCCATCTATAGCATAAAAACTGAACTTCCAACATAAATTTCCCAGCAACATCTTCAACGAATGTTTGT
The DNA here is from genome assembly GCA_029215755.1 of Spea hammondii. Lineage (NCBI taxonomy): Eukaryota > Metazoa > Chordata > Amphibia > Anura > Pelobatidae > Spea > Spea hammondii. The sequence goes on along the minus strand of JARDYJ010000012.1, from coordinate 24,083,940 downwards.
TTAGATATCAAGCGTAGTAGTAGTAGTAGAAGACCCAATGCTTTTTGTTTGTTTTCAATTCTTTTTCTAGAACATTTATATCATATACAACATTTGTTTTTGCAGTTAACTTAATCGCACCATGCTAGTGTGTTTGGGTTTCACACGTCCTTCGTGGTGGCAGTCCGATCATAACACCACCACCCTTTCCACCACCTCTGCATGGGGTCTTAATCATGTTATGAGGTTGCCTGAGCTATACTGCTAATAAGAATTTAAGCGGTTAAATAAATCATTCCATTTACTTACTCAAAAGTTGAGTGAAGCAGAATAGTTCATTTTTGTTTTGGTATTCACAACTTCAACTAAATCTAGTGCTAGGCTAAGAAGAGGATGCTCCGTGGGGCAACCTTTAGTAGCCACATGGGATAAACGCTTTGTATAGAAATATGTTTGGATAAACCTAAAAGATAATAAATGTAAATTGTAAGAACTGTCCACGGGAGGGTTGTCCTGAGATTGAAACCATAGAACACTTTATGTAGAACGTTCCATTCTTGAAAGATGGTGTTGAGCAACATGTATCTTCTTCTAAGGTTCATCAAAATCAGGTTTGTGCTTAAGTTGATTATGAAATCTAACCAGAAAGAAAAACAGCCAGCGTAAGACTCTTTGCCTGGTCACCGTCATAGGTTTACTATTATTGGAATGCTGGATGTATAGTGTCCATAAAGAATGACATCAAATAACATTCTAGAAGATCTGAAATGAATATATACCAACAACATGATTATGATGTGGTGGCCTTAATTGTGGTAGACAACAGGCAATGGAACATCACAAAGCTACTCATTCTTTTCTGTCTTTTATGATAGTGCTTTTTGTAAAAAAAAAATGTCTTTGGAGCTGGAAGGATATTGCAAAGATATTTTTAATATTTTGACGACTACTTTGTCTTTATCTCTGCCAAAGTTAGGCATCATCGCGCGGATAGGATTTCAAAGAGTATATGAAAGCTTCCAAATAATAGGGCAGATCTCATTCTTGCCAGAAATACATCAAGGTTAACAACAGCTTTCGTCTGCCGTACAATTACTTTAAGGCAATAGAAAAGAAATATGGTACTAAAATGTGTCACTGTGCAATGTTTTTAATTCCGCAGCCAAAGGCTACCAGGGAAGCGTCGAAAGATTTTTTGGAAGCCTCTTAGGGATTCTTAAGTAGCCTGTGACTATGTTCAAATATTATCATGTAGTGAACATTAACATGATGTTTTTTTTTCCCCTGGACTATACTTGACCGTGAATGTTCCTTGTACTCTCGCACTGCCTAAATTGGCGCCTATGGCTGTAAATGATGTTCCTGTTGGTTGAACCCAAGCAGATGTGGTTATGTAGCACCAATCTTTTTTTAGGGCAAGGTGGTGAGACGCAAACTAGGCTGATTATTCTTCAGGGATGTCATTTTTTAGTTTCCCTGGTGATCTAGTTCCATGGTTACTCTTGCTGGCATCTCATGCGTAAAGCCACCGTTGATCTGTAACCTAGATACCTCCAAGAAGATCCTGAAACATCACCCGAGAGAATAGGAAAACCTGTAATCACTACAGCTCACCCCACAGAGATCTTAAGTAAATACATAACATATGACTTTTCAGATTAAAATAAGAAATAAAAACAATCATCGAAACCCAACTGGTAGAATCTTAATTCTCATGTGTGTTTATTTGATACAATAGTCACTATGGTATTGTTTTATAATGTTCTATATTATATTTCTAGATTGTAACATTCCATTTGTGTTAAATAGAAGGTGCAGCTCTTACAGTACGCCATCCGGATATATATTCTGTATTATCAGACCAAGGTGGTGTATAATAAACCGCGTAACGGATTCAAAGGGACAGCAAAGAATTATGATTCCGAGGGATTTCAGTATAAACGGGATCCGCTGAACCATAATTAACTGCTGCGGTGAATCGTCATTTAAACCACTAACTTATCCACGTCTGCTCTATCATTATAGAAGAAATACTCTATCATACCTAATTTACCAACTTGACGTCTTGATAAAAAAAAAAGTGGTGGTTTAAACGATGATGTGGAGCAGGAGGCGGAAATATAACAGGAGGTGAAGATCTGTATTTTTAGGGTGTGCTTTGGTTTCCACACGTAGGATGCTGTACACATCACTGATATGTATGATTTTATATATATATATATATAGGTTTGTAGGTTTGTTATTTTGAACGCTATTTCCTTTTTGTTTATATATTTATGATTTAGACATTAGATTCTAATAGTTGGGAATTCATATAGAGGTTTGTGATGTTGTCAACTATGTGATTTCTTTGCAGAAGCTCACTAGTGATGGTTCTTCATAATATATGATCAAGTCAAGGAGCTGATACACTACACCTTGTTAACTTTTCCTTTAGTGAATAGACCCCTCAGTCTTTGATTTAACAAACACACCTCGGATAATACGTTTAGCGAGGTCTTTCCGCGTCCTTCACAGTCTAGACCGTGTTTATTCCTTATCAATTGAAGAATATTTTATTACTTCCATACAAACCATTATGTATTATGCATTATGTAATAATATGATTACCAATGAAAATGCATAATGAAAAGAATCCATACGTTTCCATGGTGACTCTTAAACATAATGTAACAATGTTGCTATAGAATTCTAAATATTGTTAAGATTGACTATATCAAAAGGACTGCCTTGGGTCTCGGAACTCAAAGCGGTGGAAGTATGCCAGGATGTGTTTGCATGCTTTTACAGAGATCTGGTTGATGGTAGGCATACATAATAATGTATTATCAAGGATCTTCATGGCCATGCATTATAGCAAATCTGTGAAAGTACTCTGCTGAAAGTAAAGCGATTAAAGACATGTTTGAGAAGGAGCTGGTTACATGTAACAGTCCCTGGGCACAAATTAAAGATCATTGTGTGATCATCATTTGGGTAAACCAGCAAAGTTAATCACTTCCTAGCGTTCAAAATAGGAGGCAGTTTACTGAATGAGGAAGAGAACATCATTGAAGAGTGTATGGAATGAAAAACAGAGGAACGTGGTGTCTATCTGCAAGGAAGGAAGAAAGAAAGAGGAGAGCAGTTTTGACCGGTTGGCTTCTAGAAGACGAAGCGAAAGCTACACCATAAAGAGCGCAAAGGTCCATAAGATCAGATGGCTTGAATACCTTTTGGTCAACCGATTAGTAGTGGTTTATCGGACAAAGCTAACCTTATACTTGTTGACGAAGCACAGATGACCAGCTCTTGATGAACTCATCCATTTGGAAGCAGGAATAGCCATAGATATGATAGATACCATAATCTAATTACAACACAAACTTCTTGTTTCGTCAATGAGAAAAAGTTGATCTTTGCTAGCAGTCGTAAATGCTCGAGAGAGAATGATCTTCAGATTAAAGCCTCAGCCTCATGAAAAGAGGATTGAGAGAGTTGGCATGAGCGGACACAGGGGGTGTCGAAAGCACCATACAAAGGAACAGCTGATATATTGACTCAAAGGTCAGGGCAGGCAGCACAAGAACAGGAATATAATGGGCAACATGCGGACAATCAGCACACAGGAAAATCCAGATAAACAGAGGTTGCAAGAATGGGTTATGGATGAATTTGTGATTGAAGAATACTAATAGTTTTCTTATTCACTGAAATTCAATGTTTGAGTCGTAAGGCTATTGAAAAGAAGGCACCTTATCACACATGTTCATAACCCTAATTGGTTAAAGCGAATCACAATTTGCACTTTTTTTTTATTCTTGATCAAACATTGAGTTGTAGCTCCCTCCTCACATCACAGGTTCGGCGAACTATATCAGTCCATCTGGAGGAGCAGCAAACATTTAATTAAATCCTTCCAGTAGATGCCCCCCCTATACATTTCAGTGGAATTGAGTCCTATGTAATGGGTGTCGAAATCTGGGGGGGAAAAAGTGTCAGCTTGGGGGAAATACACAACATTACAACCAGAAACGCCACATAATACCGTGAAATTATACAAACTTAATCAAAATCTAATTAGATATTTTTTCCACGGACCGACTGTGGTTTTCTAATGGATTTCTGTTATTATCTTTCTGCACAGATATGTGATGTGCAATATTACTTTTCTCTACAGATAGTAAGTCAGGGTGTTTTAATAAGTGATTAGGGTAATGAAAAAATAAATGTTCTCCGGGCCCACGGGGCATTCTCCATATGCAGTTTTAAATTGGGTGGGTTCTTTTATTTTTCATACTGATATATTATTAGAAAATAACTCATTTTGTGCTCAATTACATAACTAATATACAGTTACGAGGTTATGTTTATTGCTAAAAGTGTATTGGCCAAACCATTGGTGATCACCCACTATGTATGTTAGCATGGCTTAGACCAACAGATACATAATTGCCTGTGTCCAGGGCTGGTCCTACCATATAGGCAACTAGGCGGCTGGTCCCACTGAGCTTGCCCCACTTTTGTGTAAAGTGGGGATCATGGGCCGGTTTGGGAGATGAGCTGGGAAATTGATCGAGGTCTGTGCATTCACAGCTTCCATGTCTCCACCTTGCGATCTATTAAGACATCACAAGGTGGTGGAACAGGTAGGGTAGCTGGATAGTAGGTAAGTGTTCTCATTGCCTCTAACCACATCCCATCCTGGGTTGTGGAAATAGAAACATCAGTAAAATCTCTCAGCTAACCAACCATAAACTCTCTTAGTTCTCGTTGTCATCTAGAGAGACATTTCTATCAATATGGAAACATGAGTGACATTTGGACCATTGGGCCCCTGGAATCCTTTGCTTCAGGGCCAGACTGGTGATAGTGGCCACCTGGTGACATATAAGCATAAGTTATTCTTGTGCTACTTTTTGGTGTTTTCCTAGAGGTTGTTGGTTGTAAAGGAGGGGTGTATCTTGAATAGATTGGGAAAAACAGACGGACTAGATGGACAAAGTGGTTCTTATCTGCTGTCAGATTTTATGTTTCTATGTATCCACCGCAGGACACATTGATAGCTGTACCTGTCTCGTTGTTAAGTCTTCAATATTACTTTTTACTTTGAAGGATGATTCCCTCCAATAGCTCAGTTGTAATACACAGTATTTGCCTTTCTGTGGCTTAATGCCATGCAAATAAAAGACTCATATTCTTCTGAAGTGTGCATAATAGTTTCTTCCTATTACCATTACATTTTGAAAGCCACACTGCTCCTTAAATGTAATTGAAAATGTCAGGGGGAAAAATATAATTTTCTCTTAGAATCCATGCCATGTACAAAAGATACCGTGGTGCAAAATTTAAGAAGTGGTCCACTGAGTGCACCATTTTGTCGGTTGCTATGGTGATATGACCACTTTGGAAGCTTTGCAGCAAAGTCACTTTTTATACATAATCCCTAAGGTGTACGTGATAATGGGACAATTTCTCCCACAGAGAAAGATGGCTTTATGCTGCTGACTCCTGGACTTTCCATGAGGAGGCAGGGGTAGAGAGCTGCATTGAAGACAGGCTGAGGCTTTGCAGGGTAATTGAGTTGTGTGTATTGTTGTCTGGGAATGTTAGTGTGTTTCTGAGTGTGTGTGTGTGTCTGTATATCTTAGTGTGCTTGTCTGGGTATGTTAGTGTGTATGACTGCGTGTATGTGTGTCTGCATATCTTAGTGTGTATGTCAGGGTATGTTAGTGTGTGTAACTGTGTGTGTATGTCAGGGTATGTTAGTGTGTGTAACTGTGTGTATGTCAGGGTATGTTAGTGTGAGTAACTGTGTGTGTATATGTCAGGGTATGTTAGTGTGTGTAACTGTGTGTATGTCAGGGTATGTTAGTGTGAGGAACTGTGTGTGTATGTCAGGGTATGTTAGTGTGAGTAACTGTGTGTATGTCAGGGTATGTTAGTGTGAGTAACTGTGTGTATGTCAGGGTATGTTAGTGTGAGTAACTGTGTGTGTATGTCAGGGTATGTTAGTGTGAGTAACTGTGTGTATGTCAGGGTATGTTAGTGTGAGTAACTGTGTGTGTATGTCAGGGTATGTTAGTGTGTCTGTGTGCATGTGTGTTAGTGTTGACTGTGGCTGTGCGGGTGTCTGTGAGTGTCAGTATGGGTGTCTGTGTGCGTGTGTTAGTGTCCCCCCCAAAACCAGGTTCTGGGTCTGACACTGCTTTTTGTGAAACTGAAAAGGAGTCAGTAGACTAAGATGTACACTAAAATGGCACGACAACAAAAGCAAAATCTGCAGAGGAATGACTCCCGGACAACTGGGAACTGGATCTTCGAACAGTTTAGGTATTAGTTCCTAAGACCATAATAAAACCAATAGTGACAAAATCCCAGGGGAATGATAAAATAACTGGTAGAAGAAGGTAGGCAGAGGGTGTATATGTTTTGCTTTGTCCGCCATAAAACTAAAAGCTCATGGAGGTTTTGACCTAGGTCTGTTGAAAGGCGATGGCCATATTCAGTTATTAGAACCTCAAGGGCTTTCTGATTTTCTTCCCTGTTTTTTTTTTTTTTAATTCCTGAAGTCTGCAATCATTATGAAGTGGAGAGCTCCTTCCTGCACGTGGTTATTATGGACACATTAATTACTTGATGCTTAATATGCAAGTACTTTTCTTATTATACAAAGAGTGTGACAAATTGTCTTATAATCTGTTATAAGCTCGACCACCCTGCCGATGGCCGCCGGCTCTGAGCTGGCAACCTTAGACGCCTGTACCCTAATATACAAATCTCCCAGCATAGAATTTGACATCTGGACCTATTAACACTTTCTGCCGCAGTGACAAACCCTCTATTTAGATTTGTTTTTCCAATGACCAGTATGACTTGTCCAGAGGTCTAGCTGGGTCTGACATCTTGAGGTCTTGATTCATTCCCCATAGCACAGCACCTTCATCATCTTGACTATAATATAGTTATATTCTTGAGATGTAGACGGTATGGGTTAAACAGTTCCTCATTGATATTATTTTATCAATAGCTCGGGAATCTCCATATGTCACATTTTATTTTGCAATTTATTTTATTGTTATGGGAAAAAAAGACAATAAAAACAGATTAAATCGCGAAAAGGCTGAGCTGTCCAATGAACAGGAAATCACATTAATTTAAAGAGCTTAAGAAAATCTGTATATTCAGCATATAGATAATAGATAATTTTCAAAACTGGTTAATTAGTTGTTACAATGTTTACAGTGATTAATTTGCGCTCAGTCGACATGTAAGGGCTGTTTGACAATCCTCGCCTATTAGGTGGTTCTGTCGGTTCCTTTCTTGTTCCTTAGTGTGCTTCAGGCACCTTCCTGGTTGTGTCTCATCATCCTGTTTGCGGTCTTTCACGGTGCCTTGGTGCATCATTCCGTGCCCATTCCGGTGTGACAATGCTGTGTATGTCTGACATCCACTTAGGCCAGACGAGAGACCTGTTGTGGTGAGCCTTTTGGTGATCTTTTGGGTGCAACAGTCTTTTGATTGATTTAATGGTAAATTTGACTCCAGCTTTCTTTGTAAATTTGCTAGAACTCTATTTGCCCAGGCTTTGACTATGAGTAGATTTGGGCTTAGCCCTAGGATTCTACCAAGTCTTGGTGGTTTCATTACCTAGAAGCTCAACCGAAGGGGAACGCAACTGTTATTGGCTGAAGACCTACATTCTCAGGGTCTCTTTAGTTGTCCCTTGAACTTATTAAACATTAGGTTGTTTTTGTGTATACATCTACCCCTTACGTTTTGGCTCAAATTTAAAAGAATTTAGAAATATTTCTAAATGTACATATTGTTTGCCCTTAATAATACCTTCTAGATAACTCTCTGATGTAAGTACCGTATTGGCTCGGATATAGGCCGCCCCCGTATATAGGCCGCACCCTAAAAGTTTGGTGCCTTTTTAAAGAAAAAGTTTTTTTCTTTAAAAAAGCACCAAAAAAACATGCTGCCACTCTGTCTCCCCCCCCGAGATATGCTGCCACTCTGTCTCCCCCCCCGAGATATGCTGCCACTGTCCTCCTCCCCCCCCGAGATATGCTGCCACTCTGCCCCCCCCGACTTACCAGAGGAGACTCCCGGGTGTCTTGCGGGGCCGGCGGGGGACATCTACGCAATACGCGTACACAACTTCCAGTGCCGGCACTCAGCTGATGTGCCGGCACTGGAAGTTGTATACGCGTATTGCGTAGATGTCCCCCGCCGGCTCCGCAAGACACCCGGGAGTCTCCTCTGGTAAGTCTTGGGGGCAGAGGTAAAACGCATCGTGCGGACGGTCACCGGCTGCGGCGATGCGGGTAAACAACCTCCGCAGCCGGTGACCATCCGCACGATGCGCTTAGATAACCTCCCGTGCCGGCACCCCCCCCGTGGAAAGTGCTGGCAGGGGAGGCTGTCTGAGCGTATCGGGGAGTAGGATGCAGGTCCCCTGCACCGCTGCGGGGGATCTGTATCCTAACCCTGCCCGGCGCCGGGGACTGCATGTCCCGGGCGTCGGGCGCTAGACCCCGAATATAGGCCGCACCCCCACTTTAAAGACTTAAAGTGGGGAAAAAAAGTGGGGCCTATATTCGAGCCAATACAGTATTAAGATTCCTGACACATTCTGTTTTAATTAAGAATGTTAGTACTGATTTATTAAATAGTTTTTATTTTCTACACATTCAGTATATGATTTACATTTGCAAATATTACTAGAGCTGATAAACATCATTTGTAAAATGGGCGTTGATTCCATTCATCTTTACTAAAATCGGAGCAGCAACACATTTTGAAACAAGCCAAACAAAACATAAAGAATTAATCACAATTATATAGCGTAGTGTGTAAGACCAAATTAAATCAAGCACTGGCATCTGCATCACTCATCCATTAACCAGTGTTTCAACGCTGTTATCAAGAGATTTCTAGAACAATCAGACAATCAAGACTTTCAACATGGCTGAATAATCTCGAGGCAATTCCGTGTTTCGGAATGCAAAAAACAGTATATGTATTTTCCACATAGTCTCCTTTTTCTCCTTCTTCGTCTTCTTCCTTGTGTCAGGTCTCTCAGATGGAATGGAATTTTGTTACTGACTATTCCATGATCTCATTAGATAAGAAACAAAATGCCCACATAATATATATATATATTTTATACAAAGAGCATGTTTTTATACATAAAGCTTCTACCAGTTCACACATATTATGGCTTAACACAAAATGCATGGGATCCTCTGCCCACTGTGTTGAGGGGCTCCTAACCATGTATGCATCCTATTTTGGATCTAAATAGCCGTATGTTGAAACATGGTATGGAATGTGTGTCATTAGGACATTTTATATACCTGAAAACTTGGGTTTGACCTGGAGTCTCCAGATAAAGACCTTCTTTCTTCGGATCTCCAAGTCAGTTTCTTCTGTCTCTGGACAGGGGAGAGCCATTTGGCCGTGCCTAATCCCAACCCATGTTCACTCTATTCCCAGTCCCATTTCCCTTGTTCCCCAACCAGTTCCATCCAGCTATAGGCTAGTGCTGCCCCTATGCGCTGATACCCCTGCCACCTTCAAGGTGAGAAGCTCCCAGTTATGCTGGGTAATACCATTTTACAGATGCCATTAATGGCATATTATGGCCAGTTTCAAGAGGCCCACTTGTACACCAAGAAGTCTTGGTGGCCCTCTATGACCTAGGATCCCAGCACATGGGCTGTAGGAGCCTGTGTTACTCCTCTGATTTCAACTGTATCACACAAAGAATTGGCATATATATTTATATATACTTACTGCATATGTGTCAAAAGATGAACATTGCTCTAAAGTGTATATTTAGTCTAAAGAGATATCGAGAGCCTGGTGGTTCTGAAAGTTTTACTGCCAGCTTGTTTTTCTTGGTTTCTACTGATCATTATGGACACCTATTCTATTCTGTGAGCCCTAAAAATGTTGTAAAAAGTTACTGTCTGACCACTACATTTGACATAAATGTATCCAGTTTGATGTATCGTTGTATACACTCTTGTTGTACTGAAGTACAAGCTCTGGCCTATACAGCTTCAGTGAAATTCATAAATTATTTGCTAACAGATGGTATTTAACCTTTGATTGAATGTCAAACCTCCCGATAAAACAGAGGTTAAAACATTAGGCTTTGCCTGCACACTCGGAAGACTGAAACCATTGGGAGCACTTATCGGGCTGTGAAAACATGCCCATCCCTCCACCTTGAGATTTCTACTTTGCCCTAAGGGAGTTCCTGACCTATTTGTAACAATCTTTTATTCCGTAGCATTCTGCATTCTGTAATCAAGGGGCTTGCCGGATTCTGGTGAGTGGGTATTGCTTGGTCTATTTCCTCCACGCAATCATGGTGCCCTCTTGACAATTCTGAGCGGGTGGATATGACAGATGTTTGCTACGTTGCCTTTCTTTTTAATTTTATGTTGAATCTTATTTTGGATGCCACATTCTCTCTCGTTGCATAATAAAAAAAAATCAATTTAATTGTTTAGACGTAGATAGTAAACAAAATACTTTATATGAAATGTAAGTCACGAAAAAAATATTTTCTAATTACTTGGTAAGTTACGAAAACTGGCTACAAAATGCTAAGATGTTCAATATTATCAGAAAATCCATAATGCAGAACTGACCCAACCAAAATCCAGATGGTAGCAGGGCTTCATGAAGAGGGATCTAGAATTCTAGAAACCCTTGGCTGGTCCTGGATAGATTTGGTACACAGAAAAAGTAAATAAAAATCAAAGCACACTAACGCAAAGAAGAACTGTAGAGATAGAAGGCCCTACGACTTGGCCGAAAGACCTGGTTCTAGACCTTATTCTAGAAGCATGGTAACCGTGTGTTGAACAGCATGTGATAACTACTGCTGGACCAACCCAACATATTACATCAAGCCATATAGAAATTGGTCTTTTGTCAGCCCTTCTCTCGTGAACACGTAGCAAAACCAGTCAGAGCCAGATTGGCGATAATGAGGCGGCCCTGGCCAGCTCTGGTCTGTAAATGGTCATAAGTGTATAATGTACACGCAATGTTGGGTTATTATGAACGCTATGGTTACATACATGGGGCCATTATTGATCTTTGGAGCCCCGTCGGAAAACGGAATGGTCGATATTAATTGTGACCTATTAAGGTGTGACCTCTTAAGTGTGACCTATAGTTATAATGTTATATCTATATGGCACATACTTTTTTTTTTTATTAAAAAAAGGCATTTAGTTATTGCATAAAATTGTGTCTATGTTATAATTTCCATTCTTTCGGCTTTAAAACTGATAAAGGCACAGAAGGAGCTGGGGAAACTATGTAAAACTGAGGAGAATAGACTCCACCTCCCCCTGTCTCCAGTGGTTTGTCCCATGGCCACTTCCTGTCGGGTGTGTGAGGCGGGAATGTGTCCTGTGACAGGGTGTCTGTCTCACAGGCTCTGCAGGGGTTGTCTGTTTTGTGGGATGCCCCCTTTTTGTGTATAAATACAGGCGGGTGGGGGCAGTACGCTTGCATTATTTAAAGTTAATATAATTCGCTTGCCATTATCAGTCATGATAATGTCCGGTTTTGCACGCAGAGTTAATTATAAGTCTATATCGTATATCAATATTTTATATCATACATGAATTAATTTATTGTGTGCATTTTTTTTTATATCAAAGTTGAGTACCTCCTTTGAAACCAGGTCATTTAAACGACAGACTTGTGTGCAGATATGTGGATAATTTACCTGCAGAAGATGGCGTTCCTGAAGCTCACGTGGTCAATCAGTCTGTAAGTTAATGAGGGCAAATGTTACAGTTTCCATTTAACACAATTTACATTTTTGTGGCCCCATTATGTCATATTGGAACATTTTGGGTTGCATCAGTCAATCAGAGGCCATATGTTAATATAGATATTGATTGATACAGAGGTGGTAACTCATTTAGACAGGAATTTATTAAGATGCTGTCATCCGATTGTGACATATGACTGGCATTTCTACAACATACATGGAAACAGCTCATGGATCCAAGGGCACACAGTCAACTCGCGAGATGCTTAAAGTAGTCCAGCAGACATAGAGCTTAATAGAGGTCATTTGACCAAAACATTACTTTTTTTACAAGTTGGCCTTAACTTCACTACATATAATGGTACTTAGGAGTGAATTGTATCTAGAAACCGTGCTGTATGAAAAGTTCTCCTTTCACCCATTATCTATTTTCGTACAATAGAAAAAGAAAATATGACTCATGAGATTACAAGAAGAGGTTCCTCACTGCTTTTCTGACAGTCCTTTTCAATGGCTATCGCAGACTTTAGCATTAAGTAATTCCCTGCTAGCCTACACACTCTTGAGATGACCGTTCAAGGGTCAGCGACTCCCATGGCCGCCTGTATGCCGTAACTCAGAACGCTTTATTGTTCTAGCAGTCATTTTACTTCTCCTGTTTGATGGAGCCATGGAGGAGAATTATTGACATCACTTGTAACATGATAAAGCAGAATCAAGCTGCGTTATGGGACTTGGTGACCCATAAGATAGATAAATGATCATTTTTACCAATACTGATTTAAGACTAACAAACTCTATATTAAGGTCTTTAAATGTACTTGTTTCTATTATAATTTTTCAGGCTTTCAAAGGACCATCTCCACAGGCATGTCGACGCTATCTATCCTTTTATGGGAAAATAAAGATTTCTCCCTGAAGCTGGGAAGGCATTGTGGTTTGACAAAGGCATGGAATTCTGAATGCTTCCCTCCCACGGGGAAGCACTTTCACGGCACATGGAAGAAAAAAAAAAACATTATTTGCGCAATTGTTATATTTTACGTTAATAATGGATTAAAATTCTTTAAATGTGACTTGTTTTTTTCTAGACAAAATTCTCAATAGTGTGGAAGATGCGTGTAAAGATGTATCCATTATATATTCCAGGAGGACGAGACAGGATGAAAAGCTGCCCAGCCGGCAATCGCACATAGGAGGACCCGTTCTGCCAATAGAATGGTAAGTTTGGGGCGCTATCGGCTAGCTGTCTACTGGGGTATCTGCACAGTGTGCTATAAGTCAATATCCAGCAGTATCTGATCGGCCACTTTGGCCCCAGTTGGGTTGCTGTTGGCCAGATGGCCAACCCGGGCCTGTTTTTAAAAAGTATTCTTTTTAAACAAACATGAATAATTGTATTATATGGCTCATTTTATGTGTAATCAAATCTATTGCTGTTGCCCATAAGAATCCTGCATCCATGACTGTGTAAGCAGCAATCATTGCTTTAAATGACTTGTAATTATGTAGTCAGTAATAGACCTGGATCGGCACACACCGGACCCCTAAGCGGGGTTAACAGTGTCAAGTCGCACTTGATTGCAACTAAAGGAAAGACCCTGTAATGCCCATACGGATCCACACAAGGACCAAAAACCATACAAGAGCTGGCGTTTGAGTCAGTCTAGAACCAGGGCATGCCAGATGATGGGCTCAATGCTAACCTCTTTCTAACCCCTGTCCTGGAGTCATTAAAAAAAAAAACCTGCGTTACGCTGAAAGCAGCAGGGTCAACATTAATAGCGATTTAACCAGCTCACAACTGCTTAATATTGATTTCATTTATTGATTATTGTAAGGTAACAGATTAATATTGATTGTTACCAGCTGCTTGCAGATTAATAGAACCATTCTGGGAACAGAAGTGTTTATGGATACGCATTTTTGAGAATGTAGAAAATGTTTACTTATTTTTGCGTTTTTCCAAATATGTTCCAATTTACATTGACGTTCTTCATATGTGCAATCGTCCCCCGGCATAGTTAACCGACACCAAGTCTTTAATGTCTTGTCCAGTAGCCTACAGGAACACTTGCATGAAGCCCAGGTAAAGTTACCTTATATTTTGTTATAATGGGCACATTTTTAACGGGAAAGGCATTGCTTTCATCAAAAAGAAATAAAAAAAAACCCCAGATCCATCAGGTTCCTTCATACCAAGTACAACGTATTTTCTGATTTAAATATCATTTTAAATATATTAGGATGTTATAATATATATATATATATATATATATATATAAATAAATAATTGCACACAATCGTTGTAGGTTGAAACCTTGCCTTTTTTATCCCCACTATGCCAATAAATGAACATTTGATTTTGTGACTTTCATTCTGCTGAGAATTTGCCAAGATTACGTCTCTCGTTATGACCTTCCACCCAGAGCTGGACTGGCGGTGGCGAGGCGGCACTGGCACTTTAAGGCCAGCTGGCGCCTGATGACATTAGTGACGGCTGGATATGCGTAGCTGCCCTCTACATTTATATGCTCGCATGGCGTGCAGCCTGGAAAATCCAGCCACGAAAGCGTCAGATCTGGTGAGTACGTGGAGCAGTCGGCCAGTGGCCCACCGGTGTGCCAAATGACAAGTCCCATTGATTACTAGACACTTACCTTTAGATGGATCCACTCTCCTATCCATGACCCATTTTATCCGTTTCTTTACCTACCCATGGAATAGAAAAGAAGCCTCAAAAAGAAAAAGAGAGTCTAGGCTAACAAACTGCATCCCTCTGGTTTGTTTTGATCACTTTACGTTATTAGAATATTAACAAATGAATAAAAAAGCTCCAAGGTCATTTGAAGCACGAAGCTGATGTTATCCCTCCACATTCTCCATAACGAGCAAATTATTACTTTGTTGTTTTTTTTAATAAACCATCAACGTGAAAACTGGTTAATTATGCTAAATACAATACAAATCAATTTGTAATGATTCATATATATTACAATAATGTGTTCTCGTACAATAACCCTAATACTAAAGCTCCCTAATCCATCTAGACTGCGCCCTATCATGAAGAATGATCATTCTATTCATTTAATGTTCCATGTCATGTTATTTGTAATCTCGTTGTCTATTCTTGCTTGATATGTTGTGTGTAAAAAAAAAAAAGATGATAATTATGGCATCAACAAGCTTGTAACTATATCTGTATATTTAAACACCACCATTACACTATAAACTATTAAACCCTTAATTTGTATTTGAATTACAAGCACCTAGAAGCTAAGGAAGCTAAATCACTTGTTGCTAGAGACAGACATACCTGGGAGCTCTGAGGGTTAGAGACAGACATGCCTGGGAGCTCTGAGGGTTAGAGACAGACATACCTGGGAGCTCTGAGGGTTAGAGATAGGCATGCCTGGGAGCTCTGAGGGTTAGAGACAGACATACCTGGGAGCTCTGAGGGTTAGAGATAGGCATGCCTGGGAGCTCTGAGGGTTAGAGACAGGCATGCCTGGGAGCTATGAGGGTTAGAGACAGACATGCCTGGGAGCTCTGAGGGTTAGAGACAGACATGCCTGGGAGCTCTGAGGGTTAGAGACAGACATACCTGGGAGCTCTGAGGGTTAGAGACAGACATGCCTGGGAGCTCTGAGGGTTAGAGACAGGCATGCCTGGGAGCTATGAGGGTTAGAGACAGACATGCCTGGGAGCTCTGAGGGTTAGAGACAGACATACCTGGGAGCTCTGAGGGTTCGAGATAGGCATGCCTGGGAGCTCTGAGGGTTAGAGACAGGCATGCCTGGGAGCTATGAGGGTTAGAGACAGACATGCCTGGGAGCTCTGAGGGTTAGAGACAGACATGCCTGGGAGCTCTGAGGGTTAGAGACAGACATACCTGGGAGCTCTGAGGGTTAGAGACAGACATGCCTGGGAGCTCTGAGGGTTAGAGATAGGCATGCCTGGGAGCTATGAGGGTTAGAGACAGACATGCCTGGGAGCTCTGAGGGTTAGAGATAGGCATGCCTGGGAGCTCTGAGGGTTAGAGACAGACATACCTGGGAGCTCTGAGGGTTAGAGACAGACATGCCTGGGAGCTCTGAGGGTTAGAGACAGACATACCTGGGAGCTCTGAGGGTTAGAGACAGACATACCTGGGAGCTCTGAGGGTTAGAGACAGACATACCTGGGAGCTCTGAGGGTTAGAGACAGACATACCTGGGAGCTCTGAGGGTTAGACAGAGACATACCTGGGAGCTCTATGGGTTAGAGACAGGCATACCTGGGAGCTCTATGGGTTAGAGACAGGCATACCTGGGAGCTCTGAGGGTTAGAGATAGCCATACCTGGGAGCTCTACGGGTTAGACAGAGACATACCTGGGAGCTCTATGGGTTTATCCTTTCTTTGGGCAAGAAGCCACATTTGGTCATGTCCACCCCCTGCCCACTCGCTCTCCTAATCCACCTAAGACTTCTGAGGCTAGCCCCATCCTCTTGCGAAGCCACCAGAAGGGAGAGAGCCCCATGTTGAGAGCCCCGGTGAGCTTCCCGTGTATGTATGTAGATTGTAGATAGAATTAAACGGCTTTTGATGTTATAATGCAAGTGTTTGATTCTTCAGAACAAAGTGATATTGTTTCCCCCTCCCTTATGGGACTATTAACAAAGGAAGATCCTAGATATTTGTTCTAGGAAGATTTCAATTTCCTGTGCATCTTTCCTTCGCTATGAACATCAATAAGTCACAAGGACGGAGTTTCGATTGCGCTGACACTTATGTGAGTAAACAATAGTCGCTGTAGACATGGACAATGGTTTGTTGTGTTACATTCTCATTGAAATCTTTTATGCCAACGTTTTCTCTTCTGTTTACAACTAAATACAATCTTTAAAGATGTTATAATGGGGTTATAGATAAACACAACTGGAAATAGACTTGGAAGCGCATGTACTGATATTATCTGGCAATCGGCATTTTAGCATCTGTAAGAGTAATTATATACGTGATGTAAGAAAGAAATATTTAAGTTGGTGTTTCTTTTTAATTGTATAGTTTGAGAATCCGGACTTTAGACCTGATTTAAACCTGGCAACAAGAAATACAATTAAGTTTAAGTATAAAAAAGCGATTCTGATGTTGTGTTTGATAAGAGGCTTATCACCATAGCAATGATGGAATCGTACGATCAGTAGGACCATTCCATCGGTTGCTGTGGGGATGAGAGTACTTTTCAAACTTTGGACCAGGGTACCCTGGTCTTGTCTTATGTCTCGGAAATATAAGCATGGATGATTTGATTTCCCCACCCTTGTAATCTCCGCTACGAGGGCAAGACGAGCCATCTGGGTAAGGGCAAATGTCCGGTAGGCTGCTGGCTAATAGAGCCCAATACTTACCCAGTCTGCTGCTCGCCCTGCACGCTGCGGAAGTATAAAAACGTAGCGTTGCAGACACATGTACGTGGCCACTGGCCTTTAACTGCTGGAGCCGCTCAGTCATCCCTCGTCCACTACTTGCCCTGTTTCGTTTTCTGTCATGCTCTTAGAAAATAGCTACTTTCTTTCTATCCTCTTTTGATACATTCATTTCCCCCCATAAAGACAAATGGTTATAGGGAGACACTTCACAAAAAAACACTTGCATAGGGCCCTGTAGGAATTTAATTTTAATGTTCAGTAGAGTGTTAAAAACAGATTATTAGCATTGCGTATTAACATATTAGCTATAGTTTCAAGTGTTTGATTTGTTCCAATGAAAGATCTTACGTAAACCATCCCAGCTTCTTAAAATATGAAGAGAGTTAAAGTAGATGTCAAACAGGATACCATTAATGCTCATTAACTTTGTAGTCTCGTGGGTCTATAAAGTTCCCAATTTAAAAAAAAATGTGTAAAAAGAGGATTTCCAGTAAATGTAATTAATCTTGTAGGAGAAAAAAAGAGTTTTAAAAAAAATGTACCGGTCTCAAATGTTTGGCTTAATTACTTAAACCTGAATGGAAGGCAACCCAGAGTGACTGTTAGACCACATATAAGGATAGAAGAGACTTCAATGTAGCTAGGAGGAGGATGCCCCGAGCCTATGGTGAAAATTCCTGAGTCTGGGGGCTCAGAAATGTGAGATCATTCAATCAACCGTTGATAATTATCAATCGTTCCTTTCCAGGAACGTCCAACGTCGTCTGCCGCCATGCACGGATGGTCAGTAACATGAGGCTGCCATGGAATTCTTGTAGATACGTAGAATGAGCGCAAGTCCTAGATCTTGTATGATCCAAGCAACAGGAGAAGAAATTCCGTCCAAAATATTCAACATTCAAGTGGGATTGCCCTGCAAAAAGACTTGAGCTGCCCCTGATTAATGCATGATTAAAGCTGTGGGGTGATGTTCAAAAAATCTCCACATAATAACTCTGCGCAATGGAGGGCCATTTTGGTTCATCTTGCAAGAGAAGCTCACTGCGGTTGGCCCTTCATAATCAAGACTGGGATGGAAGTGAAAATGACCCCTGGTACTTTAAGGCCAGTGGCTGATACATCATCTGTGTGCGTTGAAATCTTCTACCCTGCAAAATCCTATAATAGTGAGTAGACCAGATATGAGTATGCGTGGTACAGGACAAATGGTGACAATGTTCCATATGCTTATTCATGAACAATGAGTCCTGCCGTTCTGGAACTTGGTTGGCTACAGTATTCCAAACACGTATCCAAAGTTTTGGAATGAAGCGTGGAGATTGCTTTGTAACTTGGTTAGAAGGTGGTAGACAGATGTCTCGGAATGGTCCATGTATCCAGGCCTGATGCTTCTGCCCTTTAATCTAAGTGCTACAGTGGTTTGCTGCCCATTACCATCTCTTAAAATAAAGCGGCCACAACGCTGGTGACATAGCCGTGAAGTCACAGCACGAAAAGCGTCTGGCTTATAGACGACTCATTCAGAAGGTACGGTAGCTACAGCTTTGCCTTCTAAAATTACACTTTGCTCAGTTGACTCTTCAATCACAGAAACCACAGCACAAAAGAGCTACAGTCTTAATTCATACCCAGACTACAACCATGATCCTGAGCTTTATAATTTACTCAGCCGCCGCCCTAGGCTTTAATTATGCTTCATATACCATAAGTCTATCATTAGCGTTGTTTGAGCTGACATAAAACAAGGTATGTCAGGGATGTGAAGACGGTGTTCAAAACCCTTTAACAACATATTTAATGTTATTGTCTACACGAGAATTCCAGATTCTACGTGGAAGGATTACAGATATTCTAAGCTTTTCTACATTGGCCTATATTTAGTAGATAACCTTTCCCGTTGTAAATCAATGCACATATATTTAAATCATATACGATGATCTCTGACATTACCAGCCCAGAGGAGAGATGGACATCAGACAGGCATGATTGCTGACCTTTTTTGCGGTCCTCAGGAAGAGATCTTCTCATGGACTATGGACTGTGGTGCAAACCAAGCCGGGCACATGTTCTCAAAACCTGCAATATTACAAGATATCAGTTTTGGTGCCAAGACCAGTTACTATGGAAAATCAATGTATTAGTAACTGTAGGAGACCTGCAACCATCTGAAACCATCGTGAAATTCTACGTAATTCTGTCACTGTCCATGGTACTGGTATAAAGTCATACTGCGCTCTATCTAGGTCTCTTCAGGGATATTGTCATATGTAAAATAACATGCCTGAAGAAGAGCCCTAGATAGTCTCAAAAGCTTGCAATCCGTTATACTTCATTTATCATGTTTACCAGATTTGCTCTATCCATGGTGCTCAAAGGGACTTTTGGATTAGCAAAACGTGTTTTAAATCCCTGGCAGGCAGGTCTTCATGATAATGATACAAACGGCACTCGGTATCAACCAGGAATTAGCTTAGAATTTAGTGCTTTCCCCCTCATTAAATAAATAGGCCTTTTTTCAGACGTAAGCTCTGTTTTCCCCAGTTCGCTCTTCATTGTCCAACAACAAACAGAATGACTTAAAATAGCCTAATTCCGGGAAAAGAAATAATTCATAACCCTCTATGTAAATTACCCATTTGTAAACATTACATTCAATCAAGATTTCTTCCCTAGGAATTTGGAATATTTTAATTTTAACAATATTTAGCCCCATAAGGTTTTTTTTGGTTTTTTTTACGTTATTGGACCAGAGGAATTGGGTATTTTTGCGATGCCGTTCTTATTTAGTGAACCCACACAAATATATATTGGGACAAGTAGAGCTTTTTAAAATAAACATTTTTATTTGTAAGACATTATTTTTTAATGAAAATTTAAAACAAAAATGTTAATTACAGTTTTACTGGTATTGAAATTATCCACAGCTAGTAAAAATATGAAAAAATATTTGAACCGTTACCTAACACTAAACCTAACCCTATCTAACTAATTCCCCACTAAGCACCACATTACCTAATATACATATACAAGCACAGCCTGTACATGCATATGATTGGCTGTAGCAGTCATCACATGCACACAAGTGCATGGAATCTGCTGTAGGATGACCATTCTGATTGCGGCGAGGTGGGACAGGTTTTTACCCATGACATACCTGGTACGTCACTGGTCCTTTAGGGACATCCTTCTGTGATGTACCTGGTACATCATTGGTCGCGATGGTGTTAAAAGCAGGCTTAATTCCCCTCCTAATCATTTCATTTGAATCTAGAGGAAGAAAATAAATGAGAGATTCAAACAATTTTACTTAAATCTCCTGAATGAATAGAACAAAAATATGTATTGAAAAGGCAAGTTAAAAATTTTTTTTTTTTTTTGTTTTTTTTTAACAAAAAGCCTTTTCCAAGTTTGCCAACATGAAAAAGAAAATTAAAAAAATGTTGTTATCAATCCACCCATACATTCTATATATATTACTACAATTCTGTTTGGGACTAGTCGTGGACCAGAAGGCATTTCCAGCCTCATCTTTTATCCCTATATGTTTATATAAATTATAAGTTATGTAGTAATAGTAATAAAAATATTACAGGGACAGTGCTGACTTTGCTTTGTACTCTTTATAGCCGTCTCAAGGTACTGTTAAGAATCTGTACGTGTGTTGTTTTTTTTTTGTTTTTTTTTTTAGCATAGTGAGAGAAAGAGGCGCATGCACAAGGATACATGTAGGTTACAAAAACCTGAGAAACTAAGATGGAAACCTAGCAATTCTCCCTTGGGTGACACCTTCATGCACAAATATAACCTGAAAAGTAATGTAGTTGCAGATGTTTTCCATGTCAGGTAGGGCAAAAATGCATAGCTAACAGTCATATCTGGGAGCTTCCTAGCTACCCAGAGCTCTCCCTCTTCTCGGGGAGTGGATTACGCGGTCGCAGGACTAGCCCCACGGTGCTTTTTATCAATAGGGATCAGTGGAAAGTGGGTGAGGAGTCGGGAGAACATGGGCAGGGAGTGGGCAAGTTCATACTGCCTGGAGGAAGGTGAAGCTGACCCGGAGATCCAGGGAAGCAAAACTTCCCTCGGAGACTCTGAGCCAAACTCAGAGAGCCCTGAATTTTTCCGTTCTCCCCCTTAATAATAATAATTATCATATGTATGATTAGGCAGATATCTCAGTAGATGTTCAGTGGTTCCAGCAGAAGCTTAACAAAGAACACAGAGCCGGCTGTATTTAGGGGCTTCTGTATCTTCATATCTATCCTATTCTGGATCTTGGTCTCTGAATATGTCAATCCACATGTATAAAATAAGAACTGAATTACATACATTGATATTATGGAGCTAATAAATCCTAGGTGTCAGGCTTTTAAAAACCCTTGGTAATAAAGAATTCCAAAATGAGTTAGCAACGATGCTAGCATCACAGGATCCACTTGTGCACCAAGTAGCCTTTGGGGTACCCTAGGACCTGGGAACCCCCTGTTACACCCATAGGTTCTGGAGTAGTGCTGCAGAGATCTAGAGGATTAGTCAACATGCTTTAATAGCAAAGGATGGATTAATCCCTGGCCCGACAGAGACAAAGATTAATTCCTACAACAGGGATTATTCTTGGATGTGGGGGGGTTATGTTTATCTGTGTATGATGGGTAGAATTAGGGTCAGGGTCGGTAATGTGCTGCTGAAATACGAGGGGCAGTTACACTTAAAACCCCATCTCTTGGCATTTCAGCCCATTTAGCGCACCCACAAAGTTTTAATATAATATATATATATATAGAGGTGATGACTGTTTTAGGGTTCCTAAGCACTTTTTCTCCTTTTGTTTTGAGTATGTTGGGATAAAAACTGTTTGTTTGTAAAGCACTAAGTAATTCATGTTCTTTGTTCTTCTTCCTTTGTTTGCACAGTTATCGTGATGCCTTTAGTCAACAGATAAATATAGGCTGCTAATATACTGGAATCAAATGTTTTTAGAATTTAAATTATTTCTATCAATATTACGCAACATTCATATAAACAGTAGTTAGTTCATCTTCCTGCAAAAATCCATTCCAAGTCATCAGCCCACAGATATTTCCACCTTATCCCTTTTTCTTTGCTAGGGGTAGCATAGAGGGTATCACTAAAGATAAACCGTAGATTATTGGCACAGTTTATAAAACAGAATCTTTAATACATTTTATAACATTTTCACAGTGCTCCATGGGTTAAAAGGACAGTCCAGCCATCATATGCACTTAAATATTCATTGCATCCTCCTTGCAAATGTATTGGGGGGATCTTGCAGAACCCTTCCTTGTGCATTTGGCCCTTTCTCTGCCCCTCTGCTATTTGCCATGTAGGTATGTTTGGCCAAACTCATACCATCACATGGGATGTACTTGCCACCGGTCAGCTCCAGTGCTGGCTTGGTGAATACTATAGGCAGGGAACTAAGGAGAGCCAAGTGAGCATGTATGGTAAGTCATCCCACTGATTTCAATGAGAGTGTTGTTTTCCTGGTACTAATTGGCTGCTTCAAGCAGGTAAGGGATGTATTTTAATGAGGCTGCTTGCACACTGGGCAGATGTGATGGAAGTGATAGGTGTGATGGAAGTAAGGTGTTATATGTGATAGGTATAAGAGATTGATAGTAGTGAGAGGTTGTTATAGTGAGTGATATAATGACTGTGAGTGTTCTAATGTGTATATTAGTTACCTACCCCCCCACCAGGATAATGGTGAAATAGTTTTTTTCACCTTTCAGAACATACAGACCAAGCGGGCTAATATGTTCTTGTCTACAGTTACTTTGGCTGTTTCTTTTTGCTCTGGGAACTTATCAGCAATGATTGATTACAGTTATAGTTTGTTTGTGCTACTTGTAGCATTTTTTATGGCTGTTTGTTTTTATGAGGATAAACATTTCTTTGCACCTGTTCTTGTAGTTAGATCATTGGTTCTCGGGGGAGTTTTTCTATGCATCCACAGCCACATTCTAATGGTATCAGAAATATACAAGTGTTCTCTCTCGCTCTGTCCTCACTCCTCTCCTGTTACCCCTGGGAGAGCACTTGGGTATCATTTCTGGACTCTGCCATGTCTAAGAAATGCTGAGCTTGATAAGTAAAGAGTCTGGGCTGTCACTAAACATGGGTCAATGTGTAAGGGATGGGGGGAGGGGCACTGACTCTGTGGGTGTTCTAATTTAGAGATTTTGGGCCAGTACCTAAATGTTTGTAGTGGGTTTATTTGGAATTCTGGACGTCTACATCATTTACACAATGACCTGATCCTTTCTGTGACACTTCGTGCTTAAATTATACAATACTTATTGTGAAACTGTTGTGTTGTATGCACTAATTAACATATGTTAAAGAGCATAGAAGGGGACTAGCAATGATTGAAATACCACTTTTTTTACCCTAGACACCCCAATGTCACACAAATTAGAAGGGCCATCTGGTCACTCTGTTCAGTGGGTGATCACCCTGTGTATTGGTTACATTAAATGACCATTCATTTCAAGTTGGTAGTCGAAGAATTACTTGAAATTATATTTTGAGCTGAAAACATTTATTCTTTTTGTGTATAATGCTGAAAAAGAATTACTTTGAACCTCATAACAATAAGATGTAAAAGATTGCAGAGTATTGTGTTGGTCCCTGTGCGTTGTGAATCTCAATGGTCACTGATTCCTTTGGGAGAAAAAAGGAAATTAGGAAATTCCGGACCCCCACCCCCCTGTAAAAAGTCATTAATCTGAATGACCTTTGTATAATAGGCTTGCTCTTTGGGGTCAAAACGATCTTAACTGTCTCATCAAATTAGAAAATGTCTTCATATATTCACTTTTCCCTATGTAAAGGCAAAACAATCATCAACAACAACAAAAAGGCTGTGGATCCACCATTGTGTGTTAGTGTAAGTGTCTTGGTATGTTAGTGTTATTATCTGAGTGGGTGTTAGTGTGAGTGTCGGTGTGTTAGTGTAAGTATTTGGGAGTGTGTGTCTGGTTGTGTTTGTGTAAGTGCTTCTCCTAAAGTCAGGCTCTGGGTCCCACCACTGTGTGTTAGTGTTACGTTTGCACAGATGTGGAAACCAGGATGCAGGATACAATGGATCAGTCTCTTATCGGACCTAATCTGGTATGAATGCCTCCTAGGCAGGAGCAGTGTTGCTAGCACAGGGCAACACTAGGGATAGTCCAGTACTCAGGCAGAGAATAAACAGGCAATCCGGGTCAGGAGCAGGGAAGTCAACGTGGTCAGTAAGCAAGCCAAGGTCGGTACCGGATATTAGGCAGAGAGTGGTCAGGCAATCCGGGTCAGGAGCAGAGAGGTCAACGTGGTCAGTAAGCAAGCCAAGGTCGGTACCGGGTATCAGGCAGAGAGTGGTCAGGCAATCCGGGTCAGGAGCAGAGAGGTCAACGTGGTCAGTAAGCAAGCCAAGGTCGGTAACAGGAATCAACATGAATCATCAGATACCAGCACCAGGTAAGCATACAGCTTAGTTGTAAGAACAACTGAGCACTGAGCAGGCATCAGTACTCAGTTTTTAAACTAGCCGCCCTTCTAGATCCCGCCCCCAACCGTGACGACGTCCAATGGACGTTGCTTCTCCTCCACAGGGGTATGGGATCGGAAGGGGGGCGTGTCCGGTAATGCCGTGGGTGTCCATCACTGTGCGGCGGTTCGTTCTTGTGAACCGCCGCGTATGAGGACACAGTGTTACCGGATCTCCCCGGGAGGGGTAAGTATCGAGTACCCGCCACTCGGGGGTACTCGGGAGATGCACTCCGCACCGGAGCGCGACGCCACGAGCACCCGGGGGACACGTCCCGGACAGGACCGTGACGCAACGGGAACTCGAGCGACGCGCTCCGTACGGGAGCGTGACGCTGTGAGTCCCCCCGCAACGTACTCCGGCCGGGATCGTGACAGTGTAAGTGTCTGGGTATGTTAGTGTTATTATGTGGGTGGGTAGGTGTTAGTGTGAGTGTCTGTGTGTTAGTGTAAGTATTTGGAAGTGTGTGTCTGGTTGTGTTTGTGTAAGTGCTTCTCCTAAAGTCAGGCTCTGGGTCCCACCACTGTGTGTTAGTGTGAGTGTCTGGGTATGTTAGTGTTATTATGTGGGTGGGTAGGTGTTAGTGTTAGTGTGAGTGTCTGGGTATGTTAATGTTATTATGTGGGTGGGTGGGTGTTAGTGTGAGTGTCTGTGTGTTAGTGTAAGTGTCTGGGTATGTTAGTGTTATTATGTGGGTGGGTAGGTGTTAGTGTGAGTGTGTGTTGGTGTAAGTGTCTGGGTCTGTGGGTGTTGATGTGAGTGTCTGTGTTAGTGTAAGTATTTGGGAATGTGTGTCTGTTTGTATGAGTGCCTCTCCTAAAGTCAGGCTCTGGATCTACCACTGCTAGGAGGTTACAAAAGCACAGGTGGCTCAATAATTGCTCCACCTGGGATAACGAGTCTCCTGTGCTCAAAACCCCGATCTTAAAGATTATGAATACAGGAGAAATAAATCAGATGGAAAGGAAAAAGATGCATGTGCTGTAAGGCGACCAGTAAAATCCTAGGACCCCTTTTTTTTTTTTTTATGTATTTAAGTCAACATTCTCTCGTGACTTAATTTTCTGCGTAAATATGTATTTTTACTTAAATTCCACATCACTGATATTTTAAATAAGGGGATCGCGGGGTTTTTTCTCATGGCTCGCTTGGGTAGATACAGCCTTAATTGATACTTTCTAAAAAAGGTTTTTCCATAATAATACAAAAATTGTAGCGGTGCTTTATACACGCTCCCTGACAAATCCCTGTTCTAAAAAGCATGTTAAATTTGTCAGATGGTCCCCCGGTGGAAAATGATTGCATTTACAGCAAAAGCCTAAGTTATTTTAGGAATGTAGTTTAGCTTTAGGACCGAGAGGGGTTCAGGGGACCCTTTTGGGGTTAAATCTTAACTGGGGTCACTAGTCTCATCCCCGGTATACAGTCTATACCTCCCAACAGTCACATAGCCAGAGAGACATACTTGTGGTTAGAGAAGGTATCCTAATGGTTATATTGTATTTTATTTATACTAATTTATAAACACAAGTTCTGCTGTTTATATACAAAACATTGTTTCTTTTAAGGCTTTAGAATACTATAATAGTTCAGGGGAGGAAAAAAAGAGACAGACGGATTGGAGTCCCAAATAGTGACTGTGCCTCCTAAACAGGGATACTTGGGGGGGAGTGTTTAGTGCTTTTTGGGGTACCTATAATCTATTATGTGTACAGGTGATGTATATGTTGATGGCTATTCGAGTTCTTTTGAAGTATGTTATAGGCTCAAGCCTCAAATGTTTAGGGAACCCCAATAATACAGATTACTGGGGTACACTAGCCGGGGCACATTTTGTATGCACCATGTCGAGATGCACCTGGTATTATATTTAGATCATAGCTAGGGTATCATGAGTTCACTTAATATCAAACCTTTTACTATTTTAATGAGAGGGTGGTAGATATGTGGAACAGCCTCCCAGCAGAGGCCGGTGAGACTAATACAGCGAGGGAATTTAATCATGCACTGGCTGGGCATACGGCTCCTAAATCTATGATGAGACCGACGACTGATTAGGTTCTGAGTCTTTACATCATGAGATGAACTGGTGTGAGCCACTGTCATCGATGTCATTCTATTATGGGAATTTTACATTGAATTCTTCCCTTATATTGGATCTAGGTAAACGCAGTGAATAGAATGAATTTTTTTTTTTATTCTACGTATATATATATATATATTGTACGGCAGGGGGGGTCTTCCCACTCTAATGTAAAGCTTGTAGTGTTGCTTTCGACACAGTCCCTGACAAATCCCTGTTATACTGAGCATGTTAAAATTGTTAGATGCTCCCCCAGTGGAAGTCTGCATAACATGGCTGCTATGCAACTGTGCTCTAGATATTTTGCAGCACTAAAGACTTTGCTTATTATGAGAATAGACTTTGCCAGGAGCCTGCGAAGAAAGGATGTCCCCCTGCCCAGCCCGTGCACACACGCTGCGTGAGAGGGGGCTCGCAGATCAGCCCCTCTGCCTCCCAATTCTGTGTCTTTAGATGCACTTCCCTGCTCCCCCTGACAGCTGCAAAAGGGAGAAGAGAGAATTTTTAGCAAGTAAGGCAATTTGGAGTGACATGCGAAGGCTCCCTCCCCCTACCCAGTCACTGATTAACCAGGAGATGCAATGGTCTCAATGCAAGAACCCTGAGGACCTGAATTGGGGAACAGCACCAAAAAACAGGAGCAGCCAGGAGAAGACTGCGAAAGGGGTAAGTGAAAGGCTGGCCACATCAGAACATGGTGCGCTCGGGTTCCATGGTCATTTCGGCCACCAGAAGCTTCAGGGTTCCCCAGTGTTCTATTGGAACACAAGCCCGGAATGCACAGGGTGCCACGGGTTCTACATGCGCTGGGACATACGTGTCATATGTATGATCCAATAGCCTCTACAAACCGGGGGTGCTGATGCCTGAGTCTTAACTTCCACCACCACTGTCATCATCATCATCATCATCATCATCGTCGTCATTGCTGCAATGTGATGGAAAGGGTTAAGGAGGTCTTTCCCTACACAAATAGTGTTACTGATTTAATTAGTGCAACCCTGGGCGATTCGCAATACACAGGGGCATCAGCTGCATTAACTCTTGGCGCAAGGGTGCATAGGTTGAATAGGGGGGTTGGTTAACCCTTGATGCTGTGGCAATGTATGATTTTAGGATTATGAGACTATTAGTTGCCCCCAGGGGTAGCGTGTACTTAAGTGTTATGGCTGAATGGGGGTTTGTATGAACCTGTCAGCAACTGAGAAGCTGCTAATGTGCCAACTGCATGAACCGCTTAAATGTTTTGCAGTATGTAGTACAAATAACAATATTCACCTGAATGCAAGAAATGCATCCATCCTAACCAGGGGAGGAATTACTAATCGAGTATGATGATGCATCAGTCTTGCAATAGACGAAAAGAAGGAACTGTTCTAAGGCATCATCAGAATCGAGGATTTCCATTTGCTCCATGATGGAATACGTATGATACAATATTCCGTGCGTTACGGGGTATATGATTAAATAACCCTTTAGGGGCCACAAGCTAGATAGCATGGCTAGCAGACATAATGGGGCTAGAATTTTTTTTTTTTAATTTTTACAATACTTCTCACCCCGGGCGCTCAAATGATTAACCCTTCGGCAGCGTATATACACCTATTAAGCGCATTGCTTATTACGACCCTTTAATTTAGGGCTGTTTTCAGCGTTTTTTGGCCCCACTGATTTGGAGCTTGGTCTGCATACGATTCCTACTGCATAGGGCTATGGGAGAGGAGGCAACATTAAGCAATGGAGTGATGAGCTGTATGAAAAAGCTAGGTCAACTATCACTGTGGTGGTGCGTGGGAGACGGTACCACTGGTGGGCAATTTTATACTGGAGTTAACATGAATGCCGCTCGCAGACCACAGAGAGGGGTCCCCAAATGTATTTAGTATACATGTATTCATGTATTTATTCATTCCGTCTATGTTCTATTTACGTGCGATGCCACGGGGAGGATTTATTTGCTTTTCCTTTGGTTTTCTGTCCTTTTTTTACTCATTCTGTAAGGATCTGATTACCTTTTATATAATGGATAAAAACAAACATCAGCGATCAGACTGGAGAGAGTATTGCATATACGGTGACTGATGCTGCTAGAACGAAATCTGTTCTGCGGCGGAACTTGCCAGCCACAGAGCCTAATGTGTTC
This sequence comes from Spea hammondii, assembly GCA_029215755.1. Lineage (NCBI taxonomy): Eukaryota > Metazoa > Chordata > Amphibia > Anura > Pelobatidae > Spea > Spea hammondii. The sequence continues at coordinate 24,054,982 of JARDYJ010000012.1, read as the reverse complement.
TGGCCCAAAGAGCCGAACAGGACAAGGATTCCCCCATGTTGTTATAAGGCTATTGACCACTTATAAGGTCTGATGTATCCTAAGGGGCACTTGTGAATCCATAGCTACAGTGCAAGGGGGGGTAGAGGCTGCTGTTAACAAGCTGCAACCCTTGCCAGGTTATCCCTAAAGAGAATTTGGTTGCCCTGAAAATTGGCACTCCGTGGAACTACAACTCACATTTGTAAGCAAAGGATTGTGGAGCTGATAGTCCAACAGCAGCCAAATTACTGTTAATGCTATGTTGACTGGAGACAATTCACCGGTTTGTCTAGATGGTATCTGGTCGATTAATATGAGTCGGGGACTCATGTGACAGATGACTATATGCATACGCGCTCAATGTAAATGTTCCCATTGTTAACACAGCAGACATGTTCCCAGTCTTGAGGACCCATCATGTATGAGGATTTCATTGGAATGGGGACGTTAATCAGTATCTCAAAGGTTCTGGCTGACCCGGGATGAGTTGAGGAGATCCTGAACTCTTTCACATGGTATAGGATGATACTTTGTACCTATTCCTTCTTCCAGCTTTGGTCAGAAACTATCCATTGCCATTCCAGCTTAACCATAGGAGTGTCACGGTCTCTCCGACACATGGTTGCCCTGGCATATGGACCCTTAGTACTTCTGATGACCCCCCCCCCCACACCCATGCCTTGTACCGAGGTTGACATCAGACCAGAACATTGACATTCTCCACTGGAACGTTCACACGTCTGATCTGGGTCCATCTGGCCGGTACATCTCCGTCGCACGTCTTCCTTTCCCGAGTAGTGGGTTCTTTTAAGAAGTCGCCCAGGATTCTGGCGAGAATTGGAAGAATGCGCCAGAAAGGAAGCCTAGGTGTTTCAATCAATGTGTGATTCACGTCAGGCAGCTGCTGCGCTCCATCTAACGCCGAGGTCTTGTTTTCCTCGGGTTTCAAATATAGCTTCTGCTCCACGGTCTTCGCTAAATAAGGCAAGAAAAGTGGCTACTTGCAGGGAGTAAGGTTACCGCGCTGGAGAAGCCGGGCAGCTGGGGATCTTCTGGTGACAGATACTCTTACATTTAAAGGATATTTCCCAGCGAGCTGGAAGCGTCTAGCATTAAGTACTTTGTCTTTTACTAATTAAAAGCTCTCACTATGCAGACTATGGGCGTTAATGCAGTAACCTTATAGAAAGTAGCCCATTAAACAGGGTGTTAAATGTTAACCCTATGGAATGGATTTGGGCGACTTTTTGGGGTAAGGAGGTAATCGTGGACAAGCTTTGAATGTCCACATTTTTGGAATTATAATAGCCAATATTTTTTTCACTGTATTATCGCGACGTTGTGTTGACGTCAGCATGGCGTGCTCCTGATGTTGATTTGTACGCTTCTTGGTTGTGTCATTACTAGTCCTTCCGATCTTCCAAATTACAGGGATCTAGAACTTGGGGGCAAACAAGAAGAGCTTAAAGGGATCGTCCCATATAGCCCCACCAATGAAGAATGTATATTAATGGATGTTATAAGTGCTTTAATAAGCATTCATTACCTGTAAGAAAGAGAGGAAAAATGGCTTTCTGCACATGCACATTGGGGGTCCCATTAGACCCCCTGGAACTCTTGTGTGAACCGGCTGGTGGTGCGTCCGACCCCTTACCAAACTGTTATCGGGTGTAACTTAATGCCTGTGTCAGTGGCAGCGCAGGGTGGGCTCCTAGGGGCCTCGGGGCTTCTCTCTTTAAAGCTGGCACAAAAGGCATCTTGTGCTAATGGCCATTGTCTCATTACTTGTTACTCCTTACACATTCCCACCTAACCAGAGTAATACATGGAGTGTGGGGTTAGGTGATTAGATGCCCCTTGGGGGTTGGCTTGCAAGACTTCTGCCTCCAATCATTATTTCTCCTCCCCTTATAATAAAAGGCTCTGAATAATTAAAAAAACGACGTCCTTTTTAAAGGAACCGTGACGGTTTTATTAAATAGCGCTGTCAAATAATATATTTGAAATACCAAATTCCAGAAATATGACATTTTTACCCAAAGCTGCCCGCTGTTCCTATTAAGTAACGTAGGCAGAATTTTATGCTTTTGCGACGCGTGTCAAATATTCCCCCCAAAAAATATGAATGAGACAAAATTTTAAAGATCCCCCGGAAAGGTTTTAAATTTAATAGCATTTGGAATTACCCTCCTAATGCCGCATTTATCCACAAAAGTGTTGCGTTCAGCGCAATTTCTGTATCATTTTAATGAGTAAATTCAGGAGCCACATGCCTATCCCATGCATGTTTAAACTCCCTCACTGTATTAGCTTCTACCACCTCTACTGGAAGCCCGTTCCATTTATCTACCACCCTCTTTCATACACACAATGCACTCTATCCCATACCTCCCTTGCCTGCCCTCTACCACCTCTGCATAAAAATATAAAGAATAAATACACTTATTATCATCACTTTTTTCTGTCCATTTATTCACCGACTGTCCATTTTATGTGCTACGGAATTTGATGGCGCTATATAAAACAATAAATAATAATAATAGTTACAAATGAAGTAGTATAATATGTATCTTAAAATGTTGCAACATTTATTTGTATCCTCCAAATTGTTTTTCACTGAAGGCGTGTATTATAGATTCCTACACAACAACTTTCTTAAATATGATTTAAGATTTGTTATTTCTCTTTGACCCTTTCTATATCAAATTGCCCTGCAAACAGTTTAACAACACCCTGTACGAAATTTTTTTTTCTTCTGTGCAAATTTTATGAAATATGCCCAAATTCTTATTTAGCCCCGTAATTCCTTATCGTAGGATCTTCTCGAAGTCTTTGCTTCTCTTCTATATTCTTCACCAAGCTTCCTTAAAGTGAATCTGTCACCTACGTAGCCCCGGGCAACTTTCGAATCTCGTTGCCTATGGCGCTAGTCCGGTTTCTATCTCCTCTTTCATCTTTACATTCTCTATTCTAATATACAAGCATTAATGCAAGCTTTCTGGAGGCTACGTACCCCTACTTGACTCTAGAGAGGCGACTGAGCGCCTTCAACCTGTTGCTGTGCAAAATTGGTGACCTGTAAGATGTGACCGCATTCTCCTTTCAAGACCAGCCCCCCCACCCCAGAATAAGAAGAATGAGAAGTTTACCCAAAGTTATTCCTAATAGATACGCATGTTTTCATAGTATTTTCTATGTATTTGGAATACAATGTCATAAAAGTCCCTATTGGTGTAATGGCCAGGTGTCCCAATACTTTTGTCCATATAGTGTGTAGTGTATGTATGTGTGTGTGTGTATGTGTATATATATATATATATATATATATATATATATCACATCTACTTTTCTCGGGAGAGAACAAGTGTCAGAGAAGGTCTTCTGCAGCTTGTCTATGTGATGTGTTGTATGATGTGACCTCTGCACATCTCACCGCGGTCCCTGCTTCTTTCCACCCGTTGCTCTGAGAGTATTATTCTCTCTAAGTGTTACCTCTCTTTATTTTATTCTTCTCCCTCGGGTACCGCGGCGCCCTTTTCTTCCTTTGCTTTTTACCCGGCTGCTCGATGAGAATATTTTGTTGCTTTCCGTATAACATCGTGTGGCCTTTTACCGAATAAACGTTTTAGACGTTATTCACTCTCTTCAAAGACACTTTGTATGAAGACAAAAAAAAAAAGATACTTTGTCATTTCTCTATAGATCGCGGGGTCTAGGATAACTTTAGGTTTGAATTCTGTTGTGACCTATTGATGTGCTTTTCATGAGACATATCTGTAGGTTGAACTTGGTGCGCTCAGTGGTTGGTGATACAGATCTCTATTGGATTATTTTCTTATCTACCGTATTTACTAATTCTGCATAAAAAAATCTATTTTTTATTTACATTTTTAAATTAACTTTTTTTTTTTTCCTTCTTTTATTTTTTTTTTTTGTTTGCCATTTTTCAATGTAAACCAATTAATATGATTGCTGGTCTTGAGCTTCTTTCAAGTAAGATAATCACATTTTTAGAATTGGCTTTAAGATTTTAACATAGGGAAAACCGCCAGCGCCGTAATAAGCGTCTTCAGCAGATGTTAATCATTGAGAAGCAGAAGGAATCTGCGTGCATTGATCTGCGGTCCAGTTCTGACTCATCCAGACAGCATGATCTTATTTTCTCATGTCTAACGGGAAGGACTTGCGCGGTTTACAAATCTCATACGCCATTATTTTACATGATTTCAAGTGGCTTCAATAAACCTTGATAGCATGCCACGAAGGGAATTGTTCCTAAGGAATATGTGTCCTTATACAGTTTGACACGTGACCTGTCCTTCCTCGTATAATGTGGTATTAAGAGTGCTAGGAGCCTAGAACTTTGTGGTAGTAGCAAACAATTTAATATGAAAACAAATCCTATGATTTTAAAAATAAATAGAAATATTTTCCCCCCCAAAAAATCTTGAAGATCTGCCAACCTGAACAGTAATATTGCATATCTCCTGAAACAATAATATTTATTTAACTTGTTTGCATATTTTGCCCTGAGGGCAGGACTTCTACAGCCTCATATGGAGGGATGAAGAGGGAAAAAAGGAAAGAAGGAATGATTCTCTTACCCACCTATTGCCCATGACAGCTGGAGTCGATGTTCTCCAATAGGTCTTCTATACCATTTATTCAGACTGAAATGCTAGCCATGGGGTCACTTGTTCTTTGGCTGCCGGTGTATGGTGACCATGTGAAGTCAGCAAGTAGTCATGATATCTAGATCTTAGAGTAGACAGTAGGCAGGTATGCATGGTCATGATCTGATTATTACCATATATTATTAAGAAAGAATAACCTGTTCTTTAGTGGTATTATAACGGGTTACAAGGCAAACGCTATGTCTTAAGTCAACACAAAGATGTTTGTGTGTAGATATACATATATGGAAACCCTTTAGCCCCCGTTGACCTACAGATGAAAACAGTAAAGCAGACCGAAAGTCCCGTTCATGCTGGACAATGAGTAGCTTGTTTGCTGTCCTGATGGCTGCCTCCTGACCTCAGTCAAGCAGAGTACACGCTCCCAATGCATTGTTATTCATCAGGGCAGATTACGGTAACTGGAGAGGCCAAGCAGCTCTCCAAAGGCAGCACAAGGTGGCTCCATGGAGCTCTCCCCCCCCACCACTATTAATTAAATTAGTGGAAGAATATGTCATGACTTTTCTCTGTTTGGAGTTACTCTGTGGAGCTTCTTATTTGTTTGGTATGTAGGACCCAAGTGCAGTCAGCAACTTATTCTCACCATGGCCAACTAGGTCAGGTGTAGGGCGGCATCCAAGGTTATTGCGTCACGGACTACAGTTACGTCATTATAACAGGTTCGTTTCACCTTTAACATATTCTTTCCCTCTAAATGATCTCATAAAAACCTGATACTTTGTATCTATCCACAACCTTCCTGCTCTTGTAACGCCCAACGCATCCGGCGCGCCAAAGCAACCCGGCGGTTAGGTCTTTCGAGGCACACACGAGTTTACAAAAATAGAAGCGCTCTGAGCAATTCTGATAATTAAAAGTGATGCCTAATATAAAGACACCTAACAGAGTTATATTCAATAAAGCCTTGTTGACAGCCCCAAATTAACCTCTAATAAATTAAAATGTACCAACTTCTAGCAATGATTGATGATCATTTAAGTCTTAAAGCACATCTGTCACTTTTCCCAAATATTACATTCTGCGGTTCGGTACACTGAATCAACCCATGTAATTCTGTTCATACATTAAAACAAGCAGTATATATGTGTATTAGAAACCCTTCTTATGTGTATACCTTGGAAGCAGTCTGCTCTCAGGATCTGTATGATTAACCCCCCCCCCCCGCTATGTTTGTCCCCTTTCTTTAAGTTACAGCCTGCTTCAGGTAGCAGCTGGACTGCCTTTGTAAGGGAGGAGAAGGGTAATTAATGAAATTGTGAATTCTATCACTTTTGCACGCATATGTTAGCTCCCATAAAGTAAAATAGTTTCTTACTCTTACCCAAAATGCATAACCTATATGTTTATTATGTTGAATTTAATTGTGGCAACTGATCTCCTTAAAGTCCAATTACATATTTTTTATAGAGTTTGGAATAGTAATTTTGTGTTTGTTGACCCCATGAGAAATACCTTCAAAATTAAAAATGCAACGGTGTCTATAGCTGTGCATCCGACTCATATCTAATAGTCAGCCCTTAAAGAAAAAGCGTGAAGAACCAACCATATCTATATTAGTTCAATGAGTTAAACGTTGGTATTGTCAATTTTTAACGCTAGACAACGTTACTCTGGTAAATGAAGGAGGTCGGATATCATGTGATGAGCGGTATATGTAAGATTTGCCCGTCCTTTCATATCTCTGATGTTACATTTTGGCACAGTATTCTAAAAGGAGTTGTAATTTTTAAGACAGGAGAGGAAGCCCAAGAGATCAATATTCTTTGGCCTTTACACTTGGATTGAGAGATCCTAAGGCATGGCTTCAGGCAGTGTCTGCTCAATAAAGGAGTCAAAGTCATACAAGCAGAAAATGTATTGTGAATACTGAATGTGGGTTGTAAATATTTGAAGCCACAATGTTGATGGAAGACAATAATAACCAAAAGAACCCATTCTAAAATGTAAATGATAACTGGTAATTTACTAACAGGTTTGCTATAAGCACCCACCGTCGATGCGTTGTCTGATTGCAACTTGAAGAGAGGCCCGTGGGATGTTGGTCAGATGTTGGTGGGATGTTTGGCGGTGACCAAATTGTGAAAGCTGGCTTAGATCTATCCACCAAAAACAGGGACATCTTATTACTCTTGGTCCTGCACTATCACATAGGCAACCCAGAAGAGAGAGAACTCTGGGTAACCTAACCCATTAAGTTCCCACAGTACAGCTTTAAAAAATGACCATGATTCACAAGAATACACCAAGTTTTATAGTGAATAAACTGCTTAATTATTTGTCCAAATAACATAATCAAAATTATGTTTTGTAGGTATGAAATTATGACATTTATCTATCTGTGTTCTATTTACTCTTTGAATTTAGACCTCTCTATAGACCTTCTAGATCTTAACCCTTATCAGTAAACGTCTCTGCAGTCCTTCTTTTCTTTTCTAATACAGTAACATAATAGGTACTTAAATCGGGAGCTGTGTGAGTAACGTTGCTAGTGTCCAGGAGATGGTGTCAAAGAAGTTGAGGCTCAAACATTGACCAGAGTGTTGGAATGCAGAAGAGTCAGGAAGGGGTAGAAGCTCAGGTTTCTCTGTAGGGTTATGAATAATTATTTCATCCTTACTTGTCATATTGGATTTGTAGCTGGTCAGAGAAGGCGTAAGAGAAGGCGTAAGAGAAGGCAGAGGTCTTACACATGGTGGTTATAGATTAACGGCACGTAAGAGCAGTAGATGAAATGACTATAAAAGCAACCGTGGAGGTGTAGCCTTCAAGCTATGAATAGAGGAAACTGGGCTTGAGAAAAGCAGGACAATGCATCTGTGAACAGATGACGGACATCCAGTCAACAGAGTGAAAAGGCATCAAGTCTTTGTGCTTAGGAAGCATTGGTGAGTATGATACTCTGCTACATCTATTACTTTAAGAACTAAATAATGGCTTTGGAGTCATCATTCCTTGTACCGCTGAACACAAAAATTATTCCCAGAAATAATTCTTTAACCTTGTGAACTGTTGGCATGTTCGACTATCATGTCACACAAAAGCAGACACCGATAAGTTACCATAGAAAACCTTCTTAACAATTTGTATTTTTCACGTAATTAAAACACCAGATTAAAACATTTCTATTTCCTTAACAAGCTACATAGTTCAATTGCTGTTTTTTTTTTCTTCTAAGTGGGTAGAAACAGATATTTTAAGGACAACACAGCTGAGGTTTCACGTCACAAAGTTCTTCTGCAGAGACCACCCTCAATTTTATTCCAGTTGTGACCACATTTGAGAACTAACAATCTCAAACCAGGGGGTTTATTTCCAGATCATCTCTTGGTCTGACCTGACCACTGTCCCAAGTAATATGTTACATCAAAGAGCAACAGATCTTACGGGTAGTTACGAGAAACCAAACATGTAGTCTGTAATTTGAGAACTTTCCTAGTTTGTACTTCAAGGAGCTTGTTCCACCTCGGCTTCTTCGATACAATAAAAAGAGGAAGATACGTAACCTCTCTGCTTTCTTGCAATAAAAGGGACATTGTAAAGAACTTGTCTTATTAGCTTACGAGCGGCTGAGTCTATGCAGAATGTTCCAGCTTTTTCCAGTGGAATGCGTGACAACCTGCGGAACCCATCTGCAATGCCTGTAACCCATTCATGTTCTTCTGAAAAGTGCCGTCTCCAATTTCAAGGTCACGCTGCATATGGAGCCTCGTCTACAGCCCTTCATTCACGAATAATTTCTTTCTCTAAGGACGGAACAGGTGCTGGGATTAACTTGATGGCCTCTGCTTCCTTCTGAGTGTTGTCTTCGTTAAGAACATAACCTTGATGATGAGAGATTGCACGACGGGAGGACAATTTCCTGAATACGTAGATGTTTGTATGTGTAGGGCGTGCTTTATTGATCATGAGCAGTTGAAGGGAGCGTGACGTTTCATGATGGTTATTATGTAGGTCATGATAACGTTTTACAAATGCCCTTCTTACTATATAATGACACTTTGTTACATGAATTCTCTAATACCGAACTATAACTAAATACATTCTATCTGAAAGAGTGGAGAGAAAAAAAAAAGTGCTCATCTACATGCAAAGTTATTGAGTAATTATTCGCCAATTGACTCAATGAGACTATTATTCTAGCAGTTGAATAAATTAGGCTCCGATATGAAATGAACCCAAAAAAAACTTGACGCATTGTTGCATCCAGAAAAACATATTTTTGCTGGTACTTGTATCTGCAGTGAGTTTTATAGCACGTCGAGTGCTCCTTGAATAATCATTAATATTTTTTCAGACGGAATTTTATTTCAGCTTCAAGCTTCCTATTTTTAATACAAAATGAGTGTTTTGTAGAATAAATAAGGGTGACTCATAATTTCACTAGTATTACTATATAAATTAATTTGCAGGGCAGAGCATAGCGATTACAGATGGCCAGACGCAGGTAAACCACGTACAGCGGGGTGTGTGGACTGAGGCTGCCACAATCATCTGAATAATAAGCTTAATTATAGTTTTATACAGTGTGTGTGTGTGTGTGTGTGTGTGCATGTGTGTGTATATATTTATATAAGCGTTGAGCAAGGCTGGCTGTGCTGATCCCAGGAGAAAGATGGACGCTTCTCTGATTGGCCATTCTTACCCAAAGGAAAACACGGAGAATGTAGGCGCTTCTCTGATTGGTCGTTCTTACCCATAGGAAAACACGGAGAAGGTAGGCACTTCTCTGATTGGTTTCTTTCCCCCAGCAGGGCGGAGATGATCCTCCCATGAGCCACACTGGGCAATTGTTTGCCTCTACCGGTTGGTTGCTTTGTAAATCCATCTGCTGTTTAATCACCTTCTCATTGTACTGCAGTGTATGTGGGACACAGTTTTGTTCCTAATAAGTTTGCACTTGTTTAGCAACACTCAGTACGAGTAGTTGTCTACTTTATTGGGTGGGAAAAGCTGATAGCAAGTCACAAGGTCAAACCTGAAGGACAAAGACAGTAATCCCCACATCGGCCAGGAATTATATGGTCGTCTCACTGATTTAAAAGGACACCCCATCTATCATATGCACTTTAATGCGTGTGAAATCTGTGTCCCCTTTAAATAAACAACCTTATTGGCTCTTGTTCTGCCCAGTAGCTCCCTTGCTTGCAGGAGATGTTTCACCAAAACACATCTCCTGGTCACAAGTGTGCACGGACGCTGTACAGGGGATCTAATCGGGCCCCCCCCACCTGTTCAGACGTTGCTTCAAAAACCTAGATGTGTACTGCAGCTTCTCCTGAAGGTTCATTTTTTTCTTTATTTCTTGGAGAAAGCATAATGAAGTCCAAAAGTATTATTATACATTCTTTGTTGGTGGGTCTGCATGAGGCACTTGAGTCTCCTTTAACTATGCATTAAACAGGGACAGCTTGTTGATCCTACTGGGGCAGCAACTTTTGTTGACACGTGATTATCTCTGAGCTGACGATTTCCATCTCAGATTATTCACTAAATGTTGTAAAAATTGTGTTCTGTGTAATTATTATTTAAATTGCTCAACTCCAACTCCATCACTTGTGGGGATTTAAACATTCAGATGCTCAGCAAGTTTACACAAGTGTTATCCAACATACACTAAAGTTAGGGGTAAGTAATCCCCCCTACTGTGACTGTCCAGGGTCCCAAAGAGCCCATTTACTATCACGACGCAACACAGAAAGTCTCTAAGTGTCTCTGTACAAGTGAAAAGGATTTGCTCCTTACTCCCTAATCCAGTTTGACAGGACCCTCGATGATGCCACTTACGCTGCTTTGGGACTAGCAAACAGCGGAAAGGATCCGTCTATCATCCGAAGAGTCAGGACTTCAGCTACTTGTGCTTCTAGTCAGGTCTTGCAATTTTTCTTAATAGGTACAATTTTGTGCTCAGGGTTGAACTTCGGCTTAGTGTTTGCAGATTTCGCACCGAGTAAGCTCGGGGAAACACAATTCGTGGATTAAAATGAGTTTTTAATCCTTTTGTGTTTACTCTATTTTCTTTGGAACACTCATTTGTAATGGCAAAACTCCGTCCTGCTGTTTGTAATAAGAAGTAACTGCGCAAGGAACCGGATGGGGCTTCATGGACAGCCGATGCTCCGCGAGGTGTTTTGGTCTCTAGTCTCTTGATATCTCGAAATGTTTTCCGCAGTTACTTTGGCATAAGCGATATTTATGTCAGGATTGATAAGGTCACCGTTCTTTTTCTCTCCTTTATAAGGAGTTCTTGCATTGATCTTCCCGCCCACCTGATAGAAATATACTTTATTTTTGTTGCTGAATGTCTTCTGGTCATGGTTCCATTTTATACATAATAATCTAAATGCGCTGTCTGTGGATTTCACTTTTCCGTTTTCAATCATTGAAGATCTCGAACCATTTTTTTTCTTCTTTAAAGGGACACTCCTGGCCACCATATGCTCTTTAATGCATATAATAGCTGTGTGCATATGCATATCCCTTTAACACTTTTTTTATTTTATTTATTTCCCACCTGTACTCCATTCTTTTTCAACAAAGCCGTTCTTGCCTCTCCCCCCAGCCTAAAGCATGGCTCCCAGCTGTTCTGAACGTCATGAGACAGGACTGACAACCAGCCACGCCATCTGTCAGCTGTCCCTGCAACTGTCCCATTCATTGGAGTTGCTGGCAGCTTGGCATGTCCAGCGTTAGAACTGGGCACTGTACACGCTAAAAAAGTTGAGTAGATAGAGCTATGGGACTGTGAGCTTTGGGTGGAGATGTTTGTGGGGTAACAAGATAAAGGTTCTTCTGGAGTGGGACATTCATGCAGAGATCTCCAGGATGCAGGTCTTGGTGTTGGGACTGCCAAATATACCAGATAGCTGTCACGGACGTGCTCTTCATATAAAAAGTGAAGCTGCATGCGTAAACAACACCACGAAGAATAGTTAATTTATATATCTGATATAACATTTAGATATCCACATTTTAAGGAGAAGCCACGGACAGAGCTCTAGAATTGCTCTAGCTTTCTTTGATAAAGTTGAAAATCCTATATTTGGACTAATTCATGAGTTCAACGTTCCGTTTGGGTTCTATGGTGTGTTTTTCCAGATGTCCTCAAATTTTGTCTATCTGAATTGCTTCAGTTTTACTTTGATAAATATGGCAATTCTTATATAGCCAGCAGATCACGTCAAGTTTATGAGCAGCACAAGATAGGTTTTGTGTCATTGGCTTCGGGTAGACAGGACCTCCGTTGCCCGTATATCATATGCACGTACCAAGCAACGCAGTGGAATAATGTATATATAGAATGTAGATCTATTCACTTGTTATACATTTGAAGAACTTTAGCCCGTTTTAACGACCTGTCTCCGCAATACGGTCTTGGACATTTTTGTTTGTGACATTAGATCTTGCCAATAGACATAGTTTAAAGTGCAAATCGTTCGTGCAGTTTTTGAACTGTCACATTCCAGCCTATGTCCATAGGAAATGCTGTTTTTAGATTTAAAGTTTATTCCTTATGGATCAAAGTGATTTATTATACATTCTGTCCTTTTGGGTAATACTTTGTGGATAATGTCCACCATTACTGGTTGATCCAACCATTGCGATCAGTACGGCTTTCCTTCTCGTGGATGATATGGCCACCACATCAACACTCCATCTTCTGTATCCAAGTATTAATGATGTAATGGCTAATTCTATGTTCTCTCAACATTGATCTGCTCGTTATATCTTCCCAGATGTATTTTACTCTATTAATCAAAAGTATCGCTAATGCTTGACTTTTTTATTTTTTTTTTTAATGTTGTCAGCCTCTTTTATTATATCTGTTCAACATGCCACTGTCTTTAGTTCCCTTTAATCCTTAAAGGAAGCAGCTCCTTTTCTTCTATCTGACTTTATTAGTTTTTAAGGAGTAATTTGAGGAAGAAAAAAGGCCAGATATAATGGCCAGATTTAATGGTGTGGGTTGTGAATTTGCAGCCTTATTCTTCCGGTGTAAAAAGAAGCAAATTGAATGGCAGACCGCTGTAAATGACTTGGCACTGTCAGCCTTATTAACCCCAAGGTACTTAGCTTGGAAAAGAAAATATTAAACTATATATATCTATATCTATATCTATATATATATATATATATACAAAACACTTTCAAAAAGATGGTCAGCACTCCAGGTCTTTAAATTGACAATTTCATTTTATTCAAAGTCAAGTCGACGTTTCAGTCATTACTGACTTTCATCAGGACATATATATATATATATATATATATATATATATATATATATTGGAAATGCATGTTTTGAAGCACTATATTTAAATCTTATTATTAAATGTAATTATTATTGTGCAGGTTTTTTTTTTATTAGCCTGTAGTAAAGGAAGTCCCATTGTATTAGCTGCTACGACTTCTGCTGGGAGGTCGTTGCACTTACCTACAACCTTCTCAGTAAAGTAAAACGTCCTTACATTGCCCCCAATCCAGTTTCCAAGTCGAGTACATTAGTTGATTTTTTTATTTCACATGCAATATAATGGAATGTGCTCGCTAGTTTGGAATGTTGATTAACCTCTTATACCATGTACCCTTCCTTCCTGTTTTTAGAAACGGTCATTAAGACGCTGGTCCCGGATGAAATTTTAGAGCGCGTTTTTATATACCAGCTTTACTAACCTTGACACATCGGATATTTGTAGCCATTTCCAGACGCAATAAGCCAGATCAAGGTAGCCTTCCTTATTGAATTCGTTTTGCGGTACAGACCGCCCGTGAGATGCTTGGCAGTAACAAGCACTTCATGATTTGGTTCTCCACACTCAAATAACCTTGAAAAAGCTTGCAGCTTTGTAGTCGTTGATAAACAAGGTCTATAAAGTTGAACTGACAGGTACGTGGACTCCGAGCGCAGAGATCTAGTTGGTCCTTTTTAAGTATTTGTTATTCCCTCGTTTTAAATTCATACATTTATTTCCTTCTGATCGTATCAGTGTTTTATGCCTTAAGGATAACCGTAAATTACTTTGGACATCGAAGACATCTCCGGATCACTTGTATTTTCCGTCCACCATCGGAAACTCTTTGTGAAGATCTTTTTTTTTTTTTAACCTCCTATGGATATATATGTGGAGTAGATTGTCAAATGCAATTCCTAAGTGTTCTACACTAGATTACAGGCTTCGGTTCTTGCATCAAGTCCACCAACTTCACCCCTGCTGTAGATCTAGAAGAAGGAAAAAAAAACCTGTCTAATTGAAGCAATTTCCAGTTGTGCTTGAAAAAATGGGGGAAAAAAATTCTTCTTGACTTCATCCTCACTGGATGGAGAAGGTCAGTTGCATGCTTTTCCACAAGGATAACTGGGAGACTCTATGTACGACAACTGTAGTTTATCAGAACATATCCAAAGCGTGGTACACCATGTCATGCAAGGTCCACCTCCCACCAAATCTGTTGGTGGCTTGAAGTCGTTAAAACTAACCGTGGTGACCACCCAAAAATATAAGGCTCTAAGCACTGGCTAAATGCATAGAGACTTTGCATGCCAACATTCGGGAGTCGTGTCTTCACAAGCGCTTGGTTCTAGTTCTGGAGTTGGTTATGGAAGCCAGTTTGGGAAAGCTTTAAGTGCAGAACAAAAGGTGTAGGGGTAGGACCTATTGCAGATCCGTTGGGTAACTAAAATAGCATTTGGTTAGCCACAGTTTTAAAATCCCAATAACCATATTAAACAAAATTCATGTTCCTGGGTGCATCAAGATGGCTAGGAGCGGGTGTCTAATGTACGTATTTGTTGTGCCCAAAGCTTTGTGGTAGCGTTGTTTCACCAGGTTCATGGGAAGGGGTGCTCCCATCATTTTAGATTTAATTCGAGCATGATTTGTTTAAATAGTTATTATTCATATTATTTTATATGGGGACTTCAAATTCTAGATTGTAAGCTCTGCTCTCTCTACCTTTTGTTTTTGTAAATCCATATTGTTACGTGACGCACTACTTGTTATGTCTTGTTTACCCATTGCACAGTGCTGCGGAATAGGACGGCGCTAAGTAAATCAATAAATAATAATTCTTCTCCGCATGGAGATTAACCATTTGATCGCTATTATTTTCTGGGTTTAGAGATTTCAAGTCACTTTGTTTCTGCGTCTGCATTGCTCTGAACCTGCCAGCGCGTGGAAGACGAGGCTGTCCATGGACATTAGTCTTCTTTCTGTCGGTTAGGATGCAGTTGGCTTGGCTCCCAGCTGACACTTAGGTTTACGTAGAGCTCGGCTTGAGAACAAGGAGCATTAATGGAACTTCAAGTTCTGGGATTCTTCCAGCGACATCATTTCTTGCATCATCTGGGAGTCTCTGACGACTCTTGGACCATATTTACAGACGCAAAGCCAAACATTTTTGTTGGTTTCTTTCGTGATTGCTTTACATTTAGCCCTAAGATCCCTAATTGCCCCAGTTGTGCCTGCATAACTATGGTTGATTGAATTTAAGCTTCTTCATTTTAGACCCTGCCAAACGTGATATTTACCATTAATGTACGGCTCAAAATAGGTTAAAACTTCTTGTAGATCCTCCAATTTTAATTAAAAGCATGCCAGGGGCAATTGCCCCCCTCCACACACACCCCATCTGCTTCAAGATCCATTTTCATATCTCATCCAAAGAACAAAATAAAGAAGTAAAGCAGAGCCGTATATTGGAACAGTATTTCACTCCAAAATTCATTTATTGAGACCGCTGCCGCCTTTCTGCTGTAATACCTTTTGTGTTCAACCAATTGACCTCTGTTCCAGGACAAAGCGCGCGTCTGCTTAATAATGCGTCCAAATAGTAAGCAAGCTTTCCCCACCAAGATAAAGAAAGTTAAATGTATGGAGTGAGCGACTGAAAACAAATGAAATACGTTTGAAACAAAAGCATAAGCATGTGATGTAAAGATCCCATCTGTAATGATTTAAATCGTTATAGTGGATTGAACATTATATCTATAGGTACTGGATACCACTGATTAATTTCCTAAAAAAAAAATGTATACAAAAATAAATAGATAGATAACTAGATAGATAGATAACCATAAAAAGCACAGATTAGTTTAAGTATAACACAGAGAATGAAGATACTTTGAAAAGCATTTGGAAACAGCAAATACCCCAAATAGGGACGTTTTCACCCAGTTCATGTATACATATGAAAGCCAATGTTCGTACACATATGAGTTTGCCAGTGTGAATTCGTATAACTGTGGCGATATAGGTTTGTACGTTTGTGAATGTATTTGGGTTTTTTGGGGGTTGGGGTGACTTGAGTGTTGGGTACAGGGCTCTTGATGGCCCACATGGTTTTGTTTCTTAGACATATTATGTGTATCACTCCCCTTATGTCTTTCTCTGGACCACCTAGAAACATCCCATTGACTGTATACTCGGAGAGTGGTAGATTAAAGGAGCAGTCTCGAAGCAGAAGTGGTAGAGGTTAATACAATGAGGGAATTTAAACATGCAGAGGCATATGGCTCCTGAATCTAAGACGAGACCAACGACTGATTTAGGTTGGAGGCTTCAGAGCAGAAAAATGGGCAGATTAGATGGGCTGGATGGGTCTGATTTGCCGCATATTCTATGCTTCTATGTCTCTGTACATTCGTGGTAAAGCTGAACCTTTTTATCATTCTCCATGCAGCCATCATCCAAATGTTCTGCCAGAGCTCATGTCATTTTTCTAAACTCATTTCAGCCGGAGCAAAATCAATATTGGAATTTGCATAGTGTGAAAGACGTGTCCTTCTACCAGAACGACTTAACGCGTTCCAGCTTTATTAGCGCTTGGACGAGGAGACTGTGTATGTGTTACTTGAGAGGTCACGCGATTGCTTGTTGGGACGAGAAGCCTGGCTTTGATAGGCAGCATATGTGATACCTTCTGGCGGGTCAGGGAAGCTGGACTGGCATGGAACCCAAATCTCTTACTGTTTATAGTAAGGATGACTACGACTCACGTCAAACCACCTCCAGTATCAAAACCTGTACTTTTAATGCTATTAGTTGGGGAGTTTTGTTTTTTTATAGCAACTTTTTTTTTAAATTACTAAAAATAACCATCCCCCCCCCCCACATTTAGTCTAGAGAGAGGTCACAATTATTCTCTTGGTTTAGTGCCTTTGAAAGTGAATTTGCTTTGAGTTCTATTATTGCCAGAATAATAAAATGTAACAATGTTAACCAGAATATGTATATCTCGGATCAGGCTTTGATAAAATTCTGAATTTGAATCAAATTCTTGATTACCAAACAGAATGCTTGATATTTTTGCAAAGTGCATATAATCATCTTGCATTGGGTGGCATTTTCTTTATAAGTAAGAAGTGGTATAAGCAGAAAAGATGAAATAAATGGGGTGCCAACCAATAAGCCAATAATTGAAAAACTTTGGGGTTTGTAATGTTGTATGTCTCAAGTACCGAACAGAATACCGTAGGTGAGGTCTGACCATTGATTATGGAGAAGCAGGGCCACCTGCCATTTACTGCTATTACAGGGACACCACCCATGCACATGCACACCTATTTTTTATTTATTTGTGAATAGTAAGTACTCGTATTCTGACAGTCATAGTTATTGCAACGCTTTCCAGCAAAGAATTTGTAAATGTAACTTATAGCTGTATTTTAATGCCATCTGCAGTGACCAAATAGAGCCTATTGATGCCAAAGTGTCCAATTTAAGGCCCCAATTGGAGCCGGGATCCACCAGTCTTCATCTTTGGGGTGGGGGTCGCACTTCTCAAAGAGATATGCGACCTCTTCCTTCACTCCTCAGCAAGAAGGCCTGTTGGAGGGTTAGATCTTCTTGGTCCTTCTTCGCAATTTTTTTCCCCTTAAAGCCTAGGATGCCGTGCTTCCATTGTCCTTTATGTTAAGGTCACCTGGAGACCAGATCCCCCGTTCTTCTGTTTCTCTTAGAGGGACTGCAGCCCCTCCCCTCCCAGACTGAGGTCAATGGAGGGCCAGATCTTCTAGGGTCCCCTCCTCCGAGGAGGCCTACTGAAGTCTTCAATATTTCCAGGGCTTTTTTCTGCAGCAAAAGGTACCAGGTCACCCAGTGAGCTCCACATAACACCACATACATTTGGGGTGGGTTAAGGTTCCTCCATTTAATTTCTGTGTGCACCATTATCTTTACATAATAATACACTTCTGCTTCTAAGAAAGGCAGGATAAGGCATGATTCATTTCTGGTTAAATAACCCATGTGGTTCTTCATACATCGTAGTTCTCTTTCCATTCACACAGAAATGGATAGAGGACGTTCTGGATCAGAAGTCACGGTACCCGACCAGTCATAGTAATAAATGTTCTTTGGGTTCGATTTAGTCAGCAAAGCTCTTGGCTGCTCGAGAGTACATCTCATTTTTCAGAGCACAGAAGAAGTCAAGCCCTTTTCATTTACATCATAATAAATATATTCACGACTCGAGGTTAGACCTTTAAATCATATTTGTTTACTTAATCTGGTATATTTAGAACCAGAGTGATGTTATACCTTTGCTCCTTGATGCATCCTACTGTACTCATAGAGATGATTACTAAAAAAATATTTAAGTATAATTTATATATATTTTAATTACAGAAGTTATAGTTGGTAAAGGTGATGGAAAACCCCACAACAGATAAAATATGCGATCGATTTGTAGAAGACAAAGTCATACAAGGTCACCTTACATGTACTTTTCTATTAAATACCAGAGGATGGTTGTTTTTTCATAGATGGTCTTACCATAGGCAGCTGCATATGGTCCCGTCCTTCTGTACGATGCCCCTGTCTGCCGTAATGCTACGTCCTGTAATATATTTTAAGGAATATATGTATCAACTGTATTACTGAATGAATTAGTGAATGGATCTCTAAATTTAAAAAAAACAAAAACTCTGGTTATCCTGAGCAAATAAGGTCCGTAGAGTTCGTCCCTGGCTTTTAGAACTTGACCAATTTTCTATTAGTTTATAGAATAACGACATCCACTTGATTAATGTTGTACTTTTGGCTTGGTTAGATTCTATTTTTTTTTGTTGCACATTTTGACTTTTTTGAAAAATGTTTTCCTGACACAAATTGTTCCCGTAATGTTAAGATTTAAAAGGGCAGCGACATCGTCCTTCGACTGAAGAATTTTTCATTTGAAGACCTTACAGAGCTCTTGATGGCATTTTCTAAGAGACACGCATCAACCATTAGAATTTACATCAGATGAAATCGGCTTCTTCCTTTCCAAAATGACCTTATGAATAAAGCCGAGTTAACGTTCAGTGCACATACCGTCAGTGTTGTTGTTGCTAGACCTGACCTTTCATTCCTTGGCTTGTTTGCTGTGTCCGGTCGCCATCGAGACAGCCGCCCATGTACCAGTTTAAATATTTAGATTAGGCACCTCTGTGCTTTATGAAACCACATCTATTAATCTCCTTTTTTCGTTTTAAAAATGTTTAGCATAAACACTTTAGCAGATCGGTTCTTCATTTCTGTGAAGGTTCAACCTCACGAAAACATCACACAGAAACCCTTCAGTGTCTGCTTTTGTATTGCGCAACAATGAAGCATTTCTGACCAAAATTCTGAATAAGGCAACATTTAATATACATTAAACTCTAATGCATATGATAGCTGGAAGGGGTCCCTTTAAATTTATGTGAAGTGCCTGTTGCAATTGCATGGGGGTATTCTGCAGAGCCCATCTCACCCCCCAGCTATTTGCTCTGCAGGAGGTGTGTTCGGGCGATCGCTTCTCCTGTAACGTGATCTCTTTTACCACCAGTCAGCTCCAGTTCATGACCAATAAAATGTCCTTTTGAAAAGAAGAATATATCAGAAAACAATGACAAAAACGTAGTTATATGTACTGAGGCCACCTACCATTTACTGCTGGAGACTATCTGTAACCTCTTGCTGGGTGGCTTGGAGGCTACCCTCGCAGGGCAGGAGTGAATGTTTTCTGTGTGCTCTATGCTTCCCACTCCTATTGTGTCTCCTTTCCATTTGTTCCTACATCCCCCAATGCATCTGAAAGCTGGTTCTTCTTTTCATGTCTGTCTTTGCAACTCCTTCTCACAACCAATCAAATTGTTGACGTCTCCGCTTTCAACATCCCTTTGTCATACTCCTCACAACGTTCTCCATTACTGCATCCTCACACTTGCTGTGATATCTGTCATAGATTTCCTTTCAGTTCTCTCCATTTATCACAACTACCTATTAATTGGATATCTACATGCTTGCTTCAGACAGCTTCTCAATTTTCATGCCTTCAGTTGCATTATCATTCTGTGCATTCTAATGGAATCTGCTTGTGAAACGTCTGCTTCTATACATTGGCCTTTAGGAAGTCGAGAGACAGACAGTTAGCTCACTTCTTGTAGTAGAAGTAGATTGAAGCAAAGAAGTAAAATACTTCTGACCATCCATTGAGTTGTCAGTAACCAGTATTTCCACCACAGTCATTAAGAGGATCATGGATTAATTTCTTAATTTTAGGTGGGCCCTAAAGTTCCATCACATGTCACAAATGATAACAGTCCTACCTCACAGTGAGCTCCTATACATTACAACAGTGATGACTCTAATGTATATTAATACCCTTCAACCAACAAAGATCGAAGGGTAAAATTGCAAGGGTCCTTGTTGTCATTGGAAATCCTGAGGTTCTCACGTGTGACATGTTAAGAGATCAGTTTCCTGATGGATTGAGAAGGCAGTTTGGAACCAAGTTCAACTGTGAATGTTATAACAAAACATGGGTTTGGGGCATAATAGATTAAAAAAAGTAACCCTTGAAATTGTGATGCCCAGGACCACCTGTTAAACCTGCCGACTTCCAGTATGGGTTACCAGCTGGTCAGGGGGGGATATGAAGAAGCCCTCAGCCCATAAAAAGATTGTGTTACTGAGCATAACCCAGACCGAAAAACTCTTCCCTTTTAAATAATCCAGATAAAAAATATCCTTCCTCCCGCCACACATGATCAAGCTTGCCCAGGTAGGGTGAGTAAGATGAGGACACCCAACTCTTGGCCAAAAAGCTTCCATATCTGAAGAAGGAGATTATTTAACTTGTCATTTAATGTCCAACCATGTCTTCTAGTCCACCTTTCCATGGACGTCAGTCACTCATGGGTTTCCTACGTATGGTATTATATTTCCTATGTGTTCTTCCTGCTATTTCTGAATACTTAGAATGTTGACTGCTTCAGGAAAAGTTCTCATAGAAAACAACCAAGAATTGTGATGGAATAAATGGTTCTTAATAGTATGGAAGTAATGCTACTAAACAGCCCTCTAAAATAAAGTGATGGAAAAACACCGGGTACCATACCCGTGTCTCCCAAAATAACCAACCCTTTTCCAGAAAGTGGTTGAGTTGTGTGGATGGCTACCGAAACTTATTGAAACTGCTGGCTGTATTCAATTACCGAAAGAATGATCAATACTATTGTCCATTACTGCAATAATTGAGTGACAAAGCCTCAGGGTACGGTGATGGAAGGGCTGCTCAATGATGTTGAAAAAAATAGCTTAGTAGCATTAATTGTATAAATGCCCCCAAAGGGTAATCGTCGCCTGGAAATCACTTTGCTTATCCCCGTAAGATAGATAAACAATACAGTATCAGGTGACTTCATTTTCTTTTTTTAATGCATAGTCCCACTGCATAAGAATTCTACCATTTGAAGAGAATGGTCTGCATACAACCTATATAATATGTATATATATCTATATGTATTACATTCCTTTCGGCTGTGGCTATTGTGATAGGGACAATAGAGATTATGTTTGCTACTTGGAGCTTCCTTAGTGACTTGTTACAATATTCCATTAGGATGCGTTTACACAATATGATTTGCAGTGACATTTAAGATATCTACAGAGCTGAGCTCTTTATCATAGTATGATACTTAGTAGTGATATTCTATATGCCCTGTACCTTAACCAAAGGTTGTGCTGTATTATTTGTGTGTTCATGATCAAGTAATTGACCCAGATGGTGTCCATCATGTGCTGGGGCAAGTCAGTATTTTAGATCACCCAAAAAAATTGGATTAAGGGTAGTTCTTTGTAAATTGTTTTTTTTTTAATACCCCTAAGGGCTTTTATATCAGAAAAGGCAAGTACATCCCCTGTC
Source organism: Spea hammondii (assembly GCA_029215755.1). NCBI lineage: Eukaryota > Metazoa > Chordata > Amphibia > Anura > Pelobatidae > Spea > Spea hammondii. The sequence continues at coordinate 24,033,101 of JARDYJ010000012.1, read as the reverse complement.
CTATATGTCTTTATGTCTTTGTGATGAAACAAAGACCTCAGTACGTAGCCAAGAGGCATCATTTTTAACATTGTCGAAGTCCCGGGAATATGGACATCATCTGGCTAATCATGAAATATGTGAATTACAATATGTTTGCGACAGGTTTTATGGTCCAGTGGGTTAAAATGTGTGAATTTAGGATAAGCAGAGGTGCCCTGCCAATTTTGCGTTAAAATTGTGGGCAGTTTAATTCCTCGTTGATATTGAAGCCAAATGCCAAATAAATGACAATGCATATATTTCCACATCTGATATATTCATTTTCTTTATTGCAGGTTTGTATCCGGTGTTTGAGGAGGAATACTTGGCTCTAAGGTTTCCAGCTAAGCATATGTATGGCTCGATTAAAGCTACAGCCTCTTTCCTCCTTGTTTCTCCACTTTGGACTTGCTACCTTTATCCTGTTCCTTCAGAGTTTGCATGTTGATGCAGCTGACTCTGGACCTTCTCCAAGCTCTGGACAAAACAACACATGCTCAGGGTCCTATGATTGTAAGCCAGGGGTAATTTTACCAATATGGTACCCAGAGAACCCATCCCTCGGGGACAAAATTGCCAGAGTCATTGTGTACTTTGTGGCAATGATCTACATGTTTCTTGGCGTGTCTATCATCGCCGACAGATTTATGGCATCCATAGAGGTCATAACATCACAGGAACGCGAGATTGTCATAAAAAAGTCAAATGGAGAGACATCTACAACAACTATCCGGGTCTGGAATGAGACAGTGTCCAACTTAACCCTCATGGCTCTTGGCTCCTCTGCGCCTGAAATCCTCTTATCTCTGATTGAGGTATGCGGCCATGGATTTGTTGCTGGAGACCTTGGTCCTTCTACCATTGTTGGAAGTGCAGCTTTTAATATGTTTATCATTATTGCTATCTGTGTGTATGTTATACCAGATGGGGAAGTCAGGAAGGTCAAACACCTTCGAGTATTTTTTGTCACAGCTGCATGGAGCATCTTTGCCTACATTTGGCTATATATGATTCTTGCCGTGTTTTCGCCAGGAGTGGTTCAAATCTGGGAAGGTTTACTCACCTTATTCTTTTTCCCCATATGTGTGGTCCTTGCCTGGGTGGCTGACAGACGTCTCCTCTTCTACAAATACATGCATAAAAGGTATCGCACTGACAAACACCGGGCAATCATGATTGAGACAGAAGCAGAGCATCCCAAAGGTATTGAAATGGATGGCAAGGTGATGAATTCTCACTTCCTTGATGGAAATCTGTTAAACATGGATGGGAAAGAAGTGGACGAATCCCGTAAAGACATGATTAGAATCCTTAAGGATTTAAAGCAAAAACATCCAGAGAAAGACTTGGATCAGTTAGTAGAAATGGCCAACTACTATGCTTTATCTCACCAACAAAAAAGTAGAGCATTTTACCGCATACAGGCCACCAGAATGATGACAGGAGCCGGTAATATCCTGAAAAAGCATGCTGCAGAGCAGTCAAAGAGGAGCCCGAGCAGGCCTGATTTATGCTTAGAGGAATCAGAAGAGTTTGTGTCGAAGATTTCGTTTGACCCTTGTTCCTATCAGTGTCTTGAAAACTGTGGTGCTGTCTTGTTAACGGTGGTGAGAAAGGGAGGGGACGTATCAAAGATGGTCATGGTGGACTATAAAACCGAAGACGGCTCTGCCAATGCTGGTGCTGATTACGAGTTCACGGAGGGAACTATGGTTTTTAAACCTGGAGAAACCCAAAAAGAGTTCTCAGTTGGGATCATAGATGATGACATATTTGAAGAAGATGAGCATTTCTTTGTAAGGCTTGGCAACGTCCGAGTAGTTGAGGCTCCAGAACCAGTGGAGCTCAACAGTTTTAGCTATCCAAAAGTGGTTTTATGCCCACCATATGTTGCATCAGTAACTATCTTGGATGATGATCATGCCGGCATTTTTACGTTTGAATGCGACATCATACGTGTGAGTGAAAGCATTGGCGTGATGGAGGTTAAAGTTCTTAGGACATCTGGCGCCCGTGGCACTGTCATAGTTCCTTTCAGGACGATAGAAGGGACTGCAAAAGGAGGTGGAGAAGACTTTGAAGATGCATATGGGGAGCTAGAGTTTAAGAATGACGAAACTGTGTAAGTAACCAACTTTTGTTTACCTTTAAATGTATTAATACTGGAATCAAGAGATAAGTAATTGTTTTATACAAGCGATTATTTCCATACAATGTTTATTTTTCTCCTTGGCTATTCTTATGCCTGGAGAAGTTTAGAAGAGTTTGTTAATCTCTGTTCCCAATACCTGATACCCTGGGGTTTTGCTCAGTTGAGGTGTCTTGTTGGGATTATGTAATGCAAGTGAGCACTACAATGTGTTCTTGTTACCATGGAATCTCTCTGCTGATTGAATGATTCCACTCGTTTCTATGGTGATAAAATCACTTTTCAAACTTTACACCACAACTTAAATGTATACATCTGTTGGTTTTTGATAACATTGAATGTTTTATGGAATCGTAATGGGTTCTTGAAATCATTGTATCCCAGCAAAGTTTCATACTATGTTAGGGGCCACACACATACATTTCCCTCTGTAACAATTACTTTAAAAGTGCTTGGAATAGCCTTATGCTTGGTTTCTAGTGTTTAGAATATAAAAGCGGTATCAGTATTTACCCAGAGCTGTTATTAAGTTCAGTACAATAAATTAAACTTTACAGATTAAAGTAAGTTTCCCATCCTGTTATGAGAAAACCTGTGAACTACACAGGGAAGGGAAATTAAAACTATCTTCTAGGGGAGGGGCTTCGTGAAGGGGGCTGGACTAGTCCCAGACTGTCTTTAGTTGGTTGTCCCCTGCCCAGAAAGAAGAAACTGACCTGGAGACCCAGGGAAGCAAAGCTTTACCCGGAGACTCCATGTGAACCTGGAGGGTTCCCATGTGATTATCATGGTTTACATAACAATTTTTTCCCGTTATGTTAATTTTACCTTTTTGCCAAGTTGCTGATGCATTTTGGTGGCAACTTTTCTGGTCGTCGCAGCGTTTGCAAATGCGGGATGTGATTGAAGGAGCAGATTTCAATACAGTAAATAGGTATACTAGATTTGCTCTCCTTTGCCATAGAACTTTGCTTTACTCCAGTAAAATACCCCTTACTTTTAAACCTAGTATCTCCAAAATAGTTTGTCTCTAAGAGAACCATCTATTTACCCTTACCTTATGAAACCATCTCGTTCAGGTTTTTCCTTTATCTTTGTCGGTTAATGTGTTGTCGTATTTTCTGGTCCAAGTAGTTGAGGATGGCCTTATTCCGTCGATCTTTACCGGCTATATGTACTGTTGACTGTAAAGATACATTTAAAAGAAAGAGGCTGTGGAAGACATCTCCTTGTAGCAAAAGACAGAAGAGATCTACCACTTTACCGGTCCTAAAGATTTGTCTCTATAGATCGCAAGGCCTTCTATACCATTTCTGGCTTCCTTTGATAGGATGGGGTCAGGCGAAGCAAGAGGCTTCCGAGACAATAACATTATTATGCTAGTTCTTCCAACTTTTACCACGTTATCCCAGCTGCGCCAAGGCCATCAGGTCCTTTATTTTGAACTTAATATCTCCCAAGCATTTATACTGATTACAAAACAAGCCGAGGCACGTTTTAATAATTTATTGATAAAAGTGGTAAGTGGACAGTTTGCTCTAGGACACCATCTACAGCTGACGCAGGCTGTAGCTGTCATGCCATAAAAGAATGTGCCACAAATGGGATCTTAACATTGTAACTATTATACCACGTGTTCCTCTTTAGAGAGCCTCTTATGTCCCATTTCTGTTTGGCGTACTAAAAAAAAAATAATAATTAGCATTCATGAGTTTCAAGTTGATATCCGTACCAGTAGGCACTACAAAGAGAGGCTTCGTAGTCCCTTTAATGCATATGACGGCTGCATGGTCCCTTTAAATACAAGGTGCCTTTAACTGGAGGGATCCATAATTAACAAAGCATTACGCTCGAAGGCTTTTATTCTGCTTAATGGAAAATTAATACAGATGGTTGTGCTGTTGTAGTTCACTTTCTGGTTTCTTGGCACCAAGTAGGATGTTTAAATAAAAGTAACACATGCAAAGTGTGGACGCCTGTCGTGTGGGTGGCATGGAGTTAGCGGGGTACGCGACTGTCCCATGTGAGCGCTGAAGCAAGTTGGCAATTGGCTCATTTCAAAGCATAGCAATGCCAAAAAAGCCTGTGGTGCCTGCCAGTGGAAACGGGATGATGACTAGTTCAGCCGCGATGATTATGATTCAGCAGAGCGTACAGTGTGTAATCTATTGTTTGGAACAGTTACAGCTCAAGGAAAAGAAAAGTCCAAGTCTTAATGAATCTTGTCATGTCTATAAATATCTGGTTATCTGGCCATATATGAGTCACTATTAAGGACTTCTTTTGTACAAGTTTTATACAAATGTATATTTCATGCAGGAGATAGAAACATGGAATGTGGCTACAGATCAGACCCATTCGGCCCATCTAGACTGCCCATTTTGCCTGCTGTAAAGACTCCGACCATAATCAGTCGTTGGTCATATGCCTATCCCATGTATAGTATGTTTAAATCCCCTCGCTGTATTGGCTGTAAAATGTTTATTGGTGGGCTGTTATTAGGTTTTTATGCTCGTATCTAGCTGGTGGCCACACACCAGAGAACCTTATCGGCAGACCGGGTGCGTATGGAGTAATGTTTGGGCATTTGCTCTGTGTGCCAGACGGAAGGTTCCAGACGTATCGCAGGTTGGGGAACCCACTGTAAGTAAAAGGGGGGACATATAAGAAAATAAACTACTTGATGGGGGAGTTAAAAGAAGAGGCGCAACAAAGAGGAAGATAAATATCAGGTGCGAGTAAGAGACACTGGAGGAGCAATGAAATGCCGGGTGGGTTGAAAGCTGAAGGCTTCTTCCGAGGACATGGGCATGTTGGGTAATATATGGTGTGGTTGGCTCATGTAAATGTAACCAACCTCTCCGTTTCCATCCGTGTGATGAATGTGGGTGTCCTTGCTTCATTTTTTTTGGCTTATGGGACTCTACGGACTCTTCTCCCTGCTATCGGCTGTAATATAATACACATTCAGGAACTGTACCAGAGCCAGAGAATTTCAATCTCTTGGCCTTGCATGACATGACTGGTGAGGATACACAGACATGCGTGTGCCGGACAGCAAGAGCTAGCATAATTAGAATGTTCTTTTATTCTACACGGATGGCTTCGTTCCAGCTTAGAAGAACTTGCTGATGTTAGTTATTAAGTTTCAGATGACACTGGTGTGCCTATGACATCATACTCTGATGCCATGCAGTGCCCTTGTTATAAGGGTCATGGTGTGACATCACGGAGCGTTTTGTTAGCATAATCGCAAGTTGTTTGGACGAATTCCAACTGTTTTTCGAACTGTTGGCGGTTATGCTTGTCAGATAATACAACAAACAAAAACCTTTCAGATAATAGTGACAAGATGAGGCTTTTTTATGACAAATGCAAAAATAGAAAAGAATAGAATTTTTTTTTATGGATCAAACTATGGACAGGATCCATATGGTCCATGCAAATGTATGGTCTAGCTCCGTGTAGGCCCCAAAAAGTTCAACACAGTGGCGTCTGTTCACTAAATGCAGCCCCAAGTGAGCTTCTGCTGCAGGACGAGCTTGGCTTACCTCGTATAGTTTAGCGTTAACTAGTTCATTTCTTCTAAGTCTCCTCGTCCATTGAACTATACATTATACAGGGCCAGTATAGCCCATGATGCTGGAGAAACCTGTCAGTGACAGTTCTTCATAATGAATAGCAGAGTGAGAGAGTTAATAAAACAAAAACCCACAACTCTCCCTTTAGTGAATAAACCTCAGCGAGCCATCAGAACATCCCTACATCAGCAGTAATCAGAATTAAATGCTGACTTTGTAAACCACTTAGTTTTAAGGGTTCTCACGGCGGCACAGAAAACATTACATTTTTTGGAAACCAACCTCTCCAAGGAAATGTTTTCTTTGTCCAAGTGCTTTTAAAACTGTCCTCCTGAACTGTTCATATCTGACAACACATCAAAAAGCTGTTTTAAGTGGAACCCTCCATCTGTGACAGACACAGCCGCGGTAACATTATTTCCCTCGTGTTCCGAGGATGCTGAGTGAGGGACTACTATACAAGTCAAATTCCATTTCTGAGAAGAATGTCGCATATACGAGTCAAGTTTTTTGGTCTCTAATGCCCTCTGCGTATTTCTTTCCACGTGCCCACAGTCCTCAAGGATTCTCGAGCATAAAAGACTTATAATTACGGAAGTCCATAAGAACATGACTGCTTTGTAACACGCCACTGTTATGGTTAATTATATATGTGACACGCAGATTATACAGGTGTTCTTGCCGTGTAAGAGCCCTGAATAAGTGAGACCTTGTTTGCATAATTACAGGGATGTATGTGCTGCTCCATGGGGCAGGCAGACGCCCGCAGAGTGGCAGCGCTGGGAGCGAGATGGATTTCTACTGCGTGGTCCGCCACGGGGCGCGTGATCATTGACAGAGCTGATGTCTGATTGAAATCTATGAGTTGGGGGCTACTAGAGCATACCTGCCAACTTTAACCTCCCTCCCCCCCACCCCGGTGAAATGTTCATCGTCGGAATGAAAAAGAGGTATTTGCTGCCAGCAGGGGTAGGGTGCGGTGATTAACATGTACACATCTCTGGTGATAGTGGGAACCCCTGACAAGTAGAATGGCAACCTTGGACAGAGCCTGGAGATGCAGAGGCTGTTTTTAAAAAAAAAATGATGTAAGAGGAATATAAATATCAGCCGGCTAGTGGCCGCCTTTCATCCAGAGGTCTGGAGTGTATTAGCACCTGGTTGGTCTGATCGCGTTTCAGCCGCGAGGAAAGCATTCCCGGTACATCAGCAAGTGGCCCGGAATAGAGCAGCCAGGCTGATCTTGGGTCTACATTTAAAAAAACACATGAACGAAAACCCCTTAACCCCTGCCTGTACAGACTGCAGCTGCCAGTCTCTTTTATAAATTCCAGATCATGAAATCGTCTGATTAAAAAAAAATATGTATATGTTTTGATTGGAAACAGCTTCAACAATAACCTATTTCATACTTACTAGAAGTCCTGATTTGTCTAGGACTGCTTGGGAACTTAACATAAGCAATGACTTGTAGGTGCAAACTAGCAAGGGTTGCTGTTGAGGGACCTTATTACCTTGCCCTGCTTCCAGCATTTGTCAGACCTTACTAAGCATACTAACACCCCCCCACACCCTAATATTTCAGGGTCCAAATCAGTTCACCTGTTGTTTGGGGGGGGGGGCAAGAAACAAGGATGAGGCCAGGTTGGAGGAGGTCTTACAGCTCATGGACTGGTCAGAGAAGATCAGAAGATCTCCCCAAATAGCCCATGATCTCCTCTGCTGGCAAAAGCAGGACAGTGGGGCAGCTGCCTGAAACCACATGGCAGTCGCAAAAAATCCTGACTGTTGGGAGATATGAGAATGAAGAATCTGAACCTTCATGATTCTGTGTGAAGGTATATCTATGTACCCTGAACCTCAAAAGAATATCGTGAGTCAGGGTAATGTTATGAGGCTGACTGCATATTGTGGAGGCGGAGACAGTACAAAAAAGGATTGTTTACAGTAAGGACAATAAAGATGTGAAAGGCACTACCGACAGAGGTTGTGTTATCAGATCCAATAGATGTCTTTAAATATAATATATAATATGATGAATATACATGGATATAATATGTTATAAGGACAGAATTAGTTATAGCTGTTGATTCAGAAATTGGATCCTATTTTGGAGTTCAGAAGGAATTTTTCTCCATTTTGAGGCTCAGTTGGGTTCTTTGTCTTCTTCTGGATCAACAGGGGAGTTGAACTTGATGGACTTATGTCCATTACGATGTTGCGTGCATTTTCTTGTCCCAGCAAGGGAGCATCCAGGGCCGTAGGAAGGGTGAGGCGAGAGAGGCATTCGCCTCAGGCGCAGCTGCGAGGGGGCGCACAGCCACTCGATCAGCAGCCTGCAGGACTGGTTGGGGAGCTCATGGATCTCCCGAACCAGCCCAACATTAGGGAGCATGAGATCTGTCACTTCAGACCTCGGCTTCTGTGCTCCGTAATGACTACATAGTGACTACATAGTGATAAGGGAGCTCTAAAGCCTCTGCTGGAGCCTGGAGTGACAGACCTTGTGCTCCCAAAATTGGATGGAGGATGGAAGATGAGAAAGATAAGAGATGGGGAGAAAAAGTTGTAAGGGCAGTGTATGTGTGTATATACGTGTGTGTTTGTAAGCTTGTGTGTGTATGGGCAGGTGTGTGTAAGAGCAGTGTAGGTATTTGTGTGTTTGTAAGCTGGTGTGTGTATGTGTATGTGCATATGTGTGTGTAAAGGCAGGGGTGTGTAAGAGCAGTGTATGTGTATATGCGTGTTCATGGGCAAGTGTGTGTAAAGGCAGTTTGTATGGGCAGATGTGTGTAAGAGCAGTGTACGTGTTTGTTAATGGGCAGGTGTGTGTAAGGGCAGTGTATGTGTATATGTGTGTTTATGGACTGTCATGTGTAAGGGCAGTGTATGTGTATATGCATGTTTATGGGCAGGTGTGTGTAAAGGCAGCATGGAAGGGCAGTGTATGTGTATATGTGTGTTTATGGGCAGGTATGTGTAAAGTCACTGTATATGGACAGTCGTGTGTAAGGGCAGTGTATGTGTATATGTGTGTTTATGGGCAGGTATGTGTAAAGGTAGTGTAGGGCAGTCATGTGTAAGGGCAGTTTATATGCGTGTTTATCTGCAGGATTGTGTAAGGGCAGTGTATGTGTATATATGTGTTAATGGGCAGGTGTGTGTATATGTATGTTTATGGACAGTCGTGTATAAGGGCAGTGTGTGTATATGTGTGTTTATGGACAGTCGTGTGTAAGGGCAGTGTATGTGTATATGTGTGTTTATGGACAGGTGTGTGTCAGGGCAGTGTATGTGTATATGTGTGTTTATGGACAGGTGTGTGTAAGGGCAGTGTATGTGTATATGTGTGTTTATGGACAGGTGTGTGTACGGTAGTGTATGTGTATATGTGTGTTTATGGGCAGGTGTGTGTAAGGGCAGTGTATGTGTATATGTGTGTTTATGGACAGGTGTGTGTACGGGGAGTGTATGTGTATATGTGTGTTTATGGGCAGTCGTGTGTAAGGGCAGTGTGTGTATATGTGTGTTTATGGACAGTCGTGTGTGTAAAGGCAGCATGGAAGGGCGGTATATGTGTGTTTATGGGCAGGTATGTGTAAAGGCACTGTATATGGGCAGTTTATATACGTGTTTATCTGCAGGAGTGTGTAAGGGCAGTGTATGTGTATATATGTGTTAATGGGCAGGTGTGGGTAAGGGCAGTGTATGTGTATATGTGTGTTTATGGACAGGTGTGTGTAAGGGCAGTGTATGTGTATATCTGTGTTTATGGACAGGTGTGGGTAAGGGCAGTGTATGTGTATATGTGTGTTTATGGACAGGTGTGTGTAAGGACAGTGTATGTGTATCTGTGTGTTTATGGGCAGTCGTGTATAAGGGCAGTGTATGTGTATATGCATGTTTATGGGCAGGTGTGTGTAAAGCCAGTGTATGTGTATATGCGTTTTCATGGGCAAGTGTGTGTTAAGGCAGTTTGTATGGGCAGGTGTGTGTAAGGGCAGTGTATGTGAATATGCGTGTTTATGGGCAATTGTGTGTAAAGGCAGTTTGTATGGGCAGCTGTGTGTAAGGGCAGTGTTTGTGTTTGTTAATGGGCAGGTGTGTGTAAGGGCAGTGTATGTGTATATGTGTGTTTATGGGCAGGTGTGTGTAAAGGCAGCATGGAAGGGCAGTGTATGTGTATATGTGTGTTTATGGGCAGGTATGTGTTAAAGGTAGTGTAGGGCAGTCGTGTGTGTAATGGCAGTTTATATGCGTGTTTATCTGCAGGAGTGTGTAAGGGCAGTGTATGTGTATATATGCGTTAATGGGCAGGTGTGTGTATATGTATGTTTATGGACAGTCGTGTGTAAGGCAGTTTGTGTATATGTGTGTGTAAGGGCAGTGCATATGTATATGTGTGTTTATGGGCAGGTGTGTGTAAGGGCAGTGTATGTGTATATGCGTATTTATGGGCAGGTGTGTTTAAAGCCAGTGTATGTGTATATGCGTGTTTATGGGCAGGTGTGTGTGAGGGCAGTGTATGTGTACATGTGTGTAAGGGCAGGTGTGTGTAAGGGCAGTGTATGTGTATATGTGTGTTTATGGGCAGGTGTGTGTAAGCCCCCCGCTAGGTACGTGTGTTTATGGACAGTCATGTGTAAGGGCAGTGTATGTGTGTTTATGGGCAGGTGTGTGTAAGGACAGTGTATGTGTATATGTGTGTTTATGGGCAGGTGTATGTATATGTGTGTTTATGGGCAGGTGTGTGTAAGGGCAGTGTATGTGTATATGTGTGTGTAAGGGCAGTGTAAATAAAATAGCCTCTGTAAAAAAATAGCTGAGGGGCACAATTTTCCATTCTTGCTTCCGCTGCAGAAGGAGTTAGCTAGCATCGGAGGGTTGCTGTGTATTGTGATCCATACGTGGTGTTGTATATTACAAACATTATGTCTTCAGCATATGACTCGGTGACTCCATTCTCCACATTTTCTAAATGTATCCTTTTCACCAATATGTAAAAAGGCAGAATTTGTTCTAAGAGCTTATAGAGCAATTTGAAGATTTTGGAAGGCAATCAAGGGCAATTGTAATAAGGGGATTTTACAAACTCAGATGATACGAAAGGAAATAAATGAGGGCAAATAAAATAAGTGAGAGAGTTGGACTAAATAAGACCAGAACTGTGTTTGAAAGGAAGACATATTATTTTAATCTTATTTTCTTCCCCTACCCTGGAAACATTTCTGTGCTAATAATGGAGTCTTTCTTCACTCGAAAGGGATGAATGACATTAACGGGTAGCAATTGATAATTCGTATTTAGAACTGAATGTTATTGTTAAGTAACATTTACAGTGTTTGGCACATTCTCTACTTCTTAACATATCAGATTCAGATGACCAAAGAAAGACAGAATCAAAACCTGGCACTGACTTAATCAGCCGAACGCTTCAACACTTCAAAGGGAGAGCAGTTTGATTTTTCTCCAAATCTTTTAGGAGATCTGGATCATTATTGATCTCTTCCAGTAAGAAGAGATGAACTGTATCTACTTTGTGTGTGCACGTTACAAGCTTAATTTTAAAGTATTGTGGTTGCAGTTGCCTGACGAACAGACAAGGGTAGAACTTTGGGGTGTAGAAAAGTCGTTGTTGGAGTACGGCAGAATTGAGTTGAATGTGAGTTCTTTCCTGATGCTGACTGGCTGCCCAAGCAGCGGCTAGGACCATGGAAGAGACTTTCTTCCATAGCTCTGGATCTGCAGCTTCTCCCAAAAGGCAATTGCTTTGCATATTAATGTACTTACAAAGTACCTTAGTATGATTTATTTGTTTAAGAGTGTCCTTTAATGACATGCTCTGTGTTCTAGAGTATAGAAAACCATGATATTACGGCCGTAAATTTAATTATGCAGTTTTTGTGGCAAGCCTGGATCCTTTTAGCTGCAGGAAACTAGTATGTGGTCCCTGGTAAATAAAATTAATTAATGTAGCATTGTGTTATTCTCTTGGTGCATAAATGGTTAAAGAGGATCCAGTTAGTATAAGTTCTAGTATAACTTAAAGAGTAGGTGCCATGGCTAGTACTACCAGCCTTCCCGTTTACCTGGGGCTATTGGGGCTCATGGGCCGAGAGGGGACATCCTCCGATCAACCTTGATCTGCTCACTGAGGTGTGAAATCCTCGTGATGTAGCAAAGCTATGTGTCTGGATATGATGCCATAAACAGGTGTTTGGCGTCACTACCTTGCCACTTGACTTTGCCTAACCAAAAGGTGCCCTTCTCATTAATGTTTTGGTTCTCCACCAATTCAGGTTTTACTGAATGAGATAAATATATTTCATATATATATCATATGTATTTTTGAAGGTAAATTTTATAAGCCCCCCAAAAATCCCATGACAAATCAAAGGCCATTTTTTAGTCAAGAAGGATTTTTTCCTCTTCTTTGGGGCACAGTTGGGGGTTGTCTTTTGCCTTCTTCGGGATCAACAGCAGGAGTGACCTTGATGGACTTTTTTCAGCCTAAAGTTAAGATGTTCTCATCAGCATCTATAGGCGTACAGTGAATTTCCAGTACATATACGTTGCTTAGACAGGTTTATTTAGTAACTTGAGCTCCGAAATGTAAGATTCACTTAGGTTTTATTGCCACCTTTTCACCGCAGCGTTTTAAATGGCCTACACAAAAGTGATATCACATTAATGAGCCGAATATTAAAAAAAATTTCTTATCGTCCGTAGTCATAAATTCCCCGTATTCCTCGTTTCTTTATACAATGCGCCATTGTGAGTTTTTCTTGAGTGTTATTGTTACTTTGAGGCTAGCAAAGATTGAATAACAGTAGGGATCCTCTGATGCCATGCAGATCGGCAGCATGCACCTTCCATAAGAAAACCATTTAACAGCCACTGCTTGGCAAAATCGACACTATTTCACATGAAGGAAATGTAACGTTATGAAGTGTTTGAGCTTTTAAAGCTTAAATGTGCTACAAAGGGCCATTTTGAGAAAAGGTTGACAATACAACAGCAAGGAACAATGATGTATCCTATTTTTGCCAATCTCTGATTCAGCTTTGCTCATGTAAAAGCACGATCCTCGTTGACCCATGTAGTGTAGTGCTGTTAAACTACCGACCACGAGGACCACACGTGGGTCAAGAGGCTTCTTTCAAAACAAATGGAGCAGATTGAAGGAATATCCAGGTCCAGGGTTGTTTGTGACCCTTGAGAGTCCGAGATCCGTTGATAGCGGTATATAATATAGATAATAGTTAATTCCCTCTTCTCCTTGTATATGTTGGTTTATGCCTTCCAGAGGTAATCACCAGGCCCAGACTGGCCATCTGGCAAGGGAATATCTGAGAACTCTCCAGGTGTGACCAGGAGTCTCCGGATGAATCACTGCTTCCCAGGGTCTCCAGGTCACTCTTTCCACTTTACTATGCCTGCCATTCCCAATTCTCCTCCCACTCGCAGTGAAATTAATGACTAACCATCCCCCTTCTGTCACTAGCCACACCCTTATGTTTGGCTAGTCCCACCCCAGCAAAACCTCTCTCTCAAAAGGTAGCGTACCCTGGACAGTTCCCAGGTATGCCGGGGGGCCACTGGCTGGGTCCTGCTGTGTATGACCACTGGCTGGATATGAGCAGCTACACGTACACCATTTAGCAGTCTCTTAACCACTCTCTATAGGGAGCTTACAGCAGTCTAAAAGTATTGTTTCATTTCATGATGTCCACCTTATAGACTTCATGGTAATTTTCAGTTAAAATCTTATTGGTTGCCCCCCATGCGTTATTTAAGAGTATCTGAGACTCTCCAAAACTCTGACATATATCTGTCTAGGTTCACATTTTCTTTTTTCACAGTATGTACTTTTTATGCACAGAGCCGCGGGATACACCATTACTACTGGAGGATTAGGTCCTTAATCGTTGATTAATCTGGGTAGCGAGTCCCTCCGATAACTAATATGCTAACCATCTGCTCGCTGATCCTCTCTGACAGTAATATTTACTGTTGGGAAACACTTTTGTTGCAAACAGACTTGTCTGAATTATCATTGAATGAATTTTCATTCCAACAATTTGAAAGCTTGGCTGCAGACTTGGACGAGTTCACTGCTACTGAATATTGTAGTGTAATAAACTTGAGTTAGAAAAGAAAATAAATAAATATATATATATATATATATATATATATATAAATGGGGAATAATTTTATTTATTTCATATAATAGTGAATTCTGTAAGATGAGACTAACAACTAATTAAGGTTTGATTTCCTACCTTAGGAGAAATGGGTGGAATAGATGGGTCATCAAAATTCTATGTTTCTATGTTGTTTAGTATATAGTGCCTTCCGCATCCCCGCATGCTGTCCCTTTAATCACAAACATATGGATTATTGGTGGTTATACTTCATCTAAACAAGACTTAGGAAGGATAGCGAGTCAAACAAAGTCACAACTTTCTGAAGAATTTCTGGTGCTACAATGTGGTGGTGGCACTTTTTAATGTACGTGGAAAATGGATGATTAATAATAGCAAAGAAATAGATGTAATTTAATATTTGTCCAAAGAACTGGTAGCCAGACCGTACATGTTTAAAGGGCTGTGTCTTTTTCGTCATAGCTACAAGAGAAACGGTCAGGTCGGCAGGGACATTCTGTTGGTTGCTATCGTGATAAGAGCGCTTTTCAAACTTTATATCAAAATAACTTGATAGATGATGATGAGGAGATCACCAAGAGGTTCTCCCGACCTCTGGAGGTCCTGACTCTTGTAGACCCAGTATGTTTTCATAATTGAGCTTCATTATTTCTAAGCCTTTGTGTTAAACATGGGCAGGACTGGCCCTTTGGCACTCTGGGTGCTGTTGACCATCGACACCCCATGCTCGCCCTATCTGGAGAAGGATAATCTTGGCTTTGTCTTTGTCTGTGTCTAATTATTAATTTATAATGGACTCTACGCTTCGTTCCCCAAATATCTTTATTCCACCATATCGTGGTTGGGAATCAGTGGCGAGAATCGTCCGATAGTCTTCTTCAGCACATCATTTTTATTTTGTTTTTAGTGCATATTAAAATGCAGATAACTTAAATATGCTTTTTTCTTTAAACATTTCTTAAAGGGTCCCTTTAAGCAATTATGCTAAGTGAAGAATTCAGCTTCATATGGATCTGATTTGTCCTTCTCTGTTATGTAGAGTTTAAAAAGTCCGCCTTGAGAGCTGTCAGTAAGATTTCTTAGTAGTTTTTCTTCACGTCGTTCCTTTTGGCTTTGAGACTTCACTTCTCTGCCATTCCTTACTCAAGAGGAAGGAGGACACAGCCAAGGTGGTAATGAAGAGGATGTCAAATTATATTATTATAGCAGCCTCTAACGTGTGCACGGGAGCGCAAAACAAAGCCGGTGAAGTGATACTGATGTGCCTTTTCTATTTTTACCACCTGCCGACTCCGGCACGTTGAAAGGTTTTTATTTTAAGAAGAATTATGTTTTATGATGCATAACATATTGTAGAGGAGCAGCGGGTTATCTTTAGCTCCCGCGCAGGAAATTCTTGTTTTTAAAAGTTCCTGTTATATATGTCCCCTAAAACTTTGGCTGGAAACAGCTTAATACGGATAATGTATTAATAGGAATATGACGTGCGAAGGACGGTAGTACACCTGCTCCTAAAATGCCAATGAAAAAGGTTGGTTAGTAATCGGGGAATGTTGCTATCTTTATACCGTCAGTATTCTTCTTCTTTGGGGAGGGTGGGATGTTCTCAGCTTCAGTTAAATGTCAATAAATCCAAAAACATGCTCTAGATCTTGCATAGAAGTGGGCTATTATCAGCGACGTGTTCTGGCGTAGGCGTAGGGCGGCAGATCCAGGGGGCGGCAGTCCTCGTGGTCAGCAGATCCAGCCACCGGCAGTCCTCGTGGTCAGCAGATCCAGCCACCATCCGAATCTGTCTCTGGATAAAAACCGAAAGAAGGTGCTTAAAAAGTTGCCACTACGTCATGTGTCTCTTCCGTCGCTCTCATCACCAGCTTTCCTCTAAAACGCAGGCCTTCTGGCAGAAATAAAAGGCTGAGCAGTCGTATTATTGACCCCTTAAAATCTTAGCTTGTGTTAGTCACCAGAAGTCAACTGGAAATAAAACACATTATGTCAGAGTATTTATGCTACAAACGCTAGGAGTGTTTTGCGGTGTATATATAAGCAGACGCGGTGTATGTATGTATTGTTAGCATGTCTGGGTTTCTGTGATATCGTCTGACGTCCATCCCATGCATGTTTAAATTCCATTACTGTATTAGCCTCCGCCACTTCTGCTGGAAGCCCCCCAGGCTGATCCGAATACTCCATGCAGAGTCGGTCTTCTTAAAGCGTGACGTTTCGTTCAGGACTGGGCTGCTCAATGTTACGTCGTTGCGAGACTCTCGCATTAAACTGGAAGGGGGCAGCTGGTGGGGGGGGCATGGGGCAGTCCTCGCTTCCCCTGGACGCTTCACATGGTTTGCTGTTGGTAAACGAAACGCAGGTGCCCAATATTTCCCCCCCACATCACAGACAAGGGTTCGCCTGGTAAACAGAGTCAGTCCTGTTAGACGTCCCTGTCTCTTTCCATTTCTGCGCAGCGGCGTGGCGCTGGCTTCCGGCTAGAAAACTGTCGGAAACATTTCTCTCGTCCACCCTCTGCCAGCTCCGGAGCAGAACGTAACGTCTACTGTCTTAATTCTATCTGGGTAAGCAGTAGGCACCAGCGCAGGCAGCTTTAACCAGGTTTACCATTGTCTCAGGACAATGATTCGGAAGCCATTGGGATGGAGCGGCAGGCGGCATGGCGGTGGACTTGCAAGCATCTGTACGAAGTCTAAGGCGACGTCTAACATTAAGCAACATTATTGAAGAGATGACCCAGAGTCACATGATTAAGTCTATCATGAATTTAAGGCATCTTATCTTTTTTTTTGTTTTCTAAAACTAAAAAATTCAAATAGGGGAAATAGACAATTCAAGTAATGGCTGCATGCGCGCAGGTTGGGAATCAATCCTGGCACCCTGATAAGCATCTGATCAGTTCCATGTCTAATCTAATTTAACAGAATAACATGTTTATTCTGAATGTTTGACTGCGTTGTATTCCCCCCAACAGATAGCTGAATGTAGAGCTGTGTAAGTAAATCTCATATCAGGAGTGGAAAAAAAATGCACAGTAATTAATGGTTAGGGCATTCAGCAGGAAGCCGATTATTTATGCTTCCCAAGGAACAATATTTAAGAAAAAAAAAAAAAGAATGATTAATAATGACATCATTCCAATACTTCCTGTTAATAGAAGACCTCAAACTGTATATCTTTCTCATAACCCCTTTTGTAAACTGATTTTTATAACAATTATCTGTACTGTGTATTGAAAAAGCCCTGTGATATACATTATTTTTATACCTTCTATATACATTTCTGTACATTCCGCAATGTGTTACGTTTGTATCTTTCCATCCTGATGCGCAAAAAATAAAAATGTTAACAAAAACTAGACGCTGCAGTTAATAATGACATTTAAAAGATACAGAATAGCCGACGCCGTTGAGTAAACAATGTAATCATTTGAAATAAGGAGTTGATTCGGGATGACCAGAGCCCATTTAACACATCCATTGATGGCAATGTCTGGCTCTACACTGCCCCCTAGTGTATAAATGGGATTTAACGGCTGACACAAATCATCATTCCATGGGCTACTATTTTTTATTTAGCTCAGTGGGGTATTTTTCTAGAATAACGTTGAGTTATTGCTCTGTTGACATATGTCGGTTGACATAGTATTTAACGCGGCATCTAGTTTGGTAGATAATATTCCATACAGTAGGATCATTTGTATACTGATCCCTTATTTACTGAATGCCCATAAAACAGAATGTGATGGCAGGTAAGATCCGTCCTGACCATCTAATCTACCCGTTTTTCCTGCTGTAAAGACTCCTTTTCATACCTTGATTAATGTGGTAGCACATGCTGGTAAAGCACAAAATAAAGTGCTCAGAGCATATACTGATGCAGTCAAAGACCTAAAATGTCAGCAGAAGACTCCTGCCTGCTGATAATAGGAATGTTGGCAAGCACAGAAGCGCTACAAGGACATACACCAGCTTTAAAATATCCCTTGCCAGGAAATGAAAGCACATGTGACATCACACACTGCCATGATTTGTGTGTGCAAGTTACTAGCAGTCTCGGATGGACTGGAGGACGGACAGGGGGAATAGACAGATAAGAGATAAATGGACAGGAGGATAGACAGGAGATAAATGGACAGATGGATAGACGGATGGATAGGTGGATGGATAAATGGATAGACGGAAGGATAGGCGGATGGATAAATGGATAGATGGATGCATAGATGGATATACGATAGGCATATGGATAGTTGAACAGACGGATGGGTAGATGTTAGATGGATAGTTGGACTGATGGATGGATAGACGATAGATGGATAGTTGGACAGATGGATGGATAAACAATAGGCAGATGGACAGAAGGATGGATAGATGAACAGAGAGATGGATAGATGATAGACAAAAGCAACAACACCTAATCTGTATAAAAATGTAAATAAAAGCAAAAAAAAGTAGTAACATATATGAAAATTATAATTGAGGCAAAAATTAACAATTATAGTATCAACTTTATCTTTGATGTTGATGGTTTTCTTTGTTTTGTCTCTGTAGAGTGATCCTTGGTCATTGTACATTATTTTGGAATAAGCAGGAGGTTTTAGACCTGTTCAGTTTTAATTAAGTTCTCATCAATATTTAATTGTATCCACCATAAGAGGGATCATTGTGCCAGGTGTTTGTGGCCATAGAGTGGGAGCGTCTTGCACAGTTTATTTGTGCCAATTCGTCAAGCCCTACTGGATCTCTGTGATGAAAAACCCATGATTTTGGATGCTTAGAATGCGAACCTTTTTAAGCCATTAATATATTCGACTATCACTAATTTCCACAATAAGCATTTTCTTCCTGGACAAACGAAGCTTGTTCTTAACCCTCCAGTTTCCCAAGCTAGCGGTTTCGCTCGTGCTTTGATTCCGTGGCCATTATGGCACTTTTAATCCGTCTTGTAATTCTAAATCACTGAGTGCTTTTGACAGAAAATCATTATTTAATCAAAGCAGTCATAAAGGACAGGCTTACACTTCAGCGGCTCCGAGGCTTCTTTTTCATGGACCCCATAATCTCCCCCTCCAGCCATATTGGTGAAGCATTGTATATGGTGGGGGGGCCTCCTGGTCATCATGTGGGTTACTATCTACTTACTGGTCTTTATACACAACCTTCTATGTTATTTCAGAGTAAGCTGGGGTGATTGTGCAAGATAAAAACCTTTATGATAAGATGAGCGCTGACCGACTTGTCAGATGCAGTACAAAAGCGTAAGGCTGTTCTTATTAAATGTAACTCCGGGACACCTTACACCTCTAGAGGACCTCAGTACATGTTTACTTTGTGATTTATTGATAGCTATTTATATAACAGAGCAGGTTTTTTTTAATGAGTAATAGATTTTGTATACAAAGTTTCATTTGGAAACACGTTTCCTGCTATTTCTAAACACATCATAAAGACTGTTAGGTCTGGAGAACCCTGTGATTGCCTAATACCTGGCAAACATTCTGAGCTCCTACAAAATAGGGGCATCAGGGGAGGAAAAGAAGGCATTTGGGTCCCAAAGAGGGGCTAAAGTTGGAAGGTACGGGCAACATCTCCCTCCCTGCCCCTTCCAGCAAACCCCGCTGACCTCCCCTAAGAAGCCAGGATATTATCTCATATCTAGCTCTGTTCTCTTTCTAAGGTGGCCTGTGAAGGAGCAAATGATAAAGATATGTATGAGAAGAGGCACAGATCTGTTATCTAAGGGGAAACCGGCAACAGTCGAATGGCAAGTCTCCCTAGGTCTAAGCCTTATCAACCCTAGGCTTAACCTTTCCTGACTTCTACTACACATGATTAGTGAGTTCATCCATTGAAGTCCCCAGGAAATATTCATAAATATTGTCAAAAAGCATCAATTACACAAAATACATAAAGCACCAAAGCAGCTCATGTTTTATTTCTGCTTTAACAATGCCATTGATGGGCCATCCATTTAATATTTCCATTGTGACATAACATTGCATTTGTAAAATAGGAACTCAAAAGCCTTTCTCCTAAGTCCTCGCACACCTGATCTCAGTTTGCAGACATGAACTTTAAATATTAAAATGCCATCTGGGATCACAGGCGTAGCCAGGGCCGTAAGAAGGGTGAGGCGAGAGAGACACTTGCCTTGGGTGCAGCTGTGAGGGGCGCACAGCCGCCTGATCAGCAGCTGCAGGACTGGTTGGGGAGATCACAAACTCCTCTAACTGGCCCAACATTAGGGAACGCGAGGTCCGTTCGGCTTCCGTGCTCCCTAATCACTGCGCGCCGGCAAATTATGTCATCCCCGCGGTGTGTGTGTGTGTGGGCAGGTGTGTGTAAGAGCAGTGTAGGTATTTGTAAGCTGGTGTGTTTGTATGTGCATGTAAAGGAACTGTATGGATATACATGTGTGTGTGTATGGGCATTGGATGTGTAAAGGCAAAGTATGTGTATTTGCGTTTTAATGGGCAGATGTGTGTAAAGGCGGTGTGTATGGGCAGATGTGTGTAAAGGCGGTGTGTATGGGCAGGTGTGTGTAAAGGCAGTGTATGTTTATATGTGTGTTAATGGACAGGTATGTGTAAAGGCAGTGTGTATAGGCAGTCATGTGTAAGGGCAGTGTATGTGTATATGTGTGTTTATGGGCAGTCCTGTATAAGGGCAGTGTATGTGTGTTAATAGGCAGGTGTGTGTAAGGGCAGTGTATGTGTATATGTGTGTTTATGGGGAGTCCTTTGTAAGGGCAGTGTATGTGTTTATGCATGTTAAGGGGCAGTTGTGTGTGAGGGCAGTGTATGTGTGTTTATGGGCAGGTGTGTCTAAGGGCACTGTATGTGTATATGTGTGTTTATTACAAGGGTGTGTAAGGGCAGGTTATGTGTATGTTTGTGTTTCATGGCAGGTGTGTGTGTAAAGGCAGTGTGTATGAGCAGTGCATGTGTGTTTATGGGCAGGTTTGTGTACGGTAGTATATGTGTATATGTGTGTTTATGGACAGGGGTGTGTAAGGGCAGTGTATGTGCACATTTGTGTGTGTGGGCAGTCGTGTGTGTATGGGCAGTTGTGTGTGTATGGGGAGTGTATGTGTGTTAATGGGCAGGTATGTGTAAAGGCGATGTGTAACAGCAGTGTATGGGTTTATGCATGTTAATGGGCAGGTGTGTGTATGAGCAGTAGTGTGTAAGGGCAGGGTATGTGTATATGTGTATTTATGGGCAGGTGTTTGTAAAAGCAGTGTATGTGTATATGTGTATTTATGGGCATGTGTGTGTAAAGGCAAAGGTGTGTGGGCAGTCTTGTGTAAGGCCAGTGAATGTGTTTATATGTGTTTATGGACAGGTTTGTGTAAAGGCAGCGTGTGTGCAGTCGTGTGTAGGGGCAGTGTATGTCTATATGTGTGTTTATGGACAGATGTGTGTAAGTGCAGTGTAAATAAAATAGCCTCTGTAAAAATAGCTGGGGGGGCATGATTTTCCATTCTTGCCTTGGGCGCAAAAGGTGCTAGGTACAGCTCTGGGCGTAGCATTAGAATTTCATATACTTGGATGAAGAATGATGCCGTTGACCAGTAAAGCTCAGAATATGATGCACAACATTCATCATACAAGAGATGACTACAAAGCCCATCATCTGCCTTCAAATTGGCTTCATGGATACTCATGTCATATCATGGAACGAGTTACCTCTGTAGCACCAAGCGACTGACGAAAAGTAGAAGCCAGTAAAGTATGTTACATTGAGAAAATGAAATTAGTCATTTAAGTATATAATTTAAAGGCAGATAATGACTATTCAGCCCACCTACTGCCAATTTGTACGAGTTCTCGCTCTGTTATCTAAGCCCAATCTAATAGGCACCCCTGACTCCTTATTGTACTGCTTGTGGTAAAGGATAGAATTGCTCAGTCTTAATCACCCAGCATGACACTGACTAATAAAAGCCTATATGGGATAGGGCGCTTTCAGCCTGTGGCCACCAGGAACTTCTTGATGTGCCAGATTAACAATTTAAGACTCCTCTACAAACTTTGAAAGCGAGGAACAAACAAATTGTTGGCTGGATTTCATGTGTGCTCCTGGTTCCTGCTCTCTTTATATTCCTAAGAACACTCATTTCTGCATTATTTTTTTTGTTTAAAAATCATGTGTTTAACAACGTCAGCAACTCTCACTGCATACACATATTCCTTCTAACCCTTGACTAGTTAGGTTTTCTTCTGCAGAGTTTTGCCAGGACTTGAAATGGTTTTATGATGTAATAAGGATATTTTGATCTCGCAGTGGCTTGGGAATCACAAAATAGCCTGTCTTCCTTGGTTCTGCTCTTCCCCCTCAGGTGTCTCCGAGCTCCGTTTGATGTATGGCTTTCTCCTCTCAGTGACATGTTCCTGCTTAGCGTGGCTTCCTCGTAATGTCTGCCTTGGCATAGATCACCGCAGAGAAAGAGTCCCTCACTGCCGAGCAAGATCAAACCCGTTCCACAAGGAATACCACGATACATGTTATTATCTCAACTTGCTTCGCACTCTTTTTTTCTTCTTTCGTTGCCTCCCTAACATCGCCATAGCAACGCAGGATTTCAACAGAAAAAAATAACTCTAAATATAGATTTCAAATCCCTATGCTTTCAGCTAAAAGCCCGAAGCCACAGTAGATGGCCGGAAGGATTAGGAACCGAACGCAGAAAATTTTAGACAGAGTGGATTGAAGTGGAAGGGAAAATGGCAGATTGTTATCTTGGAAGCTTCAGGTCATTTCCGACTGAATGCATGCGCAAACAGACTTCCTGCTTTCATGTCCCGTCGGCCGTGAGGCTCTATAGCGGATACATCATCGTATAACATCTAGGTTTCAGATCTGTGGTGGTCAACCCCATGCAGTTATGACTATAGTTATATATTTTGTCTTCAATACTCAAATGGAGAGTTTGCAGGAGCAAGAGCTTGGCTGGCCCTGTATAATGTATAGTCACATCGGTGACAGTTCTCCATGGTCTCCTTGCCTCTATTGCAATTATGCAATATACAGGACCAGCTGTGCCATTCTGGCTGGAGAACCTGCCAGTGTTGGACCTTCGTAATGAACAGTGAGATGAGAGGATTGAGACCACAACTCTCCTGCCAGCCCTTCCTTTAGTGAATAGAACCCATGGAGAACTTAACTTTGTAGATCAGAAATTTCTTTACTTACCACTTCAGCCCTTTCTCTCTTCTTTTTGATGGATTACTCTTCCACATTCTCTTTTTCCTTCTACTAATTCTCATTTTTGGTCTTCTACTACTAACCGACCCCTTTACATCATGGTGACCTACTCAGAAACCTACTTCTTTTTTTATGCCTTAATGGTTTACAGAGAGGCAGCAGGGGCTTCCATTTTATTTTTGGTCACAAGGACGTTTCATAACATAAAAAGTACTCTTCTATTAACCAGATTCTTCCTTCTGCTGCTTCTTGAGTATTGATTATTCTTGAAGACTCCACTCTTGACTTGAGCTTCTGCCTCTGCCTTTATACATAGGAGACTAGTTTTTTTTGTCTCTCTCCAATGTAAACGAGTACTAGTTACTTGCTAGCCACTTGTCTTTAACCAGACCAAATAAGACGCTTCATTATATTTTCTGTTCTTCTCTCCCATAACTCCTGGCAGACCAGGGTCTTGTCTTGTATATCTGCAATCTCAAAGATATTCATTTCTGTTACAACATTGGCAATTCATGTTACTTTTGTTTCTTGTGTTCCCAGCGTACTGTGTTGTGCTGCGGTTCCTTTATAAATAAAAGATAATTATATGAACGGTTTTGTCTGTATGAAGAAGGCTTCCCAGCAGCATTGTCAACTCTGCTTATATTCATCTAGAACAAACAAAAATGCAAATGCTCAAGGTTATTCTTTACCTAGAAATGTATTAGGCAGAACTGATCAGCCCGTTGAAAAGAAGAAAACCAAAATCCATTATATGTGCACCAAGCCTCTGAATTACAATTAAATCAAACAATAAGGATTTAATATTTTACCAGTAAATGGGCTATGTGATATGTAATTTGTCATATTGGACCTTGTACTGTCAAGCACTCTCAATAGAAGTTTGGAACTCTATTGTTACAGTGAAACAATCTAAAATATTTCCGTGCTTTAATTGTAACCTTCTAAATGAAAAGTATATCAAGTACTTGTTATAACATTAATATTTTACAAAAAGTTTGAAAGATGTCATAAACCTTTCTTTTCTCAATTAACCTTTACTTATTATTTTTGGAAGAGCTGTTACTAGAGCTCCATTTGCCTTGGGCAGGATCGCAGGTCCCTCACCCACATCTTATTGCCACCAGCTGCCCCTCTTGCCTCATGGAAGTCACAGCCTTGATTCCTGGTATAGAACTAAAATATTTTAAGGTTTCTTACATGGTGTAGAGTAGTTCTCTTGCGTATTTACTGCCTAACGTTGGCATGTTGACCAAACCTGCCTTACATTGTGTTACATAATAAAGAACATTATCACCATGCACAGGTATTCCTTTAGAATTTGTGTTGGCATAGTCAAAATATGAGTTTGACATCTACAAAAGAGAGAGGGCGAAACTGAGCTAAAAGAGAGTGGACATGTATGTAAATGGCTGCAACCACCATGAAGCCCATCTTCTTTGGATTGCTCAGTTTATGTTATAACTTGTAAAAAGAATAAAGCTTGCAAAACTAAGTAACGAGTCTTCCAGTCCAAGTGGCAAGCCTTGTCAACAGGGCCAGTAAAATAGAAGCCCAGAACATATTTAGCCAACCACATGTGTATCCAAAAAAAGATCAACCAAGGATGTAAGTGCTGCTCATGTTTTTTTATGTGGAATCTCAAGTAAAACATTAAAACTTTGTTTTAAAAATTTCCAGTAGTTGTCCTAAAACCAAAGCATCCCAAAGTGACCAGAAAGTAGGTTGCCCTTTGGAGCTTTTCAGATGTCACCAGTGATGAAGTCTGTGACCCTACCTGGCCACGTCCTTCGTGTCCCACCCTGCCCCCTGCTGTCCTATGTCTGCCTTAGAATCGATTCTGTTAGATTTAACAGTGTGATTTTGGGCTTGTGAACCTGGGCTTCATTACCTACCTGCTCCTTTTTACTTTGATCTTGATGAACTTGGTCTTCAACATGGCCATGCTTTGCCTAACCCCATCTCAAACTACTGCTTTACTACTGGACCAAGTAAAGTCCCAACATGAGACTTGTTTTATAGCAGCCATAAAGCAGGCAACACATAACAGATAAAAGGCACCAAGTGAAACAAATGAAGGCTAGTTTCAGTGAAAAAAACAGTGCTTATCACATCGGTAGCAAATGGATATCACCATGTAACCTCTAATACAGTAGCAAACATTTGAAGATACATTTAACAGAATATTAGTAATAAGTTCCTTTTAACAGTGTTTTAAAATGAGAAATCATGCCTTTTTATTATAAAATCAGACACGGTTCCATTACTTATTGTTTTATTTTCTTTTAAATAGCTGTTTGACTGCCAACTAGGCACAGCCAAAATTGATTTCCAAGATGCATGGTCAACATTACAGTAACAGTGTTCAGCAGATTAAATTTCTCTGGAGGATTGAGACGTTGCTTCAGATCATTATTTTTAATGGTCCTCTTGGAGTGGGTTTGTAATGATAGATGATTTTCAGCATGTGATCTTTATTACAGGTTTCTAAACACCAAAAGGAGGAAGCATCCGGTAATCAAATAGCCTTATGTTCACCGGTCTCGCCCAAATATTTCAGACATCATGTTTCTGTTATATTCCAAACAATCATTGCCTAAATGTAAATACAATATATTTTCCTTTTCTTCTACTCATGGTTTTGAAATATAGGAATACTTTAAAGGGTAACCAAGAGCCTTTTCCAGCAATACTGAACATCTTTTGCTAGATAACAGAGAATCAATTGCAGACAGTTGCAAATGTCACAGGAACATCGCTTCATGGTTCTTACGATGGAAACATAATAGAAATATTAAGCACTCCTACCAAGCTGTCGGAATTGTGAGGGTGGAATAGAGTTGTGGTGGAAAGAAGCTTGAGCTCTTAAAAAGCAGCATCAGTATTCTGGAGTGCACACAAGGTTATTGAGTCAGTCTTCGGTGTGTGTCATGAACAATATACCTCTGCTGTGTCTTTCAGACAAAGATGTCTAGCAAAGAAGCTTGATAGCTCTTAAAAGAAGGTAATGGCTTATTTGCTGGTTTTGTCCTGTATGTTAGTAGGTTTGGTTGGAGAACCCATACAGCCTGGTCAACCACATCAAAACCATAGGGAATGAAACCTCAGAAGGCGCAGACATAGATAAGGTATTTGATAGCCTTGCCTATTATAAGGGTCATGCGTGAAATGATGTTGCGACGTTGCTGAAGTGATAGCCGTTTTAGTTATGGTCGTCAGGTGGCATATAGTCATACTTGGCAACGTTCATCTTTGACCAGCTCAAGCGTGGACAACCAGAGACGTCATCAAGATCTAGAAATAACCCATGCACCTTAAACATTAGCCAAGTAGACCATATACATTTTATGTTTGTGTTTTGTTGAAACTTAACATGTGAGACCCAGAGATCTTCCAGTCGGTTGTTGAAGAAAGTAGATTGTTGAAGGGTATCTGTTCCAAACCACAACTGGGTGGTTTGATTACACTTTACCAGTGCTGTCCAACTGTCAACCATCAGAATGTGAATGCATCTTATAGTTGCTGCATTTGAATATGGCTATTAATATGTGTGAGAAAAAAATGGTATTTATGACATGAATTGATCTGCGTAGTTCTGATTAGATACAATGGTCACGGTAAATCATGGATATCCACTGGAGACCATTAACGTCCTGCAAAATCCAGCTCAACTTGACAACTTTAATAGTGATATTAAACCAAAACTGTTTTGGTGCAGCAGAGTTGTTGTCCAACGAAGTTTAATTTAGTGCTGAATTAATTATTGTCTGATTCTTGCTAGCGATTGGCAACTGGGGAATAAACTTGGGGTTCAATGAGTAGACCCAAGTAGGCTGTCCACAAGAGGAGAGGTCGGTTGTCCTTAAACCGAACACGGTTATCGATCAAAGAAACAATGTTATCAGCATGGAATGTTGACGATCAGTTCTTGATCTATTTCATTGTAGGGTATTGATCCAAGTACTGTCTTCTGAAATATACTCAGCTCATCATGAAAAGAAAATTCAGATTTTTGGTAGGGTCTAACTGCTTTTCTGCTTCCCTTTTGCATTACTTGATGATGGCTTCTTAACCCTTATTACAGTGTGAGATTAGTAACAACTGGGGCTTTCACTTTCACCCATTTCTCTCCTTTCTTTTCTGATTTATTCCTTCTTCTTGCCTTGTGACAACTATTATTTTTCCATCCACAGCAAAACTATTCAGCTCAAAATAATTGATGACGAGGAGTATGCGAAAAACAAGACTTTCTCCATTGAACTGAGGGCGCCACACCTTGTGGACTTGAGTGTGCAGAAAGGTGTAGTAGCTGCACTGCCACACTAACTGCCTTTGCTCTTTGCGCTAACCTTCCTACTACCTCTAACTCATCCACCCTCCCTGCCGTCCTTTCCCTGAGCTTTTCATTTGCTTTAACTGATTTAACAAATCTTTTCTTCCTAACAAAGCTGTGCGTGTATATCACAACTCACCCCTTTTGCTGCCAGGGGGACAACGTTTAGTTTTTTCTAATAATTAGCCAAATAACATTAAATAGATTGTTTCAAAAGATATGTCTGAGGGATTTTAGAAGACTATAATAGGGCAACGCTAACATATAACCACATTTACCAATGAGACCCATTAGAAACATGGCGACTAGCCCTGTCTCCCCACCATTTTTGGACCCAAAGTCAGCGGTCCTCAGCTGACTGGTCAAATTAACAGCATTGTGGCTTGTGGCAAAGTGAAAAGAGGCCAAGATGTCTCTAATGGTGTCACACAAAGGATTCCATTCCTTCATTCTATCCACTGTCTGATACTAAGAGGGTTATGTTTTGTTTCTTTCTGAAAAAACCTTACCCCCTGAAAAAACCCTTACATAATTTTTACTTTTTGCGCTGCCCTCTTTACAAAAATAGTAAAAAGAAATATGATCTGCTGAGCTACACACATCTCCTTCTTCTCTTTCATTTAGACAACCTCCACACTGTTTTTTTCACTCACCTCTTACCTTTCACGTCCCCTTCTCTGTCCATTTTCCCTTCTTATCCTCCTGCAACCCATAAGAGTTCCGGTAAAGCCGGCTTCCGTGATCTCCGTTCTCCAGTCATGGTGCTGGACAGTTAAAGATGAAACAAGGACCTCAAAATATGATTTAGAAACTGCACGCCAATGAGCGATGGCAGTGATGTTTAACATTAAACCCCTTGGCAGTGCACATTTTAAATCGAGGGCAGGGTAATTATAGCGGCCGCAGAGTTTAGCCCCTGCGGACCACAGCTATCCGATGTTATTTACATTTACTTGCAGGCGTAACATGTTGCTTTCTATGCCATTAAAAGGTATATGGGTCAAACCAACTGAGAGCTGCATATGTAAAAACATGAATATTTCAGTGAAATAAGAAGTTTCCCAGACGATCCATTGATACTTAATTCTAGCTACAGTATTATTTAAGGTAGCATAGAGAATGCAGGGATACATTATTAAAAATGGGGTTCTGATCTTTTTTTTTATCACATACAACCCATCCTAAAGTTATTAAACGGACATTCCAGTCATCATATGCTCTTCAATGCATGTGATACTCAGGTGTCCCCTTTTTGAAATGCAAGTAGGGATTCCTCAGAGAGTGTTCTAGGGGGTTAAAGGACACCAGACCAGCTGCTTCAAGCAGCTAAAAGTGGTGGAAAATCAGACTGTAGCTTCTCCTAAAGGTAAGTTGCTTGATCTGTTAGTTCCCACAGGTGTCCATTTGTTTTTGGACAACAAATTCAGATTGCTTTTTCCATTGACAAGCTAAATTCATTGTCACTCACCCTTGTTCTCACAATGTCTCCCTACCTTCACTGACAACTGATTTTCTGTCCCCCATCTCCTTTTTTTTTTCTTTTTTCCGCAGCTCTGCTTCTTGTCTTGCCTCTTCACGTCTTCTATCCTCTTTCTTGGTCTGCTTCTCCCCGCTATCTGCTGTGGAGCCACCATTTGCGGAAGTACTCCAAGACGCCAGAATAATGCAGATGGATTTGCGGTGATAGAGGTGCAGAAATGCTTCTCTTTCTTTGTAGACATATCTTCATTATTCTGGCCTCTTGGAGTACTTCTGCCCTGTTGCCGAAACTCTCCTGGAGGCGAGGAGCGGATAGCGGGGAGAAACGGACTAAGAAAGAAGACAGAACAAGAAGAGGCAAGACAAGAAGCTGAGCTGCGGCAAATGAGATGGGGTACGGAAACGGTTGGTGGGTAAAGTACGGAAACTTTGAGAGAGAGGGCGTGAAAGAGTGAAAGTGAAAAAACAAAAATGTGTTCTGATAAATCCCATAAGAACCTTGGATTTGTGATGTCAGCTTTTGGCAGAAGCATGTTACCCTCTATGTTAAGATTGCCATGGTTGACTTGTTTGGGAATGTCGTGAAAGTAATTCTTGTATATTTCTTGTTTTAATGATCACTCTTTAGATTGAGGATGGTTTTTTTAACGATATATGAAATGATTTTGGGTCCAACTGGCAGCATATGTGCATATGGATGCTTCTCTCAAGGGTTTTTGGACTAGCCTCGATTCTTTGTAACAAGCTAATTATTTTAATTGCATTACATAGATAGCTTTGTTTTCCATTATATGCAGCGCTTATCACAATAAAGGTTGGACAACGTTAGTCTATGAGACACCCGCTATTCTAGAACTAAGTGATCATATCTGTCGTTGCCAGTACTCTTACGAATAAAATGGAACAATGGCCGTTGTAGGAGGTTGGCTGGTTTATCCTGTGGGACATTTGACAGATATGACACAACCTAATGTACTAATTTTAACTGAAAAATCAGATACTTTGGCTGTCCTTGGGGTAAGATTTTGTCAAAGGGCTGGAAACTTTCTGGCATTCGGTGCCTATGCTGGATTAGCCATTCCCGTTCTTGGAGGAAGTCCTGATATGCAAGAAAAAAATCAACCCGAACCTTCTTGGTGAGGGTAGGGACACCAGACAGATCTTAGATATGTCAGATTATAGTGATCATCAAATGAAATGGCAGGATGGGTAGTTTCATGGTGTTCCATTCCTCTGTTGCCTGCTTGAAGAGTTCAAGGTCCAGAACATAAATTTTTAAAACATTTTTATTTATTTCTTTATTTTTTTTTACATAAGACAACTAGGGTATGCATGTCTCCCATGTGGCTCTTTGGCAAAGAATGACCTCCCTCACTGATCTCTGGGTCCTCTATTCCAAGGGAATGGAGACATCGTGAGTCAGCGTGGACTGTGTGATTTGCTGAATATGTTCTTGAAAGAGATGGAATTCCCACTATCCCTGTGAAGGAAATGACTTTGTCCCATATGAAACTGCCAAGTACGCAGACCCCAGGAGTCTAGGGACTGCTTTATATATTTGAACGCACTTAATTTCTATAGGGTGGATCTGCATGTTTTGTAGAATTGCTTTTAAGAACTAATATTGGATAAAAATAAAGGAAAAAAAACATTGTTATTGGTCTTTGGGATGAATCGTGACATAATGGAAGGCCACCTCGGATGTTGTATTGGTTTCATCTACACCATTTTGTTCGGTTTCCGTTCCTGAAATCTCAACAACCTCTACATTTGTGTTCAGTAAGCCTTACTTTGTAGGGTTAGAAGAGGTTGAGAATCATCATAGCTGTAAGGCTGCTAATCAGGCCGTGTAGCCCCATGTTCTATACAAAGGGAAGGGTATTATGCATGCCTTCAGTGTTTCCGTAACCTGCCCTTTAAGTGCTTACAGTATGTTAATTGCGCGCTGAATATATTGCAAAGGCAAGAAATTGCTCAAGACGACTTTAATCCTATTCACTTGACTGCGTGGAGCTTGAAACAGAATGACGATACTGAGCCCAGCCTTTTGTTACAGAAATTGTACACAAGCTGCTGTGAATTGCTTCTGAGAATTAATTACTCTCACTGCGCAGTCCTGACTGGTAACAGAATTTAGGACTAATGACCAAAATGTGTTTTCTCGTTTGTGCGTTTTCTGTACTAATCGCTCAAGAATCATCGTGAGATCTAATGTCGGCCATTAACACAAATAGAAGGAAAAAAAAAGACTACTTTTTATGGCTTTTATGGTGAAAAGAAATTTGGTGCTTAGTGGTGCTTTTCTTCTCTTCTTTCTCTCTGTTACATTACGGTCTCTGGTTTTTAAAATGGGTAGTTTTGCTGTAGATTATCAAGTTGGAGAGCTAAGAGCATCTCGCTGATCACCTCATCTGCTCTTTTTTAATCTTTATCCATCCATAGGAACATAAGTAGCAATATAGAAGGCGGATGAGGCTCATTTAGCCCGTCTAGTCTGCCCATATTGACTTCATTGGTCTATTTATTGGTAAGAAGCCCTCTCTGTGATCTGCCCATCGCCACAGAAGGTCGTCTATGGCCCTCCTGTATTTTAGGAGTAGCTCTTCTCTGCATCTTGGAGGAAGAGGACAACATAAGGCAAGTTCAGCCGTCGAACAGTAAGGATCCAACCTTATAGCCACTATCCTTTAATAGTAACCTTTCGTTGTGACCTCATGTTGCTTCCACATCTATGCCCAATCATTTTTTTTTCCTATCTTGGCTTGTTTTTGTATTTTTTTTTTTGTTATCAGAATGTAGATAACAGATTTCGATGGAACACACGGTCGTGTTTCCATGACACCAACTGCCTTAAAACAGGTAGCATTGAAGCTGTGACTCAGTCCCTTTCCAAACAGATACAACGCTTAGTAACATTACTTCAGCAAAGACATGACAGATGACAGCAGTAGCATTCTAGGGGTTTTTCTTTATTAGTCTGGCTAAAAATAACTTGACTGCCTTTCACAATAACAGGGATTGTATCATTAGATCAGCCTCGCTGGAATTCAAGGAGGTTCTGATCATTTTTATATTGGTTGATGCCTGATGAAGGTCACTGTTTTGAGGGGTGAAATGTCGGCTATCTCTAATGCATTAATATTTTTTAATTTCTTTTAGTGGTGACCCATTGTATTTCAGGGCTGTTGGTGAGGTCCGGTGGGGCTCAGGGTGGGATTCATTTGTTTGAATACAGAAGTTCTTATTAGACATTGTGTTTTCCAGCTGGTTCAGCCAGGATCAGATAGGACTCGACATAATGGGGGTACTTTGACATAATGGTCGTCTAAGCAATATATAGCCATATGGTGTGATGGAATATCTTGCCTTTAGGCATAACTGGGGTATTAGATTTTCCTTAAGGGGCAAGGATATAAAAAGACTAAGACTAGAAACCTGTTATATTTGACGATTGACTCCTTGCAGATAACCTACCTGTTGTTTGGTGGGACACATCAAATGTACATGGAGTTAACACACAACGGTGGGATATCTCTTGCTAAATATTTGCTCTTGTACCAAGAATCAATGAGCCCTATTAATAAACAAGAAAACAATAGAAAATCTCCCAATTGTATCTATTTGGGGGGTATGGTCCCTCTTTTACACCCAAATCATGGTGTTGCTCTTTTGTCCTCTGATGTCCTTCTTTTGTAGGAGTCAGAATGTTTGGTGGGTATGAGAGTATCACAGGATGCTACAGTTACAATAATATGTATAGAAAGAGCAGTAGGCCCATTCGTGAAAGTGAAAATTAGTCTTTTCCTAAATGTCTTAGTTACATGGGGTCAGAACGTGACATAAAAAGTCTCTGCCCATTAGCCACACCCCTAACCACACCCATCGAAACTATGGCATCTCCTGTTGGCCAATTTAAATGTTAGGGGGAATGACAGTTTGAGGGCAAAGTTCTAAATATGGAACTTGGAATATTTGTGCCGAGTGTATAAGGTTCTTAAATTATTTTTAAAACCAAAAAAAAGACTTTCCAATCATTTATCTAATTTTTTAAGAAGAAATATTTTAGATAAGGCTTTTCTGAGCAACTGTAATGTTGTGTATAATATTTTAGAGCCGTTGGTGTTTATATTATATTATATTATACTATCGTTCATTGGATAAATATTTACAAAATACGATATATCCAGATTATCAGTGGTCTAATTTCACAATATAATCACAAGATTAATTTCCATTGAATGAATTACACTTATATCTCATATTGCAGTTAAATAGCATGGTTCTGTCGGCAAGCTCCAGAGGTGGATATAATATGCAGTATGTATTATGGATACGTATTTGTTCATGCTATAGAATAATATAGAAAAGTAAGCCCCGATTGGTCCATATTGGTGGATTCTTGAAGGTTAATGAAGTCCTGGCCTTTTGAGTGATACTAGTTGTATGCCTAGATGATGATGATGATGATGATGATGATAATGATACCTCCATCCCTGGCAGAGGGTTAGAAGTACCATCAAATGGGCTTATTCCCTCTGGTTCATATACTATGGACTGGGGATGGCTCAGGGGTTCTTCCGATACCAATCACACTAGATTTTCTAGTTCTTTGCCTTAAGTTCCTCCTGGGTCTCGTCATATGAGCACATACTCAAACTTAGTGTTTTGCAGACCTGCGGGAGCAAGAACTACATTTTTGGTGGTGCTGGGCAGCCTGCATTTGGAAAATCACCAAGAAATCGGCATTTGACAAACATTTTGTGCAGGACATTTGGTATGGCGTATTCTCCGATAACGGAATAGGCATTCGACTCGTATCCATGCATAAGCAAGGTGGCAACTTATTGGAAAATACTGACTGTTCCCTCTATATACCACTGTTTCTCTTATGTTCCTACAGGAAAACCATAAGGGTTAAAATAATAGATGAGGAGGAATACGAGAGGCAAGAAAGCTTCTTCATTGCTCTTGGTGAACCGAAATGGATGAAACGCGGAATATCAGGTGTGAGACAGCTACCCCCCCCTTCCACCTAAAACCAAACCAGTTACAGCTTTTATTCATTTTTATTTATTTTTTACTTTGGCTTTCCCTGCTTCCGCTCCATAAAATCAGTTCTGTTTTCTTTTTCCTCCTGTGTATTCCAGCTCTCACCCTTTTTCGGTCATCTACTTTTGAACTCACATCCATCATCCTTGCATTCTTCGCATTTATTTATTTTGCGGCCCCTCCCTCCCCACCCTTCATCATAATGAAATTAATTCTTGTCAATTGTTCTTGATCTGGTTGACGGTAACAGTTTTATAACGCAACACATGTCAATGATATTATATGACGCATGGCTTATATTTGCAAAGATGTTTTTTTTTATTATGGGGAAATTGAGTGGTTACATTACCATTGTTATATATAATTCATTAGAAAAAAATATTGATATTATTGAGAACATCATGTAGAGGAAATCGTATACATTTGGCAGATTTTTTTATACATTTTTGATTTTGAAACTAATTTATCACCATTTTTTTTGTTTTTTTTTACATTTTATAATCACATTAAAATAAAGTTTAAAATAAGTTTAAAAAAAGGCTAATTGATCGTTATAAAACCCTTTTGAAATTATGGTACAGCTAGAAATGTCCATTTCCAGGTAAGTGACCCCAAACAGTAGTGTGTGTATGTATGTATGTATGTATGTATGTATGTATGTATGTATGTGTGTGTGTGTGTGTGTGTTCTAGGGCTCTAGAACACTGTGATACATCTAGACACATCCTGAACTCCTAGAAAAAAAAGAGATATTAGAGGAGGAAAAAGGGTTAGAGAGATGCTGTATTCCTCAGAGTCACTCTCCCTCCTAAAGAAGCACACTTGGGAGTTCACAAC
Organism: Spea hammondii; assembly: GCA_029215755.1. Lineage (NCBI taxonomy): Eukaryota > Metazoa > Chordata > Amphibia > Anura > Pelobatidae > Spea > Spea hammondii. The sequence continues at coordinate 23,998,272 of JARDYJ010000012.1, read as the reverse complement.
AACCCCCCCCCACCAAAGAAACCCAACACATTTCCCTTTAACTAGGTCATGGACTTGCTCGCTCCCCAGCAGTGTCATTCTGTATGTTTAGTCACACACTTTGATCTCGATGCAATTTCCTCGCTGCCTGACATAATCACATAATCTTTTAAACCTTTGCCATTTATACTTGTGGAAAAGTTACAAAGAAATGGAATAAGCTTCGGTTTCCTTGGACATTCATGTTTAGGTGATGTTTATCATATCCGAACATTGTTTAATCTAAATAATTTGTAACCATAGTAAGAAAATAACCACAAAAAAACTGCTACAGATCTTCAAGATCTCTTGAAGGCATCTTGGCTGTAGTCATCGGACTAGTGACCATCGCTATTGTTATGTAGCACCACCAGCACAAAGCCCTCTTTTGGCCAACATAAGCTTCTACTGAAGTTACCAAAATATGGAAATTGGCTACTTTTTGAAAAACTTTTATTACAACACATTTAAGCCCCTTCAATTTATATGATAGCTGAGTGGTCCCTTTAAATTTAGATGGTGCCCACCTTGTAAATGCATAGAGGGGTTCTACAGACATTGGGACATTTGGCTCAATGGCCAAAGGAGAAATAGAACTTCTGAAGCTTGCCCCCCCACCCCACCCCGGGAATCCCAGCTGAGCCAGACATTGAGTCTTAGTGTACTCTTGCTTACCCAGCTCTATTTAAACCCTGTATAAAGGGAATGTTGCATATTATCATGTACTTGAAACATATTGTGAAGGTAGTGATTATGTTTCCATTCTGCGTTCTGGCCCTCCCTTGATGTCTGACAATGTTGTTCTTCCAAATCTCCCCTGCAGATATTTTTTTATGAGTCTGGATTCTGATTTGTATGGATGCCCAGACGTAACGGGCAAACACCAGAATATATTAATTTACAGTGTAGGTTATTTGATTCAGATCGCCCAGCATAAACATTTTAGTCTTTCCTCTGTAAACATTATTATTTTGGATACATAGATAGACACACTACAGCTGTGATACTTCCATTTGGAGATTTTAAATACCATCCATATCGAGACATAGAATCATAGGTTCAGCCCATCTAGTCTGCCCATTTCTTTTGCAGCAGAAAATATAACTCAAAAGTACAAACTAAATAAACAAAAAACAAAAAGTCTACGAAATATTTCTGGTGACTTATATGTATCGGGACTTCGCTACTCTAGATATTAAAATCCGGAAAATGTTTGGGTTTCAAGTTTTGTTAAATAAAGGTATTTTCTGAATAGTAATTTAACAGAGAAAAGGTGTTCTGTGCTGCTATTTTACCTAATTCTGGAGAAATACACATCAAATTTGACGGCAGATCAGACCCACTGCCCGTTTTTCCTGCTGTAAGGACTCTGACCTTAATTAGTCGTCGGTCTCGTCTTAGGTTCAGGAGCCGTATGTTTAAATTTCTTTGCTGTATTACCCTCTACCACTTTTACTGGGAGGCTGTACCGTTGTCTACCACCCCCAGCCTCTGACCCTCTTGTTTCCGATTATGGCATATAAACTTTGCTCCTGTACTTTGTTAAACCCGTTTATGTATTTAAATGTTTCTATTCCATCCCTTCTCTCCTCTCCCCCAAGCCGGACATATTGAGGTCCTTTAGTCTCTCCTGATCCTTTTTATCCTGCGAACATTTACTATGTTAGTAACCAATCGTCGTCCTATTAGCATATTTAGAGGCACTGTCGGGGACAGCAATACCTTCAGCTTTCTGCGTTGGCGGAAGTAGCAGCACACAAGAGGTTTTATCTCATAGCGCTAAAGAAAAGATACAGAAAAGATTCCTCCTAATCATACACGCTAATGCAGCATAACCCAGCTGTTCCCAGGAAATTATCAATATCGGAGATTATTTTCAAGGCCCATTAAATGTATCCATTATTGTGATTTTCTTCCCCAAGGAATGTTTAGCAGCCCTGCCTAAATAACCGTAAGTACGGTTCAGTTGCAAAACATCCTTCAGCGTTCTGTCTGCTTATTGTTTTGTATTCAGCTTGTAAACCAATGCAGGCAGGCAGGCAGGCAGACGGAAGGAAAGTCTTTGCAGTCAGTTTTGCCGAAGCGAGTGAGAACGAAGACTTGAGTTTCACGTAAGCTAAGCACGTAGAGAGTATTAATGCGAGCTTCACATGGGTGTCAGAGCTTTGAAGAGTATACAGACAGCAGTGTGTCGGCAGTAGGTTCTGTCGAACAAGGAACAATTGGAATATATCTGGTCTTTGGTGCTAAACTCGGAGCAATCAGTATAACCACCTCATTTCTCCAAATGTAGCACTTTAGTTCTGAATTGCCTTGATAAATATAGCAGGGTCCCTGTTACGCTGAGGTGTTCCTCCTGTGTGTTCCCAGGAACTCTTGGGATTTGACCGTAAGTCTAAGGCTTTTTGACCCAAAGTCAGGGTAAAGGGTCTCTCAGGGTCACACAGCCTGGAGGTGGACTGGAAGACTCCTTCCTATTCTACACAGCTGTGCTCATATTGTGTTTCTTTAAATAATGATAGCTCAAGGATTCCATGAGGTCCGGTATTAGAGCCATTTGGTTAAGCCATTTATTGAGTCACTGCATAGAATCGTTACTCTCAGTGTCTGCTTATTTAGAAAGTTCCCAGGTATGATCTATCAGTGATGACACAGCTGGAGGGGAACACCCGAACATCCCCTCAGGCATTTTTATCACTTTAATTGTAACAGCGCTCACAATGAGCACTGTTTCATTGAATGTGCCAGCCAGTGATTTTGTCTTTTACTGACATAAGGGAGAACAGGTTGTCAACAGCCAGGTTGTCAACACAGAGGTGTGCTGTGATCATTAACCTGCGACTTGCCAAAGCATAGTAGAAAGGTTAGAAATCTCTGCTGGTCCTGACATCTCGATTTTTCCATGGCATAGCCTACCTTAACAGAACTTTAACAAAACCTTTTTTTCCCCAAATTTTGCATTATTTTTATTTTTTGGTGAGGGAATGTGTGTCATGTGACACAAAAGCAGTAAGAGATATGTAGTTGCCATAGAAACTATACAAAATGTTAAGTATTGGGTTCTGCTGTGCCCCATCTACAAAACTCCCTGCCCTCTCCCTAAGAGAATCAATGCAAAATCAAATAAAACATGTATTTGTCGAGCTGCCTTCGTAGAAGGGACAGAAGCCGCGTGTTCCCTAAAGGACTGATAATAATCTCATTTACAGCGATTTAGACAGAAGGGGCATATTTCAAACACATAAAGCAGTCATTGGACCAAATGTCCTCTAAAATTTGCAGAGCATTCTAGGAAAATTATTCTAAATCTGGGTATTATCACAAAAGGATAATCCAGATTACATCAAACTAATGCCATACATGCAAACCTAAATATAGTAAAACAAATACTGAATGGGTAAGAGAAAGACAAATTGCTTGCAAAGAGTAAATAGGCCAAAACGCGGGGCTTTGTAAAACATGGAACAATGGTCCTTGGTGCTTGAAAAACAGATATTTCTTATTCATTTGCACCTTTTTTCATTTGCACAGATTGATTGGTTTATTGTTACCGTGAAATTGTTTGCGAATAAACATCAACAGAGATATTCTATGTAGGGTCTCTCCAAATGCAATAGGTGACCCCTGATGTTGAGCTCCTTGCCCATTTATGTCTATTCACTAAAGGGAGAGTTATCAGGAGAGTTGTGTTTCCGCTCCTTGACTTCATCCCTAGCGGGATTCTGCTCCAGGAAGAGCTTGGCTGGCCATGTATAATGTATAGTTAAATCAGCAAAATTTCTTCAGCCTCCTCGCCCATTGAATTACACGTTTTGCCTGCCAGAGTTGGCTCTCCTACAAGCTCTTCTGACAACTCTCCTTTTAGTAAATAAACCTTGCTTTGGCTAGAGGAATACCAATGAAGCTCCTCTCAACGGCCAAGGAGAAGTCGAAATCTATATCTGGTGTTGCTGGTTTCTTTTGTGCAGCAGAAATGTGTTCCTCTTCTAGACTGCCCTTGTGGGGGGGATTAGTCTGATATGTTTTTGCCTAAAATGTGAGACCGAACATCTCACTGTGTAGGGCAAGTCATTTAGACATTTTCCTTCATACACTAAAGACTTACATGCCTTGGTAGAGATTTTTTTTTCACATCTGAGTGAGGATAGACATTACTACCCCAAGAGGAACACTTTTGTTTTAGGAGTGTGATTAGATGCATGGTCAGGGGAGAACGATATACTGACACTTTCTATGTGACTTTGTAATAGCTATGTGTGAATGAGACATTTAGAAGAAGAGATAATTTGGAATGCATTCTATTGTGATGATGAAGGCTTTAGAATGCTGTGATATATCTAAAGATTCTAAGTGCCTCAGAGAGAATTACATATAAGGATAGGAAAGAATATTTTTGCTTGGCAAGCTGGGAATGCCTATGGTGGTTTTATCCAAGATGATAGTGGTGGCAGGGCATTTTTGACATCTTTGTGGATCCTGTTGGTCCATACGTTTTGATCCAAGACTTTGTTATTCCAGTAACTATGTAATTAAGAATTTTTCAGTCTCTCACGCCAATTTGCTCTCTTAAAGCAGAGGCTACGGGAAGTCTTAAGATCTGAATGCTGGAGAGGGATGTATTGAGCAGTTTCTTTACCTGTAAAACTATTTTTCAGTTGAAGTTCCAGTGCCAGGAAGCTAATGGAGTATAATATTTCTTTAATGCATTCTGCCCCTATGCATTTACTTATAAACATTGACTGGTATTTAGTTCCTGTCTGGGGAAGACAGCCAACTTACCTTGAAGGCTATGTAAGGGACTTCATGTCCCTGTGGCTAGACATGTCCACATTCTGTCACCGTGCTGTATGTCACCGTGACATTTCATTGTCACTGTATCCACTTGGAATCAAGTGTCACTTCTTAGCACCCTTTTCAGAAAAAGTTGCAGAGCTCGGAGACATATGATCTGCAACAATGGAAGTTTGAAGATCTGTGGCTCTGTCGAAGCACTGTGGCCTTTATCCAACAGTTATAACAATACTTCTGCCTGTGCTTCAAGATTAGAAAGCATGAGTTATTGAGTTCTTCAGGGTCTGCCCCATCGTATAGACAAGCTTGATTGCTCTCTCTCCTGTGTTTATATGGATACATGGTTTGCCAAGGCTCTAGAGCAGGTAGGTTTGGGAGTGTTGAAAGACACGTAGACTATTTTAATTAAAGGAGGGTTTGCAACTTTCAGCCCGGTGGGGATTATGGGTCCAAGAGCCTGCCCCAGACAGGACTGTCTGATTATGAGTAGATGTTATGATTTTCTGGAAGAGTTGACCCAGCCATTGACACCAAAGGATTATTTTTCTAGTTGATTATACAAAATATATTTTCATAGATCAACTTCATACACTTTTTAATCCATTGATAAGTCTGCAACATCTGGACAAAAGTAATAGAAAATCACATGGCACAGTATACCACTTCTGTCAGTTTCAATAACACATCGGCATGTCTATAATCATATGGTGGAAGGGTTAGGTTCACCCCTGATCCCATGCATGTTTAAATTCCCTCACTGTATATGTAAATATGAATAAAAACTAGTATATTTTCACTATAGTGTTCATAACATTGTAAAAAAGGAATAATTTATAGGCAATAAACACGAATATATAAAAATTGGTACAGTTTGGTTAAAATTGAGCTTGTGCTTGCCTTAAAAATAAACATTTCAGACAGAATAACCAAAAGCGAAGGGAAGGTGACTCAGTTTTATGTGTATTAAGCTGTTTTAATGATGATTTAAAAACTGCATACGCTTGATTTTGGATACTAACCGTATTGTTTGACATATTGAATGTTTTTCAGAGTTGGTATTGCTTTGTTTCTGCTGGAGTCTGGGCCGCAGCCAACATGGAGCTGAGCCATAGACTCAAATTTTAATTAGCCGGATCGTAAGAGGAAGCTGCAGGTTTTTGTAATACTCTCTACTTGTGTGTCCGAGTGACATTTCTTAATGACATGTGATTTGGCAAATAAGAGTATGGGAGATACAGAATATATACAGGTCAGGCTCCTAACCAAAACTCTACACGCAATAAGTAATAGGTCATGTGGATTATGCCTTATAGTAGTGAGGTCCTCTCTAAGTCTCCATTGCTAGATGTCCAATTTTAAATTCCAAACATACCCTATAGAGATTGGCAGAATAACCATTACACCGTGCCCATCGGTCCAGCATGACACATAGCCTATAGAGATTGGCTGGATGGCCATTACACAGTGCCCATGGGTCCAACACCTTACGTAGCCTATAGAGACGGGCAGAATAACCATAATACAGTGCCCTTGGGTCCATCGCGTTACATAGCCTATAGAGATGGCCAGAATAACCATTACACATTGCCCATAGGTCCAACGTGACCAGACCAAGCTCAAGTCAGTGCCAGCTCCTCTAGTGACACCAGTATGGCAGGGCTTCTAACTACGGCTTCAATAAATAATATAATTACAGTGATTTAATAATACATATAGTATGGATTACAGTTTTTGAATGTCATTTGTTTTCTAGATTATTGTTCTTACCGTTAATGGACTGTTAGTAGGCTGCCAAATGGCAAATAGCTGAATGATTCCGATGGAACCTTGATTGGAATGTTAATTATTTTGTATAAATTCTAGATTATATTTAATAAATTGAAATATATCAAGCTTTCATTGCCTATTCTGCCTTTCTTTGACTGTGAAAGCAATACAGTAGCATTTACAAAAGCCTTAGACCCGCCATTATACTTTTTTTAAATGTATGGAGGCTTCTGTATTCAATGCTTTTGCAGAACAATTTCCTAATTTCATAATTACTAAGAAAAATATGAATTAGGTAAAACTTGACACTATTGAGGAATTATTTTGTTTGTATTCAGCAGTACTAGAAATGTTATTTCTAAACCTGTATTTAGTTGCTAGCGTGTTATATTCAGTAGATTCAATGGAATTTTAAAGCCGAGTCACAGCATATATTTCCAAATGGGTCATGTCTACGAACATGCATGGGAACATCGGGACACGTGTCAAGGGTGTGGCCAGAGGCGGGGTGGGGGCAGGACTGGGTGTGAAAGAGGGTGGGGTCGGAGGTGAGGCCACTGTCCACCTTACCCTAAAACCTCTTTGCGGCATAAGGTGGCCACGTGTGAGCGCAATAGCACAGACCTCCCTGGGCCAGTCAGGGGAGATCAGAAGTTCTCCCCAACTGGCCAATGCTCCCACTGGCCACAAAAGCAGGACAAGGGGGTACATACACGGGGCAGCTGGACAGTGCCTGAAAATCAGGACTGGCCCATGAAAACTGGGACACTTGGAACAAATGTTGAAGGAAATCTTACAGGAACTTATACCCTATCAGAGTCATTCATGTTCAAGTTTTAGATTAATCTATAACATATCTTGGTATCCAAATAGTTAAGTCTGTAAAAAAGATTTTTTGGCTCATTACGTAAAATATAATATCCATAGCAGATAATGGTTAATAAATTGACCATAACCCATGCATAACTCTCCAAATGTATTCTTTCATGTGCATGTACCGTCCCATCTTTTTGCTTTATTCATAGAAAAGCAAATTATTTTCTATATGTTTTTGTTGGCTTCATTTTAATTTAATTCATATTTCTCTCTCTCTCTTTATGGTTTGTTCATAAAGCTCTTCTATTGAATCAAGGTAAGTTTTTTGTTTGTTTTTTTTCTTTTCTACCAGAATTCCATGTTTTATAATCTTTTTTGTGGATCTGAATCCTTCCACGTTATTGGAAATGTAGGCAAAGCTTTTTTTTAGGTGATTTCATGACATTTCGATGCCTATTAATGTAACTAATGTGTGTAGAGAAAAAATAAACTATCCTATTTCTGGTAAACATCATTGAAAAACAATAATAAGTGAAGTATAGCTGTAAAGATAACACAATTTCAGTTTAGTAATATAATTTATTTAGTAGTGATCAGGTCGGACTTAACGACTAAGAATATTCACCAACGACCCGCCGCTACACTGTATACACAATACACTCTTATATACAGAATGGGCATAATACTTGTGACCTTGATGTTATTAAGATGCTTGAGAGGAAGAGAAAAGATTCTGTTTCAAAGCAAAGTACACATACTTGGCCCCAATAACCCTCCTTATTTCTATCATTCTTCCTTTGGTTAGTTAATTCTATTTAAACCTCTTTATTGATATTTTACTTCACTTATTGAAAACTCATAATCTCTTGCCCATTTGGGGTCATGATTAAAATATTTCAACACACACAGTGATTCTGAAGTCTAAGGCTTCCCCTGGCTTCACGTATCATGTGATCTACTAATCTACTAGGTAATGATGGTACTTGTGGTTATCCACCATTACTCAGGGAGCTATATTTATTGACATGAAATGATACATTTTACAACTATTTATTGTTTTTTGTGATGGAAAATTATTTCCCCAAGAATCGCTCCAGTTTTGCCTTTATCCAACATAAACTTGAAAACCCATTATGTTTTAGATCTGGAAAAGATGTATGGTGGTCCAAGAAAGATATGGAATAGGATACGGATTTAACTTTAATCTTTTCTTCGACTTTTAGCTGCAGAGCTGGCAGAAAGAAAGGTTTCGGTTGAGGTGGAAGAAGCCAAACGGATCGCTGAGATGGGAAAACCAATACTAGGAGAGCATCCAAAGCTAGAAGTAATCATCGAAGAGTCTTATGAGTTCAAGGTAAATGTTGATCTGGGTAACCGAGGTGTTCTTTGGTTGTCAGAAATACTTTGTTTTGTTCATAAGTAGAACCTACTTTAACAACATAGATAGGAACATATGTGGTACAGGAGTCCTGAAGGTTTACCTGGCCAGATTCTAATAGAGCTCCACACTACTTGAAATGGGTCAATTTTTTATTATAATATATCTTTTTAAAAAACAGAAACATTGAATAGTTTGAAAGAATGCTTATTCGGTTTATGATGCGTTTACTTTGCCGTACATTCAGAAGGGCCAACCCCACCAAGTATCTCTAGAAAGAAGGGTTGAGGAGTCCTGCATAATGTACGGTTAAAAAGTTCTGAGGCATTTGAGGGAATCTTGCTTGTTCAGCTCTGAATTCTTCTTACATACAAGATACTTACAGGGTTTGGTTCTTCAGAATACACTCTTAGGTCAGTGAGCTGGAACCTCACTAAATCCACTATTTAGTGAACAAACCTCCAGAGACCTTTTGTAGGCTCACTCGACTGTGTAACTTTGCTTTTAGTTGACAGCTCTGCTTTAATGTCATGTTGTGGCCATCCATCAGTAAAAGAAGATGAACAAAGTAAAAAATGCCTTAAATTCTGAAAATAAATATTTAATGTTTCATCTGAGAAAGGATCCATTGACCCAGTTTCATATGCATTTCTCATAGGCGTAGTTGTGTTCATTCTCTTGATACGTAGTATCATAGGGATATGATGGAGTGAAAATGTTAGCGGCCATAGAAAGTTCCTCCTTTAACAATTAAGATGAGTAAGTGTCTGACATCAAAAACATTTATAGGAGTAGTTGATGAGAGTCCTCCAACTCTTCCTACTATTATTAATGCAACATTTTGAGAGCAACTACTCAGAAAATGCATGGATTTATTCATATAAAAAATTATTCTCTTATTATCTTATGTTTGAAATGTATTTTTCAATTGAGAGAGTTGGCTATGTTAGATTACCTACCTACAAACTCACTTTCCACTAGACATGAATTTGGCACTGGTTTCCAGTGGGGGGTGGTGGTAGAGTGCTGCTCAGTGGGATTAAATGACTTGTTGGAGACCCTTGCCTTTGACATTTTTCCAAGTGACCTTATTCTCAAAATACAAACGTAAATAGCATTTAAATGTTCAAAATAACAAAACTTTCTCAAACCTTCCCCCCATGAACTTCTGGTCCCATTTAAGTGTAGACCTTTTTCCCCTCTATTTTGTTGCATACGTTCTTCTGTTTCATTCTACCATTGCTGGTTCTGGCATAATGTGTTCATATTGTGTAGAACCCCGGATAGTATCACCCATCTATGGTGTTCCAAGCTCATGTTTTTAAGACCACTTATCATGACTAAACATTGAATTAGATGATGTGCTTTGCACACAACACACATACACACGCACACACCTCTATGCATTTCTCAAGAAAGTGTTACATTGTTTCCTGTGCCTTTCTGTAGAACACCGTGGACAAGCTAATAAAGAAGACTAACCTTGCCTTGGTGGTAGGCACTCATTCCTGGAGAGATCAATTTATGGAAGCCATTACTGTCAGTGCAGGTGAGAAGGTGACCTGGTGTGCGTATAGAATTATAGGGTCATGCAGAGCTCCATGACTTTTAATATTAAAGCTCACAACGATCTTAATTAATCCTTGTCAGTTCTTACTCTATTTATAGACAGTCGTCAGTCTTACCTCCGGTGAGCTTCTAAGAAAAGGTGAAGGACCCGTTGATTCGGAATTTTGCAAATGCATAAGCTAAAGTGTACGGTATAGTGTTATTTTTGAGTAGGGTCCATCTCACCTTTCCAAAATGAAAATGGACACCCTACTTGTTGTGTCCTGTTTACCCATTATACAGCCCTGCTGAATAGGATGCCGCTCTAGAAAGCGTTAAATAATAATCTAATGCGTACGTAATGATGTAAAGTGACTGAATCTGTCATGATATAACTTGACATCAGGTATAAAATGCAAATATATAGGGGGTTATGCATAAAAACTGATTTTGGTGCAAAGTTTGAAAAGTGGTGTTTTCATCATATAACCGGTACACATTGTGGTCAAACAATCTTATTCGAATTACATTTATTACCCACTGACCACCCCAATGCAAATCCATAGCAAGTAAACCTTAGCAGGAATATTGTTTCATTTGATGGTTTAATCTCAGAATAGCAACAAAGAAACCTCTTTAGTTTTTACGAGAGCGACCTATCAGCACCTGACTTTGTATCACATGACAAATAAGTATTCCCTGGAAAATGATGTGTAAGGAAAAATTTGACCTGGCTAAAGATTTATTTTGGCAAAGATGCCATTTATTGGTATGATATGTCTAGGAGCAACAAACAACAGGCCTTTGCTTGTTTCATTGGACATTATTGGTTGCTATGGTGCCAATATTGGTTGCTATGGTGAAAAAGAATGGTGCCATGTTTGTCCTTTATACATAAGCCCCACCATGCTTTTATTTTCCTAAAATAGGATATTTTTACCCCTTTGTGGCAATATGGCATTGGATTCACATTGGGTGCGTTAAATCAAGTGTATCTTAAATTCTGTCATTAAGGCTAGCATTTTATATAGTGAGATTATGGAGCCCAGGAGCAGGGTTGTCTCATTGACTAGAAAGGTGTATGCTTGCAGAATAATATTTAATTTGTCCAATGTTGACATAGCCGGAGATGAAGATGAGGACGACTCCGGAGAGGAACGCCTGCCATCATGCTTCGACTATGTGATGCACTTCCTGACCGTGTTCTGGAAGGTCCTCTTTGCGTGCGTACCACCCACGGAGTATTTGAATGGGTGGGCTTGTTTTATTGTGTCAATCATGATTATCGGCATCCTGACTGCCATCATTGGAGACCTAGCTTCACACTTTGGCTGCACCATTGGCTTAAAGGATTCGGTGACTGCCGTTGTTTTTGTGGCCTTTGGCACTTCCGTGCCCGGTAAGTTTCTTACCTGCTTTTGCTTGTCATGTAGCGTTATGCCTCTGTCTATCAGGAAGGGAGCACCTTAAAATAATGATATATCCACCATGTTTTAAGAACATTTTCAGACTGCTGGTTGCAAGAGTAGGAGTTGTGTGGTTTGGTCCAGTTGCATGATGGTAGCATTCTATCTGTAGATAGGCTATCTCTTGATGACGCCATCGAGGAAAGCCCCTACAACTGTTTTAATGTTGAAGAATTTACATGGAAAATGCTATTATCATTAATGACTTTAATAAAAAAATCTAGAATTCGCAGTACCAAAAGTTTCCCATACATCACCCAACACTTTCATTCTTGCCACCTGGCTTGTCACATCGTTTGAGACAACAGGGATTAAAACATTCAATTTGTAAAGCTATTTGATATGATTTACCTGTATGAGATAGTAAGATACCAAGCAACTCCCTCTTATCATTTGTTGAGAGACAAATGTACATATGATTATTTGAGAATAATCATATACCTCATATTTTGATTTCTAGAAATCTGTCTCCCTCATTCCCTAGCTTGTTGGTTCTTTTCCACATCGAGTGCATTTATTTTTATTTTATATTTTTCTAGATACGTTTGCGAGTAAAGTGGCAGCGACCCAGGACGTATACGCAGATGCTTCAATTGGCAATGTGACCGGCAGTAATGCTGTTAACGTGTTCCTCGGTATTGGTCTTGCATGGTCCGTGGCTGCCATCTACTGGGCCTCCCAAGGACAGGAATTCCACGTGTCTGCGGGCCCCTTAGCCTTTTCCGTAACCCTTTTCACTATTTTTGCTTTCATCTGCATTAGCGTCTTGCTGTATAGGAGGCGACCTCATATCGGCGGGGAACTGGGTGGACCCAAAGGGTGCAGACTCGCCACAATGTTTCTCTTTGTGAGCCTGTGGTTACTTTACATATTATTTTCGACTCTCGAAGCCTATTGTTACATCAAGGGGTTCTAAGTGGAACTGAGCTAAGCCAGCAAGAAGCCTGCTGCTTTTCGGCAGTGGGAGAGGCAACCCAGCAGAAAGAATACCAGCTAATGGAGCAATATCTCTGGGACTGCCAGAGATTACAACACAATCCAAAGGACGCTCGGACTGGTATCGTTGGTTGAAGTGCATTTACAAAAATAAAGTAGCGGTACTCTGAATACCCTGTCCATCAAAAATGCTGCAGCCAATCGAAACCGAACAGTACAGAAGATGCTCATTAAATACCAGTCACTTTTTTTAGGGTTATAACCTTGTTGCAACTTGCAGAATTTACTTTTTTTTTTTAAATTAATTCATTTTAATCTTTTCCTCCCCACCTGAAGTGTTGCTTAAAAATTATTCACTTTTGTATTTATTTTGTTCAATGCCAGGGGTGTAAGTACAGTTTCTGGGGGAAAAAAAAGCTTAACTATACAGAAACAAAGGAAGATAATACTTGCGATCACAAGTTTGTTAATGAATATTAACATTATAGTGATATAAATTTCGGAGGAATCTATGCCTCATCCTTCTGAGGTGGACCCTCAGACAAATGGGGGGGCCCATGGAATGGACATTTTTGGCTTAGAACATTAATCAAATTGTTTTAATTACGTTTTTCCAGGAAAGCAAGAAAAGTAGAGTGCCAAGGAACAATCGAAAAAGATCGGAAACATTTTATTTATTGTGCCCTTAACCACAAAAACAATATCAGAAGTTTGAAAAGTGAGAGAAAGGGATGTTATAAGAAGGATGAGAGAGGGATAGAAGGGAGTTTTTACAACTTGCAATTTGTAAACCTTTGTACATAAATAGCCGTTATCACACTTTTGGGTGGGTTTGGTGTTCCGAGTGTGATGGGTGATGCTCGGTCAGTTTCATTTTACCTCTCGGTCAGTTCCCACGTTACCTCCGTGCATTATGATATAACCCACTGAACAATGCAGTAATGACTAATAGTACACCTATATTTTTAAGATGGTGCACCATGTCTAGTCTTATGCTCCCCAAAGCTCTAGAAAAGGATTTTATTTCTATGTAAAGTTAAACTAAAGAGATCTTTGGATTTTTCGTGATTTGCTACTTTTTTTTTTTAAAGAAATCACCTTCATTGTACTCGCTGATCAGTTTTTTGTTTTTTTTTGCCCCAGACTGTCACATCTCTCTTTGTACCGAATGGCAAAACTGTATTTATTTTTTTAAGTTGTAAAAAAATTCTAGATTTTACTGCATCAAAAATGTTTCCCATACTCAGCTGAACACTTTCATTCTTGCCTCTTTAATCATCGATTGTGACTCAACAGGTTAATATGTAAGAAAAAACTATATTTTGTGTGGATATATTTGACTTAATTTGTCTGTATGAGATATTAAGATACAGAGCAGCGGTCTTATCATGTGTGAACCACCCACATACCCAGATACCACCCATGAAGACAAAACGTTGATCCAAATATCGAGCTGTTGATGTGACGACCTGTCCTGTTCTTACACACATATATGTGAGAAATGAGTTGTGGGCCATGTTGGCAGGTTCTGGCACCGGAGTCTGCTTCATTTATTGACCTTCAGCTGCTAAGGTCAGAAAAGTTCCAATCAGTGTCTGTATTACGATGCTCACCATCTTCATCTCTGATAGCAGCCAAATAATAATCAGCCCAGATAGGATACCATGAGTGTTGTTGACTTCTTATCCATTGTGTGGCAATCCCAAGACATAGAAGCTTGATGTTTTATGAAATGAGAGGAAATGAAGCCAAATAACAAATGTAATGATAACCATAACATACCTTCAAAGGGTGTACAGGCATAACTATCTCAGGGGGTGCAAACAACAGAGAACTCAGCAGCTAACCAGACCATAGGCTCTCAAGGACACCCGTGCTAGGTGAGTCAGCACTCATGCAAGTACTCCTTCCAAGGCTCATCATCATAGGGTACATGATGTGCAACCCTCACCCCTTTTAATACCCCCACTGTTCTATTGGGGCCCTGGAACTTTAATATCTTGTACTGAGCCAAACTGATTTCCAGCTATACCCCTGCCTCTGAGCCAACACCTATCACCTTCTAGACGCAAGCACAGGGCTAACCAACCACAAAAACATATGTTGGTGGTTTTCAAGAATTGACACTCAAAAACCTGCCGCTTACGGGTAATGTTTGTATCTGTTTATCAACGTGTGACAGATTTTATAATTGATCTCGTGTTTACTGTGAATCAAGTCATTAGTGGCTACATGGTCATGGAGAATTCAGTCTGGTTTTAAGAATGAATCTTACTGGCAATCATTTAGACTGCAGAAAAATAATAACACGTACAAGAAAATGAACAGAAGAACCTAGAATTAGAGATAATGAAGAGTAAACCTGGCTGTGTGTTATTTAAGATGACCTCCTTTTACCAAGTCTAGGAAAAAAGTATTCAGATGCTTGCAGAGCAACCAGAAGGGGTAATCTACTCTCCTTGTCAGCCCAACACGGACACAAAGCAGAAGTGCTATTACCTGACAATTATCTTCATCCATCGTCATTATCCATAATCCATCAATCGTCATCATTAATCGTCGTCATCCATCTTCATCATCATTATCCATCAATAATCATCATCTATTGTCTTCATCATCCATCGTCATTAGCCATCGTAATCCATAGTCGTCGTCCTTTGTCATTATCCATAATCCATCAATCATCATCCATTATCATCATCCATTATCATCATCCATCGTCGTCATCACTATCCATCAATAATTCTCATCCATTGTCGTCATCATTATCCATCAATAATCATTATCCATCATCGTCATCCATCGTCGTCGTCATTATCCATAATCTGTCAATCATTATCATCCATCGTCGCCATTATCATCACCTATTGTTGTCATCATCAATCAATCATCATCATACGTGGGTACTTAACAGGGCAGG